>CM061031.1:63172826-64372826 GCA_030763125.1 Hippophae gyantsensis
AAGAAGAATATGGTGTGTAGACTTAAGAAGAGTTTGTATGGCCTAAAACAAGCCCCGAGACAATGGTACGAAGAAGTTTGTGACTTTATGCACAAGGAAGGTTTCAGAAGTGCAATGCGACCATTGTTGCTACTTCAAGAGATATAGGTCCGGTTATATCATTTTACTACTTTATGTTGATGATATGTTAGTAGCGAGTTCGAGATATGGATGATATTAAAAGGTTGAAGCAGAATTGTCAAAGGAGTTTGACATGAAAGACTTGGGTCCAAAGAAAGAAGATTCTTGGAATGCAAATCACAAGAAATAAGAAGAAAAGATCCTTGCAGTTATCTCGGGCGAGTACATCAATCGTGTTTTGCGAGAGATTCAACATGGGCGATGCCAAGCCGGTTAGCACGCCGCACCCGGTCATTTTCGCCTATCCAAGGATCAGTCCCCTCAGACAGAGGAAGAGAGAGAATTCATGGCTAAGGTTCCTTATGCCTCAGCCATTGGAAGTTTGATGTACGCAATGGTTTGTACGAGACCAGACATTGGCCATGCAGTGGGAGTTGTTAGCAGATTTATGTCAAATCCAGGAAAAACTCATTGGGAAGCAGTCAAGTGGATTTTGAGGTATCTGCGAGGCACCACGTAAAAGTGCTTGTACTTTAGTAAAGGAGAATTAAAAGTACAAGGGAGTACGTAGACGCAGACTTTGGAGGTGAAGTTGATCGCTAGAAGAAGCACCTTGGATTATATATTTACTATTGGAACTACAATTGTTAGTTGGATGTCACAAATACGTAAAATTGTCACTCTATCCACTACAGAGGTGAGTATGTAGCGATGGCGAAGCTAGTAAAGAGATGATATGGCTTCAAGGTTTGTTAAGCGAAATTTGGGATTCAAACAGAGAAGAATGTTACTGCATAGTGATAGCCAAAGTGCAATACACTTGGCAAAGAATTCAAAGATTTCATTCTAGAACCAAGCATATTGGACTTCGTTATCACTTCATCGATCTCTATTGGAAGATGATGTGTTATCTTGGAGAAGATTCAAGGAAGCAAAAATCCACAGACATGTTAACAAAGGTGGTGACTATTGACAAGCGAAGTTGTGCTCAACTTCGGTTGGTCCGCTAGAGTAACAAAGACTAGAAAAGCTTTGCATTGATCGAGGTGTGAAGGCAGTTAAAATCAGTCTTCAAGTGGGAGAATGTTGGAGATTGTTGTTATAAAGCTCCTTAATTTAAGGAGCAAATTAAGGAGCAAAACATGGAGTAAAACATGGAGTAAAACATGGAGCAAAACATGGAACAAAACATGGAGCAAAACAAGGAGTAAAACATGGAGCTTAATTCAAGGAGCAATTCAAGGAACCATTAATTTAAGGAGTAATTCAAGGAGTGAATTTTCCTATAAATAGATGTGTAATTGTAATGAATTAACCATCCAAAGTGTTCATTCCAATTGAGAGAAAAGCTTAGAGAGCAAAGCTTTTGTGAGAGAAAATTGAGAGTAATTTTCTTGGGTGTAATTGGGTTGTGAGTTTTGAGTGTTGTAAACACCTTGTGTAATTTCTCCTCTTTCAGTAAAAAGATCTGCAGCAGGTCCGGAGACGTAAGCAAGATTGGCCGAACTCCGTTATCAAATTTGTGTGTTATTTTCTATTCTTGCTTTCTCATAAGTTTGGCTTATCGGGAATTTGCGTTATTTCCCAACATAAACTAACATACAGCTCCAACATGATTTTTGGCTGGAGAAGAACCGGCTGTTTCCTCAAGTCCCAACCACGCAACTCGATCAATCTCCAAAACCCTATTCAAAAGAATTGTTAAGGAAGTCTCGCATCGACTAGGTGATCGACATCAATGCTGCTTATAAACTTGGACAATCCTTAACTCAATGAATGCTTATTGGATTGAGTTAGACCTGAGTTTCTAACATGGTATCAGAGCAAGCTCCTAAAGGTGTGGCGCCACTATCCTGAAACTCACTCCGTGACAACTTAAACCCACCCTGTCCATCGATGAACTGCTGATGTGAGGGGGAGTGTTAAAGAAGTCCCACAACGGCTAGGTGATCGGTAGCAATGCTGCTTATAAACTTGGGCAATCTTAACTCAATGAGCACTTATTGGATTGAGTTAGGCATGAGTTTCTAACAGAAACTCAATACTGAAATCAGTAATCATAGTGCAAAACTAAAGGGTGAAAGATGTTAGAGATCCTGTAGCTTATACAAGTAGAGCTTATAAGTTTCGTAACTTTTTAGTCGACCACGTTAGGTTCAATTACTTTCATAAAATTAATATTAAAATCCTATTTTAACTATTGATTGAAAATTTATTCAGATTCTATCACTTGATGGTCATGCTATCAAATTTGTGAGAGAGTATTTTTAGAATAAAGTTTTTATTAAGATTATTAAGGTGATAGTAAATAACTAGAAACGTCTTTAAAATTTTGACTATATGACCAATATATGACAGAATTTAGTCAAATTTTTCAATCAACATGCAAAATAAGATTTTAGTGTTAATTTTATAAAAGTAACACGATCTATGTAATCCACTAAAAGCTACGAAATTTACGTGCTCTACTTATATAAACTACAGGAACTGACATTCTTTACCCAAAACTAAAGCAACCTACATTTCTATACTAAACGATCCTTCTCATGAACTTCATAAAGCTCTTGGATATTTTTTGTAATAATTACGTTCTGCCCAAGTATGTCCTTACCTCCGTAGAACCAATCCAGCCTAGAAGTGTTTTACAGAAAGACCATTTTAAGAGATGTTTCTATATGTTTGTAAATTCTGCCTTATAGGCACGATAATCAGAATAGCTTTTTCATAATTCCTTGGTGGTTAATAATAAAACTTAAATCGTTAAAATTCGACTAAGTTGCATCAATGACGACATCCCAGAAACAAGAAGCAGGTAAACCAATTTTTATCAATTCAGAAATTAAAATCGAAACATTCGAAGTCTAATCGAGAAAAATTCGAACCTGAATACGGATCGTAGAAGGCCCGTATTTTCGTGGACCCAAAGCTCAGGGTCCCTAGAAGCCGACTCGCTACTGCTACCACCACTAATGATTCGCTCATTGTTCAGTTCCTCGTCTAAGGACAAGCCGAAAGGATGATTCTGATAAATCTGAACCTGGTTGAGGGCGATTGCGAATAAAGCTCCGGCGCCATATCTCTGCGTCGGCGTTAACAACGACGTTTTCCCCATAATTAATACTTGGAAAAAATACGTTTAACCTAAAGCATACGTGAGCGGGTCACTGAATGCCGGTCCGATTCAGTTTTCGTACGTTTCAGTTATAACAGAATTCAGTTTTGCCGGGAACTAACTGGCTATCAAAAGGGCCTTAAAATCCAATAATTTCCGTACGGTTAATATCAATTGCCTCGTGGCACATGAGTCTGTCCCTTCTTTAAAAAATTCCATAATTGAGCAATTATTTTTCACTTTAATTTTTATTTTCAATAAGTTAGGGCTCGTGCCGTTAATTTCTACACATAACATGTCAAAATTCAACTCTTAATTATAAATACGTGAGCTCTAATTATTAAAAGAAAATTGATGATACGTGGAGTAATTATTATTATTAGAGAAAATTATCATCTAAGCTTCTCGAATTAATACCACATATTTAAATATATATTTTCTAGCATTTAATTTTAAAAAAAATTAAAATATTTTATAAAATTATTATTTAAAAAAATTAAAACTCAGTATTTTAATAATAATAAGATGATAGTTAATAAAAAAAGTTATATTGTTAGAGAATCTTATACACAACTGTTGCATGTTAAATCTTAGCCATACTTATTTTATATTTAAAAAAAAAATCTTATATATCAATTACTGTTAAGTGAATATATAACTTTAAATTTATTAATATTGAATCTAAAGAAGTAAACAAAGTATTTGTATTATATTCACAATAAAAGACATTATAATGCATTTTAAAGGCAACTCACAAATCAAAAAAAAATATAAACATTTAAAGAAAAAGCTCTCAACTCACATTCAAATTAAGAATACAAAAACTTATTTGTTTTTAATAGGATAATTAAACCAAATGAAAGATAGACTATTTATAGTTCTCACCATGCAATTTACACCACACAAATATAAAACTAAGAAATAATTCTAACCACACAAATACTATCTACACATTTCTTTTTTCTATATCTTTTAACCACTCTATTTATTTTTCTACATCCTTCAACCACTCTATTTATTGGGTTGGTGTTGATTTTCAACACTCTCCCTTAACACCAACTCTCACTATTTTTACTGTGCTAAGCTAACGGCAAAACATTTCGAACTTACCAATATATATTTAAGCTTCTTGTGAACAAGTTGACAACTTGATCATATGTCTTGATTTACCTCATCTCAATTTTTTTTTGCAAAACTTTTTCTCTAATAAAGTGATAGTACACTTTAACATGCATAGTTCTTGCATGAAAGAATGGATTCTCTACTAAACGAATTGTTCAATTGATTATCACAGTTTAACGGAATTGTATAATCTATTGGTTGTTGTAGATTATTCATTAGTTGTATCAACCATGTACTCTCTTGAACTGTCATTGTCGCTGCTCGATATTTAGCTTCAGTGGTTAATAATGATATTGTTGGTTGTCTCTTTATACACATACACCAAAAAATTGTTCCAGAACCAAGCTTAAACATATACTTATTTGTTGTTCTCCTAGTGTCATGATCTCCTGCATAATCAGCATCTCAGTAACCAACTAACTTGTCGTCTCCACCTTTCTTGTACAAAAGACCATAGTCAATTGTACTCTTCATATATCTTAGTATTCGTCGAACTGCTTCCAAATAAGGTTTCTTTGGATTTTGCATGTACCGACTCATGACACTAACTACATAAAAAATGTTAGGTCGAGTTAAGGTTAAGTAGATCAAACTGCCTACCAATTTTTGATACATTGTCGCATCTTCCAAATCTTTTCCTTCATGTGCACACATTTTGGCATTTGGTTCCATCGACGTCAAAATCAATTTGCATTCATGCATTCCAAACCTCTTCATCAAATCTTTGAAATATTTTTGTTGACAAAGAAATATTCCTTCTTGTGTACGGTCAACCTCTAAACAAAGGAAATGCTTGAGTTGTCCAAGTTCCTTCACTTGAAAACGAACTGATAAATTCTCCTTTGTTTAAAGAATTTTTCCTTATCATCACCAGTTATGATTAAATCATCAATGTACACTAGCACGATAGCTAGCTTTCCTTCATTGGCTTTGACAAACAAGCTGGAATCTACAGGTGTTACTAAATAACCACTTTGTGTTAAAATTTTAGCAATCTTACCATACTATGCCCTGGGTGCTTATTTCAATTGGTAAAGTTCTTTCTATAGCTTACACATATATTCAGGATGATCTTGGCTCTAAAAACCCATTGGTTGGATCATGTAGATATCTCAATCCAACTTTCTATGAAGAAAATAATTCTTCATATCCATCTGCCATAAATTCCAATCTTTGTTGGCTTCAAGTGCAAATAAGACTTGTACAGTTGTAAGTTTCGCCACCTGACTAAACGTTTCATCATAGTCTAGTCTGTACTGTTGAGAGAAACCACGAGCTACCAATCGTGCCTTATATCTCTCAATTGACCCATTTGGACGATGCTTTATCTTGTAAACCCACTTATAGGATATGGGTTTCACGTCTCCTAGTTTTTGCACCAGATCCTAAGTTTGATTTTACTGAAGTGCATCGATCTATTCTTTCATAGCTTTCATCCACTCAAATCTTTGTGATGCTTCTTCGAACGTCTCAGGTTCTATTACTTCTTCAACTATGGCTGTATTGGCATATTTGGGATTTGGCCTTCGTGTTCTTATTGACCTACGGAGTTAAGATTATGGAGTTGATTCCTTCGTTTCATTAGGCCCACCTTCTCCATTCAGTTGTTGATATATGCTAGTTTGCCAAGGATCCTGAGTTACTCTTGGTTCGACATCATCATTGTTTGGATCTCTGGATTCATATGATCCCCTATCTTTTGTTGCAACTTGTCTCCAAATTCTCTCGAGTCTGGCAATGCCTCCTTCTCTGAGGACCACCAAGAAGATGCTGCATCGAACATCAAATCTCGTGAAGTGTAGCATCTTCCATTCGTTGGATCGCAACATTTCCATCCCTTTCTTTAGTTGTCATATCCCACAAAGATACATCTAATAGCTTTCTTGTCAAACTTTCTCTATAAACGATGAGGAACAAATACATAACATACACAGCCAAATACTCAAAAGTAGCTAACTGTAGATTTCATGTTCCATAGTTTCTCAAAGGGTGAAACAAATCCTAACCTTGGTTGAGGAAGTCTATTCATCATAAAGGCTGCAGTCTTCATCGCTTCATCCCAAAACCTCCCAGGTACATTCTTTTCATGTAGCATACTCCGACAAATTTCTGCAAGATGTCGGTTCTTTCTCTCTACTACACCATTTTGTTATAGCATGTTGGCACAACTGTACTGATGACGTATTCAGCATTTCCTTAGGTATTGAGAGAACTTGCTTGAGCTATACTCTCTGATGTTGTCTGTGCGTAAGCAATAGATTTTTTTTCCTACTTCTCCTTCATTTGACTCTCTAAACTCTTTAAACTTTGAAAATGTCTCAAATTTTTCTTTCATAAAGAAAACCCACACATACCTTGAAAAGTCATCAGTGAATGTCACCATGTACCACATACCGCCAATTAATGGTTGCTTAAAAGGCCTAGATACATCAGAGTGAAACTAACTCCAATGGCTCTTTTGCTTTAAACTTCAATTCCTCATATGGAAATTGATGAACTTTACCATATTGGCATCCTGCACACATTGTGTCTGTTCACACGTCTAGTTGAGGAAGCCCTTTAAGCATCAAATTCTTCACCATCACACTTAGCTTGGTATAGCTAACGTTACCTAACTGCATATGCCATAGATATGCTATCTCATTTCTTCTTGTCTTGTCTATATATGTAGATTTTGTTGACATCACATAGACTGATTCCAATTATTGCCTTTCCATTTTCGGTGTTTCTGAGATTTTGAGATCACGATACACCTTCACATCTCGAGAACCAAACAAGACATAATGGCCTGATAATGTCAATTGAGCCACATATAGCAAGTTTTTCTTCATTCCTGAGATATGATAAAAATCTTAAAGTGGTATCTGGTTAGTATTATATCGAGGCAAAACTATCATCTTATCGATGTAGGCTATCGGTAACCTTGAGTTTTCAACTGTCACCACTACACAACCTCCTTTGTACTCAAACATGCTTTCCAACTTTTGTTTATCACCCGTCATATGATTTGAGCAGCCTGAATCTAAGATCCAGTCATTCTTGTAGTCAATCTGCTTTGACGTTGTCACTGTAAGAGCTAATTCTTCTTCCTCAATAACGAATAATGCTTCAACATCCCAACCATTTTCGCTATGCTCCTTAAAACTGAAGGTATTTGTATTACTTTCAACAAGATTTTTCTTACTCCAAAAACATTTTCCCATGTGACCCATCTTCCCGCAATTGTAACATTCACCATCAAATTTTCTACTGTTACTACGATTCTTCCAAGCTCCCCCTGAACGAAAGCCTTCGTTTCCTTGAGGAATTTTATCACCATCATTTTTAGACCCACTTCCATTGCACTACTTGAAAATGCCTCTGCTTTTGCTGGTGTAGAATGCTTCTTCCTCACCCTTTAGCGAGACTCCTCCCAATTTGCTTAGCCATAGCTTCTTGACTGGCTAACAAATTCTTAAACTCAACAAGAGATGGTTATGTCGGCCATCCTTATATATCAGTAACAAACCCTCGTTATTCAGGTCTCAAACCATGGATAATTATTCTCTTTATCCTAGTTTCCCCAATAGGAGCTTTCAGATATAAATTTGAAACTTCGTGGCATAACGATTTTACCTTGTAAAAGTACTAGGAAATCGTCATGTCACGTTGCGTTATCGATAGCAACTCGTTCTCAAGAAGTTGCAGTCTTGTATCATTCTTCTTTGAAAAGAGTGTAACAAGAGTGTCCCATGCTTCCTTCGGTGTTTTGGCATCCCGAATATGCTCTAACATTTCTTCTTCAATTGTGGTCTTTAAAGCAAACATCATTTTTCCTGCTTTAATTTTCTACTTCCGCAAGATGTTGTTTGCATCTTCCGCTACTGGTTGTGTAAGACTTCATACATGTTGCCTATGTATTATAGTTTTTGTTGTTGAGATTTTTTATTCTTGCAACTTCTTGAAGATCACTCATCATGTCAGTAAGACTTCGACTATACCGAAAAAGCTTAACTAATAAACTTACAGAGTATTAAACCCCTCACGACTCAAGATAGCTCCACTAAGAACAATATTTGACCGTCTCGTTCTGATACCAATTGTTGAGTAAAATTTAGAATACACAACTCTAAATTTACTAGTATTAGTTTACTAATATTGGATCTAAACAAGTAAACAAACTACTTGTATTATATTTATAATAAAAGACACTACAACATCTTTCAAAGACAACTCACAAATTGAAGAGAAATACAAACACTCATAGAGAAAGCTCTCAACTCACACTCAAACTAAGTATACAAAGACTTATTTGTTTTTTATGGGAGGATTAAACCAAATGTAAGATAAATTGTTAATAGTACTCACCATACAATCTACACCATACAAATATAAAACTAAGAAATAATTCTAGCCACACAAATATTATCTACACACTTCCTATTTCTACATCTTTCAATCATTCTATTTATTTTTCTACATCATTCAACCACTCTATTTATTTTTCTACATCCTTCAACCACTCTATTTATTTTTCTACATCCTTCAACCACTCTATTTATTTTTCTACATCCTTCAATCACTCCATTTATTGACTTGGGGTTGATTTTCAACAATTACTATATGTAAGTGTTAATAATAGTGTTAATTTCATCTTTATTTTTTTACTTTTTTTTATTTTTATAAATATAAATACTAATTATGAACACGCTTTTATATTAATTTTTTAAAATATTTAGAATAATTTATTACTAATTTTTTCTCATTAAAGATTGATTTTGAAAATTTGATCATAAAAGTTAAGATGAAAAATTTCTCAATGCAAGCTATATCTAAAAATCAATCTCTTTTTCTTTGTTTTTTTTTTTTTTTTAATTTCAAAAATCTCTTGCTCAATAGCCACTGGTAGATGCTATTCATTAAAGCATTCACTTTATGACAGGTTAACTTTTTAATTATTCAAAAGTTTAATGGAGCAATAATCGCTAATGTAATATTTCTCCCAAAAAAAAAAAGTTTGCGAATGTAATAGAAAATGTCTGATTGTTCAGGGTATGTAAGTTTAATCTGTCTGCCAGTTTTGAAATTAAATTGGGTAAATTAAAGTTAAAATAAAATCTTTTAGAATTAAATCCAATAAAAATACTTTTAAAACCAAATATTAAGTTCAAGAAAAACAATTAAGATCATACTGTAAATCTTAGCCATGAAAGACCGAAAGTCAGGTTGAATAACCAAATCGTATTATTAATAAAATTTAGGGATACTCAAATAAGGTTGAACTGCACTGATAAGCAAAATCTAATTTGAGTTAATTTTATTTTATAATATATTTCGATTATTATTTATTTTACTGTTCACTCTTCTAATTTTTATTTCTACGCAACTACCAAATTTCAATTTATTTTTCACATAAGTATGAAAATTTTACTCATTTGACTTCCCTTTTCACTCGAGTAAGTAAAAATTTATGGATAATTTCGGTAAAATTTATAACCCACGTAATGGAATCATTCTAACGAGATCAAGTGATCCAAGGAGAGAGAACAAAGGGTTGACACAAGGAAAACAACAAAGCTAATGAGACTCGTAGAAGGCATACATCATTACTGGCTTATGAAATAAATGAGTACATTGAAATATGCAATTATGGACCTACGAATCTATCATAAAAAAATATATGGCTTATGCCACATCATTGCTACTTTTACAAGTTTTAGTTACAATATTGGCAAGAACTTACCTAATACAAACAATGATTATAGAATTAAAAGTGTGTAATAGCTGCAGTACCCAGAATCATGGGTGCCAAAAACTACAAGATGCACCTTTCTTGCAATAACCGCTTTCGTAGTATTTACAAATTCGCTGCCCCTTGGGAGACCTCTGTGAAAATCCATTACTACCACCAGAGAATGGCTGCCTGTTCCCGCCATGCCTGCCCTTACCAAAACTTGAATCTTTACTGTGTAATCGATCCCTTGAACTAAAGACTCTTTCGTTGCCATTTCTTGGTTGGCTTCCCAACATGCTCCTCGAGGAAGATCCTGCATTCATGGAACTATTCTCCTGCATTGGTGCACTCCCGCTCATAATTGTGTTTCCTTGACCTGATCCTACCAAGCTCGTATGTGTACTTGCCTGAGCCGCTCCCCAACTTGGATCCATACACTCTGGCCTGGCATTCCAAGGGCCATCTGTAGTAGCCATGCCCCAATTAGCTGTGGACGGTACAATGGGTTGGATATCTAAACCTGCTTCCAATTGATTAACTGAAACATCACTATGCTTTGCATCTCCCTCTATTTCACTACTTGAAGAATTTCCATTCACCATCTTTTGAGAATCAAGATAATTTGACTTACCTGTCCCTAGTGGTTCATTTGTCAAAGTTAATTGCAGAGCTAAATGTACATCACTGGTAGAGCTTAAAGCATCACCTTTTCCAGTTTCAAGTGCAGGGCTAAATGCCTCGACAGAACTGAGACAATCATTTCTAGAACTATCTGTCAACTCTTCTCCATAATTGATGATTGATGGGGAAGAAGCCATACGATGAAGGGTCTCCATTGCTTCAACTTCAGCCAAGAGATCTGAAACTGATTCATCAAATAAAGGGCAAAAATCGCCAGGTTCAGTTACAAGAGCCTGCCAACTGGAGGCATGAGAAGCAGGGTGAGATGGGGAGGAATGTGTGAGTTGATCCTTCACCGAAACTGTAGTGGCAGCACAATCAGTGGCCACCTCAATTGGTTTGAGAGAAGATACAGACACAAGACTCGAGTCCCATTCCTCAATGGAAGGCTTCGTTAAATTAGGTGAATACCCACCCCATTCACCAGCTACTTCATGCAACTGAGGTCCGCCCACTATACTAGAAGTGGTGCTCCAACTAACCTGGACAGGAGCAATTGAAGATTGAGAATGTTTGTTGTCAGCAGGTTTACATTCCAAGTTTCCACTGCTGGGCTTTGGAGGGTGACAGGACACATTCGAAAAATCAATCACCATTTGGTTTGGCTCTGATGTTTCAAGTGGTTTGGAAGAAGAAACAAAATCAGGCTTAGAGTCTAACCCACAAGTAGAACTACTTACAATTGGATCTCTCCAGTTAAGATCAGAAGATTGACCTGAATGACCTTCACTATCAGATCGATTTTCACAGTCCTGCTGAGTATTATTAATCTGACTCTTGGCGTTTTGTTGAGCATTGATGTATCCATTGCTCTGAGTAGAAGCTCTTTCGCTTTCTTGACCTTCCCTTACTTGATCTGTCAGATCTTGCTTGCCAGGAATAAGACTGGTGGAAACTTTGTTATCCTTCAAAGAATCACAGCCTTGTGAAAAGACTCCAACGTGACCTTCATCAGAATTGATAACTGCAGTGCAAATTGATGAAGGGGAGCCCTGTTCATTAATAGGAGGTTCATTGTCACTATCAATATGTTTGCTTGGTTCATCCTGTTTGTGATTCCTACTCACAGGAGATCTTTTATCATCCACAGGAGTTACACTTGTTCCATCAGTCCTTTGTCCATTCAGTCCATGCCCGCAATTATCTCTATCATCAGAGGCAATCTTAGCATCGCAAGACGGTAAATGGCTATTGATTGCCAATAGTGGCTCCTTACTGTATTCTTCAGTCAAAGCCTTGGTGAGAAGTACAGAGCTATCTTGCTTTTCATTTATCCTCCATATTCTCAAATCTGAAGGGAAGTGTCGACTTATACTCCATTTTCGCAGCTGCAGCATACAAAATGGCCCTTGAACTTTTCCAGTAGGGTCTTGGTAGTGCCACATCTTGTCAATCTCCACATCATTTATAGATTGTTTTGTTTCTGATGAAAGAGGCAGCACAGATCTCTCTGATGCGACCCCAGAAAACAAATCAGATTGGACTACTGCTCCATTATTACTCCAATCAATATTCAGTGAACCAGTAGGATGATCATTGTTCTTTGTTGTATTCCAACCATTCTTTCTAAATGTTTCTTTAACCCTACTTTGCTCAGTAGGGGTGACAAGATTTTTGTGTGTCCTGCCTCTATCTTTAATCGAGATGCCACCTCTCCTTCGTGACAAGATGGGTTCCCTTCTTTTTCTGATGGAGCCAGAAGTTTTCATCTTGTCCTTATCTGCGCAATAGCACCATTACCAACAAAATCAATATTACTATAGGAAAACTCAAATGAGAGTGCAAAAGAGGAATCAACAAATGGGAACCATTTCTAGAAAACAAAATATAGTAAACCTTGTTTGTTCTTATCAATTTCTCTAGGAATGCCTTCTAATTCACTACTGGGATCCATACTTGAATCTGAGTGTACTGCAGGAACTTCTTGCAACCTACGCTGATGTTCTTCTGGTGAGTTCAGAAGCTGTAACTTCTCAACACATTCTCGCAGCGTACAATATAAAGTCAAGGAAAAGTGGAAAATATAGAAACTTACACAATTTATGTTTTCTTATGAAGTAAATATCAATGATGAAGTACCCAAGTAACAGATCAAATTTACATATTTAATATATAGCCCATAATATACTTCAACTAATGCAGAGTTTGATTTTGGGTAGAAGGGGGAGCCAGGGTGGAGAAAGAAAGTTTGCTAGTTAAATATGGTAGTGAGGTTGTAGGGTTGACAACATGATAATGATGATAAAGATGGAATAGTGGCATGAAAGAAGATGAAGCCTACAATGGAAAAAAATGCAGAACCGACAAAGTCTATGTAAGGCCTTAATTGGTGGCAATGGTTATGGGCGGTAGTGGGCAGTTGCTATTAGTAGTAGTAGGCAGTGATTGTTTTCTTGATAGTAGTAGCAATGTGGTGGCAGGCAAATGATGGCGGCAGTTTTGGAAACATATTTCCATCAACTTTCCGGCAACAGCAGTTATAGTCTTCACACACAGTGGTGGTGGAGAGACTACCATATATTTGAACATTTATAGCATTTTTCATTTTCTTTCTTATAAGGAACATGCCTCTTAACTTGTTTCTTAGTGAAGTTGCATGGAGACACTTCCTAGTAAAATTCCCAAAGGCTCAAGGTCCAACACTAGAAGTTAAATAAACAGAAATATAAAAATGAAGCAATTGGAACAATTAAAAATATAAAACAAAGGATATTCCTTTCCATGTCCTTTTTCACTTGCTCGGTCACGTAGATGATTTAGCCGCATTACCTCTGATTCTAGCCACTATATCAAAGAATTAGAAAGTGAATAACTACTAGATCAGAAAAATAAATAAATAAATGCTAGCACCTATTTGACTTTATTAAATGCTTCCAAGAGAAAAAAATAAATAAAATGATGCTCGCCCATATTGGACTTTTGCTACCGTGAATATGAAAAGTAACTTACATCATGCAGTTTCACCGCTAGAAGTGCCCTTGCTTTATCCTGCACCTCACGCTGCATGAAACACAAATCTAATATGTAAATCAGCAAGAAATATTCCTATAGTAGGAGGGAAGTGAAAAATCATTGCATACTTACAACAGTTGGACATTTGATCAACCCACACTTTATACTCTGATGTAATCGATCACATTCATCCTGCAGACAAAAAAAATGACAATTGGGCAAAAGAAGCATACAATTAATTTCATATGCTACGAATTACAGCATCTAACCAGCCATCATCATGCTGGTCTAATAAAATTTTTGCAGGTAACTGACCACAACAAAGTATGATATTCTGTTAGTGCAATTTTTTGTCTTAAAGAAATAAGCATTAATGCATAAATCGAAAAGGAAACTACAGATCATGTCAATCCAATTTTCAAGACGATTTTTAATGCCAAAAGTACTTCATGGAAACTGTTCCCCTACACACACGACAACAAACATCAGGTATGGTAAGCAAGCAAAAGAAGAACCAGAAAGTCATAGTTAATTTTCAATAATTAATTATATCAATAATATTCAATATAATCAGTGGTTTATGCAGAATATGTGAAGATGTTTCTTAATAATTATTAAAAAAAACTACAACAAGCATTACTGTACCTACAAAGGTTCTTTCCTAGCCTTCTAAAGTCTAATGTTCCAACATGACAGTGAGAAAAACACTCAAACAGAGCAAGTTATAAATCATTTTGTCACAAATGAGATATCATGCTGTCATGCATGCAAGCCACGTGGGTGTAGGGGTGTAAATTGTGATGGGATGTCTCATTAACCCATAGAACGAAGCATTAATTTTAGGAACCTATCCCATCTTGTTCCACTTACTTTTATGACGGTATTGGAATGAGACAAGTTAAAATATCTCATTTGTCCCAAATGAGCCTAAATGAAACAAATAAAAATGCAAAAAAAAAAGAAAAAAGAAACATGACTATTTATAATATGAAAGTTCAATAGATTTCGCAATGGGTGTCGAGTATCAGGGGCAAGAGAGGAGGGCTGATTTTGGGATGTCAGAGGTGGGTGGGGGTGGGGGTGGGGGTGGGGGCAGGGAGGTTGTTAGGGTTAAGAGAGAGGTAACGGTTGGTTGTTTGTTAGTGTTAAGGTTCGGTTTCATTTGTGTTATAATAAAACCCTCGCTAATACCATGTTGAATCAGAACAATATTTTATTATTATATCAAAAAAAGGATACATAGTCTATATATATATATAGATATTAATGAGAATATAAAATAACTAAACTACCCCTTGTTTTAACAAATATAATTGAACAAAATGCTTAAAGTGAGGTCCATAGGTCTACAATCTACATTAGATGCAATAGGTTTCATTTGGGATTGGATAATTTTGAACCATGAGGCTATTAGAGATAATAAATAGAACATAAGATGGTATCATACAATTCAATTTACATCTCTACATGGTGTATGGATGTTGAGACAAATTAATGTGTATGATGAGATTGCAGGAGAGAGACTAATCTCTAACTTATTTGATCAACATCCGTAAAGATACAAAGACCTTTTTAGATCACCTAACAAGTTATGCCTCCTTTTGTGGAGAGCAGAGGAAAAAAAAAGATGACAGAAAGAAGTAGAAGTAAAACAGTGTACGGGAGAAAAATACGAAAGTATGATGGAGGAGAAAAACAAGAAGAGATTTTCTCTTTGGCATTATAATATTAGTACATGTAATTTTATGAAAGGATGTTGTAGTCACATTTCATATATATTTCTCAAAAAACCAAATGAGTTTGAGATGAAATTTTATTGCATGTGACAGAGATATCTTCTTGAGATAATAATCTAAGAGAATATTAAGCAACATTTTTTGTGAGATTATTTTATATTCTTATTATTACTCAATATACTAGAAAAGATTGTATCTTTTGTTAGCCTATTTTAACTACAGGAGAGTGGGAAAAGTTAAATCCATACCAACATAATATTTTTATTTCCCGTACTTTTTGTTATTTTCCCAATAGTTACAACTGACTTAGTGTAAGATCAGAAAATCAAGAAACAGAAGAAAAGGCATGCAAGAAAACTATTTTAAAAAAAAATCTAACCTGGGAAAATTCTTGGTTTGAGATCCCATCAATAGATATGACTTCTTTTTTGTCTAAATTTAATATTTCAAGCATCACATCAGTTGCCTTTGTGACAACGTTATATGGCTCCATAACCTTACTGGTACCTATTCTCAAACATTTGGAGGACAGTTACTTTAGTGTATCTTAGTATGAATAAATAAAACAACGTGGACGAAGGTTATGAAAATTAATACCTACAACTTGAACAAGCCTGTATATATCTTGCTTCTGATCGCTACCAGAAACTTTTATTCGCACAATAGATCCAACAACATTGTCATGAAACTTTTCAGGATCGTTCATTAAATTCTCCATCAAGGGACGTCTCAAGTAAATCAAGTTAATATTATGAACATCAATTGCAGCATATGCATCTGGATCAGGCTGGGATACTCCCTCGTTAACCCTTTTATGCCTTTTACGTCGCTTATTATTAACCATCATTGTTTGGTTATCATGATTCCAAAAAGAAACCATCTGGCTAGAAACAGCCTCAACAGGTCCCACTCTAACAGTGTGATCCACCAGTGATTCTTCTTTCGTAAGAAAATGAGACTCAAGAAGCTTTAGCATTTCAATGTGACCCAAGCGTGCTTTTCCAAAGAAATTTAAAAGCCTTGAATCACAAACAATCTGACATTTCTGACGAGGATCACGAAGATTGTTTTTCTTTATATAATCAAGCAGAAGCCCCTGGACATCAAACTTCGATAATACAGACATATCGCCATTTTTCATATGTGAAACAAACTCCAACAGCTCCTTTGATGCCCAAGTTTTTTCTCTAGGCATCACTTTTTGATCATCTGATTCTTCAACAATGACTGAATTTGTATTAGGAACTATAGGCTTCTTGTTAGTTCTTTCTCTTTTCAAATTAATAGAGTCCAGGTCCATATAAGAGTTGCTAGAAACGGAAACAACTTTGTCATTGTTCGTGTTATAAAGTTCACAAGAAGACTCTCCCTTAGAAGCCATCACAGAAGGAGCTTTCCATGGATTTTTGGCTCTAATGACCTCGTCTGATGTTAATGATAGTTTATCCTTTAAAAAAGTCCAGTAAACCTTGAAGAGATACTCCCAGCTGCTTTTGTCATCAAAGTCCACATGCACCTACAAGGGTTTCATGGGTCGTGTAAAAATTGCATCAACTAGATGATAACCAACAAAGAACTAGAACATTGGCTTTAGTGCCATACAATATGACCATGCAGGATTGCAGCACCAGGTGAAAATGCACCAATTCATGAACCAAAAACAACAAAAATAGAATGATAATGAGAAGGGAAAAAATAACATTAAGCGGCATTGCAAAGAGTTTTCTGATCTTACACTGATACACAACTTCCCAAAGGCAAATAAAATAAGCACAGAATGCTTTAACTCATAGAATTAACTGATGCCCAAAGGAAAAAAACAGTAAACAACCAAAATAGATAGATTTCAGCATACCACTTCCTTATTTTCTTGCAAATTTTCAATCAGCATTACAGTTCTCATGCATGTCCCACAAAGTCCTTTATTTCCACGTATGCATTGATAGTCAGCATCCTTAATACATCCTTTGCACCAAGAATATGGACAAGTGTAGCACATATAGTAAGAAGCCTTCTGACAGCTGTTACATAAATGCCAACCTGAGAGGCAGAAAAACCAGGACACAAAATAGTACATAACTCATGCAGAAAAACACGAATAGCTCAAATTACATGGCAACAGATTATGTGAGTTAAAAAGAGGGTAGTATCACACTTTGGTCACTTTACTTTCACAAATTGGAAACATTAATCACCTTTCTTAAAATTTGTGCACTTTAGTCACCTTATGTTGTATTTTTGGAAACTTCAGTCATTTCTTATCAATTTGGTTTTTTTTCAATCTTTTTATTTTTTTTTTTGAAAAAACTTAAGTTGGATCGAATTAAACTAGGGGTGTTCACAAACTGGACCGGATCGGTTTAAACCGAAAAACCGGTCTGGTCTGCATTAAGTAAAACCGATTTTCAAACGGTCCGGTCCGGTTATAAAAATTATAAACCGATCGGACCGAACCAAACCGGTTTTCATAAATAATTAATTTCTTTAATTAACCGTTACAATATATATATTTATATATATATTATGAAATTGCGTTACCCTCCCTAACCCTAATTCATTTTCAGTGGCCGTCTGCGTTTGTGTCTTTGCGAGAACGAGACTCAAAAAAACCCTAGCCTAAATCAGCTGTCGTCGCCTCCAACATCACCCAACCACCCAGCCATCCTCGTATCGGCTCCACCACCAGCCAGTCATCTCTTTTCGCATCGCCTCGCGTCTTGTCATCCATGGACGAAATAGGTATGTGATGAGCTGATTGATATATGTTTGAGTTTATGGACGAACTGTTTCGTGTCACTTCTCCAAACATTCTCAATACAATTTCGTGTACGAGACATTATCTATATTTTGGATTGGTTGTCAAGCCTTTTCTTTTAGTTTCTGATAGAGTTTTTTTGAGTTTCTGAAATGCTTCCTCAAATAAATTTCTGATAGGATTTTTTTGTTTATGATACGGTTTTTTGAGTTTCTGATAGGATTTTTTTGAGTTTCTGAAATGCTTCCTCAAATGAGTTTCTGATAGGATTTTTTTTTAGTTTATGATAAGGTTTTTGGACACCCCCAAATTCTGTTTCTCTCCTTCACTAGCCGTGTGCCAAAATTATCATTACATCGTGTTTGTCTGTTTCTGATATTGCTTTGAATTATTAGTTTCAATCATTTTATTAAAAATGATAATAAATATCATTTTCAGTTTCAACGTAAATTAAATATTCTCAATATTACTAATATTTTATTCATTCTTTAAGCCTCAATCGTGATTGTGATTAAAATAACATGTTTTTTTCATGTTTTTTCCCCTTGATTTCTAATAAAAAATCAAGCAGAAAATATCATGTCATTTTTGATTTCAACCAGTATTAATATACATATTCTTTACTAGCAGAAAATATAATGTGTTATTTAAGCTACAGAATTGCATATAATTACGTTTGCATCAGAATCAACTTTTAGCACAAGAGGGTACATTCTTGATTAGGGGTGTCCATAAACCGGATAGGACCGGACCAAACCGAACGGTTTTACTAATCAAACGGTCCGGTCCGGTTTGTACTAATTTTAAACCGTTCGAACCAGACCGGACCGATTTAATAATATATTAAAAATTTCACATTATTCTTCATTAAATTATAAAAAAATCGGACCAAATCGGGAACCAAACCGGATCAAACCGTTTTATAAATCAAACGGTCCGGTCCGGTTTTTATTTCTTAAAACTGTTTCAAATGGTCCGATCCGGTCCGGTCCGGTCTGGTCTGAGTAATATGAACGGTCCAGTTTGGTTAAATTTTTTTTAGGAAAAACCGGACCGGACCGGACCATGGACACCCCTATTCTTGATCCATTTAGGAATTCTTTGAATCCTAAAATGATAGAAGCATTAGTATGTAGTTAAAATTGGTTTCGTTCCTCCATTAATGACTATGTCGTCTTATCAAAATACAATGATGACCTAGAGATTTATGAAGATGTTGATTTAGGTAATTGCAAGACTTAAAAATTATTTCTAATTTTATTTTTAAATATTATTATCTAATGATATATGATTTTATTTTATTGTAGATTTCATTAAAGACCCTACATTGATCATTGATGATTAATAATAGGTAAAAATTCTGTATAAATAAGATATTAGAACTTCATTTCTTTATGTTTAATCTGTTTTACTTTTGGATTTCAATAACAGTTTGTGTATTTATTTATGGATTTATGTATTTAACAATAATATCTATTTATGTATGATGATTGATAAGCATCACAATTGACTTTATCATATTAGATTATATCATATTAAACTGTATCGTATTTATGTATTATTAACCGTTAACCAAACCGAACCAAACTGTTCGGTTACAACATTTTGGAAAGTCAAACGGTCCAGTCCGGTCCGGTTTGAGCATTATGAACGGTCTGATCTGGTTAAATTTTTTTTACTCAAAACCAGACCGGACCGCGGACACCCCTAAATTAAACATTACTAGCATGGTGCTGGTAAATGTTTGAAGAGGAACATGTCTTAAGGAGTTGATAAAAAAAGTAAAAAAATAAAATGACCAAAAATTGGCTTAAAATGACTTAAGTTTTCATAAATATAACAATAAGATGACTAAGTGCACCAATTTAAAGCAAGTGACCAATGTGTTCAATATATGAAAGTGAAGTGACCAATGTGTTCAATATATGAAAGTGAAGTGACCATAGGTGTATTTTTTTCTTAAAATAAAGTGCAACCCATAACTCATTAAACAAAAAAATTATTGAAAAGTAAGAAAAGCGAAGAAAATATTTCCAATATACTATAGCACTTACGTATATAGAACATGCCCAAGCCCACGATGAAGTTAAAACAATGCCTCTAATTTTAAAAACAAAAAAGCCAATTACTTTGTAAGGCAATGGCATATCAAGTATTGTGTTTCATTACTGACCCCTTATAATTTGATACATTTTTCACTATTTAAGCTTTTTTATATTAGTTCTTTCTATACATACATATTCTCTTGTATTTCATGTCTAGGTAGTCAAATTTTCCCACTCCTCTTTATCTCAGTACATATACAACAGTTTTATATAAATATATAACTATGTACAACAAACTGAAAAAGTTTTATACAATATATGCGTACACGAATAAGGGGTCAAAAACTAAATGTGGTCTCTAAATAATTAACAAAAAAACAGAGAAAAGAAAAGGCAGAAAAGGAATTACTGCAAATGTTATCAAAATAGCATTGCTATGATGGTATGAAGAAGGGAATCCATGATTTCATACGATTAGATGCCTAACCAAAATAATTGATAATCAGGAACAAAGCATGTACCCCAAAGACTCTCCCATTCAAACTTAAACTCTAATAATGAAACAAAATTTAGAAGCAATTCACTCAATAAAACATACCACAATTCCATTTAGCTTTTGACCGGAAGAATGAATCGTCGCGCTTAATACACGCTGGATGGTATGCCTTAGGGCAGCCCCTAATAGGAAAGAATCCACCAAAAAAGAAGACCAAGTAAATCATTCATATAAGCATCAACAACAGCACATGAAAAAGATCACGAACCTCGTGTTTCATTGCCAATAAATTTTTGATAGGGAAATGAGGAGAAATTACGAATTTTGTATAAGATGAATCCTAAAACTCTATTAACTAAAACCCATAGGCTCCTCACTACAATCAATCACAATAGCCAATAGACTCAATTGAGTATGAATCCTAGTTTAGCCACCTAATATGACGAGAACGTTCTCAATTGGGAATTATTTTTTGGATGTCTAGCCTAAACTTAAACTTGTAAAAGATAAACATAAGATTAAAGACCGAAGTTCATTCCCCTCCTCTTCTATCTATCAGTATCAGTAACCAAACCTCACAAATCAGATATAGCATTTCTTAACAAAAAGAACCTGTACTCACCGGCGATCGCAGAGCACGAGACTCCCACCATCGAAGCATACAAAACAAACATCCTCTTCATCCTTCTTCTTCCTTAACAACGCCGTCGTTTTGACCGATCCTCTTGGCGGCCGACCTGAACCTGGAGGCCTACCTCTTCTCCGCTTCTCAATCACAATCTTCTCTGCCAAATTCACCTCCACATTCACCATAACACCGACCTCTCCAGTCTCCATATCACGACTTCCGACGGAGGCCGTCTCTGAAGCTCCGATGAGTTGCGAATCGCCCATATCACAAACAGTTTCACATTGATCATCTTGCTGTTCCATAGCTAAATTGAATCAAACCAAATCAAATCAAAATCAAACCTGTTTCGGAATTACGAAAAGTCTCCGAGCTTCGTTCCATGAAAATTATTTAAGAAAAAGGGAAAATGGAAACCCTAGGTTTGAGAGGAATTGAGCAGAGGAGGTTTGGGAGGTGGAGGAGGGTGCGTGAGGATGATGTGACAGGGCATTGTGAATTTGTGATTGTTGAGTTGGCTTTGTGCGTTGTCTGAGAGAGAGAGAGAGATAGAAAGTGAGAACTGAGAGAAGTTGAGCTGAGGACGACACCGCAAAGTAAAAAAAACAAAAAAGACGGTCACTAGTGATTGGCTAAAAGGTTGGTTTTTCTATTTTCTTTTTTCATTTTTAAATTTTAAATTTATATTTTTAGATTTTTAGGTGTTACTTCCTAAGAAATGCCAAACGCGGCTCTTCCGACACCCCTGAGCTGAGCTCCTGATTCTTTTAATTTCAAGCACCACGTGGTTAGTGGGTATCTAACAAAAGAAAAGCGTGGATTGACAGTGGGGACCACTCTGAAATTTTCGGTTCAACGCTCAAAACAATGGCTTCTTCTTCTTTTTTTCCCTGATAACCACTGAATGATACAAATATCTCTGTTTATTTATTGTGTATTCTTTCGGTCTTACCCCACTGTTTTTACTTTTCTTTCACCTGATTTGGTCATATTCTCACACTTTTGCTGTCACGATAATTTATTTATTATTTTTAAAATGTTTAGTGATGTGTTATTTAAAATTAATATAATTTTTTTAAAAAATATTTAATAAAAATAAATAATTTGATTAATAAAAAATATATTTTAAAAAATAATAAATAATATTTCAATTGAGTATTAAAATAAATTAAATGTGCTTTTGTTATAAAAGTTTTTCAAAAAAAATATATTATAAAAGTAATTAATTTAGTTTATAGAGTATACTTAATATTTATCATTATTAATTTTTTTCGATTTTTTTAAATTAATACATTTAGAATAAATAAATGTTCAAAAAAAATTTATAAAATAAAAAGTCTTTAAAACTTACAATAACAAAAATAACACTACTTATATTTATATAATATTTTTTTTATATTAAAAAATATAGTATATTATTTTATTTTATTTTAAACATCATTTAAATTAAATTATGGTCATTTAAAGTCATTTAATATTGAATTTTATACTTATGTTTTCAAAATCTATCGGACAACGTATTCGACATTTCAAAACCTTCTTAGGTATGAACAAAAATAGTGGTATGGCTTTGTTAGTTAAAAATATGACTTTTTTTAAACTAATATCAAGTTTTTTTGGACATAATGTGTCTAATTGAACCAATATTCGTATCGAATGATATTTGCGATTTACTACAAAGTTTCCTGACAAAATCACCAATAAAACCCAACTTCAAAAATTCCTTGGAAGCTTGAATTATGTTCTAAATTTTTGTTCTAACATAACAAATTACAAAGCCACTCTATGATAGACTTAAGAAAACTCTCAAGCCTTGACAGAAGAACACACAAAATTGTGCAAAAAATAAAAGCACAAATTCAAAATATTTTTTGTTTATATCTTGTGAATCCAACACTTCCCAAAATAGTAGAAATCGATACCAACGAAGTTGGTTTTAGAGGAATCCTCAATCAAGTCTAGGAAAATAAAGAACTCATCGTTCAATTTTTTCTGACCATTAGTTTAGTTGTTAAAAGAATTATTCCACTGTAAAAAAAAGTATTAACAATAGTATTTTTTATTTCAAAATTTCAATAAGATTTATTAAATCAAATTTTTTACTAAGAATTGATTGTAAATCTGTAAAAGAAATTTTACAAAAAGATGTTCAAAACATTATATCAAAATAATTTTTTGCTAGATGGAAAGCTTTATTAAGTGTTTTCGATTTTGATAGTGAATTTATCAGAGGAGAAGCTGATTCATTACTAAACTTTCTAACCAGAGAGTTCCTCCAAAACAGGTAGACATATCAAAAAAGAAAAGGAGAAGAAAGAACCTCCACCAAACCCTTGAATCAAAACCCTTGAATCAAAACCCTTTCTTCATCAAAACCAATCATTACCTGGTCCCAAGCAGCCTCATTATCACCAGCAGACGAGCCAACATCTTCAGACGAAGCTCGATATCAAGAGTACCAAGACTGGATCTTTAGCCTCAAAGAAACCCCAAAGTATCTATAGGCAACCTATGACACCTCCAAAGCCTTGGAGCATCACCATCATCTGAACCAGAGACCCCAATCTCCAAAGGAAAGGATAAGGTAAAAATGAAAGAACCATTTTTCACCTCAAAACTCATCATTTCAAAACCTGCAATTGGAAAACTTTCCACTTCAGAGAAAAGGAACAACATCCTCTACCAAAATCATTCTTGCATCAGGGTAAAAGGAAATTGTTTCCTAAACCATTACAAAAGCCTCGAGTATTTTTTAAAATCAGAGTCTTAGATGGTTATGATATTTGAAAAAGGATTTCAAGATAAAAAACCTTATTTAACTATATAAAAAAATTTGGCAAGGAAAGGTTTTATAGGCCTTCAGAAATTTCCAAAATTCCATAATACTATCAAAGCATTTTAGAAATAATCGGTAGTGTGAAATTCAAACATTTCCTTTACCACAACCAAGTTGATGCCTAGTATTCCATCGCCAAAATTCTCAAAGTCATATCTCCAGCATATTGGAGACATGATATATTAAAACGGCATTTCCAATCAGTATCACCACAACCCTACCACATTGTAAAACTTATAATTATTGGGATTATTATCATGCATGGTTTAATGCCTTCCTCATCCAAAACAAGGATTACCAACATTCGTGGTTATTCTTGTTCTTCCAAAAAAACTATCAACCCAACCAAATTCCCATCATGGTTTCACAACTAGTGGAAACTTTTTGGTTCTGTTCCTACCATCCTCACTCCACCAGTGAAGGAAATTTATGAAACTTTTATTACCCATTTCAAACCTACATCAAAAGAGAAATGATTTCCTCCTATATATTTTTGCATCAAAATTCTACCTTCTCTAGGTATGTCAATGGGTCTTAAAACTTGTTATATCCGAGGTAGTACATATCACCCGCTTATTTTAGATAAAATGGTGATCATCATTCACGATCCTCAAAACCATTCTAAAACCAACCATCGAACAATGACTAACCAAAACCAGACATAGAGCAGCCAAAGTTGAAGAAATTCACGATGCTTTGCTGTTCTTAGCCCATATGGCTCATACCAATGCTTTTATTGCCAAAACACAAACCCAAGAAGAACTCTTAGATATTATCAAACAGATATCAACGTCATCCTCTATCAAGAATTAGGATTTTGACGAAACTACATTACCAGATACCACAATATCACCATTGTCACCGGTCTCCAATGCATCAGAATTGCCACCAACCATTGAAGATGAAATATTATTTTGGACAGGAAAAAACAAAAAACGATGTAAACAAACCATTGTTCACAAAATAGTAAAATATGTTGATTACTCGCAACAATACTAACATCTTCTACATAATAAAGTTGACGATAAGATATTATTCACAAACAATAAAAAGCATCTCCAACAGTATATCACTTTGATTATAAAAGGAATGCTCATTTTCACCCAAAGGAACGACATAAAAAAACTATCCATTCTCTCATTTGTTCTCAAACTTTCGTATCCATTCTCTCTAATAATTGTTTTCTTTTATAATTACATAACCTTTCGGCTATAATTATTTAAGTTTGTTTTAATTTTCTGTATTTAAGTTTATATATCATAAATGATGAAATATAATTATAACTGTTATAATATATATATATATATATATATATATATATTATATACTTAAATAAACTTAAACATCATCAGATATAAGTATCGAATTGTGTCTAATATATATATATATAAACTTCAAAGATAAATATAGTAGAAAATTTCAACATTTTTATTTTATTTTATAGATTAAAAAGTTTCAATTTTATAGGATTTAAAATAAAATTATGATTTCTCGTTATATTAATCTACAATAGGGTAACTTTCACATCTATATTTATTTAACTTTTATTATTTATTATTTTTTAATTAATTATTTATATTTGATAAAAAATATTCTAATATTATTAATCAATTAATTTTTTTATATTATCTTAGACTACAAAAATACTAATGCCTAAATTTAAAGTATTAATTCATTAAAATAGTAGTATAATAGAGAAAAATACATATCTTATTTAAATAATATTACCATTTTGTTTTTAGTTTTGGAATTTACTTTTAGATCTAATTATCATCTCACTCACTCATATTATTAGTTTTATTTGGGGTTTTTAATCTTATTTTGTTCTTATATATTAAAAATCTAGCATATTTAGCATATGTGTATATATTTTATATCTTATTTTAAAAAAATATGTATATAAAGCTTAAATATTATTTCATAAATTGTAAGATTTATATTTTATTTATTATATTTTATAATAAACCTATTCTATTTAAGATAAAAAAACCTGAAATGTACGACCTGATAGATTTTTCACAAAGTAATGTATTTGTTTTTTAAATGTGGATAGACACGATCTTACTATTATTATTCAGTAATCACCAAATCAACTACGTTTGAAGATTTTAATATAAACTAGTTTTTGGAGTAATTTGTATATACAAAATGATTATTTAAATTTAATAAATTTATAATAATATTAATTGTAGAGAAATAATTTTTATTTATTTAAATTTTTTATTTTATAAAATATAAAATAAGTTGTTAAATAAAAAATTTTAAGTTACTTATATTATAATTAAAAAATCGATGTTAAAATATTTTATAAAGTAATTTGTAGAAATACTCATAAATTAAATAGTTAATTAATTTATTACTTTAATAATAATTAAATATATGATAGTAACTATTTTATATGTAATAGAATTCAAATACAATATAAACATAAGTTATTTACCACGATATTGATAATAATTGCATAATTTTATTTAATAAATAATTCAAATATAATAAAAATAAACTTATTCAATTAGTATTTTATTATTTAAGAAGTTAATACTACATGAATAATAGACATGATTTGAATGAATTTAATAAATATTTTTTTCTTTAAAATAATTTATATTTAGTGATTATTCTTTTTTTAAATGATATTATCTCGACATTAAAATTATTAATTCAATAAAAATAGGATCTGTTTATAAGTGAATTAATCGATCACTCATTGAATAGGTAATCATGAACTATGTGAATTATCATCCCTAATGTAATAAAAAGAATTGTATTATACAAACTAATTATTCATACAAAAATTTATATATGAACTTTTTAGTATTTATTGATGTAAAAAAAGTAATAAAAAAGTATTAACTTATTCAATTAATATTTTTACTATCTAAGAAGTTAATCTTGAATGATAAACATGACTTATTGAATTTAATATGGATTTTTTGCTTAAAAATAATTTACATTAGCTTACCATTCCTTTTGAATTAATATGAGATATAATATGATCTTGACATGAAAGTTATTAGTTCAATAAAAACATAATAAGCTTATAAGTGAATTGATCAAATACTCATTAAATAGATAATCACCTTTAATGTAATAAAAATAATTACATTATATAAAATAACCATTTATAAAAAATTTATTTATTATATATACATTTTAGTATTTATTGGTGTAAAAAAGTTAATAAAAAACATAAAAATATATTTATTATATGGATGTTTTTTGTATTTATTGATGTAAAAAAATCAAAAAGAAAAAGCACAATCATAAATGAATAATCATTAACTAAATAAATTATCACCCTTGATGTAATAAAATTAATTGCATAAAAATATATTTATTATGTGTACATTTTGATATTTATTGGTGTAAAAATATCAACAAAAAAAGTATACAAATTTATAAAGTAATTACATCATACAAAATAATTATTCATATAAATATATTTATTATATGGATATTTTGAATTTTTTGGTTAAAAAAATAAAAATAAAACATAAAATTTATTTATTATAAAACATTTTGATATTTATTGATAAAAAATTAACAAAAAATAAAAAGAAAAAAGAAAGGCATAGTTGGTTATCGATCAAAGATTTTGATTTCTTACATATAAAAAATTAAAAATAAAAATGTAAGGTTATAAATGAATTACCATTGACAGTATAAACTTTCATCTTTAATGTAAATAAAAATAATTATATTATAAAAAAAACTATCCATAAAAATATTTATTATACGAGCATTTTTTATATTTATTGGTATAAAAAAATAAATAAAAAACATAAAATGTATTTATTATATAAATTAAAAAGAAAAAAATATGGTCATAAAATTATCATTTTTAATGTAATAAAAATAATTGTTTATAAATAATATATTTATTATATAGATCTTTTGATATTTTTTGATATAAAAATTTAAAAAAACATAAAATATATTTACTAATATAAAAAAGAAAAAAAGATGCATTTGTTTATCCACCAAAGATTCTGATTTTTTTTATATAAAATATTAAAAAGAAAAATCACGATGATAAACAAATAATTAATAACAGTATAAAATATAATTAAAATATAATAAAAATAATTAGATTATACAAAATAACTATTTATATAAAATATATTTATTATATAGATATTTCGTTATTCATTGTTATAAAAAATTGAAAACATAAAATATATTTATTAATTAAAAAATTAACAAAAAGAAAAAGAATAAGAAGATGCAGTTTGTTATTGAACAAATATAATGGTTTTTTAAATATAAAAACACTCTTTTCAAAATTTAAGACATTATAAAATTTAAAAAAAAAATAAATTTTTTTTTAAAATTTATAATCATATAAATATCATTTTTTATAATAAATTTATATATTTTTAATATTAAAAAAATTTGATAAATTATTTTATATTTAATATTATCTAATTAGATATTATTTAAATTTATTTTAACCAATTTGATTAATTTAATATTAAATACTATTTAATTAAATTTTATTTAATAATATTTTTGCTATTATAATTTTTTAATTTTTTTTTTAATTTTTCTAATTTTTTTTCAAAGATATATTAATTTTGACCTCGACATTTCCCATTTTTCCCTCGAAGTATAACTTAAAAAAGACTGCACGTCTACTGATTACTCTATCTACGTTAGACTTACCAAAAATAAAATAGATTAGAAAAAATAAATAATAAAAAATAATACTTTTAAAATTTATAATTATAAAAATAACATAATTTATAACCAAATTATATATTTTCATTATTAAAAAAAATACATTATTTTACATTAAAATCGTCTAATTGAATATCATATAAATTAAAAAACACTCATTTAGGAAAATCTTTATATGAATTAAGTAGGTGAATATTTGGTGTATTTTTATGATTTTAAGAAAATATTATTAATGTTTATGTAAAATGAGGTGTTATATCATCTTTGAGTTTATGGATGGGCACGGGTATAAGTGGGGACAGTTTTTGATATAATTATTCCTGAATTGAATTATAAAACCTATACTTGAAATCGTCCAAAAATTATTACTGTTTAGAAACGGTTTTTTACCCACAAGTAACGATTTGAGACTGTTATGAAAAAAAAAAGCCTGAAAAAATATATAATTTAATTTATTAAATATATATAATTAATTAATTAAATATAATTAATTAATTAAATATAATTAATTTTAGGTACAGAGGGGTACAATTTTTAATATAATTGTAAATGAACTTGTGATTTTTTTGTCCATTTTTATTTGAGTCTTTCATTTAGATATATTTAATATTAAATGTCATTTAATTGAATCTAGTTCATAATTATTAAGATATTATTTTTTATTGTTATAAATTTTAAAGGTGTTATTTTTTTAATTTAAAAAAACACTAATTACAATTCATATTTACTTTAGGCATCATCAACCTTATAATTTGATATATCAAATTTTTTATTTATTTTTAATGAAAATATATCATGTTTTTTTGTTTTCATATTTCGAACTATATATGTCAAAGTATCATTTATAATTTTTAAGAATGAAATCAACCTTGAACTTTTTGTTGGATTGATTTTTCTGTGTTGTTTTAAAGAGCTTCACATAATTGTGAGTGACTTTTCAAAATCTTAGATGTCATACGTTCATTATCAATGCAAAGTAACGACTAACGAGAATTATAGGTTTCTTCTTTTGAAAATTTAACAAAAAATATGATACTTAGTCTAATTATTGGTTAGATAGGACGTCTCATGTCACTTTGTTGAATAGCTAGTTGTTGAAGCAAAAGGAAGAGAATGACTAGTTATTGAAATTATATGGATACTATATGTTCTGACTATAATTATATTGATACTATATGTGCTGACTATAATTATATTGATACTATATGTGCTGACTATAATTATATTGATACTATATGTGCTTATTATAATTATTTATTCGTTTATAATTGAAGCATTGTTTTTGAATCAATATTATAAAGCCAATGAAGATTAATACTGTTTAATGAAATAATTGAATACAAATTTGTATCATTTCACCAACAAATATGTTTATTTAAAATATATCTTTTAGTAAATACACAATAATATATACATATTTGTCTTTACTTTGTACATGCAAAGGAAAATATGGATTTATAAGACATAACATTTACTTAAGATATGACCCTTAAAAAATTAAAATACACCTTTTTTAAAAAAATGTGTCTCTTAACTTTTAAGATACAATAAAAAGTACCTTTTAATGAGACAATATGTACATATATTTGAAAAATTAAAAGGAAAAGGGTGCAATTTATACTTTTTTAGAATTCTATAAATAAAGTTTATTTTATGATCAAAGTTACTAAAAAAAGATTTCCACTTAAGAAAATTCTTTCTTTTCTTAAGTCACAATGAAGCACAGATATTTTGTAATATGTACAAATATTATACATTATAATGAATATTATGGATTAATTACATTATGGAGACATTGATTATAATTTTATTTATACTTATAATTGTTATTGAAAGGATAACAAATTTATCTTAAAGATATTATATTTCAATCAAATTTTGTATCCAAAATTTTTACTATTTTACTATTTTTTTTATTATTTTAAGAAAATAATTTTTCTACATATTTTCTTTATTCCTTCATATAATTTTAAGAGATTTTACTTCTACTATTCACTCTATTCAAGTTATGAACCAATATTTGAATCACTTTAATGGTTTTGATGATCAATTCTTCAAGAGATGAGATTCAAGTTATGAATCAATATTTGAATCACCTTAATGGTTTTGATGATCAATTCTTCAAGAGATGATAACAAAAAAATGTTATTTTTCTTAATCATTTTGATGATTACATATTTATGGGATAATGATTTGATAACTTTCCTAGAAGAAACTATTGATGAGTTAAAAAAATTAAGAAAGAAAGAAAGATGCATCGATAGGACAAAAGCAAAGGACATTCTCAATGTTTTGTTTGACTCTCTCTATGATGTCTACATAAACGTTTCTTCTGCACTGCAACGTAAATAAAATTTCTCATTAATAATTATATTCATTTTAGAATGACTAATAAGAAGTCAGTAATTTCCTAAGTTGATAGTCTTCAACTTTACATTAATCATTTTTTTCTTGGATGGCATTAAAGTTGATGAGGAATTTCAAGATGGAGTAATTATTTCAAAATTACCTCCATCTTGGAACATGTAATTACCAATCTATTAGCAACATGTCTAATCTAGGTTTAATTCTCACACGTAACATGGATAATATATCTAAGAATGAAGTGCGTGCTCAAGCAAAACTAACAATAAAGCATTTTTTACAAAGTTAAAAGTACTTCAAAATTACTAGATTTAATACATTCAAATGCATATGATTTTGAAAGTTTTATTATCTGAGGACGAAAGAAATATTTCCTAGCCTTTATAAACGATTTGTCAAGATTAAACTAAGTTGTTATTGGAAAACTTGGTAGAAGCGATTTGCTACTTCTGTCTCTCTAAGCTTCATAATAGCTTCCTTATATAGAATGAAAATTAATTTTTCCTTATAAAATTTTATGTAATTTTTTATTTGTATATATATTTTTTATTGTACATATATATTATTACAACTTTCTTTCTTATAATACATACTTTTGATATTTTTTTATATTTTAGGTGGGGAATTTATTCCTCATTCCAACATGTGATTATGAGGCTTCCTCGACTTACTAGGCTTCTCTATCCAATAATCGAGTAAGCCTTACTTGTTGAGGGTATCAAAAAAGGAACCACCATTTAGCGATGATAATCGTGGTATATGTAGATCTGACTATTTGGTCAAGTGAGTTCAAGGGATGATCTTTTATGGACTTCATTGAAACCGAAGTCTCGGATCCAAGAAGTTGTTTCATCATCTTTTTGGAAAGATAGAAATCTGATTTCTTAAAAATAGTGTAGAATGTCAACTTCTTTTAAGAGAAATCTTTTGGACTTTTAGGGTCTTTTTACCAAAGACTACATAGTTTAAAGTCCAAGAGAATACTACAAAATCTTTTTTTATCTCTAGTTTTTACACAACTAATAGAGCATAATTGTTTCCCAATGTTGATTTTGATGTTTGTCAACACCAATGATTGGTTACACTTCTCTTTGTTGTGGACTTGAGAACAAAGAACACGTGTTAAAATCTCAGACCACCACGGGATGTGGTAGTCTTTGATTCTCAATTTTCTTGATTAAGTCTAGGTTTAACAATGTGATCTAGAGAGATGATGAGAGATTTTGGGAGAAATTGTCTATTACAATGTTTGTCTTTTGTCAAGTTTTGGTATGACATATGAGATGAGATGTTAGGTGAAATGGTGAATATATATAGGAGAATATACTACATGTTGATAACCCTTATCTGTTATGATATACTCACTTTAACATTAAAGTTATCATTTTGTAATTATCTATTTTTCAGATAATTATGAGGTTATTTAATGGTCATTTATCCTATTGGATATTTATATGAGAATAATGTTGATGTTGTATATCTCTTTAATGATCAAATTGAAAAAGTCCCACATTGATTAGGAATGAAGGTGGGTGTTGTATTTTGGGCTATAAATAAAGTCTCCTTCTTCACTTCTAAAACATCCCAAAATTTGTAAATCTTCTTCTCTTTTGTAAAGGTAATTGATTAGCTCAAATTTGCCAAATTAGTTGTAATTTTTGAATTCATCCATTTGGAGATAGTGAAAGTGGTCAACGACGTCCGAGGACATAGGTACCATTTATACCGAACCTCGTTAAATTTATGGTATTTTTATTTTTCTACTTTAATATATGCTTTAGTTTCTTTTAGCATTATATTTCCAATAACATTATTTTGCTGAACTATTTTGAGTTATATTCATTTAAATCATAAGTGACTAGTAACTATTCATAATAGGAAAAATATATCCGATTTTTCCAACAATTAATATCATGGCCAAAGGTTTCTACTGAGGCATTTGTTTGCTATTGCTTTATAGTTACTAATTATTGTAATTTGAATAAATGGCAAAAGAAAAGTCTTTCTTAAATAAAGGCCAACCATCCACGTCAGGTAGAACAATAGTGATGAATGCAAGGTTCGAGGTGGAAAAGTTTGATGGAACTGTTCATTTTGGCATGTATCAAGGCAAAGTTCTAGATTCTCTGTTTCAACAAGGTTTAAACATCACCATTGAAGGAGAAAAACAAGATGGAATAGATGGAGTAGATGAAGTCGAGTGAAAAATATCAACCTATTGGCATGTAGTACAATCCATTCATATCTCTCAAGAGAACAAAAGTACACATTGATGAAGGAGACATTCATAAGTAAGTTGTGGAAGGAGACATCCATAAGTAAGTTGTGGAAGGAGTTGCAGAACAAGTTCACGAAGAAGAGCGAACAAAATTGGCTCTATTTGAAGAAGTTGTTCCATTTTGAATACCTTCTAGGTACCACAATAAATGACCAAATTACTACTTTTAATATATTAGTAGTAGATTTGTTAAATATGGATGAAACTTTTAAAGATGGAGATTTATCCTTGATATTATTAGCCTCCATTCTTGATGAGTTTGATCACTTTATTACAAGCTTACTCATTGGGAATGATAAAGTGTCTTTTGAGGAAGTTTCCACTTCTTTGTAGAGTTATAAAATTAGAAAGAAAGATAAAAAGAAAGTAGAAATGAAGCAGTAGAGGCACTATTTGTAAGAGGACATCCACAAACTCAACAAAAAGGAAGGAGAGGCAGATCTCATTCAAAAGGAAGGCTTGGTAAAGATGAATGTGCCTTTTGTCATAAAAAAGGTCATTGAAAAAAAAACTATTTGAAGTTGTAGAAGAAAGGAAAAGATGTGTCGTCTGATGCATGTGTAGCTGAAAACAATTCAAATTTAGATTTTGCATTGGTTGGTTCATCAATAGCATCTCATCCTAGTGATTGGATTTTTGATTCAGTATATACCTTCCATATGTCTCCTAATAAGGAGTGGTTCTTTAACTTTGAAGAACTATACGGTGGAGTTGTTTTCATGGGTAATGATTATCCATGCAAAAATTTGGGGATCACTACAATTCGTTTGAAGAATCAAGATGGTTCAACCAGAGTCTTGACGGATGTTCATTATGTCCCAAATATGAAGAAATATCTCATTACTGTGGGAGTCTTAGAATCAAAAAGCTTCACCGTGACCATGTAAAATGGGAGATTGAAGGTTACTTCTAGAGCACTTGTGACAATGAAAGGTGTTTCGAAGAATAACTTGTACTACTAGCTTGGTAGTACGGTTATTGGTATAGCATAAGCAACAATCTTAGAGAAATAAAAAGATTTAAAAACTACCAAGCTGTGGCATATGCATTTGGGATATGCTGGTACAATAACTTTATAGATGCTGGTAAAGCAAGGCCTTTTGAAAGGCATAAGAACTGACAAGTTGGAATTCTATGAGCATTGTGTATTATGAAAGCAGAAAAGAGTAAGCTTTGGCACTGCATTCCATAATACAAAAGGCATCTTAGATTACATTCATATGGATATATGGGGCCAACAATAACTTCATCCATAAATGGCAAACATTATTATGTCACTTTCATTGATGACTTCTCGAGAAGAGTTTGAGTGTATCTCATGAAGAAGAAGGATGACGTGCTGGGAATTTTTCTCAAGTGGAAGAAGATGATCAAGGCTCAAACTGGTAGAAAGATCAAGCGTCTAAGGTTTGATAATGACACTGAGTTCACAAATGATCCATTTATGAAAGTTTGTGAAGAAGAAGGGATAGTGCAATACTTTACTATTCGGAAAACACCACAACAAAATGGATTTACATAACGTATAAACCAAACTTTGCTAGAGAAGGTTTGGTGTATGTTGTTAAATCCTAGGTTAGGCAAGCAGTATTAGGCTGAGTTTGTGACATATGCATGTCATCTTGTCAACCGTCTACCATTGTCTGCTCTTGAAAACAAAACACCTATGGAGGTATGGTTTGGAAAACCTACTAGAGATTATGATTTCTTACATCTATTTGGTTCTATTGAATACTGCCATGTAACATAATCGAAGTTGGTTCCAAGAGCCAAGAAAGCTATTTTTTTAGGATCCCATATGATTCTAAGGGATATCAACTATGGTTCCTTGAAAAAAAAGTTATTTGCAGTAGAGATGTTTCCTTTGATGAATTTGCCTTACTGAGAAAGGTAACTAAGAAGATTGATGGCACTTTGTAGCAGGTGGAGAAAACTCTAAAGAATGTGGAGTTTGAAAGCATAATTGTTAATCCAGTTGGTGGAGATAAGACAGAAGATGATCCTCCATTGGTAGAAGATGAATCAGATGAAAAAGAGGTTTTAACCTAAGAACCTCCACAGCAACAAGAAGAAACTGTAGTTGATAGGCCACGATGACAAAATGTCAAGGTTTCTGCTTGATACAAAGATATGGAAGATCTACCTACTCCGTTTAAGAATACGGTGGCATGTGCATTTTTAGTTGTGCATGATGATGTTCCTTCCATATATAAAGAAGAAATCAGAAGCCCTTGAGTTGAAAGATAAAAAGAAGCCACGGATGAAGAACTTCTGCCTCTTTAGAAAAATAAGACATGGAAGTTGATACAACTGCTTAAGGGTAAGAAGGCAATTGGCTGCAAATGAGTTTATGCAAAGAAAGAGAGATTTCCTAACAAATATGGTGTTCACTACAAGGCAAGGTTGGTGGCTAAGGGTTACGCTCAAAAGGAAGGAATCAACTATAATGAGGTATTTTCTCCAGTTGTAAAACATTCTTCCATTATAATTTTGTTGGCCTTGATAGCACATTTGGATTTGGAACTACTTCAATTTGATGTGAAAATCGTGTTTCTACACAGTGAATTGGAAGAGGAAATCTATATGTCTCAACCAGAAGGATTTAATGTTATTGGTAAAGAAATTTGGGTTTACAAGTTGAAAAAATCATTGTATAGATTGAAGCAAACTTTGAGGCAGTGGTACAAATGATTTGATCAGTTTATGTTGCACTAGAAGTATACTAGGAATACATATGATTATTATGTGTATTTTCGTAAGATACAAGATGAATCTTTCATCTATCTCCTATTGTATGTCGATGATATGTTGATTGTATCGAAGAGCCAAGCAAAAATTGAGAAGTTGAAGGCTCAACTAAATCAAGAGTTCGAGATGAAAGATCTGGGAGAAGCCAAGAAGATTCTCAGCCTGGAGATTAGTAGAGATAGGAAGAATGGGAAGCTTAGTTTGATCCAGAGTCAATATTTGAAGAAGGTACTGCAACGCTTTGGTATGAATGAATAGACAAAACCTATAAGCACTCCGCTTATTCCTCATTTCAAGTTTGGTGCTTAATTATCTCTTAAGAATTATGCAGAACAAGAATACATGGCAAAGATACCATATGCAAATGCGGTTGGTAGCTTGATGTATGTAATAGTGTGTACAAGACCTAAAATTTCACATGCAATTGGTGTTATAAGCAAGTACATGCATGATCATGGTAAAGAACATTGGTTGGTTGTGAAATGGAATCTATGATATATTTTAAATATTGTAGATGTTGGTTTAGTATTTCAGCAAGATAATATTGTTGATCAATATGCAGTCAGATATTGTTATTATGACTATGCAAGAGATTTAGATAAGTGTCAATCAACTACAGGTTATGTGTTTACTCTTGCTAGAGCATCAATCAATTGGAAGTTTACGTTGCAGTCTACAGTTGCTTTATCTACTATAGAGGAAGTATATAGAAGTTACAGAGGTTGAGAAGGAAGCTATTTGGTTACGAGATTTGCTTGAAGACTTGGGAGTTGTTCAAAAACATATTAAGGTGTTTTGTGACAGTTAGAGTGCTATTCATATAGCAAAGAACTAAGTCTACCATGCATGTACAAAGCACATTGACATTCGTTACCATTTCGTGTGAGAGATTTTTGAAGAAGGTGGAGTATTAGTTTAGAAGATTAATACTATAGAGAATTTTGTAGATATGATTGATCGCCACACACGAAGTGTGTGCAATGAATACACAAGTATACGTATTGCAACAAGTAATATAATGATAAAAAAAGAACGTTCTCATAGAGATTATTTTATTAGAAACTAATTTTTAAAACTAAAAAAAATAAAAATCAATTTTTTTATGTTTTTATATTTTAAAGAAGAAAAATTAAAATAACTAAAAGTAAATAGAAATAATTAATGAAATTAGATTTGGTAACTAAAAAGATATATGAGAAAATATCTATGAATACTTAATCTCCTAATTTTCTAAACATACGAATCGCTAAAACCCCCTCAAAATAATTATTAATTAATTATATGATCAATTGAATCTAACCTAGCATGTATTCCTCTCTCAAGTAAACTACAAATCATATAGTAATTAATTTAATCATACTCTCATGCCAATTAAATTGCATACTACTCATTAAATTCATCAATTATGGATCACATACATAAGAATCATATATCTCTACCTAGAAATTATGTATGTTATTTAATCAAGACAAACAATTAAATAATTCTCTCAAATATATTTAATTGCCTCTATAGATAGATTATTGGCCAAACAATTAATAGCATACAAATAAGATTAAATAATATAATTAAATTATAATTATAATTGGGATAAAATATTAAATCATCATATGGTGAAAATTGGGTTCATAAGATCCCTAGATTAATAAATTAACTATACATAATTGTGTTCATAAAACTCATATTTTTCGTAAAAAAAGACACAAAATTTGATAAAGAAAAGAGTAGAAGAAGAAATGCAATTAATCAATCTCTTGAATTGTAATGTTAATCTCCTCTTGAATCTCCACCAAAATTGTGTTTTCTCTTGAATTTTTTTATATTTTTTCTCTCTTTTTAACTCCAAAAATTGACCAAAATTATGCTAATGATGGCCACTTAGGGTTTATGGGGTGATTAGGGGCTTAAATATTACTCAAGTACAATCTGGACCATCAGATCAGCTTTAGATCTAGGGCTATGATCAAAACAAGAAAAACTGACAACTTTAGCCAATCACATCGCGACATGTGGCAGGGAAAATTTACTGGGAAAATCAAAGCGTGATGTGTGGCAGGGGAGACCAGTCAGAGTCAACATTCGTTAATTCAACAACACGTAGCCCGACATGATTCGCGAAACGAATAGAGCAATGGTATATCAACACATGACACACATTTCATCCTCCTCACACGCAGCATAACGTGATTCACTCTCTATACTTGTGTGGCATCTGCGTGGCTTACCTAGTTAGCTCCCTTGCTTACTTGGCAGGTCATATGACAACTCTTGATTGGTTCTGCATTAAAAATTCATAACAAATCCATAAAAATTCCAAAAAATTTCAAAAATTATATTTTTATCCATTTTCACTAAAAAGTTTATATTTTAATATTTTGACCCCAAAAATACTATTTATTGAATAGAATAAGTAAATAATAAGTTAAAGAGTGCGCTAATGACTCTACTTTTATAGAGTCATCAATGATGACGAAGGTGGTAATGACAATCAAGTTCAAACATTATTTGGACTTGATTAACATCTTACAAATTTGAATTGATTTACTGATTTAGAGATTTAAGAAATCATTTAAGAATCACTAAGTCGTTAAGGTAGATATTTGTTGTATAGTTTCTTAATTAGCAAATTGAAAAAGTCATGCATTGATTGGGAATGAAGGTGGGTGTTATGTTTTGTGCTATAAATAAAGTCCCTTCCTTTACTTCTAAAACATCCCAAAATTTGTAAATCTTCTCTTTTATAAGGGTAATTGATTAGCTCAATTTTTTCCAATTAGTTATAATTTTTGAGTTCATCCATTTGGAGATAGTGAAAGTGGCCAACGACGCCCAAAGACGTAGGTAATATTTATATCGAATCTCGTTAAATTTTTAGTGTTTTATTTTTCTGCTTTAATTTATTTTAACATTATATTTTCAATAACATTATTTTATTGGGTTGGTTTGAGTTTTATTCATTTAAATCATAAGTGAATAATAACTACTCAAAATAGGAAAAATATACTCAATTTTTCCAATAATTTATCTACTGATTCAGTACTTACTGCATTAATGTGTGAGTCATCTGCCGGTTAGAACCTCTTATATTATATCATATTACGTGAGTTAACCCTATATTGATGGTGTTAGACAGGTAACATTAAGATATATAACTAACTTCACTTGATATCATTAATTTTATTGATATGGTGTAGATTCTTAACTCTTTGTTTTATGGTTCAAGCTTAGAACAATACTGCATTATATTCTCATAATTAAATGAAAAATATTACTTAATTAATCACATATGTATTGCCTTACTATTGATTATGACTTTTTTGTTGTTGCTATGATCAATTGATTATGACTTGTAACACGATAGGTCATCATAATAGTTGTGTTGGTGTGTGTTGTGGTGCATGTTGCAACAGTGGCAGACACCAATGCTCAGTGGAGTAAAACATGGAGCATACAATAATAGTAGTGGAGCCATAAAACATGGATGTGCAGGAATTATGGTTATTGTTTAATTTTCGTTTTCTTTGTATACATATATCTCAACTCTTGTATAGAATACAGAACAAAAATAATAATGAAATATACATGTCAATTATCAGAGAAATACAATATTTGTCATGGTATCAGAGCAAGTTTTTGCTTATGGAATTACCTGCTACGCTGATCTCTGTTCTCAGACCATTTGATTCCTGATTTCTGTTTTTTCCTGATTTCTGATTTCTCCTGATTTCTGATTTCTCCAGATTTTTGATTTCTCCTGATTTCTGATTTCTCCAGATTTTTGATTTCTCCTGATTTCTGTATTCTCCTGATTTCTGTTTTACTTGTTGAAACCGATCAGTTACAATACTGAAAAAAATACCACTCACCAGTGCTGCGACCATCTAGTATCAAGATGGCCATTTATGCTCAACGTCAGTTGTAGATGTTGGCTGACCGAATTCGCAACCGTCTAGCCAAAACAGCGAAGAAGAACACCGCTTCACAGAGGACTAGGTGGAGGGCTGACTCTGCTCTGCGAAAATAAAAAAAATTAATTACAGGCGAAAATGGAAGGCGTTGGTTCATTATAAAAGCAGCATACGAGAAAAAGAAGAAAGCAGCAGATAAAGAGCGCCACTTTAGGAGGGCTGCGCGAATGAGAATCTGTTCTCGGGTTACAGTTTTACGTTGTCTCTGTGCGTGTGCCTGGTTGGAGCTGTAGGTTTATCTGTAGTTGAGGGAAGAAAACGTGGCTGGTTGGAGCTGTAGGTTTATCTGCAGTTGAGGGAAGAAAACGCAACAGAGGCTGCGTGAAGAAGAGGCTGTGTGAAGAAGAGGCTGCGTGAAGGAAGGGCTGCGCACGGAGGAGGAAAACAAATTTTGAATTAGGGTTAGCAGAAGCTGCGCTCACTTGGAAATTTTTTTTTAGGGTTACAGAATTTTTCTATATATAGTGTACGAAGTGTAAAAAAAAAAAAGGAAAAACGGAAGGAAAAAAAAATTTAGATTTCATGGCAGAATCTAGAGATTTAACTACCAATTTCATGTTGGAAGATTTGATGGCGAAAATGACGGAAGTTCTAACTAGAGCTCAGATCAGCTCACAACCTCTGCCAACTAAAGCGTTGACTGCTCCCATTAGTATCAAGTTGGGAGGATCCAACTATGCCTTGGGGTCCCAGGTGGTGGAGATGTATATCTCTGGCAAAGATAAACTGGGATATATTAATGGGGATTTTCCTCAACCTGTTGAAACCGACCCCTCATTTAGGAGATGGCGTACTGAAAATGCCATTGTCAAAGGATGGTTGATCAATTCGATGGACCCCTCCTTGATTGCAAACTTTATCCGATTCCCAACTGCGAAACAGGTTTGGGATTCGGTTGCTACCACTTACTATGATGGGACAGACACGTCTCAAGTGTATGATCTTCGCCGTCAAGTTACTCGTACGAAGCAAGCGGGAGGATCCATTGAAAAATACTACAATGACCTTCAAGGGCTGTGGCGGGAAATTGATTTCCGTCGTCCTAATCCAATGGAGTGTGCGATTGATATACAAAAATACAACTCCATCGTACAGGAAGATCGAGTGTATACCTTCCTCGATGGACTTGATGATAGATTGGATAAAACTCGAAGTGATGTGCTTCAGATCAAACCATTCCCTACGGTGGAACAAGCCTATGGATTCATCCGTAGGGAAGAGGTCAGGCAGACCGTGATGATCACAGGTGTAGATACGACACCCGGAGCATTTATGGCTTTTAAAGGGGTCAAGGGACACCATAATCTAATGCCACCAAAAATAGGACCTTTCTTAGGTAGCAAGAAATCCACGGGAAATCCACTATCTCTTGACATGAAATGTGGCCATTGCGGAAACTCCAAACACACCCGTGAAAATTGCTTCAAACTACATGGGTATCCAGAATGGTGGAATGATCTTCAAGCACGGAAGAAACGGGACACCACTGGGCAAGCAGCTGTGGCTACCAATAATGCCTCACTATCCCTTACTTCTCAGGCCGAATCTTCCTAGGATCCAGGTATTTCAAGTAAATTATTTCACATCTCTACTCGTAGTGAGAAAGATGAGTGGATTCTGGACTCTAGAGCTACAGATCACATGAAATTTGACCCAAACGATCTCTCCAATACAACCTAGCCAAGACGGAGTCGTGTTGCCAATGCAAATGGGGTCAATTATCCAGTTACAGGAGCTAGAATAGTGATCTTATCTCCTTCATTATCATTATCTAATACTTTGCTTGTACCCTCTCTGTCAAACCGACTAATGTCTGTAAGTCAGGTCACTTCAGACCTTAACTGTGTAGTATTGATGTATTCTACTTTTTGCCTTCTACAGGATATTCTCACCAAAGAGATCATTGGGCATGGTACTAGGAGAGGAGGGCTATATTATGTGGATGACCTCCTATCAGGGCATTTGCACAAACACTCTCCTCGTGTCAAATTCCGAGTAGCATTGAAGAAGCCTTATCTGATCCAAAATGGGCTCAAGCTATAAAAGAGGAATTTGAGGCATTGCAGAAGAATAACACATGGGTGTTAAGCGAGTTGCCTCAAGGGAGGAAGATGGTAGGATGCAAGTGGATTTTCTCCATTAAGTATAAAGTAGATGAGTTAGTTGATCGTTACAAGGCGAGGCTTGTAGCAAAAGGATATACACAGAAACATGGGATAGATTATCAAGAAACCTTCTCACCTGTGGCTAAACTAAAAACTGTGAGAGTTTTGTTATCTCTTGTAGCAAATTTAGATTGGCCATTGCACTAACTTGACGTGAAGAATGCCTTCCTTCATGGTGACCTTGAAGAAGAGATTTACATGGATATCCCACCAGGATATACTGTTACATCAGGAAAAGAAACTACATGTAGATTACAACGAGCATTGTATGGACTAAAACAATCACCTCGAGCGTGGTTTGGTAGGTTGAGTTCAGCAATGAAGAAATATGGGTTCCAACAAAGCAACTCTGATCATACTCTTTTCCTAAAACATCGATTAGGGAAGATAACAGCCCTTATAGTCTATGTAGATGACATTATCATTACAGGGGATGATAAAGAAGAAATCTCTAAGCTTCAAGAACAACTGTCAAATGAGTTTGAAATGAAGAACTTGGGAGGGCTCAAATACTTCTTAGGTATTGAGGTAATAAGATCAAAACAAGGCATATGTCTTTCCCAAAGGAAATATACTCTGGACCTACTAGCAGAGGCAGGACTACTAGATTGTAAACCTGTCGATATTCTAATGGTTCAAAATCATAAACTCGGAGAATATGTGGACCAAGTATCAGAAGATAAACAAAGATATCAACGGTTAGTAGGTAAACTCATATATTTATCTCATATTCGACCTGATATTGCTTATGTTGTGAATGTCGTGAGTCAGTTCATGCACTACCCAAGTGAAGACCATATGGATGCGGTCATGCGAATACTTCGTTACTTAAAATTCTCCCCTGGGAAAGGACTTATGTTTTCAAAGAATGGTCAATTGGAAGTCCTTGGATATACAGATTCAGATTGGGCAGGGAATATGAAGGATAGGAAATCTACTGCTGGGTACTTTACTTTCGTGGGGGGCAATCTTGTTACATGGAGGAGCAAGAAGCAAAATGTAGTTGTCTTATCCAGTGCTGAAGCTGAATTTCGAGGAATGGTCAAGGGAATATGTGAGCTCCTTTGGTTGGAAAAACTTCTAACTGAGATTGGTGTTGCTCCTAACTCTGAAATGAACTTATTTTGTGATAACAAAGCAGCCATTGCCATCTCTCACAATCCAGTTCAACATGATCGCACGAAGCACATTGAAGTGGATCGGAACTTCATCAAACAGAATCTTGAAGAAAAGATTATTAAGCTTTCATTTGTTAAATCAGAAGATCAATTGGCTGATATACTCACAAAATCTGTGTCTGCAAGGAACTTCTACAACTCACTTGACAAGTTGGGCATAAGAGACATATATGCACCAACTTGAGGAGGAGTGTTGGTGTGTGTTGTGGTGCATGCTGCAACAGTGGCAGACACCAATGCTCAGTGGAGTAAAACATGGAGCATACAATAATAGTAGTGGAGCCATAAAACATGGATGTGCAAGAATTATGATTATTGTTTAATTTTCGTTTTCTTTGTATACATATATCTCAACTCTTGTATAGAATACAGAACAAAAATAATAATGAAATATACATGTCAATTATCAGAGAAATACAATATTTGTCAAGTTGCTCATGACTACTCTTAATTGTATATTTACCAATGTTGCTCTGAATTGGTTTGTCTAGAATTGTAGGCTGATATGGCTTTATCAGATGAACATTTTCTATAAACTAAATATGTTTTTCGATCTTTTATATTTTTATTAATGGACAAAGAAAATCTTCTAACAATAGCCCCACCTATTATTTTTATCACTTATGTTTATGATACTACATATATTCATTGTTGTCATAAATATGATAGAACATATGATAGGACGGTACATTAAATAAAAGAAAAGTAAGTTTTATTACTGATTAATTGCCATTAAATATTTGGCATATATGTAAGCAGACTCAATTAGCACGATGAGGTTACCACCCTAGTTATATATAAAGTAATAAAGTATGCTAATTGGTCTTCGATTTTTGGTTATAGGAAGCTCCTTAACAATTTCCTTTTCGTGTTTTTATGGTTGTGTTCAGTTTCTTCAATGAAATGCCTTTACTTTTGGCTAAAAACAAAAATATCCACTTCATAATATTGCATAGAGTAATAAATATTCCAAATGGAATTAATATACGAAAAGAAGAAACTAATGCAATACAAAGACAATGTTAATTGATCCTCAATTCTACGGCATACTTTCAAAATTATTAACAAGTATGATTCAATAACATAAAATCATTAATTTAAACAATATTAAAAATTCAAAATTTAAATAATGATCAATTATAAATGTATACTTGCTTTTAACATCCAAAAGATAAATTAAGAGAAAAATAATACAAAAAGTGTTAGTGTATTCCTTCTTTACTTATACTCTAAATTTTCAATAAAAAACTCAAACTTAACTAATTGATCAAAGTTTTGAAAGACTAGAAGTAAAATTAATTGGCGAGCTCCCCTCTTAAACATTTGTTAAACTTATGGAGAACGCTAATACGATTACTTTAGAGAGTGGTAAGCAACTAGAGAAGCTCCTATATCCAAATAAGGGAATAGTGAGGCAAAAAAAAGACCATCATCTTCAAGAATCCTAGTGACACAAAAGTAGAATTGAACCTTCCTTATCTACTAATGAGTTGACTTTATCTTTTTTCTAATAGGTTCAATAATTTAACGAAACAGGATCATTAAAGGAAAATTTTGGAGACCTTTTCCAAGGTACAAATCCACGTATCTCTTATGAAAGATATTAAGCAAATTCTTTGGTATAAAAATTACTTTAAAGAGCTTTTTATTACCAAATACAATCTTAAGTATATTAAAAAGATAAGTGTGGGGAGAATGTTTGGTGTACTTAAAGAAAATTACCACCAATATGTAAGGAAATTCTTAATGGACTACTAGTTTGATGATTCGACATTAAATACTTCAAGATCTTTGACGATGATTGATAAAAAGAAGTGGTAGTGTCGTGTTGAAGGCGTTAAATCAAGTGTTTTTTGGTAAGTAATCCACTAGATTTGTTTTATATTATCTTTTACTTTTGTTTTAAATGGGCACTAAAGTTTCCGCTTTTATCAAACAAAGGAAAAGTTATATGGGTGGGATTCGAACTTGGGACCATGGTGGTGGGGTGAGAAGTCATACCATTTGGACTTCAAGCCAATCTTGAATTTTTGTGGCCTAAAGTGAAACATTTTTTTTTACATTACATATATGCATGTGTTTATATTGATGATAATGTAAGAATTAAAAATATGTGAGTGTTAACATTTTATGTCTTTATTTCTTTTGCTTTATTAGTTTAGCATGTTTTAGGATACATGTTTTAGTGTTAATATGCTATAGGTAGCATTTTTTTTTTCATTTTTAGTACTTATTTGTTGCATTCCTTATGATAGTTGAAAATAATAGATGAGTTTAGAAACAATTAAATGTTCTCTTTTTATTTTTTAACATCTATGATGAAATTAACTAAACAATATTAGGTCAAAAATGATAATGAATGTTGGTAAAGTCTTGATATTATTTCTAAGTGAATGCAACTTTATAATATTTTTCTCAAAATTTACATGCATGATAACTAAGTTAGTGATAGAAAAATTTATGAGGTTTAACTTGTGTATGATGTTGTAAATCCCTTGAAACTTTACCTATGATTTATTGAATGTGACGAGATTGTTAGAATTTTTTTAAAGGTTTACTAGGAAAATTCTAAATATATTTCTTGAAAAATGATTAAAGTAATAGGATTAACCTATTTAGCTAAATTGTCTACTCTTAGTGTTGTTGTTCTTTTATAAGTAATCCTTTTAGTGAACAAATTTAAGCCTATTTGAGTCAATTATTTATATCACTTTATATCCTTTGAACCAAACACATTGGTCATGCACTATACTTCAAGAAAATATGGAGTTGTATAAAATAAGAATGAATTCTATGAAAATATTAGAATAACATTTAAGAGTGTCAATTATGATTTATTTAGAAGCAAATTCAGTGTTATAATTCATCCATTGAATTTGAAGTGAGGTATTAAAGATATAAGAGCTGCAGTTTCTTTATAAGAGTGCAAGCAAAGCCAACAATTGTGCTAGTGTTTGTCAAACTGTTCTTCAGCCAAGTCAAAGCTAGAAATGGGACTGCACTAAAGAGTGGAAGAGCTGATGTGGACAACATTAATTCGTTTGTTACATGTTTGTTTAGGTTGTTGTAAAGCAATGTTTTCAGTGTGTGAAAGTGTATATAGTTTTACTATGCATTTCTTTACTTGTATAAATACACACTCAAATATCTTTTACAATTCAATTTTTCTATGATTGATTACAACGATCAGTATTTTCTCTCATCTCTTCTCTACTCACTGCTCAATTTTAATTTTCATACAAGGTTTTCATTTTTTTTTATTAAAACCACCTGAAATAATTTCATTAGTAACTTTTTAAGAAATATACATCTGAGCTCAACACGTCACTTAGATATCAAGAGCTAATTTTTTTAGTAATAAAAAAATATTAGCCTCTCCTTTTGAAACTAATTAGAATTACTACTAGCTTGGGGTCGGTTTAATTACAGGGAATGACATGTTTATTTTTCATGTTGTACACATTTGCTAAAGCAGGTCACTGACTTAGGTACAAGAGTTCATTTAACTCTTATTAATCATCTTGATTTATTATTAGCCTGTAATTTGTTTTGTTATTTTAAGTTAATATTTATAGTCTTTTATTTAAAATCACATGTTAGAATCAATTTTAAAAAATATTTAATATTATTATAAATTTTTAATAATATTATTTTATTAAACAAAAACACCACCATTTATACTGCGTAAAGGGATTTGGCTGATGATTTGACTAGTTTTTAGGATCAAACTAGTTCACTTTTTGCACAAGTAAGTGGGTGAAAGTGTCATTATTGTTGAGGAAGTGGTACACTTTCCCAAACTTAATAAAGAACATGGTGGACAGTGGACTTATGAATATTCAGCTTGATGTGAATTTTTTTTTTCTTTTGACCAAATGAAGTGGAGTTTCATCAAATTTTATAATATTTTTTATTTTATCTCGTATTATTATATTAAATTATTATTATTTATTATGATTTATCTAATAATCGGATCAATAATTCTTAATCATACATCGTTTTAAATCATATATTTAAATCATATTAAGTGCTGTTTGATCTAAAAAATACTATATTTAAAAAATATTTAACCTTTCACTTGGTTAAGATAAGTGAAATTTTATCTCTTTATTTGTTAATTCTAATGGTATAGATTTTCTTTATATAAATATAGAGTCTCTTAAAAAATTTAGATATCAAATCCATTATCATTTTGCTTGATACTCCATCGTTAAATGATTCTTTTTAAGTACAAGAGTTATTGTTATCTTTAGTTGTAATTTGCTAACAAAATTTGAAAGTTAAGAAATGTAGGTTTTAGTAACAAAAAGGTTTGTGAAGAGAGACATATAGCTTAGCTTTCTTTCTCTAATTATTTTGAGCCCATTAGCATAAGTGCATGCTTTAGATTTGATTTTTTGTGAAAGTTAAGAAATGATTTTTTGGAAGAGATAAAAGAAAGTTTTTCATTATATTGAAAAACTTGTGCAATACTTTAATTTCTGTGTTTCTCAATGAACTTTTATATGGGCCGACGAGCCATTCTTTAACAGATAAATGGACCACACATATTTTGAGCCCATTAGCATAAGTGCATGCTTTAGATTTGCACGGCCTTGACTAGGATTGCCTCGGCAATTATTTATATGCCTTATTATAACTTTATAAGAAAAATTGTGGTTATTAACTTATTTTATAAGTTAATTTTATCTTGATAATTTTATAAAAATTAAAATCTTATAAGATTTATAAACTTTCAAAAAATACTTTAAAACCTGTCTATAAAATCGATTTGATGGTAAGTTGTTTAAAAGAATTTAAAATATACTTCATATTTCAAATATAATATGAAGTAAAATATGATAATAAAAAATATCAAAATGATTAGAATGTATAAACAAATAAAAAATAAACCTTACTTATAGTTATTAAGAAAAATTTGTTAAAATATGTTTTATCTTATAAGATAAGATGTTTATTTGCTTAAATTTAGAAAATATAATTTATTAAAAATAATAAATATCTTAATTAATATGTATAAATATAATAAAATTGAAATGTATTTATAATAGAAATAAGTCGATTTTGATTTTTATCCATCTTATAAAATAAAAACATCTAATCGATCTGACTATGTTATTTTTTAAATTTTATAACTTATATTAAATATCAATACATTATAAAAAACATAAATTAAATTTAATCTTAAATTGAATTGATTCTTAAAAAGTATAAATTTGATTTAAAAAAAAAGAATTTTATTTAATACATTATTATACATATACTATAATAAAATTAATCTCACAATTATTTAAATATTCTACCTTTTAATTTTAGCATTTTATTCAATATTAACTCGAAATGTTACAACAACTTAATTAATTCATATAACAACCACCATTTCAATGAAATATCGTGATGACATAATGGACGACAGAAAAGCAAATTTTGATTTGTATAAAGGTTTCTCTTTCTCCTATCAGATTATTTAAACTCAAACAAAAAGTACTTTTGTATTAAGCTAATACAAAATATCTATCGTGAGACTTTATTATAAGTTAAGAAAACATTAAACCAATTACTTAATTAATAAGAATTTGTCAACGTCAATTATTATTTCACAACAACGTGATGCATGTAGAAATACTCAAACTAAAAAAAACTTATATTTTAATTAAACATTCAATATGTAAAAAAAACAAAAAATAACTCTACACAAAAGAGTTCTCTAGTTTATATTATTTTTTTTTCATTACAATTGTATAGCTATTTATAAGAAAATTTTACTCCTTCAATTACTCTTTAAATTAAACATTTATTGATTTACTCATTGAATTAAGGATTCCTTATTTTACTCCTTGAATTAAGGATTCCTTATTTTACTCCTTGAATTAAGGATTTCTTATTTTACTCCTTGAATTAAGGATTTCTTGTTTTATTCCTTGAATTAAAGTCTTTGTTTTATTCCTTGAATTAAGGACTAATATCCAATACTCTCCCTCAAGTTGGATCGAGAAGGTTTATGGATCCAAGCTTGGACAAAAGTCGTTGAAACTGATGAGAAGCCAAGGGCTTGGTGAAGATGTCAGCCAGTTGGTCGAAGCTTCTTGTATAATGTGTTTGAATCACCTGTGATTGAACTTGTTCACGAACGTAATGACAATCAACTTCAATGTGTTTTGTCCTCTCGTGAAACACTGGGTTTGATGTTATATGCATGGCTGCCTGATTGTCACAAAATAAGGACATAGGAAGAGTTGTAGGAACACCTAAATCAGACAAAAGACCTTTAAGCCATATCAACTCACAAGCAGTTGAAGCCATTGCACGATACTCAACTTCAGCACTTGATCTGGCGATGACAGTTTTCTTCTTACTCTTCCATGTGACCAAGTTTCCACCGACAAATGTACAGTAGCTAGTGGTGGACTTGCGATCGATTGCATTCCCTGCCCAATCAGCATCACAATACCCCATGATTTGTGTGTTGTCATTCTTCTTCATGATGATACCACGACCCACTGATCCTTTTAAATAGCGTAAGATCCTTTTAACAAGGGTCAAATGCTCAAGTGTCGGGGAGTGCATGAATTGGCTCATAATACTTACAGAATATGTGATGCCAGGCCTGGTGATTGTTAGGTAGATCAACTTACCAACCAGTCGCTGGTAATAACTTATATTCGTGAGTGGCGTGCCCTTCAAGCTAGGTTTGAGCTTGCTGTCAAGAGGGGTAATAGCTGGTTTAACATCCCTCATGTTAGCTTCCTTGAGTAAATCTTGGACATATTTCCTTTGGTTAAGAAAGAGTCCCTTGTGCAAGATTGCCATTTCTATACCAAGAAAGTACTTCAATATCCCAAGGTCTTCAATTGCAAACCTTTGTCTGAGGGACTGTTTGAGGTTGAAAATCTCGTCAGCATTATCACCTGTAATTATCAGATCATCTACATAAATCAGCACAACCAATTTGCCCATAGCTCCTGTGCGAACAAATAGTGAGGAATCAGCATTACTGCTTTTGAAACCAACACTAGTGAGAACTGAGCTTAGCTTGGCATACCAAGCTCGTGGGGACTGTTTCAAACCATAAATGGATTTGTGAAATTTGCACACTAAATCCAGTTCATTGCTTTGAGGATGCCCGATTGGCAATTTCCTATAGACTTCTTCTTTGAGATCACCATGCAAGAATGCATTCTTCACATCCATTTGGTACATGGACCACCCCTTGTTTACAGCCACAGACAATAGCACTCTTACTGTGTTCATTTTTGCAATAGGTGTAAATGTTTCTTTGTAATCCACCTCGAATGTTTGAGTGAATCCCCGAGCCACCAATCTTGCTTTATACCTCTCAATTGATCCATCTGACTTGAATTTGAGCTTATAGATCCATTTACAACCCACGACTTTCTTGCCTTTTGGAAGTTTAGTGATGCTCCATGTGTTGTGTTGATATAGGGCTTTAAGTTCTTCTTGCATGGCTTCCTTCCACACCTTTTGGTTGTTGGCCTCATGAAAGTTTTGAGGCTCACTATAATTCGATATAGTGCTGAGGAATGCAGCATGGGTTGGTGTCACTCTCTTATATGACACATAATTTGAGATGGGATGTGTGGGTTTGTAGGTGACAAAGTCTTGAAGTCTTGTGGGAGGTTGCCTAACACGCATTGGATTACATCGTGGAGTAGGAGGAGTTATCTCACACTCGTTCATATCTTGTACCATATTGTGAGGATCATCTTGATTATCACCATCTTCATACAGTGTACCATTAAGACGAGACCCTTCATTGTTACTTTCAGTGAGAGATGCATCAATGTTGACATGGTTGAGATCTTGTTGTTGTGGAGCCTCAAGTTCGATTCTTGGTAATAGAAATATATCTAATATGCCATCCCCTTGACTTGTGATTTCATGTGACTTGTTGAAAAAAGGGTTAGTTTCATAAAATCGAACATTTTTAGACACAATTAATCTCCTAAGTTGGGGATCATAACACTTATATCCCTTTTGTGTAGATGAATAACCAAGAAAAATACATTTAACAGCTCTAGGATCCAATTTATCTCGATGATGAGATTGAATATGTACAAAACAGATGCAGCCAAAGACTCTAAGATGTGAAAAGTTAATTTTCCTTCCTTTCATGACCTCTAGGGGAGACTTGAAATCCAAGACTCGGCTAGGTAATCTATTGATGATGTAAGCAGCTGCCATAACCCTTTGGGACCAGAATCTCTTTGGTACATTCATTTGTAGCATTAATGCTCTAGTTTTTTCAAGTAAGTCCCGGTTTTTGCGTTTAGCTACACCATTTTGTTGAGGTGTGCCAACACAACTTGTTTGATGCATAATGCCATGAATGCTCAAATATTATTTTATGATATGGGACATGTATTTGGTGCCATTGTCAGACCTTAAGGTTTGAATTTTAGAGGAGAAGTGATTTTTAACAAGATTATGAAAGTCCTTAAATACTTCCATAACTTCATTCTTAGACTTTAAAAGATATAACCATGTGACTCGAGAGAAATCATCAACAAAAATCACAAAATACTTATAACCATCAAAAGATTCATTAGTTGGTCCCCATACATCTGAATGAACTAGTTCAAAACACTTACTAGCCCTAGACAAGGAAGAATTAAAAGGCAATCTAGTGGCCTTAGACAAGTGACAAGTTTCACATGCAATTGCATCATTTCCTAAGTTTGGAAATAAAGTTGACAAAATTGGTGGAGAAGGGTGAGCTAAACGTTGATGCCACAATTGATTATCTTGGATAGGGTTAAACTTGGCTTGAAAACCTCTGGGATTGCTCTTGGATATGTAATAGAGACCATCTAAGTAAAACCCTTCACCAATCGTCTTTTTGGTGGCACAATCCTGAAAAATGACATTGTGAGGAGAAAAAATGGCTAAGCAATTCAAGGTATTCGTGATTTTTCCTACAGACAGAAGTTGGAAGGGAAATGAAGGTACATATAAAACCACCGACTCGATTTCATCTGACATTAATTTTATTTTTTCCTTTCCTAAAACCTTTACATTCTCACCATTTGCAATTGAAACTTGAGAAGGATTTGCTAATTTTTCAAACTTATGAGACTTTGACACATGGTTTGTCATATGATCTGTGGCACCTGAATCTACAACCCAAAAATCATGCAACATATTTATTTTAAGACCAGTTTTAAAGGCTTTTATGATACCTTGCATGTCCTCTTGTGGTATGAGTTTTGTATCTGCCAAGAAACCCACAAACTTGCTTAACAATGCTGTCGAGTTTCCTTCTTCTATGCTATCCACACAGTCAATTCTAGCTCCTCTTGTCTTGCTTTGAAGATACAACATAAACTCATTCATAAGTTCAGCTGGATTCGCTTTGAAGTTATTGAATGGATCAGACCCATTAGAGGTAGAGGCAAAAGCATGATTTGCACGATGTGTTGTATGATTTACTTTCTGTAAACTCTTATCCTTTATAAAATCAGGTTTTAATTCTGGATGTAGAATCCAACATGTGTCCTTAACATGACCCGTATGGTTGCAATGTTGACACTTCAAGTTTGGATGCTTCCCTTTGTACTTCCTCTCGTTGGTTAGATAGGCTCTTGCCTCAGGTGCAGTAGCCATTGTACCCTTGGTCAAGAACAGTGTCTTTGGACCTTCCACCTAGAGCCAAAGACACTGTTCTTGACCAAGGCAAGTAATTAAACTCATTCAATAAGACTGAGCTTAATCTTTGATTTGGGTTGACATCCACCTCATGCATATTCATGAAGGAAAGCACCGATGAACTTTCAGCTTCTGATCCTAGCGGCTTGGCTTCAGCCATTTCAAAGATTGAAGATGCTAAGATAATAATAAAGCAGAAGCAAGTTAATTTTCCTGCTTTGATACCATGTAGAAAAAAACAAGAAATAACTCTACACAAAAGAGTTCTCTAGTTTGTATTATTTTCTTTTTGTTTTCATTACAATTGTATAACTATTTATAAGAAAATTTTACTCCTTCAATTACTCTTTAAATTAAGCATTCCTTGATTTACTCCTTGAATTAAGCATTCATTGTTTTACTTCTTGAATTAAGGATTCCTTGTTTTACTCCTTGAATTAAGGATTCCTTGTTTTACTCCTTGAATTAAGGATTCCTTGTTTTACTCATTGAATTAAGGATTTCTTGTTTTACTCATTGAATTAAGAATTTTTTATTTTATTCCTTCAATTAAGGTCCTTGTTTTATTCCTTAAATTAAGGACTAATATCCAATACAATATCATTTACCTTTTATAATCTTACAATCCTTCCTATCCATGTTATTATAATCTTACTCCATATCTATAATCATATACCTAAACATATTTACATCTAACTACTTATGTATAATAAAAAATTTCTAAACATTCATACTTTATTCATAATTTAAAATAAATTAAATATTTCATTAATTATTTATATCCTATTAATATTATTTAATAAAAAAAACTCTAACTGTTTTAAAATAAACTAAATTTTTAATTAATTATTAAAAATTACATATAATTTAAAAATAAATCTATTTACTACTATCAATAACTCATATAAAAGTGCCCAGCTATAAAGGTCTCTTTTCAGTAAAGAAGAAGAAGAAAAAGTCGAACTCATATAAGAGTGCCCAACTAGATCTAAAGGTCTCTTTTCAGTAAAGAAGAAGAAAAAGTTAATACTTGATATACGGCATCTTTGATCTTCCAACGATTTTAAGCAGCCTTTTTCGATCTCTAACCTACCACTGATAAATGAAAAGTTATAACTCAAACAAAGATGCCATAATGCCATAACTTTAACACATTTCTTCGATTTTAAGCAGACTTAAAAGACGAATATTGTTGATTTTCTAATAGTTGGCTACATATTTTGGTATAAATAAAGCTACTACAAATACATAAAGTGCACTCAAAATAGTTATAGCTAGCATGTCATATGCCCTAATAATTATTAAAATGATTAAATTATTTATTTAAAAAAACCCTATTATATGATATATAACATATTATGATTAATGAAACTTATTTCACATACAATTTTTAATTATATTTTTAAAGAATTTATGGTTTCAACTTTTAGTTAGGTTAAATATTTTTAAAAATAATAATTTTATTTTTAAAAATTTGAATTAAATCTTACCCATGTTGTTAAAAATAACATATTTTCCCTATCCTTTATTCTCTAAAGAATTAATACATAAACTACTATGATAAATATATATTTGAAAATTATTAGCTCATTAACTGTGATTAGGTTATTATATATTGATTGAAATATGCATTTATAAGTTTTAGTCATCACATTTTTTTCAAATTATCTTCAACTATAAGTATTTAATTTGGAAAAAAAATTAAATTTAATAACTACCCAATAATAATACATTGTAGCTAGATTTATGGGTAATGGAGGTAACTCCTTGAACTATACAAATTTTACTAAATATTTTCTCATTCTATGCACTTTTTCTTTTCTTGCCATACATTGTGGGACATTCTACCCAAATATGGTCATTTATTTTCTAATTTCACACATTTAATTTTGTGAACAATTAATTTCTTCAAAAAAAAATTTCTAAAAAATGGCACCAAACTTAATTTAATTCCCTATACTTCATACCAAATAATATAGGAATTAATTTAACAACTATAATATATTTTTAACAAAATAAGAAAACAAAATAAAATTAATAATGTGGTTTAAAATGGGTTAACTTAAACACCGTGTGTCTTGTATGCGAAGAATAGTTAATCATCCACGGTTAATTTAATTGTTCAACTCTTATTTCTAGTTTATTTCAAATTTTGAATTATTTATGTAAAAATTAAAAAAACAATGAAAATAAGGTGTGGAATGAAAAAAAAACCAGATATCATTTATATAGTTATACCTATAATATCATTATTTTATTAGGTTAATTTTGGGTTCAAACCCTGCTATGGAAAAAACCTTTCAATGATTGCAATAATATTTTTAAGTTGTGAGAAATCTTTGTCGATCTATAGGTTTATAAGCCTATTTCACATGTATGCATTACTAATTGCAAAAAGAATATGGTCACTTATTTTTATTTTTTTATTTTTTTAAATATGGTTATTTATTGTTGATTTCATAAATACATGTAAAATATTGAATTTGTTAAATTTAATTAATATATTTATATATTGTCTTTATTGATTTTATTGATTTTATTGATTTTATTGATTTTATTGATTTTAATTAGTATATTGATTATCTTTAATAAACTAGAATGTAATTATATATTAAAAAAATTCTTGGTATTGAAGTTATATGATTATAAATTTTTTAAAAGTTCGAAAAGTTGTGTGATATTTAATGTTGATACTTTATTGAAACCTATGTATAATAAAGCTGAGATGTGTGTACATTTATTAGAAGTTAAAGTTTATGATACATTTGAGAGTCATCTTACAAAGTTAAGCTTAAAATTTAATTAGATTCTAGCCCGAGTCTAATTTTATAAAATAATATTAATTAAATTATGATATTATAAAAGAAAGGATATAGTTTAAATTTGTATGAATATATAATAATGGGGATGGAGAGTAGTAATATCAAGAGTATATGTCAATCTCAAAATAAATGCAATACTTAATTTCGAATCCTTACCCCTTCTTTGGTGTTAAAGATAGATATATATTTGATACATCCTTATAAATATATCCATAATCTTGATTGCACATTCTCATATTTATTTAAATATAAATTTTTAATCATTTTATTTACAAAAAATTATTTATATCACATTCTCATATTTATTTAAATATAAATTTTTAATCATTTTATTTACAAAAAATTATTTATATCAAAATTTTAATTAAAAATATGTTTAATATATATTTAAAATGTAATCAAATATTAAACATTTTTTATGAAAAAAAAGTTTAAATGTAACCTTACTGAGGATATCATAAAATTCATAATACAATAATTTATAATTCTCTATTCCCCAGAATTAAGCAAACAAAGCACCAATTTAATTTGGTATTGTTTTCCTTTGTGTTTCCCATTAATTTGGGTACCCAAAATATCAAAATAATTAAATTCTATCGTTTAATAATAATGTATTAGCTTCTACAAAAATATATGTATATTATATATATTTTATATATATTATTAAATATACAAATGGATCACATATTGAAAAATAATGGAGAACATAGTTGGGATGGGTTATAGAAATTTATCACTAATGTCCTTAAGGTCTAACATATTTTACCTTATGTTCTTAATGTTTGTAAAAAGAGTTCTAATGTTCTTGAAATTTATAGTTAATATTTTTAATGTCTTTGAATAGTGAACGTCGTTAACTTTCTTGAATGATGAACGTCGTAAACTTTCTATTCAATAATGTATTTTTAATTTATATGGTTTTGATACCAAATTATGGTTAGTTGTTTACAACGCTAATGGTTATTTCTTGCATATAATCATTTAAAGAAATTTTTAAGTTTCTTATTAAAATATTATTTTAACTTTATAATTTTCTTAAATTATTTTCATATAGAGTTAGGGCTAGTTTCTTTGTCTTCATTTCCTTATTTACTAGTTTTATAAATATTATAAAAAATATTTAATCATTCAAGATTCTTAATTGACTTGAATTATAATTATCATTATTGAATTTAGTGCGTCCATCATGGTCTTCCTTTCTGTTGTTCTTCTTCTCTTGCTAAATATGGTATGCTTCAGCCTCTCCTAATAATGACAAAACTCTTGCATCTATAAATAATATCATATCCAATTTAAATTTACTAGAGAATAGGACATGAGTAATTCCATTCTATTTTATTTATAATATTAATAATTATTACAATTCTAAAAGTTAATTAAGAGATTCTTAACTACTCATATTTTCTTTAAATAGTACTAGTGGTGATGGTTGCTGTTGTAATGCTACAAAGTAAGTTTTAAGCATATCCTTAGGAGTTATTAGTTTTGGTACTCTATAGTTGGTATAACATCATTCAACTTCTATTCTATTAGTGAAAGTTTTGTGAGTTATTTCACTAAATCAAATAATAGTTTTACTTGCTTCAGGTCAGTTGTTGTAAATTCCTAATTTTGGATCATTATAAATCACATAAGTCTTTTTCTTGTCTTATTTTTTTGTTTCTTCAACTCAATTAAGTTTTTTTTTTCTTTTCAAAGATGTTACTCTCTTTTAAACTGTTAGGTTCTAACTTCTCATTTTGATTTTTTTCTTCATAAGTTTTACCTTCTTTTATCATGAATCTCTGATGTGGATTCCTCTATAGAGTTTTTGGATTCTAATAGTCATTTTGAATTGTTAAGTTCTTTAGGTTTAATTCCTACCTTCAAAAGAGACTTCTCTATGTATAAAACCTCGAGTTGTTCCTGAAGGATTCCTATTTCTTCTTTTCCTTTTTCTTGATCTTGATATTAAAATGTTCCATTCATGCAATAACAAAAATAATTAAAGGTGTTAATTCTCTTGTAAGGGAATCTTCTAAACTATTTTTTAAAGATGTTTGACATCAAAATTGTAGTAGTTAAACTACTATTGTCATCTAACCAATCTTCCTTATTTATAATTACTTGTAATATTAGTCCTTAAAAAATAACCAAAATTTTTATTATCGGTTCTAACAATGAATATAGAATTTATTACATATTTTGTAAATTTCTTAATAGATTTTTTAACAACTAATTATTCTTTTTTATTACTGTGATAATTTAATTTTGAACCATATAAAGATCCTGATGTATATCTACAAATATATTCGTTTATTTCATCTACTTTTTCTTTTAAAACTACTTCCTAATATTCATGTGAAGCATCTATTTTAATTATCATTTAATCATATGGACTTGAATGATATAAAATTGATAAAAAATTTACATGTGTTTTTACCTTATTTATATACAAAGTATCTTGTTCTGTACATTTTCAAACATGATCTTTTTTCAATTTTGTTTGTAAATATTTTTATATTTTTGTTAGTTTCTTGATATATGCTTTAACATATGTTAAATATCATAAGAATTTTTACAATTAATTTTTGTCTTTTAATTTATTAGGAAATCCTTGAATGTTATTTAATATATGAGGTTGTAAATTATGTTTTTCATCTTCAATTTCTAACTCTAAATACTTAATTTTTGCTGAACAATTATTATTTTTTTCCAGAAAGTACAATGGATTATTTTCTATATTCTTATAAAATATTAATAATATATAAATAATATTTATTTAATTAATTACTGAAAATCAAAATATCATCTATATAAATATAATAAATATTTTTAAATTTCTTAAAGATGTTGTCTATATACTTTTGAGAGATACTTCAAATTTATTTTAATCCGACTGGTATAATAATCCATTAAAATTGTCCTTAAGGGAAACTAAATATCATTAGTTTTTAAAATTCTTTAACAAATCTTATTTGTCAAAATTCACTTTTGCAATCAAAACTTGAGAAATATTTTTTCCTTTTATTAATGATAATAATTCTTCTTATTTTAGAATAAAGTATCCATCATCAATGCTTTCTTTATTCAATGTTTTGAAATTTATTACCATTCTCTTTTTTCTATTCTTTTTTCATCTTTTTTTTTCGACAAAGAATGCTAGACTAAAGTGTGATGAATTACTTGATATTATGACTTTTAGTTCCAAAAGTTCTCAAATTTATTTTTCAAACGCAATAATGTCTTCTAAAGTATAAATCATAAGGTTTATTCTAATGGCTTTGTAAGGGTTTCTTAGTTTTATGTTAGCAATCAATTTAGATTTGTTTACTTTTGGATTTAAAGGATCTTTTGAGCTTATTATTTTTAATAATTTTTTGATACAGTTAAAACTTTTTCTTCCTGAATTTTATTAAGAAAAGAGTTTTATTTATCTTCTATATCTAATAAAATTGTATTCTAAATAAGGTTTTTATTGTTACTTTGTATTGATCTCATCACGTTTTCGTTTTTTATGTTATTCCATAATAATTAGGTTTGATACAGTTAAATTTTTTCTTATTTTTGGTACATAAATGGTTTGACTATCTTGTATCGTTAGACTTATTTTGCTTAATATTGTGTGAAATGTTAATATAAGTTTAGAAATTATTTCATATTAATAAATCAACTAATATTTCTTTTTGATATATGGTAGAAATATAAAATTTCTCTCATCCTATTATTATATTTGTATTTTTTAAGACTTTATTAAGATTTATTGTAGTATTATTATTTATCAAATCTTTTGGTGTTTATTTTTAAAGTTCCTTTGAGAATATATATTTACTAGCTATACACATACTAACTCTTTTATCTACACATACGCGTAAATGTAACTTGCGTAACCTTTAAATTTCAATCTCACCTTAAAATAAGTACTATTTGAATTTGTAATAGTATACAAATTATTCATCTTCTCATGACGAATATTCATATTTTGAGTTAGTTTCTTCTAATAGATAAAATATTATAAGTATCATTTATATTCGATTCCTTTATTGATTATATTTTCATTTTAAAAACTTATTCTAAGATTTTTGTTTTCTATGAAAATTTCTTTCTAAATTCCTTTGTTATGTTAAAGCTTGGCATTCATTAACCTAATATAATTTCTCATTATAGATCTAGCATTTGTATTGTTTTCTTAGATGGACAAGATTTTTTGTTTTCTAGTGGCTCATACATTTTTTTCCTAAAATATTTTTTTCTATAAATTTATTTGTTATACATTTTCTTATATTTTTGAAAATCTTGTTTTTTAAATTTATATCTTTTGAATATTTTTTTTATAGTTTTTATATTTTTTCTTGTAAGATTTTATATTAAATCTGTATTTTTCTATCATTCTAAAATCTTTTACATCCCAAAAGATTTTATTATTTTCTCTTTATTGTTTATATTCCTATATTTATTGACATTTAATGATTATTCAAGTTTTAAGACTTCTTATTCTTCCTCCTAAGATGTTTGGTATAGTTTTTCCATTTCTTTTATTCCATCTTTTTGTTATGATTTTATATAATGTTCAAGATAATTTTTGAAACAATATTTTCTCATAAGTTTCATACATGGAGGATGGTAACTTATATAATACATTTTATATTTACAAATAAAGGAATTTATGTAATACATGTAATATATTTTTATATTTGTTAAATGTCATTTGTTTTTTTTAATTTCATTTTAAGTAGATTCAGTGATATGTCAACCTTTATCTTTTTCAATAAATTTCTTGTATATTTTGTTACCATAGTATCTAAGTATTCTCCACCTGTGAGGGCATTTACTTACATTTGTAAATGTTGTTGTTCTGTTAATTTTGTAAACCAAATTTTTACATTTCGTGTCATTTTATAAGCTACTGGGACTCTATTAGTTGAAAGGTTTGATTATGTGATGCAGAAATTTGTATGATTAAACTCATATCATTATACCATTCATCTAAGTCTTTTTTTTTATCTCTTATACAATCTAAATCTAGTGAGATACTACCTCTAGTCCCCTAATGTAATCATTCTTTCATTTTGGGTCATTGTTTTCTCCTATAAGGAATGTCAGGTTCTTTTGACCTTTGTATATTTCTTTCTTCTCTATGTGGATTAGGTGTTACTTCTTGATAAGAAACTGACAATGAAATTGGTTTCATATATTTTTTGGGATCATATTTTCTAGTTCAAAATCAATTTCACTGATTATTATTATATCACCTTCCTCTTTGATTGTACAAAGTTTTTCATCATAATATCTTCCTAGTTCTTCATCTATTAAGGTTAACAAACTAACTAGTTTTTCTTATGTCTCTATTCTCAGAGTTTATAAACTATTATTCTAATTCTTTTTTATATTCCATTAAACTAGGATTATAGTTTTTTCTTATTTTTTTATTTTCTCATTCCTAGGTATAAATTTCTTATATATGTCTTGCTGTAATTTCTTATTAAACGATATTCTATTATTTTATTTAGGAATTCTTTTTGTGTTTTATTTATGTCTTATAAGAACTTGATGTTTGATTATTGTGTTATATCCATTTATTTTGATAAAAGAATTAAAGTTTTCATTATTATTACTTGATTTTTTGATATGTTTGCTAGGTTTCCATAAAAATCTAATAATGTATCCTATAGTTTAATTTTGAACATTATTGGAACAATAATGATATCATTTTCTTTCTAGGATTACATCATAGACTATTAAACTGTTTATTTTAGATCTTTAACATCTATTTCTTTATTAGAAATTTCTCATTCAGGGTATATAAACATAAACCTTGATACATTACTATTTATTTCTGGTGTCATAGGTTTTTCTTTAACATATAAATTCTATTGTTCTTGTATTTTCAAGTTTGTTAATATTTATGGTTTTATTATTTTTCTAATTTTTTATCTATTTTTATTAATTCATTTTGTCAATATATTAAACTGTTATGACTGTTTGTTAATGAATACCCTACTATGTATTGTACTAAAAATGAATAATTTTTTTCTTTTTTAAAATTTCCTCTTTCAAATTCATAAGCTAAACTTAGTATTCAGTTTAAGTTATTATCATTAATATTAATGAAAATCTTAATATATGCTATGAATTTTAATTTATGATATCCTGTGTTTTCATAGATCTTTCCCAATAAGCATATTTTCTATTTATTATTTAACTTTATTGATATATTAATGTTTTCTCTAAAATATGTTTTTATTATTATTTGGATTCTTTCTAAATAAATGCATCCAATTTTTTCTTTATTTTTATAAGAAATTTTTGATAATTTATCCATAATAGTTTTTTTATCAATTAATGATATATATTATATGTTCTTTTTGTGTCTGTAATATTAATATACATTTTTATTGTATAATAAATCTTTAAATCAATCTCATTCTATAAGATTTAATTTTGCTTTTTTATTTCTTTAGATTTTTTTATTTTTCTAATTACTATTTTTTTATAAACATCCTGAGATATCTTATGTTTATATTTTTATTATTTCTTAATTTTCTATTATTTATGTCATTTTTATGTATAAACGATTACCATTCACTTCCCTTTAAGTTTGAGGATATTTTGAAAATTTTAAAATATTTGTAATATTACTTCAAAATTTAAGGATATTTATGATAATTATTCATTATACTCCTCTCAATATGTTAATCTTTTGGATTAAAACCCCATGCCCAATAAGTGGTATTAGAGTTAGATCCAATTTGCATTGTGTGGACTCACACAAGGTGGATCCTCAAAGTGAAAGTGGATTCATGTAAGCAATACACATATCCCAAGTTCGAACGAATGGTGGGCTTTATATTAGATTGCGATAATATTCATGACTCATTGGAATCTTGAGATGTTATTAAGGTGTCATGGGTTTTTTTATCCCTTTCTTACCACGTTAATGAACTGATAGAGTATGGATGTCTAGTTAAGTAGAATGAAACTAAATGACTAGTTATTGGTATAAGGCATAATTCAAGTTTAAAAGGGCTATATATGTGTTTTTATTTGAGAAAACATTGTTAGATGGACAAGTGAGTCCATGTTGAAAAAATATAGAGAGAAAATTAGTGAGAGATAAAGATTTGTTTAGTTAGGGATCATGTTAGTTAGAGAGAGTTGTGAATAGAAGATGAGTGAAAGTATAACAAATTAAAAATTCATAGAACGGTCAAACATGCAATCGTATGTAAATAAATTAATATAGAAATATAAGGATTGACACACGAGATTCTTAGGTGAAAACAATTTAGGACACACCAGTGACCTAAAATGAAAACCACTGGTCCATCTGACTACTTAGCTATCTGTTATGAAAAATAAGGTCCAATTACAAGACTAAGACTTAAGCTACCTACCAAGATAATACCCCAAGTAATATACTTACAAGCCATGACTTTCATTATAGTCTATACAAGAAAAGTGTTCTGATTCAGACTAACATTTGATAAACTCAAGTAACACGAGTTAATCAAACATGTACAGCTGGCACTTGAAAGATTAGCACAATAACATAAATGCAAGTGTATGTCTTAGAGATTATTCAATAATGAATAATCCAAACTAGATGATTTAACATATCAGTAGATAAAACAAAATCAACTAGTAACCCTAGAACAATCAGTTAAAAACAATGTCATAAATATTATAGGCTTGTTAATTTATCAAATATAATCACAAATGTTTGATAAATTAACTCAATGAAAAAACCTACTTGAAAATCTTTTGTAAAATAATGAGAGAAATATTAATATGTACAAAAGAATGATTACATATGGTTAACAAAACTGTGAGCCAATGATATGATTAAATAGTATAAACTGAAACTTTAGGTCAAATGTTAATTACAAAATTGTCCTTAAAAATATTTAAAAGAGCTTAAAAATATGAGGACAATATAGTAAAAATATTAATTGACTTAGTAAAAATTAGACTAAATTTGAAAATGTGACCACTTGATTGATATATACTTAACTTGATCGATCGAGTATGGTTGTTCGATCAATCTAATCAAGCTCGATTGATTGATTGTGAATAGTTTGATCGATTTAATGAAAAATTAATTAATTTAAAAATAAGTGGATCGATCTAAATACTCATAAATTTTATAATTGGATATATAGTTGTGATATGATGACCTACTTCTCACATTGAAAAAACATGGAGAACAAATTAAATATATATGTGGGATAAACTACTCTTCTTAATATGTTAATTTCTTTTGTTGGAATTTCATATCGAACACACATATATACACATTATGTATTTGTGACTAATTTGATTATATTTAACATATATCTTTTATTTAAGGCTAAAATCGTAATTTTAGCATAATATTTGGGGCACAATTTTTTTTAAAATTTAAATACAACTTAATTTAAATTTTTAAGTTGAGCTATTGACTTTTAGAATTTAGGGTTTAAATTTCATTCAAAAACTTATTTTTTAACATTTGATGTAAATATTAAATTTTTTTCCGAAGGAAATTGTTTTCATTATAATCAAACGATACAACAATTATGGTATATCATATTATAGCATACAAATAAACAAATAAAACAAGTACACGTGTTACCAACCTTCTTATGCATTTGCAAACTTTTAAGAATAGTTAATAATTGCTTACAATATTTATTTAGTGTCAGAATCTCTCATGGAATCGAAGCTCAGTGAGGAAAGTCCTTAGGTCACCATAGTGAATCCAATTGAATAAGTATTGTCAAATGTCTTGCAATTGTGCCAATCAAATATTGTATAATACCACATATGCACCAACCACGTCTGCAGATTTATACACAAGTCTCTCATTATAAATTTTGAAGAGTGACTGGTCTTCATGATAAATGTTTATATTCCATAATCACTATATTTTTTTCTATATCAACATACATCAACACAAAATAGAAGAGCACAAGAGTATCACATAACAAACTAAAATTCTTCACTGAATTCTACAATCATCTCAGTTACTTCTTCGTCTTCTAATATGAAAAATTTCTTGGTTCAAGTCCAACGTGATGCCAAACCTTTTATTTTCTCAACTTACAAGCACATGTATGAGTATTCTCTTTCTTCGCTACTGCCTTCAAGATACGGTTTTCATTTTTTTCCGATTTACATCGTATTGAATTGAATGTATCACAAAATTATTAATTCGTTATAATTTTTAAATTATCATCATCTTAAATTTTTAATAAATTTATATACTTGTCAATTATCATACATGTAGGTTTCTTAGAGATACCAGCAACGAAACTTCATATTTTTTTATCCTTTAATTTTTTTCATCCTATAATTCCGATAAGAATTCTTCTCATCTAACTACACTAATTAATTAAAATAAATCATCTTTATCTTAATCATTGTTAAAAGGCAAATAGATCGTTAAAATCTAATTTTTTTAAAAAAAAACTAACAAATTACGATTAACTCATAAATTATCTAAAAACAAATAGATTGTAACAAAATAATAAATTATCACCTGACGAAAAATACTCCAAATTTATCGATGAAAGAAAAAAACTCACCAAGATCATTAAAGGTATGTTACTACGTAAAATTCAAGAGCATAAATTTAAATACAATAAAAGATATTCTATTTTTATTATTAAGAAGTTAAATTAAAATACAAACAAAAAAATGATTGTTATATACTTACAACTAAATTACATTAAAAAATTATAATATCTTTTAAATATAAAAGTGTAATTCATTTTTGTAAAAGAATAAATAGATATTTTTATCATCGAATTTTAGATTTGTTACAAAAATATTATAAAAAATACAATAATTTTTATATTTTTATATTATTAAACTTTATAAATGTTATAAAAATATTCTCCACTTAAATAAACTAAGGAGAGTTAGCATTGTTAAAATTTAATAATATAAAAATAATAAATAAAAATTAATAATATAAAAATAAATAAAAAATTTAATGATATTTTCATAATATTTATAAAATTTAATAATATAAAAATAATAAAATAAATTAGATAATATTTTTACGATAAACGTTTATATATTTTTTATAAAAACAAAACTCTGTGTATTTCAACTCCAGACCACCAACGCCTTTCTGGTAAAAATTGAAAAGTACACAAAGTATCATCATGCGCGCCGGAGCTAACTTACGGGTGATCGATTTGACCATTATTAAAACACACGCTTGCTTTTAGTCGCATAAAAATTATATATATAAAAAAAAAATAGTAGCAAAAAAAGCGTTGTAGTCTAGCAATATTTTAAAATATTATGTGATAACATAATATTTTAAAATTAATATAATTTTTTTAAAAATAAAAATTTAATAAAAATAAAATATAAATATAAAGTAATTTAATTTAATTAATAAAAATATATATTTTAAAAATAATAATAAAGTTTCATTAAAATAATATAAATATTTAAATTTATAGATTCAAATCCTATCAAATACATAAATATTTATAATTATAAGTTAAAATTCAATTAAATACATTTACCTAAAACTTGAATTCGTTGTAAAAAATAATTAGTAGCATGAATTTGCAATTTTGTATATAATAATTACAAACATATGTTTTATACGTAATTTATTAAAATATTAATAATAATAAATATTAATAAATTTTTAAAAATTAAAATTAAATATTATTATTATGAATTTTAAAAAATTGAGTATTAGACAGTAGATAATTTATTAAAGATTAAATTATTTCTTTATTTCTTTATTGTTATTTTATTTAAAAAATTGAGCATAATTTTTATTTTAAATCATTTTAAAAAATAATAGTTAATATTTTAAATATTAATAATTTTATATTTAATCGATAAAAAATAATATTATTAAAAAATATATGAATAATTTTTTTTAAATTTTTAGAGAGATGGTTTAAATTTTTATATATAAGAAGATGATTAACAGGGACAACTTTTTAAACAAATGTGTTTTAACTATTGAGATTTAGGACTAATATGAGAAAAAATCATTATTTTTAGTATATATATTATGAAGGGTACGAAGGGGTACGGAGATGTAAGAGAATGATTAATAACCATAAGTATAATGGGTTAATAAATGTTGAATATGAGAAAATATTTTTATCATAGTTAACATTTTTTAATATTTATTTAAAAATATATTTAATTTAAAAAAAAATAAATATTAACTTAATTATTATTTTAAATATTAATATTAATATTTATTTTTTAATTATTTAATATATATTTTTAAATAAAATAAAAAAAATATAATTAATATATATTTAATTTTAATATAACAATAATTATCCCGATTTTATGTCTTATTTATTGTTATTTTCAAAAACAAACTATTATATTTTTATGAATAATTATAATTTTAGTTATCTACAATTAAAATATCTATTTTAAATGAGAACATAACGATTATATTAATAATAATAATCATCTTACGTGCTCATTTGAGTATATTTAGTTAATAATTATTGGTCATGAGTAGTCGGTAATAATTTTTTGATATATTTTTTATTTTTTAATATTTATTCAAAAATATATTTAGTATAAAAAAATTAAATGTTAATTTAATTATTATTTTATTATATTATTTAAAATATTAATATTAATTTTTAATTTTTAATTATTTAATAAAATAAAATAAAAAATATAATATAAATATAAATAAAATTTTATCTAATTAAATAAAATATTGTGTATTTTATTATTAAAATTATGTTTTTTTATGAAATTATATATATATATTAATATATATATTTATTTTAAATTAACTATAATTTTATCATTATAATAATTATAATAATTATCTGTATGATATCTTATTAATTACTATTATAATAATTATAATAATTATCTGTATGATATCTTATTAATTACTATTATTTTAAAAAAACTATCGTATTTTTATAAATAATTATAATTATAATTATATATGATTGAAATATCCCCTTAAATTTAAAGCTAACAACTGAGTGACACTGCCTCTTCGTTCAAACTCAGTCCCAGCCCACTAGCCGACGATAAGTATGTACATCTTAAAATAATAATAATAATAATAATAAGCGCGAGACTTTTAAACTAATAAAAATGCTTATTGCCATTAAAAGGTAACGCCAACTAACTAACTAAAGTTTAACAAAGAAGTCGACGCCATAACTACTCACTCAAGTAATCAAATTATCATATTCAATCTTAGCCCTCCTAAATTCTCATTTCTCTTTAAAATTACTACATTACCCACAACTGACCGTAAATGAAAACGACCAATACCCTTCAGATTTCAACAGCTTTCTCCGTACCTTTTTTCTTTTTTCTTTTTTTTTTAATTTTTTTAGATTTAACTTTCTGTTTTTTTTTTGAAATTCAATTTTCATTTTTCTCTTCTTCCTTGCTTTGTCTCATTTCTTCGTATTTTGAAGAAGCATTTGTAAAAGGTGAGAAGTTTTCCATTAAATTAAATCTGGAAAATTCCTTTGGCCATTGAATTTCAATTATGCAGAGCAATCGTTTTTCGTTGACTTGTTCTGAAATTTGAATGTAGTTAATATTTGCTGTGTTTACTCTATTAAGATATTTAGACTTTTAGTTTGTGTTAATTTAAGATGCTCTGGATTAACTGTTAAATTTAAGAGTTGAATTTTCCAAATTTGGGTAATTTTGTCTCTAAACACTAAATTGTTGGCATTCTGTTACAATGATTTGAAAGTAAAAAAGGATTTTCCAGATATTGTCTTTTTAATTTTCTATTTGTGGAAAAAAATTTGTGTTAATGGTTTTATTACTGTTTAGATTTTGTTGTAGAGATCTTAATTTAGAAATTATAGGAACAGCAAAAGACAAGCATGAAATTCCCTTGGAAAAATCAAATTCAACAACATTCTGGACAATCTCTTTAATCTTTTCTTCTGCGTACGAATTCAGCGAAGAAAAGAATATTCGAATGCTCTTCAAGGTAAATTTTTTTTTTTTAAATACAATTTTTTCCTGGAATATATTAATGTAGTTAAAATGTTGTCATATTAGAGTAGTAGAAGTTTGATAGTCTGTAAATTTGGACCCAATGTGAGATGATCCCAATGTTCCCTATAAAATACAAACTTGCGGTTTGATTCTTTTCTGGATTTATATTGTCTCTGATATTTAGGAATTAAAAATGGTAATAAATAATTTGTTATTCATGCTTCAGACAAAATACTGAATACAATGTGGATGAATTAGCATTGACTGATGATTATTATGTTGATGCAGTTGATGATTTTAGGGTGTAACTTTGGGTGGCTCTTTGTGTTTTGTTGGAACGTTTGCTTTAAACAATCTGCTCTAAATTGTATACTTTAACTGAAAATTATGAGGAGCTGAAAAAAAGGAGAGGCAATATGAATTGAAACTTTGATATTTGATTGCTTGGAGGAGGGTTTTAGAAGAAGTTAAGAGAGAGGTATGGGGGCCATCGGGGGTGAGGAGCTTTCTGAAGTACCCTGTGGTCAGCAGGAAAAAATTCTTGTTTCGGTTCGCTTGCGGCCTCTGAGTGATAAGGAGGCTACAAGGAACGATGTCTCTGAGTGGGAATGCATCAATGATAACACAATCATTTGCCGAAACAACCTTTCTGTTTCTGAGCGCTCCATGTATCCATCTGCATACACTTTTGGTAAGAAAAAGCTTAATTTGCACATTTTTAGAACATGTAATGTAATGTAATGGCCTAATAGGTGATTCTAACATCACACCATCACACAAATCTATCTATTTCGTAGTGAAGCCTTTTGTATGGCCAACTTTAGATACTGCTAAAAGGTCATGAAGATATCTGAATTGTGCTTGCTCTTCTCATTTGTTTTCTTTTCCATTTGGTACCAGATAGAGTGTTTAGGCCTGATTGCTCCACAAGGCAAGTGTATGAAGAAGGAGCCAAGGAAGTTGCTCTTTGTGTTGTCGGCGGTATAAACTGTAAGTGTTGTCCCTCTACCTTAATTGTATTGCCCAAGTTTCTGTTTCATAGCCTTCTCTGGGACTGAACACCATTTATCATCTAATTCCTTCAATGGTGTGCACAGCGAGTATTTTTGCATATGGGCAAACCAGCAGTGGAAAGACATACACCATGAGTGGGATTACCGAGTATACTGTTGCAGATATATATGATTATATAGATAAGGTATTCATTGATTAATACATGACATGCAATTCTTACTTTTACTCCTCCATTTCATTATGCTTGTGGATTTTTTTTTTCATTTGATATATATTTTATTAATGCAGCACAAGGATAGAGAGTTTGTTTTGAAGTTCTCTGCAATGGAGATATACAACGAATCTGTTAGGGACCTTCTTAGTGCAGATAGCACACCACTCAGACTTCTTGATGATCCAGAGGTGAACATTTATCTTGTTTAACAGGATGATCTCATTTGTGTCAATTCATCTTACTAATTGGTCGGTCTTTTTGATAGAGAGGTACAACTGTTGAGAGACTGACAGAGGAAACTCTGAGGGACTGGAACCATTTCAAAGAACTTATATCTATCTGTGAAGGTATAGATGTGAAAGTCTTTGTCTACTAAGAGAGCTAAAACATTGAAACCTAAACAATTTCCTTGCTCCTTTTTGCAGCTCAAAGACAGATTAGTGAGACAAATTTAAATGAAGCAAGCTCTAGATCTCATCAAATTCTTAGATTGGTATGGCCAGTTTTTCCCTATACGATCTATATGTTTTGTTGCACTTTCATTTATTTATTTTTCTATCCTTGTGGTCTGAATTATGTTGCAGCACTTAGTAACTCTTCCATTGCCTTATTGTGGTTTTGCCAGACAATTGAAAGTTTAGCACGTGAGTTTCTAGGCAATGACAAATCAAGCTCCCTCGCTGCTGTAGTGGTAAGAATCATTTCTAATAAGTTCATAGACTTATTAGATGTGCTATAGTTAAAGGAAATGACAGTGGTAAGGTTCTCTTTTCTACAGAACTTTGTCGATCTTGCAGGAAGTGAGCGTGCATCTCAGACATTATCAGCTGGCACAAGGTTGAAAGAAGGTTGTCATATAAATCGCAGTTTACTAACTCTGGGAACTGTTATTCGTAAGCTTAGGTTAGCTTGTACATCCCTCTTTTTTTGAAAATTTTTCCCCTATTTTCATTATGCTCGTCATTTGATTGGTTTAAAATATGGTAACCTATTGCGGATTTATGTATTCCTATTTGAAGTTACATGTTTAGATCATTCATTCATGGGTTGGGTTCCCTTGACATACATAGATAACATATAAAAAGAACATTAGGTCTCATCTACTGAATTAATTTTGTTCGATCATTATCGTAAATTTTGTAATATCTTTTAAAAATTCAATCTTTGTATCTAAATTTTCAAATTTGTGGTTGTTGAAGTTCAACCCCAGTCCATTACAAAACCCAAGGAAAATAAAAGCACAATCCATTTTATCTAAGCCCAATACAATGGAAGCTTCTCAACAAAAGTTGAAGAAAGTTATTTTATGAGAAAATTCTAGAAGGATATAGAAAGAAGATTTTTTAAGAGAAGTGTGTAGAATATGTGAATAATGTGTGGTTAGAATTATTTCTTAATTTTATATTTGTGTGGTGTAGATTGCATGTTGAGGACTATAAATAACCTTCCTTGCATTTGGTTTAGGTATCCCTTAAAAAAAAAATCTTTGTATTCTTAGTTTGAGTTTGAGTTTGAGTTGTGAGTTTTCTTTCTGATTGTTTGTATTTCTCTTCAAATTGTGAGTGGTCTATGAAAAGTCTTATAGTGTCCTTTTATTGTGGGTATAATACAAGTAATTTGTTTACTTGTTTGGGTTAAATATTAGTAATTTTAGAGTTGTGTACTCTAAATTTTACTCAATAATTGGTTTAGAGCGGGACTGTCAGTGATCATTCTTGGTGGAGTTATCTTGAGTCGTGAAGAATTTGGTGCTCTGCAAGTTTGTTAGTAAAGCTTGTTCGATATAGTCGAAGTTTTACCAGCACGATAGGTGACTTCAAGTAGTTGGAGGAATTAAGAAGCTCAACAACAAAAACTACAACATGTGGGCAACATGTATGGAGTCTTATCTACAAGGTGAAGACCTGTGGGAGGTTATTGGTGGTGGAGAAGTTGCATAACTAGCAGCGGAAGATGCAAACAACATTTTGCGGAAGTGGAAAATTAAAACAGGCAAAGTGATGTTTGTTTTAAAAGACCACAGTTGAAGAAGAAATGTTGGAGCACATTCGGGATGCCAAAATACCGAAGGAAGCATGGGACACTTTTGTTACACTCTTTTCAAAGGAGAATGATACAAGACTGGAACTTCTCGAGAACGAGTTGCTATCGATGGCACAACGTGACATGACAATTGCCCAGTACTTTCACAAGGTGAAGTTGATAAGCCATGAAATTTCAAAGTTAGATCTGAAAGCTCCTATTGGGGAAACTAGGATAAAGAGAATAAGTATCCATGGTTTGAGACCTAAATATCAAGGATTTGTTACTGCTGTACAAGGATGGCCGACACAATCATCTCTTGTTTAGTTTGAAAATTTGTTGGCCAGTCAAGAAACTATGACTAAGCAAATGGGAGGAGTCTCGTTGAAGGGTGAGAAAGAAGCGCTCTATACCAACAAAAGTAGAGGCACTTTCAAGCAGTACAATGGTAGTGGATCTAAAAAGGATGGTGATTAATGGAAAATTCTTTAAGGAAAGGCAGGCTATTGTCAAGGGGGAGCTTCGAAGAATCGTGGTAACATCAGAAAATTTGATGGTGAGTGTTACAACTACGGGAAGATGGGTCACATGGCAAATATTATTGGACTAAGAAAAATCCTATTGAAAGTAATACTACTACTTCCAATTCTTAGGAAAATAGCGAAGATGATTGGGATGTCGAAATATTATTTGCTACAAAGAAAGAAGAATTAGCTCTCATAGTAATAACACCAAAGCATATTGACTATAAGAATGATTGGATCATAGATTCAGGTTGCTCAAATCATGTGATGGGTGATATACAGAAGTTGCAAAGCCTGTCTGAGTATAAGGGAGGTCATGTAGTGGTGACAACTAATAACTTACCGATAGTTGACATCGGTAAGACGATAGTTATGCCTCAATATAATTCTAACCAGGTGCCACTTCAAGATATTTATCATGTCCCCGAAATGAAGAAAATCTTGCTATCTGTGGCTCAGTTGACATCATCAAGCCACTATGTCTTGTTTGGTCCTCGAGATGTGAAGGTGTATCGTTATCTCAAAATCTCAGAAACATCGACAATAGAAGAGCGACGATTGGAATCAGTTTACGTGATGTTAGCAAAATCTACATATGTAGACAGGACAAGAAAAAATGAGATAGCAGATCTATGGCACATACGGTTAGGTCATGTTAGCTATTCCAAGCTAAGTGTGATGGTAAAAAAGTCAATGCTTAAAGGGTTTCCTTAACTAGACGTGAGAACAGACACGGTGCAGGATGCCAGTATGGTAAAGCTCGCCAATTTTCATACAAGGAATCAAAGTTTAAAGCAAAAGAACCATTGGGGTCAGTTCACTTTGATGTTTTTGGGCCCATTACGCAACCATCAATTGGAAGTTTGCGGTACATGGTGAAATTCATTAATGACTTCTCAAGGTATGTGAGTTTTCTTTATGAAAGAAAATCTGATATATTCTCAAAATTTAAAGAGTTCAGAGAGTCAACTGAAGGAGAATTAGGAAAAAAGATTTGTTACTTTCCCACAGACAACGATAGAGAATATAGCTCAAGCAAGTTCTCTCAAGACCTAAGAGAATGCCAAATACGTCATCAGTATACTTGTGCCAATACGCTACAACAAAATGGTGTAGCGGAGAGAAAGAACCAACATCTTGCAGAAGTTTTTCGGAGTATACTACATGAAAAGAATGTACCTGGAAGGTTTTGGGTTGAAGCAATGAGGGCTGTAGCCTTTATGATCAATAGACTTCCTCAACCAAGGTTAGAATTTGTTTCACTCTTTGAGAAACTATGGAACTACAGTTAGCTACTTTTGAGTATTTGACTGTGTATGTTATATATTTGTTCCTGATCATTTATGGAACAAGTTTGACAAGAAAGTATCTTTGTGGGATACGAGAGCCAGAGAAAGGGGTGAAAATCTTGTGATCTAACGAGTGGAAGATGCTATATTTCACGAGATGTGGTGCTTGATGAAGTATTTTCTTGGTGTTCCTCAGAGAACAAGGTGTTGCCAGACTCAAGAGAATTTGGAGACAAGTTGTAACAAAAGATGTGGAGCATACTGTTTAACTCTAACCAATATAAGTTGGGATCAACAAGTAAGTCACCCCCCTCGTTGCGAAACTTAATATTTAATTCCATGGGAGTATTGACAGAGATAGCTTCTTGCATTTCAGCTGTAGTCATCAAATCACTAGTATACTTGTGTTGATTGAGTGAAATACTAGAGGGACTACGATGTAGCTCAAGACCAAGAAAATATGTAAGAGACCCAAGATCTTTCATATGAAAGGATTGTAAAAGATGGGTCTTGAGCTTGACAAGTAAAGTAGAATCAGAACCAATGATCACAATATCATCAACATAAACTATAAGGACAACAATACCCATGTCTGATTTTCGAAGAAATAATGAAGTGTCATACGCTTTATGTGAAAGAAAATTGTAATAAAGTGGTTCAAAATTTTTCAAACCACGCCTGTGGAGCTTGTTTAAGACCATAAAGAGAGCGATGAAGTTTACATACATTGGAGGTCGGAAAGGGAAACAATTTCGGAGGTGGTTTCATATAAATACATTCTTTAAGATCTCTTTGAAGGAAAACATTTTTAACATCCATCTGATGTAGTGGCCAATCATTGGAAGCAACAAGAGCTAAAATCGTTCGAACAGTAGTCATCTTAGCCACAAGAGCAAAAGTTTCCTCATAATTAACACCATATTTCTGTTTGTTCCCAAGGACAACAAGTCGAGCTTTATAACCATTCAAACTTCCATTACAGCGAACCTTGACTGAGTTAACCCATTTGCAACCTAGAGGAACTATAGTAGAAGGAAAAGACTCAATGTCCTAGGTGTGATTGGCCTCTAGGGCAGCAATTTCTTCTTGCATAAATTGGCGCCAATAATCATGCTTTACAACATGTGAGTAGTATGTGGGAATATCAAAATTAGACAATGCAGTAGTAGGAGTTGAAATAAAATTTCTAGGAGAAAAACCATACCTTTCTAAGGGTACAAACACTCTACAAGAGCGACGTATCAAAGGCTTTGGAGATGCTGCAACTGACTGACTCTGGTGCATGTTAGGATCATATATCGGGTGAGCCACCGGAAGGGACTGTAGGCTGGTTTTTCTTGTATACACCACTCCTGGTTTGAAGCAAGAACTGTTTTGAGGAAGAGCTAAGAACTGGTGCTCAAAGGAGGAAAGGACTACAGTAGAAAAAGAGGGCGCAAAAGACACAGGAAAAAAATGTTGATTTTCAAAGAAAATAACATTCCTAAAAATACGTGTATGATGTAATGTAGGATCATAGCAAACAAATCTTTTTTGACACATTATATCTTAAAAATGCACATCTAACAGATTAAGTAGATAATTTATGTCGCTTATGAAGTGGTAAATGAACAAAACATACACAACCAAAGATACGAAGATTATCATATAACTAGATTGCTTAGTAAACAAGCAAAAATAGAGAGAATCTATGTCTAAAACTTGGGAAGGTAAACGATTAATCAAGTGAGTAGCAGTCTTTAGAGCCTCAACCCAGAACATGGATGGAACAAAATATTCTAACAAGAGAATACGTACCATATCAAGAAGATGACGATTTTTTGCGCTCGACTACTCCATTTTGTTGAGGAGTAGCAGGACATGAACGTTGATGGATAATACCTTTAGAAGCCAAGAATACCTGAAACTCAGTGGACAAATATTCACCACCATAATCTGTGCGTAATGTCATAATATTTGCAAAAAATTGATTTTTAATATATGCTAAAAACTCGATGAAAGTATAAAAAAAACTCAGATTTTGAACGGAGAAAATAAACCCAAGTGAATCTGTTATGATCATCAATGAAAATCATATAGTATTTAAATTTTTCATGTGAAGTAATCGAGGAAGGTCCCCAAACATCACTATGAATAAGATCAAAGCAGTAAGAAGCTCTACTAGCATGCAAAGGAAATGAAAGAGTTTTTCTTTTACCAAGTTTACAAGGATCACACTCAAGAGGTAAAGAAGAACATTCTTATTACCAAGAAAGCCCGAGTTCAATATATGAGATAAGATTTGAGTATTAGGATGACCTAAACGACGATGCCATACCATACTCAGATCATGAATATTATTACAAGCAAAAGACTTAATAGAAGGAATTGGATAAAGTGTTGGAATAGGTAAAAATAGTGGAAACAAGTGTCCTACTTTAGGTCCCTTCGCAATTGGCTCCCCTGTTACCTGGTCCTGCTTAACACAACCATCGCCAGAGAAAGTTAACAGCACAATTGTTATCAACTAATTGACCAACATAAATGAGATTTGTAGAAATTTGAGGAGTAAGAAACACATTGATAAATGTAGAAGAAGCATTTCCAACAATATTGATTGGCAAAGAACTGACATTGATAGTTTGAATGGTAGATTGGCCAACATAAGGCCAAACATGAGACAAAGTTGTGGGAGTATTCGTCATATGATTAGAAGCCCTTCAGTCTACATACCAAAGTATAGTAGAATTTTTACCTTGAAATCCCATTGCAGATAATGCTGAAATTAGCATTTGTTGCACAGTTTCAGGAATGCAGTAAGTTGCTGCACAAGGTGCAGGATTAGGAGAAACACTTGAGGAAGACCCATGTGCTACAGTAGTTGCTATTGGAGGAATAACAGCAAAAGTCTGAAATGCTTGGGCCTGACAATTCTGGGGGCAAATACAACATTCTTTGATAATATGACCCTTTTTCTTGCAATAAAAATAATATTTTTAGGACAATTGGTAGCATTATGCCTATATTCTTTGCAGCATAAACATTGTAGTTTTTAGAAGAAGTAGGTGATCCACGTTTTTGGGCAACATAAGCCATAGTTGTCGTCGTGAAACTGTCATGAGATTGTTCCAAAATAGCTTAAGTATTAAGATGTTGTTCTTTGCGAAGTAACTCACCAAAACAAATATCAAGAGAGGGAACAAGAAATCTGTTCAATAGAGATGAGCGAACCAATTCATATTACGGGCATAATTTCATAAGAAATTGATCACACTGGTTAATCCTGTGAAGATTCTGAATAGTTGATATAACAGTAATAGGAACATCTGCTGTAACTAAATCAAGATATTTATGCCAAAAGAGTCAAAAATGTCGAGTAATAATCCTGGATGGAAAGACTACCATGTTGGAACATGACAATCGCATGTTCCAACCGAAGCGACGAAAGCATCATTGTTTTGATGATAAACTTTCTTCAAATAATTTCATATGGATTGAGCAAAGCGAAGAGCCAGCAAGTTAGTGACGATATGTGGCTCCACTGAACTAAGAAGCCAAGACATGATTCGAGCATCAAGCACAGCCCAAGAAGGAGAAGACACAACTTCCTTAGAGTTGACAATATCAGATGTTGGTGTAACATCTGTGCCATCAATATGGCTCCAAAGGTCTTTTCCCTTGAGGAAAAGTTCAAACTGGAAAACCCAGGTAGAGTAATTTTTTCCCGTAATCTTAACACACTGGTGCAATGTCCATTGCAAATAAATAAAACCCGAGAAATATTCAAAAAAATTAAAAAAATCAAGATAAGGACCTTAAACAGAGATTGCCGAAGAACACTTGTTTGGAAAAAAAAATACTAGAAAGTATCAATGAAGATTTCCTCAGAAATATAATGCTGAAATTAAAGAAACCGAGAAAATGACTTTAAACAGAGATTGCCAAAGAACACTTGTTTAGCAACAAACGCTAAAAAAATATCAATGAAGATTTCCTCAGAAATAGAAAACCAAATTTTTTTCTCAAACTTGCTCTGATACCATGACAGAAATAAGTCAAGAATGTTGTATGAAAATGACCGAATGATTTGGTCTTATGATTTCTTTCTATTTATAGACTTTACAAAATACAACAAACCTACAAAATACATCAAAGTTGTCTATGAACAGCTGTGGATAGTTGTGGACAACTGTTTATGGACAATTTGTGGACAGTCATGGATTCTTTGTCTGGGACTATGGACAAATTGTTATGGACAATTATTCTGATTAAATAGACTATGGACAAGATTGTGGTACAACTAAATGAATATGGACAACAAATTATAACAAAACTGTTATGGACAACTAAGTTGTTAATGGAACACAGCAAAGCTGTTATGGACAGCTAAGTTGTCCATTGACAAGAAGGAGAAGACACGACTTCCTTAGTGTTGAATGTTGATGCAACATCTGTGCCATCAATATGGCTCCAAAGGTCTCTTCCTTTGAGGAAAAGTTCAAGTTGGAAAACCCAAGTAGAGTAATTTTTGCCTGTAAACATAATACACACTCGTGCAGTGTCCATTACATGTAAATGGAACCCGAGACAAAGTAAAAGAAATATTCAAAAATTAAAGAAACTGAGAGGATCTTAAACAGAGATTGTCGAAAAACACTTGTTTAGTAGAAAACTCTAGAAAATATCAAGAAGATTTCCTTAGAAATAGAATACCGAAAAATTTTCAAACTTGCTCTGATACCATGACAGAAATAAGTCAAGAATGTTGTATGAAAATGACCGAATGATTTGGTCTTATGATTTCTTTCTATTTATAGACTTTATAATATACAACAAAGTTGTCTATGGATAGTTGTGTTTAGCTATAGATAGTCGTGGACAGCAATGGACTGCTGTCTATGGACAACTATGGATAATTTTTTATGTACAACAACTATGGACAACTAAAAATGAATGTGAACAACTAAATGAATATGGATAACAAATCACAGCAAAGTTGTTATGAATAACTAAGTTATCCATTGACAATCATAACACCAGATTATTAACAATTGGGTATATGTTTAAGCTTGGTTCTAGAACAATTTCTTGGTGTAGCAAGAGACAGCTGACAATATCATTATCAACCACTGAAGTTGAGTAATGAGCAGTGACAATGGCAGCTCAAGAGAGTACGTAGTTGATATAGCTAATGAATAATCTACATCAACCAATAGATTATGCAATTTCGTTATACTGTGACAATCAGTTGGCAAATCGTTTGGCAAAGAATCCAGTTTTTCATGCAAGAACTAAGCATATTGAAGTGTACTATCATTTTATCAGAGAAAAGGTTCTGCAAGAAGAAATTGAGATGAGGCAAATTAAGACAGATGATCAAGTTGCAGACTTATTCACAAAAGGCTTGAGCATTGATAAGTTCAAAATGTTTCACTGTCAGTTCGGCACAGTAAAAATAGTGAAAGCTAGTGTTAAGGGGAGTGTTGAAGATCAATCCCAACCTATTACAAAGCTCAAGGAAAATAAAAGCCTAATCCGTTTTATATAGAAGCCTATTACAATAAAAGCTTCTACAAATGTTGAAGAAAGTTTTTTTAAGAGAAAATTCTAGAAGGATATAGAAAGGAGATTTTTTAGGAGAAGTGTGTAGAATGTGGTAACAATGTACGGTTAGAATTATTTCTTAATTTTATATTTGTGTGATGTAGATTGCATGGTGAAAACTATAACTAACATCCCTTGCATTTGGATTAGGTATCTCTTAAAAAATAAGTCTTTGTATTTTTAGTTTGAGTGTAAATTGTGAGTTTTCTTTTTGAGTATATTTCTTCAAATTGTGAGTGGTTTTTGAAAAATGTTACAATGTATTTTATTATGGGTATAATATAAGTAATTTGTTTCCATGTTTGGGTCCAATATTAATAAGTTTAGATTTGTATACCCTAAATTTTACTAAATAGTTACAACCACTAAATAAAACAAATTAAGTAGAGGAAATGTAATGTCATTTTTATATGCTATCTATATATGTTAAGGGATATGACCCTTTCCCCATGTTTAGTTGACTGGAATGAAATGGAATTAGAATTGTCTTCTAATTTTATGTTTGATCTGGTTGAAAAGTGGAAATGGTGTTTAGTTGACTAGAATGAAATGGAATCAGAATTGCCTTCTAATTTTATGTTTGATCGGGTTGAAAAGTGGAAATGGAATAGAATCGATTCCTAAAAGAGAAGGAATTAGAATTTTTTCTCCCGCCTTAAAGAAACATGATTCCATTCCTATCTCAAATTTTTTTCCAATTTTACCCCAATCCCAAATATAACCCTAAACCTTAAATCCCAAATCCTAAAACCCTAAACCTATTTAGAAAAATAATAATTTTAACTCCAAACTTTAACTCACAAATATAATCCTAAACCCTAAACCTTAAACCTTAAATCTCAAATCCCAAAACCCTAAACTCTATTTAGAAAATAATAATTTTAACCCTAAACTTTAACCCACAAATATAACCCCAAATCCCAAATCTCAAAACCCTAACCCCTATTTAGAAAAATAATAATTTTAACCCTAAACCTTAACCCACAAATATAACCCTAAACCCCAAATCCTAAATCCCAAATCCCAAACCTCAAAACCCTAAACCCTATTTAGAAAAATAATAATTTTAATAATATATTTTATTTTTAAGTAATAATTATTTAGAAAAATAATAATTTTAATAATATATTTTGTATAATGAAATGATATTATTTAAACTTTACTGAATATAGGAATATTAAGATAATATACACTATTTTTCATTTCATTTCAGTTGTAAACCAAACACTGTAATACCGATTCCTTCTTTAATTCTAGTGATCAAATCAAACAAAACTGTTTTCTTTCTATTTCATTCCAATTCACATTCTGATTCCATTTCTTGAACCAAACGTTACCTTTATTCATATCTATGTTAGTAAATAATGGGTTATAAAGGAACTTGTCTGTGTACTACAAAGTTGTGATTGACCTACCTCTTTCTTTTCATTTTTCCCCTCACCCTCTATCATTTTCTTCCCTTTCTTAATCAAAATTTTTAATATTAATATTGTTGAACTGTATTTTTATGCCAATTCACACATGATTTATTAAAGATTAAGATTCAAGCCTCCATTGTCACTGAGAAATATGAAATATGTATGCAACTTACTGATTTTGCTTAAATTTTGTTTTTATTTTTATACGACATTGTTGTTTCATCCTGGAACCACATAATGAGTCATGTCGAATTCAATGTCACTTAAATGTATCTCTCATTCAATTCCTAGTCAATTTTCACCCCACTGCATAAAAGCACAAGAAGCAGGTCCGTGTAATTTTCGTTCTGCTATGGTTTCTGTTTTGTAGAACTAAAGTTATAGCATTGTAAAATTACCTTATCTTCCATTAATTGTAAACCTTTTGAGGTTTGGTGCAGCAAGGGAAGAAATGGTCATGTTCCGTATAGAGATTCAAAGTTAACTCGTATTCTACAGTCCTCTTTGGGGGGCAATGCTAAAACTGCCATCATCTGTACCTTGAGTCCTGCACGGAGTCATATTGAGCAGTCAAGAAACACCCTCTTGTTTGCTAGTTGTGCCAAAGAAGTGTCAACCAACGCAAGGGTTAATGTAGTAATGTCTGACAAAGCATTGGTAAAGCAGTTGCAAAGAGAATTAACTAGATTGGAGAATGAGTTAAAAAGTGGAGGAAGAATCACTGTTTCATCAGATTCTGCTTCATTACTGAAAGAAAAAGACCTTGAGATTGGAAAGGTACTCTACGGTTTTCATTGCAAATTAGGTCACTTAGAGTAGCTACTTTATCCTTCTATGTATGTCATGTATCTAAAATATGAATATTTTCTTTTATGCATCCACAATGCAGCTCAAGAAAGAGATATTGGAGGTGTCTCAGCAACGAGACCTTGCTCAGTCTCAGGTTAAAGATCTGTTGCGAGTAGTCGGAGATGACAAACAGTCAATGGTACTGGTAAGTGAACTAAAACGGATTGAGTAATAAATCATCCACTTTAACCTAATAATGCATCCGAAGTTTAGCTCTCTTTTTTCATTCTTATGCAGGTGGACGTGGATCAGTACTACCCCAAGTTAAGAGTGCGTAATTCATGGGACATTGGGAATCAAACACCAAGGTCACTTATTCAGACGAGTTTTAATAGCAAAGCCAACAGTGTTAGATCCTTTGATACATCTCAAAACTCGGATGGATTCAGCCAAAGTAGCTCATACGAGAACTTGGTCCATCTGGCCAATGACGATGAGTCCATGCCTACAGACTCCCCTCAACAATTCTCTGTTGGCATTCCTAAATTTATTGAAATTAATCTGCACCGGGAAGAGACTAATGAACAGTCTGATGAAAATTCAGATGATGTTTGTAAGCAAGTCAGATGTATTGAGATGAAAGAACCAAATTCGAAGAGATATTTAGAGTCAGAAGTGTCAGATTCAAGCCCAAACAAGTATGCCAATTCAAATGTGGCATCTCCTGTTGTGGACACAGTTGTTTCTGGAGAAATGGTGGTTGAAAATAGACATAGCACAAATGAAGAATTTGAATCAACAGCACCAAAGAATGAAAAACCATCTCAAACAGGTTTTTTAGTTCCCTCCCCTGAAAAACCATGCATGACGTCAATAAGGAGCAGGAGTTGCAAAGCAAGGCTAATGAATAGTTTGTCTTCACGTTGGTTTGAGAACATAGAAGAGGACGAGATCAGCACACCACCAAGTACTTTAGAAAAGAGTTTCACTGGAAGGCCTGAAGGTTTTCGGAAGAATCTTCCTTCATTGAACTATGGTTCTGAGTCTGGAAGCTTAATAGAAAATGATCTTCAAACTTCTTGGAATGATGCAGCTGATGATGAGGTTAATGTACCAAACGACAACTCTTTAGTTGATGGTGAAGAAACCCACATTGATATTTCTGCTGTGAAGGAATTAGCCGATCCCCATTGTGATAATTCACTTGCTGATACTGAGGTGAGCATTTCATTTGCCATCATTTCCTCTATAATTAGCCAAAGTTGTTTATTGTATATTAGAAATCTAAGATTATTTAGGGTCCGTTTGAAATGGCTTATTACTTGAGTTTAAAGTGCTTTCAAATGAGTTATAACAATTCTAGTAGTGTTTAACAATCTCCTTGGAAGTATTTTCAAAATTTTGAGAAGCACTAGTGTATTTTCCGAAGAACTAATTAATCCTTTTGACCATTCCTAAAAATAATTAGAAAATGGTAACTCAAAACCACTTTTTAACAATTTTTTACCAAATACCTAAGTACTTTTTTGTTAAAATCACATTTGTTTCACTTCTAGCACCTCCAAATAGGCCCTTATAAAAAGAACAGGAGAGTTTAGTAATACCAAAAGCTTGTTTCTTTTTTTTCTTTTCTTTTATTTTTGGGTGAAAAGTTATCTTTTGCCGATCTAGCTTGTTGTATTTCTGATGAGAGTTTTGTCATGTAGCAGACACCTGAGACTGAATTAGAGCCTAAACCTGCAAAGAATGTGAAAGACGTTGGCTTGGACCCAATTCAAAACGAAGATGAAAGTGTTGCAGACTGGTCTTCAGAATTCAAGAGGCTCCAAAGAGAGATTATTGAACTCTGGCATGCTTGCAATGTATCACTGGTTCACAGAACTTATTTCTTCCAGCTATTTAAAGGTGATCCAAGTGATTCTATTTACATGGAGGTAGAATTTAGAAGATTGTCTTTTCTTAAAGAAACATTTTCTCGTGGCAACCAAACTGTGGAAGATGGTCGAACTCTAACTTTAGCATCAAGGTATACTCTTGTATCCATAAGAGATTGCACACTATTGGTCCGTTTGCTTGGTCAGTTTCGGGAGAAAATGCTTTCAGAAAGCACATTTCGTGATTGAAATCACCTATGACAGTTTTTTATATTTGATTCATAAGTTGTTTACATTGTCAAAAGCGCTTTTACAAAGTCTGAAAAGCAGAAACGAACAAACCCTATGCCATCTTTGTTTCGTTTAAAAGCTTGAAAGTAGACAAATTTGCTAATATGTAATAACTTGTGTAAACAGCATGAAGGCTCTAACTCGTGAAAGAGACATGTTAGCCAAACAATTGCAAAAGAGGCTGACTAAGAATGAAAGAGAAAACCTGTTCCTGAAGTGGGGTATTAGGTTAAATTCAAAAAACAGGAGGTTGCAATTAGTACAACGCTTGTGGAGTGATACTAAAGACATTAACCACGTCACAGAGAGTGCTTCCATTGTTGCAAAGCTGGTGGGTGAAGAAGGACCAGAACAAGCTTTCAAGGAGATGTTTGGCCTAAAATTTACTGCCAGACGCCCAAGCCGGAAATCATTTGGATTGATAATTTGAAACATGGTATGAAGTTGCTTGTATAAGTAATTGGCTTCTTGAAAATGAATCTTGGGACACCATTTAACATAGATGAGTCTGATTCTTTAATGCACACCCTTTTCTTTTTTGTGCTTATTTTGTATCCAATAATAATTGATCATAAGTTTGCTTTGTAAATTTGTGCATAGCTAGAAGTGAAGTATATTGTAAAGAGCTAAAGACTGATGCTTTCCCAGTTTCTGGTACACTTACAACTGATAATTCAAGTGGATATATGATATGAAGTGATGTTTAAGCTAAAGCTAATTTTGTCCCTTTTGATTTAATCAAATATTTTAATCCCTGTTTTGCCTGTTAATCCATAATAATTAGTTAAATAAGCAATAACCATATAGATTGTTGCAATCAGATTGGTTTAACTAGAGTTGTGGTTTATGTGGTGTTAAGATTATTTTTCCATTTCAATCACAGATTCGAAATCACTATGTATCATTTGAAAAAAAAATTTGCTATGACTAGAATCCCCTTAATTAAGTCCTTTTCGTATTTGAATCTTTAATTTTATGGAGTTCGTAGTTTTACTGAATCTACACTACTATTATAACTAGCAACAAAATGTGCGTTTCACGTGGACAACTACACCTGCATAAATCCCCTAAGTTGTGAGCATGATTACTTATAAATATAAAAACATCAATTTATCAATATATTAAGAAATTGTTAAATAGAGTTAAGATTACACGATTATTTTAAAGGAATTTCAACACAAATTTACTTTGGTCAAAATTATAAGTAATTTTTATGTACGTCTTATCATATACAAAAGATTTCATAATATACAAGCATTTTAACTGTTTTTTATCACAAAATAAATATACATATTTATTCAAAAAATAAATATTCATATTTATTCAAAAAAAAATATCAAGCTTTTTTTTCAAAATCAATCAATCTAACAAAGTTATGATTATATTCTCCATAAAAAATTATAATTATGAATGAAGTATTTATATTCATTCAAATTAATTCTATCTAGTTTTTCAATTTTAGATGCAAAAATGTTTCATGTTAAGTTTCTTTTGTAACTTATAATTATAATCTAACACAACACTTTGTAATCCTACAATAATATAAATTATTATAAGGATATTATGATGTGATAAACATCTTGCTTCCCATCATGAGAAAATTAATATAAGTGTTTTATTGATTAAGAAAACTTAGATAAATTATGAATATTAAAATGAAAATAAGAGATATAAACAAAATCAAATAAATCATATTATAATCTTACAATAATATAAAAACTTACAAGCATTAACACATTTTTAACAGTATGTTAGCTTTACTTGCAATCAACTTTTCATAACTTAATAAAACCAATCACTAAGTGAAAATGATACTCTAGAAATGAAATGAAAATATAAACTAAGCAATAAAACCATTGTATCATATAATCATATAAAGTGTGTGAAACTATTTATATTTTTTATCTTCTAATATTTTTTCCTCGGATATTTATAATTGACAATGAAGATGGATTTACTGCATGGACTATTGAATCTGGGGCCTTCTTAGCCCTTGTTCACCTCATGCGCACATGTGTTCTAAGCATTGTACGAATCTCTATAGTCCAAGAGGAGTCAAAACATGTTTTAGATCTATGGCCATTGTGATATTTTAATGGTCTAGGAGGATTCGAAACATGTTATGGATTTGAGGTGAGACGTTGCACAAAGGTTGGAGCATAGTTGCTCGGCTTACAACTCGGGCCCCTTAAGCTGGCCATCTATCTGTCCAATCATGTTTCTGGAGGACCATGTTTTGGCAAACTAGTGAAACTCTTGGTCAACCACTATTGGTCTTATCCTATCTAGTTAGGTGATAGCTTAATGTCCAGGTGATCTTTGAGTTTTATGCTCGTGACTTTATTTTTTGTCTAAGCTTTGTTATGTTTGCTTGAATTTTTCTAAGTTGGGATGATTTGTTGGTCTAGGTGTTACTTAGATAAGCACCTTGTCTATCAACCCCTATTTAGAGTACTTGAATTTATTGAAATGGTTCAAGCATGAGATATCTTTTAACTTAGAGAAATCTTTGTAGTTGAGTTGATGAATTTTTCCCTTTTATAGAGGTGTTGAATAACGAATTCCTAAAGTTTCCCTTGCGATACTTTGGACATTAAAAGATGCCACATAGATGTTTTTTTAGGACGAGAAGTAGGCTAAAAGCCTGTAACTCTAGGGTGCATTCTTCATCATGATGAGATGGGCATTAGTATTTGTTCAAGCTTCTCGTTTGCAAGCCAGTCAGGCCTATTAAGGCTGAGCTAGAGCAAGTGTGAGCTCTACTACTCTGTTGGGCTACGAGATTGCCAAAGAGAATAACAATTTGTTGGGTCCATGATTTCCATTTTATTATTAAAACTTGTTAATTATTTTATTCTTTCTGGAAAGACTGTTGGTCACTTTTGAAGATCCATAAAATAAAAATAACCCAAAGAGCAAGTAATATTTTCATAAAGATTTTGTAGATTCCTTGATTGGATGGAAAGGTAGACCATCATTTTCCCACAAATTTTATTCACTTGGGTGGATGAATGGTCTCTTCATACACACATTTTTGAAATCTTATCTTTATATATACATCAAAATATAAAAACATATTCATTGAAATCATCCCATTGAGAATATTCTAGAATGGGTCTTATTTCTTCTATAATTGGCCTGAAAGTTGGTGAATTGAACTTGAATTGGTTTCATTGTATGGTTGATAAACCAGACTAATTTTGGGATTATCTCTACGCTGCATAATTCTAGCCAATGCCCACTTACGTTGAAGGCACATTGTGGCATGTGTGGCTCACCTCGTCGTCCGTTAGCCATAAAATTTTGGAAATTAGAGGATCGATATGTTCTCTTTTCAGTGGTTATCTTAGATTTTTCATGTGACACAAATTTCTTGATCCATCTAGGAGCTATATGGTCAAACATAAAATTACGTATGGGATCCACTTTCGGCTAATTGGTTGGTAATTTCTGCTTGGTGGACGAGGAAGCCTCACTTCCTAGAGGTGTCAAAAAATGAATCACTGTTTGGAAATAATGACCACAGTATATGTATGTCCGACTTGTTGAACGAGTGATTACACATGATGATTTTTTCTGGACTCCCTTGGGACCAAAGTCCATGAGCTTATAAATTTATCTTTTTTTTTCATAAGTATAAAGATTCAGTTTTGTAGAGATCGTGTAGAACTCTAATTTGGATGTTAGGAGAAGTGTCTACTCAACTGGTCTAAATGTTAGAACATGCCTTTGGCGAGGGTCAAGTTCCTGGTCAAGAATAATGGTGGATGGCACGTCATGGGACGAAAGTAGCTTGGGTTCATCTCGCATGATCAAAGGATGGTTAGTCAGTAAAGGCCATATGGAAAGGGTATACCTGTAGGGTAGTTCCACTTGGACACACCTTGGATAGTGATGTCTATCCTAGATGACTCTCCTTAACGGACCATGTCTTGGACAATAATGCTAATCTATGACAATAACTTCTAGCTGACCATGTCCTAGTCGTTGGTGCTCGACTTAAGACTCGAGTCCCATCATGGGTGGTCATCTTGTTTGTCGAACCTTGGATGGCCTTGGACCTGGTATTGTGCACTTTGAGCATTAAAGGATGTCGTAGGGATATTTTATAGGATGATGACTAGTTTAAGAGCCAGTCGCTTTTCAGGATGGACTAAAGTGTATTTTCTATCTGGTCTAAGGGAGTTTAGACCCAAGCTTTCCTTGTCTTTTGGACCTATCAGGCTTGCAACACATATTTTTGGAAAACTATAGCAAAGTTAAAAGGATCACTTGTTGATTGGCAAGCTTAACCTCTTCACTAGTTATTGGGCCTAAGACGTAGAGTCAGTTGTCTGATATGTGACCTATTGTTTAAAGTCTAAAGAGTCAATTAGGTAACAATGGTGGATCAGATAACTCTGAGGTTTTCTTTTTAGAAAAAATTATTGTTAAGGTCTACGGTATCTTTTTAAATATATTTACTTTTTTGGAAAATTAAGGACTTAGAGAACTATTTTTTATAGTCCTACAATTTTGATTTTTTCAACTAAATAGAGTACATTTATTTTTCATAGACGGTGTCATGCGTAGATGTCAATTTTTGTCAACACCAATTAGAATTGTCCTGTGTCGATCTACGAGATGAACAATCTATTAGGACCTCTTACCATCTTGTGGGAAGATATTCTTCGATCCTTCAATGCTTAAGTGAGTAACTGTAAGATAAATGTTAGAGGAGATTTACAGACTTGCTATAATATTATATGAAAATAGAGTATTTGGATGTGACACTATGTTATAATATTGAAGTATTATTTTATATTATAGTATTATTTTATATTATAATTGTGTGTATATGTAAATATATTAAGAATATATCTTCAAGATAATTAAAGGATAATAATTAAGCATTTATCTTTTTAAGACAATGAAAGGATAATTAATATATTTTTATCTATTTAAAATAACTATCATGCAATTATATTTATATGATGATTAAATACTTAATACGCTTGGCCCATAAAACTCTCTACTGAATATGGAAACTTTTTTACCGTTACGTGTGATGTACGAAATTATCCTAATATTTTATATATTAATAATATTTTAATTTATACCATTATTTATATCATTTAATATTTTTTATTCTTTTACATACAACACGAAAATTTTCTTTAAATTAAAAAAAAAGATTCAAATGTAAAAAAAATGAATCATTAATTGTGGCATGTTCACTCAAAATATCTGTTTAGTATGGAATTTTACCCCGGGGAAGAGATTTTGGCAGAATTGTCATTTTCGTATAGACTGAGAGAGTTTAAATCAACACAAATTAACTTATTAAGTTAAATTAGTATAATCTTGTTAAAATCAAATTTAATTTAATTTAAGTTAGTAAAGTTGAACTCAAACACGAATTAAATACCAACGAACTAGTTTAATTCTATTCGAATTCAACCATATTTTTCCAAATTATTTAAACTACATTGAATTTGATCTAAATTTAATTTGAATCGTATTTTTTTTTATTCAAGTTAACACCTGGTTGTTCGCAGTAGCTGCAAATTGTTTAGTTTTTATACTCTGCTATTTTAACATTGACTTTCTTATTTGTAATGAATCATATACTGAGGTAATAGATTCTAAGCTTATAATATGTGATCTGAGATTATTATTAAATAATCGTAGAAAATAGTCATTTCCAGGTTTCATTGTGAACTGAGCTTATTATTTTCAGTTTCTATGTAAGCCAATTAACAGGTACAGAATTGCAAACCAAACCTATTAAATCAACTTTAAAACTTAATCCAATGCTTTTCATAAATTGACATTAGTTTTTAACTTAGCCATATACTCATGCATATGCAAAAATCGAACTTAACCAAACCATATCCGCTTTATTTCTTTTCCCTTCTTGAAACAGGATTAAGAGGGCTAAGTCTTGTTTCCATCAAGCTAATATTGATTGCATGCAGCTGTGGTAACATAAAGCTCAAGCTCCTCTGATACACCATTAGGGTTTTTTTTTTATAATTTGTTTTTTAAGAAAAAAATGTTTCATTGAATATTCAAAATAAGTACATCAAAAATTGAAAAACACATCAAATTATCATGACAACATAACCAATCTATAATTCAAAGAGTAAATTTTTCAAGTATTCTTCTTCGGTTCTTTCTAATTTCCATCTAAATTGACAATATAATAAATTTTTAACAAAATTTATTCTTTAATAGTTCGAATTCTTTAATTAAACTCCAAATAAAAATTTTATATCTAAATTTAGATTTAGAAATAAAAATTACTAAAATATAATAAAATATGACTAATGTTACCATAAATAAGATTTAGATGAAAAAAATTATCAATAGATCTAAATTTATGCAGAATGAAATAAATCACAAATTAACTAATGTGATATTTATTAAAAAAAATTATTTACTAGATATAAAGTTAGTATATGAAATGAACTCCATCGCATGTAGAAGAAAAGAAAAGACGAGTATAATGTTTTCAAAAAAATAAGAGAAGTTACCATTAGAGTTTAGACAACAGAACGTAGATATCAAACACCACGTATGGAGGACTTGTAAATTATATACATATTTTTTAATATGTACACAAATATTTACAAAGAGAGTATAATGATCAATTAACGCTAAAGAATACATGATAATGCCACTTTTGGCATAACAACCAACCTTTGTAAAAAATAACTCACCTGTAAGACAACAAACTCAATCCTACAGCACTAAATAAAAAACAAAGAAACACATAAAACATAAGATAAAGTGCACAATTAGTCCAAAAACTTTAACTAAATTCACACATAACTCCCCTATAGTACATAAATGATTAGGTTATTCTAACATGATTTCATTTGTTCACTTTTGTATATTGTTAAAAAACATGTTTATTTACGTTATAATAAAAATGATCATGTTTTTCCTAGGTATTAAAAATAAAACTACTAATAAATTATAAAATACAATTAAACCATAAATAAAACATAATTCACCCCAAATACACAAGTGTAACAAACATAATAAGAGAATAAAATATACATCAAGTACTCTTCGTAGCAAACAGTTGTGTCTATATTCCCTTAAAACAACTAGGAGTGACAGATTATGACACAACTAAAGAACTATCTCAGTCACCAATTATCTTGTGCAGTCAAAGGTACTCCAATTCTTTACTATTTAACAAAAACAGGGAAAGAGAACTTTAATGAGTCAAAAAAAAAAAAAGGAAACATAAATATAACATGAGTGCCACCCCTTAACCAACTCAATAACCAGATTAGAACCAACTTAAAATAAATAAGAATCGGTAACCAATTCAGTTTTCAAGTTATAAATTTTAAACCCAAATTTTCAAAATGAATATCCCATAAATTAATTTCATTTTCAATATCGAATCAAGTTATAACTCAATACCATGCTTACACTTCACTTTTTTTTTTTTTTGAAACTTATAAAAAAGTTTTTAAAAACTATATTTCAAATTTTATTTTCATTTCATTAGTTAACTTTATCTTTTTTATGTAGTTACTTATAAGGGAATGAAACAAAAAAACAAAAAAATTTATCAAATAAGTTTTTTTTCCTTTTCAAAATGAATTAGAATACAGAAACTTGGTTACAAGAAAAATGGTTACAAAACAAGCCCTAAGAAACCAGAATTTGGAGAACTATCAATACCATGTGTCACTAACAAGAATCAGTATATAGTAGACATAAGTTTCTTAATAAAGCCAACATCCCAATTAACCTCTATTCAGATTCACCAACATCACATCAGAGGAAGAAAAATGGATTATGAACAGTGAACACAAAGCTATATTCTGTTTCCTCTAAAGTTTGCTTTGAGTTCATTTTTTAAATGAAACCAATTGCTATAAAGCTATTCATAAATTAAAATACAACCCAAGGCTATCACCAATAAGGATCACACAACACTAACACTGTGAACACAGACTACTTCCATCATCAATCATCAGCCAAACTTACTTCTCAGTTGCAGAAAATAGTCCATCATCAATCATCAGGATCATGTTCTTGATAAAGAATGACTAGGCACTTAAGCAGCACAAGAAAACCCAAAACCTCACAAATATTTCAATATCCACCAATACTACCAAGTAATTGACTACAATCTCAACCCTAAAAGAGATGCCAATTTTTAAGAACAAACCACAGAGTTCCTTGCATATAAATGAAAAAAAGAATTTATCATATATCATGAAATCTAACACTCGTAATCCTTCGGGAAGATATCGACAACAAAAAAGGGTTAAAGATTCCATTCCTACTGGGGCATGCCCGTTCCTTATTCGAGAAATTCTCACCTCACCACTCCATAAAACAAAAAACACAAGGGTCGATGTGACTACTAAAAATATATTTCTTAAAATGAACAGTTCAAGTTTCTGATTTGTACGTCTGAAGATGTGTTTCCACCATCTGTGCAATATATACAACTAGAACTCTCCCAGATAACAGTTAACTCAATCTCTCCACAGAGAACCCCCCCATGAATATTTAAATCAAAATCTCCTTATCTCCATTAAAAAGTAAAAACCTAACCTTAAATAACCTCCAGCAATTCGCCCAATTTCTTTCCTTCAAACCACAATATTGAATATCACCAACAGTATAACAAATCCATGTCATTAAATATCCTGGAAACAGACATCCGTATTTATGCAGAACAGCCCAAAACTGAAACCACCAAACTGTTTACACTGAGGCAGAAGGGCAATTCTGCTCCATCTCCACCATATAAGTATATATTGGTTTTTTAGTCAAGGACCTCGAAAAAACAACCTAAACATCTAAAACTCAGCTCCATCTTATAGTTTAAGAGTAAAGGAAAAATGGAACAAGGACTACAGAGAAGTGAATAAATAAAGAGAAGCATAGTGAAGACAAAGTGATAAAAAGAAGCAGCATGAAACTCCAAAACTCTATCTACCAGCAAACCGTTTTCCCTTGTTTGCTATAGTGAATCTTGTTTTTCCATCATCTCCTGGCCCACCTGTCCAAACAAGAGCAATATGAGAACCTTAATGACCTATCAAATAAAATTAAGATCACTAGGAATTTCTATTACCAGAGTTTCTTGATTTTAGTGGTAGTAGCCACGTCCATATGAGGGATCACCTCCATAAAAAGGAGAATAAGGCCCTCCAGCATACTGCAACATAAGATATAAAATATCTCCAATAAGATAACCTAAAAAGTATATCACAATAAAAAATTTACTAACATCTTAACTACTTACATCAGGACCATAGTTACCATGAGTGTAAAGACTACTGCCAGCTCCATAAGTATCTAAAACATGGATAAAAATCAGTTCCTGATAAACAGTTACATAGCCTATAAATGAACATTGCATACATGCACACAAATATGCAAAAATGATATGAGAGTCATATATACCATGATAGTGGCTTCCCTGAAATGGAGCTGCTGGATCTGTATAATCCAATCGTGGGCGGAGTCTACTAGGCTCAACATAATCGGGGTCAAAGTCCTAAAGGATAATCAAATTTTAGGATGGTTAGAAAAATTCAGACAATATTATAAAATATACTAGAATAAAAAATAGAAAAAGGTTTACTCTCATGTGTGATGGACGCTTCAATCCATGCATATTATCACCATAAAGATAAGTATCCTCAAAGTCCCTTCCCATGAAAGGTCTATCAAAATGCCCTTCTGGAGAATATGGGTGCCTCCTTGGAGGGTAGTGCGATCCACTGCCTCTATCAGGGGCATCATACCATGGTCTATCAAAGCTAGATCCAGCACCTCTACTAGCTGAGTGATGACCACCTCTAAATGAACCTCTTCTTCCTCCTGCTTTAATTGTTTCATGTGAGAATTGAGCTAGGTCAGAGAGAGCAGAGGGAGGGTTTTTTTAAAAGTAAACACAAGAATAAGGCTAAAGATGACCTCGTCCAAAAGCTTGCCTTCCAGTATAGTCCAAGTCACTTTGAAAACCAGTTCTAGCCATTTGGCTTCGTCCTCCTTGGTATAACCCCCTGCCATGTTGGAAACTCCCATGGTGGAAGGAGCTTCCACTCCGCCCAAACCCTCTTCCTAAGAGAAATAAGTAAAAGGGAAAAACATGTAGGTCCTAAGTTCATAACAATGAATCCAGTACAACAATTCAACAAACAAACTACCATATTTTGGAAAGGCTGCACCACCACGAGCAATTCGAAATCCCCCAACAATCTCCCCCTTCACAGCCTGAGTTTTAGGCATAGGATTTGAGAGTCTTGCTTTTACTTTTATCTAGATCACAAAGCAAATCGGATACCCTCTCTTAGAACCAGATAAATGAGTTTAATAGCCCAATATTTAATGCATCTTATAACCAAATGGAAAACTTTTGAGAGCAAGGTTCAACAAATAATGACAATGGAGGATGTTTGTTAAATAAAGCAACATGTAAAAAACCACGTACAAATAAACGAATAAATCCTTCACAAACTTAAAAGTAATATGTCAACAGCATTAATTGATATTTCATTTTGGCAACCAAATGTTAAAAATTCGTAACAACATTCTTTCTCTCCTAGTTCAACTAGATCATCAATCTTATATCATGCCAACTGCAGATTAAATTTATTACAAGTTTAAAATCTTTTATATTAAAATTGGAGATTGGATGGGAAACTTGGCAGAAATAGATATGCCAAAAAGGAGATAGGCATACCTTTGAGTTTCCATCATCTAACTCTTTATTGTTTATGCCATCAGCACAAGTCACAGCTGCTTCATGACTGGAGAAATCAACAAATCCAAAATCCTTTCTCTTGGCAGTTGACATATTACGTGCCAGAGAAATTTTTAAAATTTCTCCATAACCTTTTATTCGTTCTCGAACATGATCTTCATCCCAATGAGGTGGAAGGCCGTCAACAAACACTGTCTTAACTTGGGCCATTATTTCTGGGTCAGGCTCCTGCAAAGGTTCAGCAAAAGCCACTTTGGCGGTTCTCTCTTGGTGGCCAAATATAGCGTCAGGTTTTTGAAGCCTCTTGTAGGCATGCATGGCTTCAACATGAGAGGAGAACTCAAGAAATGCAAAGCCCCGACTCAACCCTTCATTTTGAGCATCAGCAACAAGGTTAATGTTCTCAACCCCCTCAATGCCATAATCCTTCAGCTTTTGTTTAATCTGCCAAGTCATATCACAAAATCTTGAGTACACAAACCTGAGAAAATTATAGCTGACCTATAAAAGCATAAGATTTCATAGATACATTTTTCCATTAAGTTACTCACTGATCCATGCATCCAGTTCTTTTGGATGGGTAACTTACCGCTTCCTTGGTCCATGTATTGCAAATATTGCCCAAGAACAACGTATCATTATCCTCAATGGGTGCAATCCCGCATCTCTTCCCGCAAATCTGTAAAATTTAAGAACATTAGATAAAACTATAGACTTAAGAAAGATGGGGAACATAAAAGGGTCCATACAACAGGATTTTTCATTTCTGACAGAGCGCGCTCCGCATGCTCCTTTTCTGCAAACTCCACGAATGCATATCCTTTATTTTTGTTAGTCACAGGATCCTTGTGCAACCTAACTTCAACAATTACTCCAATCTTCTCAAAAACCTTTCTCAAATCTTCCTCCACAACCTCCCGCTCCAACCCACCAACAAATATCTCACGCTCTTTTTTAATCTTGCGCTGCTTTGCAATGGCACTCAATTCTCTGTGTTCCTCTTCCAATGCCTCAGTTTGGTCAGTAAAATCCCCAGCATCATTCTCTGGAAGCTCCTCATCTCCATGTCTTTCAGAGCCCAGCTTCTCCTCATCTCCATGTCTTTCAGAGCCCAGCTTCTCATCATATCCTGCAACATCATCACCATCATTCTCTTTTGAAAGTTTGGTATCTTCTTTATGCATCTCCTCCTTGATATTTTCTTCTATCTCAGTAGACTCAATATTTTGCTGCTCTATATCACAGCCATCTGTTGATTGCTCTGGCTTCTTTTCTTCCTTTGATTCCTGTCCTTCCTGTGCCTTCTCTTCCTTGGCATTTTCTTCACAGGATGTTTCAATTTCCATCGATTTAACCACTTCTGTAACACTAGGCATTTCTAGTTCCATGGTATCCTCAGTATGTTTAGTAGGCGTTCCTCCTACTTCAGTCAACTTTTCTTTCACCACATCAGATTCTCCAACATTTTCAACAGCAGGTTCTCCAGCATTCTCAACAGCAGGTTCTCCAACATTCTCAACAGCAGGTTCTCCGACATTCTCAACCGCAGGTTCTTCAGCTTCATCAGTAGTCACTTCCTTCACTGCAGACACTTTTTCAACTGTCAGATTACTAGGCTTCACCACCATAGCATCCCCTGCTTCTTCCTTTCTTGCCTCTTCAGCTTCTTCAACATTTGTCTTCACAGTTTCTGCTGATTTAGAATTCTGACCAGAACTTCCTTTTGTAGAAGCAGGTGTCTTAGTTCTTACAGGTGCTCGTCTTGCAACTGGTTTTTTGGCAGAAACAACCTTTGTGTCTGGACTGACTGCAGTAGCTTCAGCTGAAACATCATTCACCTCAGCTGCTCATCAATCACAGGAAAAACTAAGCATCAAAATCGAACAAAAGTTTATTTCTATTAAGTTCAACACAAATGTTAAATCAATACAAAAGGTAGGACAGCATAATAGTTCATATGTTTGCCACTCAGGCTAAAGCACAAGACTCCCCTCCCCAAAGAAGAGGTCACAGGTCAAAATTACACCCAATACCATTTGATTAATGATAAGCTAAAGCACAAGAACGTAATTGATCAAGCGTTTCACTGACAATTGTGGAAGCCTAAATAAAATCTGCCCACATAAAGTATTCAATACGCATTTCCAGAATGCAAATTCCACCTAATTTAATTATGAAAAATCTCTGAACCTAAAATATCGTTGGTCGTGATATTTAAATTTTCAAAAAAGGTATATGATTATCGTTTATAACTAAACACAAGAGAAGCTCTATCTATAGATACTAAACCCTAAGAAACATAGACGAAAATCAGCTTCAATATCACCCGGGTGGTTGTTCATAATTAAAAAAAACCTGGTGGTTGTTCGGGCTTAGAATCAGCTGAGGGAGTGCTATCATTCTTCTGTACTTTTTTGGATTTGGAAGCAGAAACGCTCTTTATTTCGGTGACTTTATTGATGGTCGATTCCAAGACCGATCCTGGAGTTGCCGGAGAGGATTTGGCAGCAGACTTCTTCGCCGGCGGGGTCTTTTTCGCGGTTGCCAACTTACGTGCTTCGGCGTTACGGGTTTTCATACTCACTTTTACTTATAAATAACGAAGAAATTGAAAGTTTAAACCCTAGGGTTGGCAAGGGGGTGCAGATGAAGGATAAATCTCTGTAATCGGAAAATGAAATTTTGATACAGAGGGATAGTCTATCTAACTATGTGATATCCATTTTGATTTCAGCTTTTCAGGCCTCCTATGAACGACACAAGATCTTACGTCGTTTGTGGTGTACACATTTGATACAAAATTAATCCTTTAATCAATTGTGTAAAGTTATAATAACGAGAAGAAAACAATTTTGTTTTGTTTGATCACTGAAATCAAAAAATGAATCAATATTATAGTATTTGGTTTACAATTGAAATAGAATGAAAAATAATGTATATTATCTTAATATCTTTATATTCAATAAAATTTAAAGAATATCATTTAATTATTATTTTTTCGTCAGACAAAATACATTATTAAAATCATTATTTTTTTAAATAATTATTATTTAAAAATAAAATATATTATTAAAACTATTATTTTTCTAAATAGGGTTTAGGGTTTGAGGTTTGGGATTTAAGGTTTAGGTTATATTTGTGGGTTAAGGTTTAGGGTTAAAATTATTATTTTTCTAAATATGGATTTTAGGATTTGAGATTTGGGATTTAAGGTTTAGATTTTAGGGTTTTAAGATTTAGGATTTGGGGTTTAGGATTTTGGGAATTGGGATTTGGGGTTTAAAATTTAAGATTTAAGGTTATATTTGTGGGTTAAGGTTTATGATTAAAATTATTATTTTTTAAATATGATTTAGGGTTTTGGGTTATATTTGTGGGTTAAGGTTTAGGGTTAAAAATTTTATTTTTCTAAATAGGGTTTAGGGTTTTGGGATTTGAGATTTGGGATTTGGGAGTTGAGATTTAAGATTTAGGGTTATATTTAAGATTGGGTAAAATCGAAAAAAATTAAGATGGAAATAGAATCATGATTCTTTAAAATGGGAGAATAAATTATAATTCTTTCTCCTTTAGGAATCGATTTCATTCTCATTTTTCAGTCCAACTAAACATAAAAATGAAGGAAATCAATTTTGATTTCATTCTATTATATCCAACCAAACATAGTGTTAGAATTATTATCGTATTTATTAATAATGTGGTTTTAAAGTGATAACACTTTAGTTTTATTTTTTTTAATTATATTATATTTTTTATTTTTATTTAAATAATAATATTTTATTCTAAATTTTATTAAAATTTTATTTTTTATTCTTCTATGACCCATTTTGCAATAGTGACATAATAAAAAATAATAATTTTAAATGACTAACCTAGAGGATTTTTGCAACCCTTTCTTTAAACAAATATTTGTGGCTAAATTCTCCAAAAAATTAATGAAAATAACATAGTTCATGATAAGTTTTATTGTATTACACAACATAAATTGTATTAGATAAATTTTCACCAAATAGCATAATGATTACAATGGAAAAAAATAATTTCTTAAGATATAATACTGAAATTGACCACAAGTTTATGTTATGATGGTATTTGGGTCAACAAAATTTGTTAATTTTTAAAACTCAGATTAAATTATAAAATATTAATAAACTATTTTACAATTTGTGAGTTTTTTATTTTTATTTTTTATAAACTTATGTTGTGTAAGGAGCGGCTCTTAAGTCTTTAATTACTAGGTCACATTCAATTCATAAAATGTTCTTCTTGATAAAAGGAAAATGAGGGAAAAATCTTATGTATTTATCTTCTACAATATTAGGTGAACCGACTTAGAATGAAGAGATTTAAAATTTAAAATTGGTTCACACGTTGTATCAATTTAAACTTAAAATTTTGTATTTATTGTTTTACACATTTTACTCATTTTCTATTATCCTCACAACTTGTATTCAATAACATAATAGTAGAAAAAACCAAAATCTATTTAAAAGAGTTTTTAAATATTACAAATAATTGAAAAATTAAATATTAATTAATTACTTGAGAATTAAATTTATTACAAAAAAATAATTTACATATAATACACACACATATATATAACTTAAATTACAAATAAAATGATGTCGCCTCTTTTGTTATGGATTTTGTGATATTTTTACTTTATTTCAAGAAAAAGAAGCTTGATTTGCATAGAATCATCAACAAATGTCCTATTCATAGTGACCAAGAAACTAGGCAAGAGAGATGAGATAGAGTTTGGGCAGAAAAATAGGTCCATATAAAAATCCATTCCCCTAAATACATAAGCACATAAACATTCATATCAAACAAGTTGCCCAAACTTCAGAGACAGGAATAGAGAAATTAAAGAATTATAAAAATTACCATGGTGTTGTCATATGCTATTCAAGATCATCAAATTCTTTTCTTGATTCTTCTTGTGATTTTATAATTTGAAACATGTGTTCTACCCATTCTTCTCGTAAATCATCAAAAATTTGCATATCATAGCCCGACTTGTTCTAACTAAAAAACTACATGTATTTTAATTCAAAATAAGAATGTAATATCATGAATTCACAAAAAAAATAACTTATATATGTTAAAAAAGTATATTAGTAAAAGAGATTACCACATCTTTAATTGGAATGTTAATATTTGAGATGATTTCACTCATAAATTTCATGACAAAGTAACCACACATGATTCCATCATTTTGTCGTAGAACCTACAAAAAATAAGTGTACATAGTTTTCCATATTCAAACATCTTTATTATTCAATAGTAAAATTAATTAAGTTATTAACATTCACTTGTACATAACATAACTTTATCCCATATAAACTTATGGGATTTTTTTAAGGGCAATGCCCCTACTCTGGTTCCACAACTTACATGCCCTAACAAAGTTTAAAACAATTAGTTCTTTATTATATATTAAAAAGAATAATAGAAGAAAATAGCTAACTATAACTCTTACATTTCAACAACTGATTTTGTATCTTTACTCAATTCTATGGAAGCTGAGTCACAGTACCAAACATAATTGACATATAGATAAAGGATTATCAACATCCAATGACTTGGTCTTGTTCAAACTTTAGTGGCCAAGGAATTATCAACTTCTAATTTTTGTTAAGTGTCAATGCCCTATCATATAATTTTTTATCTCTGATGTTAACATCTCTTTCTTGATATTGATTAACAAATGAAGAATCATAGAACATTGTTAAATATGATGAGTGATTAGCTTGAAGTCGATAATAACATGCCCTATATTAAAGAAATATATATAAATATAATTATATGTTCTACATAAATGAAAGTTATTTACTAATTGATGAATCATATTGTCCACATTTGAATTATACTCAAATCGATAATTTGATATTCAAATAACTACAATATGCACTCGATCGATATATATGTTTGCAAAATGTCTACACCATAAATTTCTCTAGGAAGTGGCATAGTTCATCCATCATTTTATGCTAGTCTTGCTTGCAACAATAGTCATCAAAGATTTCTGGTGAAGTTTATAGCATATTCATAACTATACTTTTTCCATGACTTCTTCTTGAATGACTTAGTATACGATGATTACACACTAGACATAGATTTACCACAAGATACTTGCTTTGTATCTATTAAATATGTCATACTTATTAATTCTGGTATAATAAACTAAAGAAGAGGCATTATATATTTTAGTAACAATAAAAGAATAATAATATAATAGAAGTAGTAAAAAGTGTTATCTTAAGTAAAAAAATAGTACCATGTCCAAATTTATCACAACTTGACTCGACGGCCAAGCCACATATTGTCCAACCGCTTCTTGGATTGTGGTAGCATCAGAAGACACAAGTAGTGGACAATTATGGAGAAATGATTGATCAATTATTATTCGCCAATAATTTGAAAAATATTGATTATGAATCATTTGATCATTGCTCAATTATTGTACCGTTCCAATAGCAATATAGTCTATAGATGATGGATGTTTCAACAAACATTTCATATTCTATAAAAAATTTAAGCATTATATATAATAAAAAATAAAAGTGATAGACTATCTATATAAACTTTAAATCTTACCACAAATGATTCATCAAATGGAGGAGAACTCTCATATGGGGTAGCTATTGGAAGGATATTCTCATCAAAACATTCATCATGATGTGATGGATGGTAAGATTGCACAGATTGCATTGGAGATATTGAACCACCACTTGATGACATCTACATTCCTGGCATAAAGGAAGGACCAATATGATGACTATATCCCATAAATGATATAGGTTGGGCATCATGAGATTGCATGGGTGGCATGCCTAGCATGGATGGTTGCATGTCTGGCCAATAGAACATGCCCTTATTGTAGTATGAAGTCATGTTTGACATGTGTTGTGATTGATATTTCTTTAAAGTGGAAATCTTAGTTAACACTGATGCCTTAAAGAAGTTGAATTCTTCTTCAATTTTACAGTACTTCTCCTTACTGACCATCTCAGGCTTTTGTTTTGGAATATTAAAAAACTCCATATAACCATCATATTGGCTTCCTCCCCTAACACAAATAGGATGCTCGTGTCCAAATGCATGATATATAACATCTCTCCTTGATTGTTTGATTATTTCACCCCTGACTATTTGTTCTTGAATAACTCTCTACAAATGATAAAGAAAAAAACATATCATACATTATTACATCAATTAGAAAAAAACATAAGGACTTTGTAGCAAGTTAAATTATTAACCAACTTATTGAGTTGTTCTTCTCCTCATTTAGTCATTGGTCTTGACTTCTTCGTTTTGGGGGGTCTTTGTTTCTATATACAATTTAGATCGGATAATCGATATACCCAATTCAACTTCCTACATAAATTAAATAAATTTATTAACCATGACATCAACTTCAATTTGAAGAAAATAAATATAAAAATATTTATAAATTAACAACTTAATAATATCATTCTTTGTCTAACTTCAAGATTTGATGACCTCTCAGTACAGTTAGGAAGAATATTATTTTGCATTTGTATATTTTAATAATTTGAAATTCATCTGTACGTTTATAATACACAAAGTCTTTCCATACTTGGGGTTCAATCCAGGGGATGTTCTTTAGGGATTTTGTATAGTTCTTCTTCATCAAGTGGTTGCAAATATTGAAACACATAATTTATGGCCAATTTGGAAGTTTTGTATTCCTTCCATGCCTTATTTGCAATCTTATAACACTTGTTCTTCCAAGTATCATGGACTTTAAAATGATTCTGTAAAAACACACATTTTAGATGAGATATAATACAAAAAAGATATAATATATGTAATTAGTTATAAAACAAAAGAGACTTACATAAATGGTTTTCCATATCTTGTACTTTTCAGCATCGTCAACCTTAGTCCAATAATTTATATTGATTGGTATACTTGACTTCACAAGTCTACTAATACAAGATTTCAATTGTTGGCCATTTTCTCCTAATGGATTATCAGTAGCATCAAATTAAACGAGTACTCTATCATCTAGGTTAAGTGGAGCATCATGTATATTCGCCCAAACCCTTCTTTTCAAATGCCCCAATGGATCATTTGGATCTACAATCTCTAGTATCTTAGGATCCATAAAATATCTACAAAAAATGATGAAATAAAAATTAATTGACAATTTTAAGTCCAAACATATAAACAAGAGTTATTAGAATAATATAGAACATACATTATGTTTAATTAGGTTGTTGATCGTATATATATATTCCTTCACATTCACTTCGAGTCCATAACGAAGAATCATCGTCGTCAACTAGATTATTACATACATTAGGAAATTTGTTTGATAAATGACTAATATTTGATATTGTATCAAACATGTCATTATCTTCTAAAGCATCACAATGGTAGAACTCTTTTTTTGGAAACATTAACACAACAGACCATCTTGTGACAATTTTATCGCTCACGTAAAATACTTGTTTTGCATGAAGTGCTAACGTGAAAGGATCATCAGTGTGACTTATCTTGGATAAATTTACAAGGGTAAATTCAAAATCATCTATTTTATATCCAACAATGATAACATCTTCGACCCAATCACACAAGAATACTGTTTCATGGAAGACCTCATAATCGAGTTCCCAAATTTCTTGAATTATACCATATTATGGTCTATCAGAAAGTACATGATTACCATCTTTTGAACTGGAAAATTGCCTAGTTTGTGCAACCATCTTAGCACCACTATTTTGATTTACTCAAACTTTTTCCCTTGCTTGAGTCGTAAACCTCAATCCATTAATTGTGAAACTAGAATATGATTTTACATCAAATTTTGGACGATGTGCAAGTCATTCTAAACTTTTTGCTATTTTATGATTGAGTTTGTTTAGTTCAACTCGAATCTATGCATATAAAAACATGAAATGTGTTTAAAACAAAGTTTTAAAACATTATATAGAAGTACCAATGAATTCTTATAAGTGACACTTAGATTATTGTGAAACCAATTAATAAGCTCTCGTTTATGTTCATCATATAACCATATTTCTCCTCCTTTTCTCTATAACGAGGATTAATTTAAATATATTATGTAATGTTATTCAAGATATATCAACTAGGTATCATTAATAGTTAAATAAAAAATAACTTTATTTTAAATGAAAAGGTTAAACCTGTCATCACTTACTCTATGTACGGTTGTGCCTCATTATTATTTATCAAAATAATTTGGTGTGCTTTTTCCCATCAAGTGCGATCAATAAACAATTTCTTACTTCTACCAAGCATGGGGTTACCTACTTGGATCATGTGACGTTCTAAGAACAACTTGTGCATAGAATTCCCAATTTAAATGCAACCACTAAAGTATTCAAAACAAAACTCAATGGCCTCTTCAGCAATATAACGTTCCATCATGCATCCTTCAGGATAATTTCTATTATTTACATATCCTTTAAGGACTTACATGTATATCTCAAAAGGATACATCCACCTTAAGTAAGTAGGACCATACAATTGAACCTCTCAAACTAAATGAACACATAAGTGAATCATTATATCGAAAAAAGAAGGAAAATATTTTTCAAGTAGACACAAATTCTCCACAACATTTTTCTATAAAGAGTTTAACTCGCCAATTGATATAGATTTCTTGCATATTGTATTGAAGTTTGAACAAAGACGAACTATTGATAATCAAACATTTTTTGGAAGAATTGGCCTAATAGCAATTGGTAATAACTGTTGCATTAAGATATGACAGTCGTGTGATTTCAATCCATAAAGTTTCTTATCGGTGATAGACACAAAATTTCTTAAATTAGATGAGTAACCATCAGGAACCGTCACACCCTCAAAACATTTACAAAACACATCCTTCTCTTTTGTTGCCATTGCATATAATACTTGTGGCAAGTATGTTCGATTCTTATCATTTTCCACCTTTGGTGCAAATTCAAGTCGTATGTCTAGTTTCTTTAAATCCACTCTTGCTTTAATTCCATTCTTTATTTTTCTAGATATATTAAGTAATATACCAATCAAGCTCTTACATACATTTTTCTCAATATGCATGACATCTAAGATGTGACGAATGTTTAGATCTTTCCAATAAGGTAATTTCCAAAATATTGATTTTTTATTCCAACAACCATGATCTACTTATTCAGTAACATTTTCCTTTTCCCCCATTTTATTAGTTGACCTCTTTTGTTTCCCTCCATCAGTGAGTATTCTTTTTTTCATCTTTCCATATCATTTGAATGTCATACCATTCAATTGCCTTAATATTTCAACACCTCGTGCGCAAAGGTCTTGGTGTAGGATCATAATCTTTTTCACCATCAAACGGTTTATTTTGGTATCTAAACTTGTGTCCAGATGGAAAAAATCTTTTATATCTTCTATAAGACATCTTTCATCCGTGAACAAGATAAGTTGCAGAAGTGGCATCACTACAAATAGGGCATCCCATTTAACCTTTTGTTGCATGTCCTGATAAGTTCCCACAGGCGGGAAAATCATTAATTGTCCATAAAAGGACCCCCTCAAGTTAAAGTATTATTCTTTATGTGCATCATAAACATTTACACCATCATTCCACAATGTCTTTAAATCATTTATCAGAGGCTACAAATATACATCAATATCAACTCCGGGTTGTTTCGGTCCTGAGATCAATAATATTAACATCATGAATTTTATTTTCATACACAACTAAGAAGGAAGATTGTATGTTACCATAATTACTGGCTAACATCTATATCTACTACTAAGGGAACTGTGTGGATTAATTCCAATAGCAGCAATGGCAAGATGAAGATTGCACGAATCAGATGCAAATTGAGGGGATAAATTATCTACTACTTTCCAATTTGGAGAATCATAAGGATGATATATCATCCCATCATCATATCGATTATCTGAATGCCAAGTCAACATATTTGATGTCTCTTTACTTTTGAATAACCTTTGAAAGCGAGGAATCAGAGGAAAGTATTAAAGAACCTTTACGGGCACATCTTTCTTAGGTGTTCTCTCATTTATAGCATGTTTTCATCTCGATTCTTTACACATCGTACAATCATCCAATGTTTTATATCATTTTCTATAAAGAATGCAATCATTTGAACAAACATGAATCTTATGATATTCCATGCCAAATCGACTAAGATATTTCGTTACTTTATACATTGAAGATGGCAATTCAATACCCTCGGGAAACATATCTATTAGTATATTTATTAATTCTGTGAATCTCTTGTTAGAAAAACCATTTTTTGCCTTCATATTATAAAAATGAATCAATCTCGATATTTTAGTGTATTTCTTGTACTTTGGATACATTGATTTTTTGGCATTTTCTAGAAGTTTTTTAAAGGTTTCGGGATCATCCTCATATAGTTCATCTTCAACACCATGAAACATATTTTCTGTCTGTACATTATGATAAGATGTATATAATCCACTAATATTCTTATTTATCACTTTTCCATAAGTATTATCAATATTTTCTCCATAATAATATTAACATTTATAACTTAAAAGAATACCACTACGGATAAGGTGATACTTAACTTTATCAATATCATGAAATTTCTCATTTTGATATTTAACACATGAGCATCGAATCATACTAATTTCATTATTATTATTTCTATAAGCAAATTCCAATAAGCTTTAAACTCTAGAAATGTAGTCCTGCTCAATTCTACACTTTAACATCCAAGATTTATCCATTTTTTATTAATGACATTAAGCATATTAAATATGTATCCAACCAATATATTTTAGATATTATATGAATTCCCTAATTATTAGAATATCAATCAAAATATCATATAAAAATAAATACATAAAAATCAAACAATTAATAATAAACTCATAATAACATTAACAAATATATAATATTAATAATATATAATATATAATAATTTACATATATATATATAAATTCATGTAATTAATAATAATACATATTTTATACATATATACAATAATAAATATTAATAAACCCATTATACATTATATACATATAAAAATACATTATATTATATTATCTCTCTCTCTCTCTCTATATATATATATATATATATATATATATTTCATGTACATGTAAATAATTTTCAAAAATTTTAAGTTTAAAATAAATTAATATATATCAAACACCTAAATACATAAAATTATTAAAATAAATAAATGAATAAAAATACATTCTTCTCTTCTAAGCTTAAATAAAAATACAAACCCTACATAATACGAAAAATTATACACATAAATAATAACACATAATATACAAAAAATAAAGAAATATGAATAATAACTATAAAATAATTCATAGAAATACTTACAAGAGTAAATGAAGTGACAAAATAAAAAATGGTGTTTTGTAAGTGAGAAAGTGAAGGAAAATAAGTATAAATAATTTGAGTATTATGCTAAAAAATAAGAGATTTAGAAGAGAAATTGAAGAGGAAGAAAACCTATTAAACGACACAGAAATTGGTAGTCGGAGGTGGCCAAAAAATGAGAAAGAGTATGAGGAGGAGGTTGATTTTTTGAGTAGCAATTGAAACACAATATCACGTTCTATCTAAAAATGGGAGAGAAAGAAAAGAAAACGTGGATAGCATCAGTTGACATGTAGGACATAGCGTCGGTTCTACATGTCAACCGACGCTACACGTGGATAGCATCAGTTGACACGTAGCACCAATGCTATATCCTATGCATCGGTTCCACGTGTTAATTGATGCTACATTCTACGTGTAGTATTGGTTGACACATGAAATCGATGTTATTTTTTTAATTTTTTAAGTTGGTTTTTCAGTGTACCGACTTAAAATTCTTTATAGGTTAGTTTTTTTCCAAAAATAGACTTTAAATCTCAACTTAAATACCTTTTTTTTGTAGTGAGCTCACATGCTTACAGTCTAAGTGACGTATTTTATCCTATATATGGACGTGGTATTGTAAAAAAATGACAAGGGGTTCAATCATCATTTTTCTGCACACATTGTTATGCCTTCTCTACTTTATCTTTCCTTCACTGTCTTTTTCATAATATTTACATGGTATTAGAGTCATGGAGTCTGAAAAATATGAAAAATCACTAGAGGTTCTACAAGTTACACAAGTACTTAAGGAATTCCATCATACAACACTTTCCACCGCACATCCATCGATTTATTCAACATCCCTATCATCTTCAGCTCATTCAATTATTTCATTCAATCTCAATTTCTTTGTCAAATTAGATGACTCTAATTATCTAGTTTGGAAGGAACAACTCAAAATGTAGTCACAATTTATGGAGTTGAATTATTCATTAATTATTCAACTCTACCTTCATCCCAATTCATCAAGCACACAGTTAAAAACATCAATGAACAATCCATTATAAAAACTCATGAATATCTTAAAGAAACCCCAAAATATGATATGTGAAATGAATAAGATAGTGTTGTCAAAAACTAGATATATTCGTCAGTATCTCCCTCATTTCTGAAGCATCTCATGCCAAGCATACTACCTCTAAGTATTGGGATACTTTAGCAAAATCTTTTAATGATGATTCACAGGCCATAATACTCCAACTCAGATAGTAGCTACAAATACTAACTAAAGGTTCTCAAACCATGGCATAATACATAAGTACTACCAAAGATCTCATTGACTTAATTCTAACAACTGGTAATGATTTAAGTGAAAAACATGAAATGTTATATGTTATTGGAGGTCTTGATAGTAACTATACTTCATTGGTTACCTCTATAACACAAAAGAAACACATACTTAATTTTGATGAAGTTTTAGCTATTATAAGCACTCACGAGAGACAATTATAATATGTGAATATTATTGGACTTGATCAAACTCTACTTCATGCCAACTATGCCACATGATCAAATATCTACCCCTCTCAACAACCTGAATCACCACTACAAACACCACCACCTAATTTGCAACCTCAATTTCAACCACCAAACAAATATCCAAGAAATTTAGGCCCTAATAATGTTCAATACCAAATCTGTAAGAAATATAACCACATAGTAGCAAAATGAAAATTTAATTATGCACAATCAAACAATAATGACAATAGAACTCGAGGTTCCTCACCCCAAAGGCACTTTTCTCATGTTCTTGACCAACAAAATCAATCACAACATTTAGCTACTCAGACAAATTCACAATTAGCTTTTTCTCCATACCCACCCAAAATACCACCATTCCTACATTCTTATACAAATTACCCATCACCACCACCTAGCCAAATGGCATTCCCTTTTGTGCCATAAGTCAATTTCAATCAAGTTACTACACCCTCAATTTTACAAAACCAAGCTTGGTTCTTATATTCAAGAGCCAGCCGTTACCTCACTTTAAACTCATCACATATCACAAATCCTTCCTACTTCATTCGAAATCTCTCTGACATGTTTGGTAATAGTAGTGAAATTTTGTTAGTTATTGTGGTTCTAGTGTTTTATGTTCAAATCAATCCAATTTTCATTTAAATAACCTTCTTTATATTCCAAATCTTGTTAAAATTTTAATTTTAGTTCACCAATTTTGTCTTCGTAACAATATTTCTATTGAACTTCAATCCAATTCTTTCTTGTATAGGATCTAGCATAGAAGACCGCCAATTAGGGCATCGAATAAGAGCTTTACAAGCTTCCTACTTTTACTCTCTAAAATGTGCAATGCCACAAAGCCTTAGTCAGTGGTGTGATTCTTCGTGACAGACTCATCCACCTACACTCTTTAGTTTTGCATTAAACTTTTAGAGATATAAATGTCAATTTAGCTTTTTCAACTATTCTTGAAACTTACAGTTCCTATAAATTAGAAAAATCTCATAGATTATCCGTTTTTCATAAACATAATAAATCTAATACTGTTTTTGATATTGTTCATGCTGACTTTTGAGGTCCTGCTCCTATTTCCTTTATACATGGGATGAAATATTTTATACTTTTTGTTTATAATTATTCCAAATTTCAATGGATTTATATTTTGCATAATAAAAATCAAGTTGCTTCTGTTTTCATGCACTTTAAAGCAATGATTTAAAGGAAATTTTCTTATGAAATTAAATGCTTACAAAGTAATGATGGTAGTGAATTTCATAGACTAGAGTCTCATTTGTTCCAACAAGGCTATATTCACAAGATTTCATACGTTTACACTTCATCTCAAAAAGAGTTGTAAACATAAGAACCGACATGTAGTTGAAACGTGTTTATCAAGGTGTGGTGTTCCTTTAGCTTATTGAGACTATAGTTTTCAAAATGTTTTTCATTAAATAAATTGAATGCCCCTTCATACTCTATCAAACCAAAGTTCATTTAAATTTCTCTTCAATTCAAATCTTTCTTATGATTACTTTAAAAACTTTGGTTATCTGTGCTTTCCATATCTTAGACTTTATAGCTCTACCAAACTAGATTTAGCATCCTTACTTTGTGTTTTCTTACGATATGCCACCCTTTATAAAGGATATTGGTGCCTCGAATTAGTTTTCAAAATTATTTTCATATCACCTTATGCCATTTTCAATGAAAAATAATTCCTATTTTTACCTATCTCTTCTGCACCTTATAATTTTCCCTTTAATGTTCCTTCTTCCTCTGAATAGATATATATCAAGCCATGAAGGCTGAATATGATGCTTTTATGCACAATGAAACTTGAGAATTTGTCCTTTCTCTTAAGGAGAACAAAGTCATTAGAAACAAATGGCTTCATAGGACTAAATTTAAAGTTGCTTGCAATTTATAAAAATATAAAAGTAGACTGATTATGAAAGATTTCTTACAAGTTTAAGGCATCAACAACATAGAATCTTTTAGCCTTGTAGTTAGGTCCACTATAATTCATATTGTCTTTTTGATTTGGCCTTATATTTTGAGGTAATTGGATGTGAGCAATTCTTTTTTGAATAGAGACCTAGAGGGAGATATGTATATGGTATAACATGTATGGATTAAAACAAGCTCTCAGGCCTGATTTAAGAAATTAAGCAATTTCTTAACTCATTAAAGGTTCAAGCCATCAAGTTTAGATGCATCAATGATGGTCTGTATGCGAAATGGCACAATTATCATCATATTAATCTATTTTGATTACATTCTAATGATGAGAAATAATAGTTCATTAATATAAAAATTCATTTCTAAGCTTAACACAATTTTCTCATTAAAAGATTTGGGAGATCTACATTACTTCTTAGGCATTAAAACAACAAGAACAAAAGAATGCATACACCTTAATCAAAATAAGTACATCATGCAATTGCTTGATAAAGTTAAATTACATGATTCCAAAGTAGTGGCTATACCTATGATTGTTGGGAGAATTCTCTCTAAACGTGATGGTGATAATTTATAGAATGCTACACATTATAGTCAAATAGTTGGAGCACTATAACATTGTACTCTAACTAGATTAGATATTAGTTACTCAATAAATAAGTTATGCCACTTTCTACATTCTCCAACTATTGCTTAATGGAATTCTGTGAAAATATTGCTTAGATATTTGAAAGGAATTTATGAGTTTGGTCTCTTGCCTACATAGACTCAAATTGGGCTACATGCTTAGATGATAAATGCAACATAAGAGGACATTGCCTCTTACTTGTCAGCTTACTTATTTCCTAGAGCTCGGGCAATCAGAAGGTAGTCTCCAAATCATCCACTAAATTAGAAATAAAAGCACTGACACTCACTGTAACTGAAGTCACATGGATTAAATGGTTATAGCTAAATTGCAGTCTAAGCCATCAAGTTGTCCATTAGTGCACTGTGACAATATAAGTGTAGGCTACTTTGTAAGAAACTCATTTTTGCATTCTTGAATCAAGCATATTGACATAGACTTCCACTTCATCAAAGAAAAGGTTAACAATACAGAACTGTTATTTAGCTTGTACTTACACAAAATCAAATAGTTGATATCATGACCAAACCCTTAGAAACTTCAAAATTCTTAAAGTTAAGGAATAAGCTCACGGTCTTTCATAGGCCTTGAGCTTATGGAAGGATGTTAGCATAAGTTAGTTATCCACATCAACAAGTTTGTTAGGAGCTCACATGCTTACATGTTAAAAATAAATTTAAAGGTTGTTATGAGTTCACAACCTAAATAATGTATTTTGTCCTATATATGAACATAATATTGTAACAGAATGGTAAGGAATTCAATCATCACTTCTCTACTCACTATCATGCCTTCTCTGCTCTACCTTTCCTTCATCGTCTTCTTTATAATGTTTACATGGAGCACTTTATGAGTTATTTGGAAAGCTCAATATTATTGTTGTGTTCATTATAAAAAGGAACTTTCAGAGCACATATGGTTTTACAATCGGAGAATTAATTATTCTTTAAAAGGAATAAACATATAAGTAATGCAAAGTAATAATACTCAAATAGGTAGTGATATATACAACATGTATATATATAAAGTTGTGATTAATAAAAATATACATTATATAATAAATAAATTTAATAAATTGTGCTAGAGTCATTACATACTCTTTCTCGTCATGATCACTTGGTGTAGTAACTACTCCGATTTTGTAAAATACAAATTTTGTAAAATAAATATTAATGTTATTTTGGATGAGAATATATGTACCTCTTATTTAGAATAAATTCTTCCATATAATCGCGATATTGATATATAATAAAAATATATTCGTTTTTATTTTTTTATTTTTATACAAATAGAAATATAAGAAATATGTATGAGATAAATGACTATTAATAAATTTTAGTTAAATTCAAACATAGGTTATCAAACTTTTAAAATGTACGATTTGGATCTTAAATTTTTAAAATTTTATACATATATTCTAACTTGATTATTAAATACATATTTATAAATAAAAAATTTAAGATATATATGTGAAGTTTAAAAATTTGAGGAATAGATCGTATGATTTAAAAATTTAAGTATCAAATCATATATTTAAATTTTTAAAAAATTTATGTACATATTTAGTTAAAATTTGAGTTACAATGATACACCGTTACGAAGTCAATTTTAAAATATAATATGTGATATTCAAAGTTTTCGATATGGTTGTACTAATAAGCAATAATATGGATTTTCGTGTACAATAGTACCATGCTAAAGCCTTCAACGTTTTAGGATGATTCACGTAAAGCTCGCCATATGGATTGGACTGATCGTTAAAGTGTGAAATTATATTTGGGTTTATATATTTATTTTATATGGTTAGATTGGATTTCAGCATTGCCCTCGCTATGAAAATATGAGATTACTCAATATAATCTTCTTGTATATTCAATATGCATGATTCCACCCTATGAATTTATTTAGGAGTTTTATGTTGAAAATTAATAAACAGTGAAGATAATAAAAAAAATATTGAAGAAGAATAATTTATTTTATAGATAACATTTAAATTTATTAAATAACATAAAAATTTAAAATTTTAGAGAAATATAAGAAGATATTTTAGAATATTAAATAAAAATATATACGTATATTACTATAAATATATTACATTTCTTTTTGTAATATTAAAATTTCTAATCTTAATACCAATCAATGACTTTTTGTTATATTTTTTTAATATCTTCTTCCATTTTTTTCTAATATAACATATATTATCAACTATTTAATATCATTTGGAGTAAACTCATACACATATTAATAAATATTACCATGCTATCCGAGCATTTCAAAATTGTATCATTATAATTCTTGTCTTGATTTTATTTCCAAGTATAAACCTATAAAAGCAAAATAAAATAAAATAATACTGTGATTGTGATAAAGTTTGCATTGAGCAAAGTACAATGTATGCAATTAACATGGTCATTGTATATCGACTATAAAGTTTTGACATTAAGGGGTAATGTATCCAAAATCATACCTTAAATGGAAAATTTGATTAACTTTCGTTTGTTCACACTCTTTCCAAGTGAGCTTTGTCTGTATATAAATGTGTAATAAGAAAGATGAGTAATTAAGAATTAATCCTTTTTTCCTCTGACAATTACTATGTGTTAAGTATCTTTATCTCACATCAACTATGAACAAGATAACAAAATTGTTTATAAGTCTGGATAATCTTTAATTAAATGATATTTTATTGGGTTAAATTAAACATGAGTTTCTAATATCGTATCAGAGTCATGCTCTTGATCTCTACATGATTTAATTTTATGTTTTACCACAATTTTATCGTGGTGATTATGTTCACTTTTGTCTATAATATGAAAGTAGATTGTTAAGTATATTTGTCTCACATTGATTAAGAATAAGACAACAAAACTGTTTATAAGTTTGAACAATCCTTAATTCAATAAAATTTTATTAAATTAATTAAATTAAATCTAAGTTTTTAACATTATGAAAAATTAATTAATCCATAATTAATAAATTGAGTGAGAAAATAAAAGGGAATGAAACTGAGAGAGAGAGAGAAAAGAGACATATTTTCAAAGACTCTAAACGTCCCAATTGTTGGAATCTTGAAGACGAGCACCTGAACTGTCGGAAATAGGTGCACCAGCGAAACAATACATTTGGAATTAATTATTAAGAATAATATATGCACAGGATACGATTAATGACAATAATATATTATAAAATTTATTATACCATCTTATCTCCGTCACCTCATACAAAATAATTTTTAAAATCTTAATAAAATATAATAATATAATAAATTGTGAGAGTTGATTCTATTATATAAATTATGTGTATATATATACATGTAAATAATTTAAATATATATGATGTTTAATTATTTACAAAAATGACATAAAATAACATCTTATAAAAACTCATAACAATAAAATAGCCTTTCAATAATATAAAACGAGTTAGAAGAAGATGAAGTTTTAATATTAAATAGATTTAAATTGTAGTATTCAACTTGAACAATGTTCGATTAATGTTATATAATGAAATAAATTTTTTTAATAATAAAAATATATTAATTGTACATTAGGAGATATTATATTTATGAATATAAGTTTTAAAAGATGTTACTTTGATTATTCTTCTTTATTATTTATATGATTAAAGTGTATCATTGATATCTAAATTTTAACTAAATTTACTCTTAAGTTCTTAAGCTTTTAAAACGTATTATTTGATACTTAAGCTTTTAAAACATCACACATAGGTTCTCAAATTTTAACATTTTATACATAAATCTTAAATTTTTAGTTCATTAATATGTATTTTAGTATCCAAGCTAAGATTGATGTATGAAATTTTAAATATTTAGGGACTAAATTATAGAATTTAAAAATTAAAAAATCTATGGGTGAAATTTTAAATTTTTTGATACTAAATCATACATTTTAAAATTTAAAAACTTACGTGTAAATTTATTTAAAATTTAGTAACCCATGTTTTACTTTAATCATTTATATTTATGAATTTTTTGGTGCATGAGTGTAATTTGAGATGACATAAAGAAAATGGAGTTGAAACTCTCATTTTATTCAGTGTAAAGTACTAATAATATTTTTTATGATCAACTTATATAATTCACTCTTAAAAAAATGTGACATTATTTTATATTTAATATAATTTAAATTAAACTATTATTACTTGAATTTGTTTAATATTGAATGACATTTAATTAAAAACAATTTTTATTATTAAAATATTATTTTTATTATTAAAAATTTTAATAATGTTATTTTTTAAAATTTTTTAATTTTTTTTCTTTATAAATTAACATAAATTATCATATCCATGACAATTTAAATCTTTGTTGAATATTTATAAAGATATTTACAGGAGTTTTTAGAAAACATGGATTTTTGATACTATACTTTTTTTGAAATTAAAAAATATATATAAAAATTATAACAATAAAAATAACATTTTAATAACATTAAAACAGTATTTATTGTGAAATAATTATCAATTTTTTTAATAATAAAAATATATGAATTAATAATTATTACTTTATGATTATAAATTTTAACAGTGATATTTTTGTTTTTTTCGATTTTATATAAAATTTTACTATTGAGAAAGAGAGAATATTAGATGTGTATAATGAATTAACAACATATTAGTCGTGCTAAGACAATATCAAATATGATTTGTAATGACATAAATACTTTAATTTTAACTAAAATTACATATTTTTCATCCTTAACATGATTTGTTTTAAGAAAAAAATTGATAATTTTTTGAAAAATTACATGTTATAACTCCGATTGTAGGGTATGTCACTTGCAATCTTTACTATCATATTACAATAAACTATCAAATCAATATAAAACATAATTAACATATAGTTCTTATATTTTGATTCTATTTTATAGTATGAATATATTTAATTTTTATATTTTTATGCTCACCGCTAATATAAAGACATTTATGCCTTTTTAGAGCTTTCTATAGCTTTCTTTATAGAAGAAGAATGTGTCATAAATTGATTATGTAAATAAAATTAAATTTATTCTTTTAACTTTTAAGCAAACATGTTATTTTACTATTAAATATATAAAATCATTGTTTCTCCTTCTTTCATAAATTTAAGTTTGATAAAGTTGGTTTTTCAATCATTTTTAACATAATATTTGAATTAGAGATTTTGTGTTTAAAATCTAATAATCTTAATTATTAATTTATAAATATTTGACTTACATAATATATAGAATTAACACTTACGTGAAATTAAAAAATATATAAAAATATTATTGATAATTTTCTCACAAGATTAAACTTTTAAGAGAGTTAATATCTCAAGAACTTCTAACAAATTTCACATAATTATTAAAAATATATTATTTAAGAACTTAATATATAAGGATTTAATTACATAGTATAATATATTTTATAGATAAAGTTTAGTTTTTTATTCTTCTCCACATGTTGCATATACGTTATTTTAACATATTCGAACTTATGCTCTCATATTGCCCATAAAATAACATATATCATTGTAGTATATAACAATGAGAAGAGATTAATAGTGAAATCATAGGAGTGAAATATAATTGATGGTGAAGGGATTCACCCGTCAAAGAGAAGATGAAAGTCCCATTTTGATTTCTTTACAAAACTAGACTGAGTCCTCTTTCGAACCAGCCATGAGTATAGTACGTCAGAAGAACTGCATTTGAATACAAATTGTCAATAATACATATTACTTTTGTCCAGCAAGAGTACATTAATTTATATGCGATGATATGTTTATGTTCAAAACGTACAACAACATGCAATTGACTTCACTCTGTTATCTAATTAATGAAATTATAGAACTAAATACTTCTTCTTCACATGGAATAGTGAGACCCATTTCATGATTAAACCCAAATTCTTCTTCAGCTTTTTGAAGCAGACTTTTAAACAGAGGATGAGTTAACCATGAAATTGGAATAATATATCTACTTCTTTTTAAACCAACGTATACAACAAAATGACCTTTTGGTACATCATCTGGAAGGTGGTTTTCATAATTCTCACTACCATTTTTCTTCCCAAAGCTAGAACATCTCTTGATAATTTGTTTGAAATTTGATGTTGGTAATTGAGGTATTTTATTTGATTTTTTGAGGGCCATTTTTGTAATTTGGATTTTTGTGGCACTCTGTTTGTTGAGGCTAGGAATGAGGCAAGAGGAGGCTCGTAAGGATTTGAAGGAGTGGGGAGGTATTTATAGGGATGAAAAGAGTTAGAGTAAGGGTAGAGAAGTTGTGAGAGAAACAAAGTCATGTGGGCATGTGGGACCAAAATAAGAGAACAAACCATTTGGGTTTATTGAGTTTAGTATTGCTTTCAAGGCCATGCCTAATATTTGTATGTACCAATGTGAATGTACATTCAAATTAAATGAACATGTTTGCCTAAGCTCTGTTTCTGTTTTGGACACTAGTATCCTTTGGAAGAGATCATCTGGATTATGTATCTTTCTAGCTGTTCATCAATTTGATTAGGTCCAGTGTCCTATGAAATTGATTATCTGGTCTATTTAGCATTCTATCTATTTAATTTGGTGGAGTCTAGTGTGATATGGAATTGATCATCTTGGCTATTTATCATTTTAGAAAAATTACACTAGTCTTGTTATCATGCATAAATAAGTATTTCAGTCACGTAATTATTGAATTGGATACTTTTAGTCTCATTATTTATTAAAATTATCACTATTACAAATAAAGGTTTTTAAGTCGGTTATTAAAGAACCGACTTAAAATGAGATGACTTAAAATTTTAAGTCGGTTCATGACTTAAAATTTTAAGTTAATTTTAGTATAGAACCGACTTAAAATACTATAATCATTTTTAAACATATTTTAGTTATTTTTGCTGGTCTCATTACATGTTTTTAATCACATAATAGTAGAAAAAACCAAAATATGCTTTAAAATAGTTTTTAAATACATTTTATTATACAATACATATATATAATGTAATTACAATATCATTATATATTATAAAATACCTATGCTATTATTATCATCAGATTATTGTTCTGATTCTTCTTGTGATCTTATAATTTCAAGCATGTGTTCTGCACAATTTTTTCATAAATCATCAAAAATTTACATGTCATAGCTTAATTTATTCTAACAAAAGAACTACATGTATTTAAATTCAAAATAAGAATGTAATATCATGAATTCATAAAAAATAACTTATATATGTTAAAAGAGTATATTCATAAAAGATATTACCACATTTTTAATTGACATATTTATATTTGAGATGATTTTGCTCATAAATTTCATGACAAAGCAAAAACATATGACTCCATCATTTTTATGTCGAACCTACAAAAAGCAATTATACATAGTTTATCAATTCAAACAACTTCATTATTCGATATATAGTAAAATTCATTAAATTATTAATATTTGTTTGTACATACCATAACTTTGTCTCATATAAACGTGATTTTTTAAGGGCAACACCCTTATTCTTTGCGAGCATGCCTTTCTTAGGTATTGCCTCATTTGTAGCATGCTTTTATCTCGATTCCTTACATCGAACAATCATCTAATATCTCATTTTTTTTTCTATAAAGAATGCAATTATTTAGACAAACATAAATGTTATGATATTCAACGCCAAATCGACTAAGAGATTTCTTCACTTCATACATTGAAGATGGTAACTCATTACCCTTAGGAAACATATCAATTAGTATATTTAGTAATTCTATTAATCCATTGTCAGAAAAATCATTTTTTGCATTTATATTGCACAAATGAACCAATCCTGATATTTTAGTGTATTTCTTGCATTCTGGTTACAACCAATTTTTAGCATCTTCTAGAAGTTTTTTAAAGGTTTTAGGATCATCCTCATATAATTCATCTTCAGTAGCATGAAATATATTTTATGTTTGTACATTATATATGAAGTGCCTATTCTAATAAGATGTATATAATACACTCACATCCTTATTTATCTCTTCTCTATGAGTATTATCAATATCTTCTACATGATAATACTAACATTTATAACTCAAAAATACCACTACGGATAAGGTGATACTTAACCTTATCAAAATCATGAAATTTCTCATTTTTACATTTAACATATGAGAATCGAATCATACTAATTTCATTATTACTATTTCTACGGACCAATTCCAAGAAATTTTCAACTCTAAAAATATAGTTCTACTCAATTCTACACTTTAACATCCAAGATTTATCCATTTTCTATCGATGACATTAAACATACTAATTAAATATGTATTCTAATAAAACATAAATGTATTACTCATCAATATATTTAAGCTATTATTTATGAAGTTATAAGTTATTAGAATATTTATAAAAACATCATATAAAAATAAATACATAAAATTGAAACAATTAATAAACTCATTATAACATTAACAATATATAATATATTATAAATAAATGCATGTAATAATAATAAATTTAAAAACATTTATTAATAATATAACACATAAAATTACACATAATATATATTAATAATATACACATAAAATAAGACATAACAATATATTAATAATATTAACAATATATATTTCATATATGCATGTAATAATAATAATTTTAAAAAAATTAAGTTTAAAATAAATTAATATAGATATAACATAAAATACATAAAATATATATATCTACTTCTCTTTTAAGCTTAAATAAAAATACACAACCAACATAACACAAAAATATAAACAAATAATCAATAACGCATTATATACTTTAAAATAAAAAAATAATTTTACAAAAATTATATAAAAAATATAAAATATCAATAGTAAATGTAAAATAATTTATAGAATTACTTACATGAATGAAACAAGTGACAAAATGAAGAAAACAAAGGAAAAATGTTTGGTAAGTGACAAAGTGAAGAAAAATGGGTAAGAAAAAATTGTGTATTATGCTTAAAAATAATGGACTTGGATAAAAAATTAGAGAGGAACAAAACCAAATTAATGGCTCCGAAAATAGTGATCAAAAGTGGCCGAAAATGGAGAAAGAAAACTAGAAAGAATGTCCAGTTTGTGTGGGAATTAAGGAGATAAAGTTGAAATTGTTGGCAGATGAGGGGAAGAAGAAGAAAAAGGAAAAAAAGACATGTAGCGTCGGTTCTATATGTTAACTGATGTTACACGTGGCGTATAGCGTTAGTTCTATACGTCAACCGACGTGATCTATATGTAGCATCACGTAGAACCAACGCTACACTGTATGTGTCATTTGTTCATATCAATCGACGCGAGTTCACGTGTAGAGTCGGTTGTACATGTCAACTGACTTAAAATTATAAGTCGGTTGATGTGTACATCCAACGCTACACGTGGACTCGTATCGGTTGATGTGTACAACCAACGTTACATTCCACATGTAGTGTCGATTTCCATGTCAATCGATGCTATTTTTTTATTTTTTTTCCATTTTTTAAGTTGGTTTCATAAGCATACCAACTTCAAATTTGCTATAAGTCGGTTTAAAAAAATCAACTTTAAATCCTAACTTAAATACTCTTTATTGTAGTAGTATATGCATTACTGGGTAAAAATTTGTCTTCTTTATGGGACTATAAATACTTAGTTTTAATACTTTTGATAGAGTAAAAGTGCTCATTTTAATAATAATTATGAAACTAAAAGTATTTATTTTTCTTAATAATAGAATTAGTAATATCTAACACATAAATTACAAAACTAAAGTGCTTATTTTAGAAGAAAAAAGACCTTTCTATTAGACTATGATATTTAGTTATGTTAATTGTCATTGGTGCTATTACGTTGTATTTCTGTTTCAATGTAACTAGTTACTAGTGAGGACTATATAAAGATTCACTCATACAATCGTAATACTATCTTTGATGATTATAAAATATACACAAAATATTTTACTTTATATCTTCTACTCTTGGTATGGTATCAGAGCCCCTTTTGATGAACTCTTACAAACAAGCTATAATGATTGTTCCACTTTCAAGAAACACAAATCAACTAGGAAAGTATATTATTGAGGTTATTCATCAACATTTTAAGAATGTTGATTCAAGATAGTTAACATGAATTTCTTGATCAAGTTAGATTGAACTAATCTTCTTCTTTGGCGAGAGCAATTGTTGTCTTTCATCTCTACTTATAATCATGATCAATTCTTCATATCCTATTCCATTTCATACTTTATCTTATTCATGAACTCCAAATCATGATTATGTGAATTGGTCAAGAATGAATGGTATAGTGAAGAGTTAGCTCTTTGCTTCAATTTCACCAAGTGCTTCTATTCGTCTAGTTCAACGAGGCATTGTAGCTCAATATTGGAGTGCACTTGAGAGTTCCTTCTAAAGTTTTTCACATGATTGAGTGGCGAACCTTTGAATTCGACTTCAAAATGTGCACAAAAATGATTCCACAATTGATGACTATCTTATGCATATCAAATCTATTTCAAATCACTTATCTACCATATATAAGGTAATTGATGATCATTATTTTATCTTATGTTCAATTTGATATTTGGATTCTCATTATAATACCTTTATCATTTCTCTCTCTATAAGACATGATCATCTCTCCTTTGATGAGCTCTGAAACTTGCTTATACAATAGAAGCATATGATTGAGCATAAGTCATAATTCTATGATCATACTAAGTTGCTCAATATGGTTACTCTTGCCTTCAAAGGATATTCAGCCATATCATATTCCTTTCCACATCCATCTAGTCAACTAAATTGGAATCTTAAAAATTAAAAGATATAGAGAGTTTCATTTTGCCTTACACTATTGGAAATTCATTTTTGATAAAGTATTATGTGATCTTGGTGCTAGCATTAATCTTATGTCACTTTTTGTCTATAGGAAATTGAGACTTGGAAAGATGAAACAAACAACAATTTATTTGCTACTAGTAGAATGATCTATCAAGTATCCACATAGAATCATAGAAAATGTATTGGTAAAGGTGGATAAATTTATTTATCCAGTTGATTTTGTGGTGTTAGATATGAATGAAGACCAAGATGTTCCACTAATTCTTGGCCGACCATTCTTGGCTACTAGAAGGGCTCTATGATAATTGTAAATCAGATCTTTTAGATCTAGATTGTATAAGAGATATGAAAAATCATTAGATGAATTGGCTAAAGGTATGAGTGTACTCATACAAACCTCACAAACTACACAAAAAACCTTTCAATCTGTAAGGTATTCGTAGCTCATAAAATGATAGGAAATGTTAAAGTTTTGTTTTCAAACTTAACATACCAACAATATTTATTAATGCAAGGGAATGCTCTTACGGGAAGAGAATATAAATGAAGAATTATCATTAAATACAGTGAAAATGAAATCAATCAAGCCAAATGGCATCTAACAAATATGAAAATTTGTAACATTTATTACATAGATTCTTTTATTTGTTAATATGAAATAAATTACCATAAATTACCACCTCTATGAAAATAACTTATAAGGAAATATTTTTTCAAAAATTACCTAGAACGTTATATAAGACCTTGACTGAAAGTTAGAATTAGAGAAATAGGAAAACTATACCAGACACCCTAGGAGGAAGAATAAGAAATGTTAAAAACTAGATAATTATCAAATGACAAAAAAGAAAGGAATATAAACAAATTAAAGGAAATGATAAAATATGTTATGATACAAGAGATTTTAGAATACTCAAAAATTATGAATGTAACATAAAACCATACAAACAAAAATATAAAAAATACAAGAGATTTAAAAAATATAAATTCAGAAAATAATTTTTTTAAAAATATAAAAGAATATCTAATAGGAAAACCTATAGGAAAATATATTTTAGAAGGAAGAGGTATAAACCTCCTGAAAACAAGAATTATTGTCTTTCATGAAAGAAAAAAATACAGATGTTGGATATGTAATGAAGAAGAATATTATGCCAACGAATGTCCAAACATACTTCAACATAAGAAGGAATTTAAAAAGGGATTTTCACAAGAAGTAAAAATCTTAGAAGAAGCTTTTAAGATGGAATTGGAACCAATATAGGAACCTTATATAGATGATACTTAAAGTATTTATCTATTAGAGAAAACTTAGGAGGAAATAACTGACTTAGAATATGAATGCTCATATTATGATTACTCTTCATTAGAAGATGAATGATTTGTATAGTATTATAAATCCAAATAGCCCATACATAAAAGTAGGACTTAAATTTAAAGGTTATGGTAGTTATTATTTACACGTATATATAGATATAGAAGCTAGCATATGCGTAGCAAGTAAACATGTTTTTCTAGAATAACATTGGAAACATGCATTAAAAGATTTAATTGTAAGAATTGATAATAATACTACAATAAATTTTTAAAAGATATAGATATAATGATAGGAGAAGAAAAGTTTTATATTACTACTATATATCAATAGGAAACATGAGTTGATTTATTAATAGAAAATAATTTCTTAAATCTATATCAACCTTTTACACAATATTTAGACAAAATAAGTCAAACAATATTATATGGTGATACCATTTATGTATCAAAAATAATAAAAACTTTTACTATATAAACCCAAATTTTGTGCAATAACATGAAAAGCAAAAACGTGGTGAGGTAGAGCATCAAAATTCTTATCTAGAAAATATTTCATTAGAAATAGAAGAGAAACAAAATTATTTTTTAATGAAATATAGGAAGATAAAGCCTTAGCAAGTATAAAAACTACTAAAAACAGTAAGCTCAGAAAATCATTTGGATCCAAAAATAAATAAATCTAAAACAATTGCAAACACAAAATTAAGAGACCTTAACAAAGTTATTAGAGTAAAACCAATTATTTATATTCTAGAAGACGGGATTGAATTTGACTTTTAAACTCAAGAACTTTTGGAACTAAAAGCCATAATACCAAGTAATTCACCTCATTCAAGTCCAACATTTTTAGTTGAAAAAGAAGCTAAAAAAAGAAAAGGAAAAAGGAGAATGATAATAAACTTCAAATCATTAAATAAAGAAACCATTGATGATAGATACTTTATATCAAAGAAAGAATAATTATTATCATTAATAAAAGGAAAGAAATATTTCTTAAGTTTTGATTACAAAAATGAATTTTGGTAAATAAGACTAGTTGAAGAATCTTCAAAACTAACGACATTTAGTTGGCCTCAAATACAATTCCTATGGTCTGTTGTACCATTTGGATTAAAACAAGTTTCATGTATCTTTTAAAGATATATGGACAATATATTCAAAAAATTATAAAATATTTGTTGTATCTATATCGATGATTTGGTTTTTAGTAATGAATTAAATAAACACTATTTAAATATTATTAATATTTTACAAGAATACAGGAAATACGACATTGTACTCTTAGGAAAAAAAAAGTAGTACTTACTTAGTATAAAATTAAGTATTTAAGGTTAGAAATTGAAGATAGAAAACATAATATACAACCTCATATACTAAATAACATTTACGATTTTTCTAGTGAATTAAAAGACAAAAATAAATTACAAAGAATTTTTGGATGTTTGATATATGCAGAAACATATATCAAGAAACTTGCAAAAATGTAAAAACCTTTACGAGAAAAATTGAAAAAAGACCATAACTAGAAATGGACAGAACAATATATTCTATATATGGATAAAGTAAAAGTACAGGTAAAAAATTTACCAATTTTATACCATCCAGGGCTAGATGGTAAAATGATAATTGAAAGATGCTTCACAAGAATATTAGGGAGCAGTTCTAAAAGTAAAAGTTGATGACAAAAATGAATATCTTTATAAATATACATTAGAATCTTTTCAAAGTACAGAGTTAAATTATCACAGTAATAAAAAAAATATCTAGTTATTAAAATGGCTATTAAGAAATTTGCAATATATATTATAAGTTACAGATTCATTGTTAGAACAAATAACAAGAATTTTGGTTATTTCTCAAGAAATAATATTGTAGGTAACTACAAACAAGGAAGATTAGTCAGATGGAAATAGTGGTTCAACCACTACAATTTTATGTTGAACATCTTCTAGGAAATAAAAATAGTTTAGCATATGCTCTTCCTAGAGAATTAGCACTTCTAACTATTTTTATGCTTACAAGAATGGAACATCTTAATATCAAAATCAAGATAAAAGAAAAGGAGATAAAAATCATACATGAATAACTTGAGCTATTATACCTTAAGAAGTCTCTTATGAGATAAGAAATAAACAAGAAGAACTTAATTATTCAAAATAGCTCTTAAAGTCTATAAACTCAAAAGAGGAAACTTCATCAAAAATTCAATCCAAAGAAGAAAAAACTTCTAAAAAAAGAATTCAAAATGAAAAGGAAGAACCTAACAATTCAAAAGTGAGTAACATCTCTGAAACAAGAAAGCTCAATTGGGTTGATGAAGTAGAAAAAAAAGAACAGAAAAAGACTTATGTGGTCTATAATGACCCAAAATTAAGAATTTATAACAACTGGGCAGAAGCTAGTAAACCAATTCTAGGATTTAGTGGAGTAACTCATAGAGCCTTTATTAATACAATAAAGGCTGAAGGTAGTTATTTCAATTAAAAAGTACCAAAACTAATAACTCGATAGGGAAATTATTTTGCAGCACTACAACAACAACCAACAGTACCAAGCAGGTTGGAAACTCTAGGAAAAATAGCAAGACCTCTAGTACTATTTAGAGAATAATCTCTCCCAAAGACATCAAAGATAGTAAAGCATTCAGTGCTTTTCAGGGAAACATCCCCCATAAATGCATTAGTCATTGAAGATGAAGACCAATATAGAAGCCTCAGTAAACCATAATGGTTGAGTCTCTACAATTTGGACAAAAAATCTGCCCAAGAACATATTAAAGATATGAGGTTATACACTATGGACAAGGAATTTCCTACAGAAAATAAATTCAATAACTAGGAATGAGCTGATCCAATATTTGTTTACAAAAATTTCCATGCAAGACTAATAGAAAACATATATCAACGAATTAATTTAAGTGAATTAAATTATTTCCTATAAAAATTTAAAAGAGTAACAAAGAACTTTAGGAAAAAAATTAAAGTAGGTGACAAGCCTATTTATCTCAGATTTTTTAGTTAACTAATGTACTGGAATGAGGAAGGATGTATCAGTCATTATCACTTCATCAAGATAGGAATTTCCAATACAAGTAGAGAAGTTTTCAAACGAAGGGCACTTCCAAATAAGGAATTCAACCAGAATAACTCTGTGTACTAAAAGGTCAAATGTTAGGCCAAATTTACTATGAACTAATAAAGATTGATAACTCTACTGAGATCAAAGTAAATAATTCAATTAATAAAGTCATCATTATTTCTCATAGTAGCATAACTCTTTTAGAGGAAGATGGTGAAAATTTTACCAAATATGAAACCAATTTTAACAGTAACAACCTAAAAATTGGTCAAGAAATAAAGAAGGTATTCTGGTTCTATGCCGAAAAAGGTATCAAAGATCATAGATGCATTTACTATATCAAAGATCGAGAAGATGAAAATGTGTTATCAGCAATGTCATCAAAAGAACTTCTGTAGAAAATGAAAAGGAAGAATAAAGAGAGGAATTGTCAATAGAAGACGAAAAAGAAAATAAAGATGTAGTTCCACATCTTAATTGGCAGCATGTGTTAAGAAAAAAAAATGGTTACCATTTAAAGTAGAAAAGCATATGAATTACTAAAGCAAGGAGAAATAGTAATTTTTGTATTTTAAATATATATTCCTTGTGCTATAAAAGGAACCCTTATTTTCATTTTAAGACATAAGAAAAACCAAAGCACACTAATCTGAAAAAACACAAATTCTAGGATAAAAATCCCCTCTATCTACAAATTCCAAAACGAGTAATGATATAACTAGTAATTATGAGCGGCTAAGAATCCCTTCAAGGTTCTTAGTTGGCATTAAGTTTGTAATAATAATTATTTTATAAATAAAATAGAGTTGAGTTACTCTTTCTTAATAGGTCAAAAATTGGACATCATTTATGTACGGATGCAGAAGACTCACTATTACTAGGAGGGTGTTAAGATTTGAGCAAATATGAGGCATAACAAATGTAACAAGAGGAGACAAATAGCAGGAAAAACGGTGGTAGATTTATTAAATTCAGGTATAATAATTATAAATTTAAGCTAATTAAGGATCTTAAATGTTTAAATATTTTCTATTACTAAGTGATAATACTAATTAACAGAAAATAAAGATAGAAACATTCCAATATCATGATAAGAAAAATTAATTTACACGAATTGACAAATATTAAACAACCAGTTTGGAAGAAATTAAAATTAAAGATAAAAATATAATTTTATTAGAAAAATTTGATAAAGGTTATCTCTTAGCCTTAAATGAATACTTTAAATATGATGATTATGAAATTTGTCTTGAAAATTTTACAAGGTTTCCTTATTAGATATCTATACATATTATATTAAAGTTATTACAAGTATAATAGATCATCTTATATCAAGGATATTGAAAGACTATTTTAGTTTAAAAAAATGTCTTGTTAGAAGAAAAAAAGAGAATTTAGTAACCTTATGTTTGGTTATTATCTCTTTGAATATTATAGATACACTATATGTGTAGAAACATGTGGTTGTATGGACTTAAACACTTTATTTTAATAATTAAAAAAATTAAGAAAAATTAAAATTAAATTATCTTTAAAACTATAGGAATTATCAACTAGCGTTAAAATAGTTAGCCCACAAATTGATATCAGAGCCAAAGAAATATTAATAAAATATGGATGGAAAAGTTAACACCAATAGTTTAGAGGACAATAATAGTATTAACCATAAAGTCTAGGAACATTCTAAAATTTTCTACAAATCTCAAGAAAATAAGTGAAGATATGTTAAACCTCAGGAGTATTTTAGATATATATATCCTAATAATATACATATTCAATCAAGTTGCTTCATGTGCTACCTAATATTGACAGCAAGGTAATATACAAATTCAAAAATCGGTGATAATATACATATTCCACTGCAAGGTAATAATATTGATTTTGGGTTTTTAGATAATTTATTTTTATATTCATATAACTTCTTCTTGATTAAGTGCTTACATATTTAGATCAAATAATTTTGTGTGTGATCATGATTATTTGATTTAATTAGTAAATTTTAAAGAAGTTACTTTTATTGAATTTATACTTAATTTGTTTGCTCTAGGTTTTGCTAGTTGATTTGATTTATTTGAAATATATTTTGAATTTTCTACTTAAAATTTGTTTGTTATTGAAATCTATCTAAAACACATATGTACACTTGTGTTTTTCTATGTTAACCCTCTTTGTAGGTTGATTAGTTAACATGTCTAATTAGTAAGGAGCTAATTAGAACATTGTCCTAGATATCGCTCATGCTAATCTTGTAAACTATGAAAATAGAGTAGGGTTGTAAGTTAGATATATTGGTTCAGTATCCTAAGGAAGGTAGCATAAGAACGTGTTTATATTTAAATATTTGTTTTCATAGTGAAAAGTTAGGTGTTCGGTGGACTGATGGTTTTCTTTTAGGTCATGGTCATCTCATGTGTCATTTACCTATTTCTATATTTACTTTTGAAATGTGATTAATTTTCTAACTGTTATGATGAGTCAACGATATTATAATTTGATAAAATTAAAAATAAACTATTCACTTTCTCTAGGTTTATTAGATTCCTTTTATAACTTTTAATTGATATTAGAACAAACATTAGATACAATTAATATTATTCTAATGTATTTTTATTATGAATCATTTCATTAAGAGTAATAACTCGAGGAGCTTAAATCTTCTTTTCTTTTCAAATATAATATTAAAAGTTATAAAAATTATTTTCTAAATGTTTTAGAGCCATAGAAGAGAATACTCATTTAAATGTAAAAATATAAAAGCTAAATGAATAACTTAAGATACATTAAAGATTTTTTAAATAATTAAAATAAGAGAATAATATTTTGCAAGAACATAATAATATTTTGAATTTAAGTCTTTTAAGCTTGAAATAAGAAAATAATAGGCTTACTATAGATAATAGAAAATTGGTACAAAAGCTCAAAGAATCGTGTGAAACAATAGAAAGACTTACCATTAGAATTCAATACTTAAATAAAATTTTGAGTATTGATAAGTCACATGGTGACATGTGACCTTGGTTATAAGGAAAATAATTTCACACCTTCAATATCAATAACCACATTTGTAATATCTTTTAACTCTACTTCTAATGTTACTAATTATGCATAAAAGATAAAAACAATATTACCCAAAATCACCTAATTTTGGGTAATATTTCATTTTTTACCATAATCACTGAGTATTAAGCCTTACCTCAGAACGATTTTGGTAAAAATGGAATTCGTGGTAAGGCATTGGCTTGATATGGGAAGAAATTTTCCTAGTATAGGAAGGCTTACCACTGGCATTTATTATCATGGTAAGACTTATCACGATAAGAAAATGTCTTACCACAATAGTGGTAAATGAAGAATCCCACATCCAGGAACAATTATAGAAGGTCAATTGTTGTTCGACTCAAAAAGGTAACGGGGACCTAGATGAGGGGTGAAAATGCCAACCTATAGAATTGTTTTACAAGCTCTATGCCAATTTGGCCAAATAGGCCTCACAAACATGATTTAAGCAATTTACATAGTATAAGTACAAAACAACATACATACATGGTAAATAATACACAACATGTGAAACATGCATACTACTGAAAAGCTATAAATCACTTTAAGGCCTCATATGTGAGAACATATTCAGTAAATGATGATTGTACTCTCACATCATGTAATCAAACATAACATAGCAAACCATAATAAATATTTTGACACGTGGTACAATACCAAGGTAAGGAGATACTGACTCCTTAGAAACTCATATCAAACTTACTTGCAAATAAAAGACACAGACAATATAAATTAATCAAGAAGTAGGTAGATTAATCTACTATAGCAAAAGTAATGAATATAAAGCTATATGTATGCTACATGTAAAGGAAAGAAATCATGCAACTAGATAAAATAAATTAGCTTTCTAATTAGAGTCTAGATATAGTACCTTTACATATACATGATATAAACTCAGTTTATACTAACACAACAATCTAATCATGCAAAATAACATTGAAAAAGTCTAAGACCTGATACACAATCAGGTTGTAGAGATACTAACTCCTTAAAAACTCATCTTAAACATCCAAACAACATAGAAATAAACACTTAATAAACAATCGTCGTAGTAGTAGTGCAAATAAACACAAACATGAAATATTATAAAGCAGAAGCAATATTCAATATTTAGAAAACAAGTAATAAATAATAAAAGCTTTTTAATCATAGTTCAAACTTCAGTATGTAGAAACATACACAATTTAACTCATATTATACTAGCCAAACAATAGTGCATGCATAAGATAAGATATAACAAGATAAACCCATATAAAAACCCTATATATGTGGTAACATCCTTGGATTTTTTACGAAAATCACTCGGTGGTAAAAATACACTAAGAAATAAAGCAATTACAAACCTAACAAAAAATAAAACCCCATTACCACTATTAGCTAGTATCTCTGTCCAAACAACCTATTACTACCCCCACTTGCTGCCTTCATAACAACTTGGTTTGACACATGAACTCGGCTCTCCTCCAAAGCCAACACCATTTAATATGGTGTGATCAATCACTTTGAATTAGTAATGTGAAAAGAAAGAAACAATCAACCTTGAAGACTACCCTCAATCACAAATAACCAAAAATCACCTTGGGAAACACTTTCACCACAATCCACAAATTATCTATACGTGACATACAACCCCCCACTATCTTACATAACTAACGATTCCTTAACTTAATCTCACAGTGTTGTGTCTCACATAAAAAACAAACTAGTCTTAAGCTCAATACTCAAGAAAGTTATTTTGCCTATAACACTTAGCCGACACACATCACACAACCACATAGGCACCTCACATAAATTCCACTTGCAAACACCAACTCAAGTACTCACAACTCAAGAGCACATTTTTTCTCACAGAATTAGGAATCACTAATACCGAACAATAGTCAAGGTAATAGTGATTTGAAAACAAAAAATGGGATATCAAATTGATAGAGATCCATAACATATATTTATGGATAAGAAACAAGAAGATAAGGGATATTTATAGAAGTTACACAAGCTCATAGATGATCCTTACCGACCACCTAGCCACTACCTTGTCGAGGGGTGTTACGAGGTGCCAAAAATCATATTTCTCATTCCAAAAAAATATCGAGTAATTTTCATAAATATTCACACTTGAAATGAAATGAAAACACGAGCAAGAGAACATGCTCACATACAAATTCTACTTAACTATGTGTGTGTATGTGTATTACTGATCTACAGTAACCTACCTTACACAAAGGCAGTTAAAACATGGAGTAAAAAAAACAAACTCTGTATTTTACACACGGAAAGCCAACACACAAACACAAAGTACAAATAGATTTATAGTATGCTTACATCATAGCGATTTTGGTAAAAAAAAATGGATTTTATGGTAAATGAAAGTAAGGAATTGGCCAAGTATGAAAAGGCTTATCACGATAAAATAATGCCTTACCATAATAGTAGTAACCTTACCTCATGAGCAATTTTGGTAAAAAATGAAATCTAACCCAAATGCTCTACTTGTTTGTTAAATCACTCCAAAAAAACCATTACACTTATAATAAAAAAAATTATTAAGTTTGTGCATGTTTATCATTATTGTGGTAGAAAATGTCATATAAAGCCCAAGTGTATATTCTTATTGACAACTACTCAGTCTAATAATTATTTCCACACTTATAGTAATATGACTCATTATTATCATCCATCTATGAATATTATATCCAATAATTCTTCTAGAAAATATAAAGTTGTAGGTCCAAAAGGCAAGTGAAACTCAATACATTTAATTATATGACTCAATATCATCATCTTGCCATGCATATTGCATCTTCATTTAAAATGAATGTAAAAATTAAATCTAAGTTTAATAACATGCTTAAGAAGACTAAGGTAGTTAAGTCTAAACCCAAACATATAGAGAAACTAAAATTAAAAAAAAATTGGCTTAGAAAAGATTTTTCTTTTTTCAGTCACCTAGTAGTCTTTTATTGATTCACTTAAATACTTATGTTATTGTACTTAAATGGATCTAGGCGAGCATTGATTAGAATCCTTTTTGGCTAATAAGATAATGGTCTTAATCAACACTTACACATATACAAACTTGTCTTTAGTTGCTTAACTCATTTTGATTTTTATCATATAAATGATTCTGCGATTTTGATTTGTGCACACACATATTTTTACATGTGATTATCAATGTTGACATGAAATTATTTACACACTCACGAACATATATGTATGTTATGTTTGAAGTTTATGATTTCTCTTGAAAGACTATAGGACTTTAATTAATCTTGACTACAAATTTGTGTTTATTTCTATTTCTTGCTTTTTAAACTTTAATAATAGGAAGACACCTAGTATTGGGAAATATACCTACTGTGATGTGTGAAACTACTACAATGAGCAGAGAAAGCAACCTCACAACTAGTGTAAAAGTCATTATGTTAGGTTTATAGCTCATGCATGTGAAAAAATAAATTATAAAAGATTGTGTAAAAAGTGACTATTCTTATAAAAAATGTATTTAGTATGCACAAAAAGAAAGAGAAAGAGGTTAAAAATAATCATGTGCCTCATTTATAAAATAAAAAAAATAAAAATTTTAAGTTCTCTCTTAGTATATTTTTTTTGTGAGATTGAACATTCAATTATAGTTTTATATAATCAGTGATATTTTTCTTTTGAATCATTCATGATCTGTCATAAATTAATTAATTGGCATATTAGTAGAATTCAAAAATGTATACTATTTTTAAATAAATGCCAATATATCATTATATGTGCTGAATGGGTAAAAAATTATGGGTTCGGTTATCCGCACTGGCGGTTTGGTTTTTATCCGACAAATTTTGGGGACGGTTTTAATTTCGAGTAAAAAATAAACATGAAGCAACGGGCACGGTTTTGGTATAATTATATTGATAATCGTACCCATCTGTACCTAAAATTAATTATATTTATATATTTTATTAATTAGGGTTTTCCTGCTACATGTATATAAACAAAACTCTTGAAATTAGATTCAGAAATATGTTGCTCTCATCTCCACTATGCCCTCTGTTTCTCTATGTGTGTTGACGACTCGTTGTCTTCGTCTCTACATCTATCATCTATGTCTCTTGCTCTTCCACCTCGCATCTTCAGAAATACATCTTTGTTCCCTCTGTTGTCCGATGCTTTCAAGGGTATTAAGCAAATTGATGTAATCGGTTAAGGTTCTCACTTCTCAGGAAGTGACGTTGTTTTGTTACTTATTTTTGATTATGCATAATTCTGTTGGATGTAAACAAAAGTTTGCTCCTCTATAAAATATTTGCCCATTGTCATTTGACGACTATCAAATTTTTTGAACTGTATTACTGGGATTATAGAGTCTCTATTTAGAAGGTATACTAAAAATGGAATGAATGAAAATCTAGCTTACAAAAACAATATTGAATGCATCACAGGAATAATTTCAAGAACTATTTCAACTAAGGTTACTATCTTCTCAATGGTTGATGCACAAGAATTTGTGCCCTATGTGTAAAATAATAGGCCTAGCAACATGATAGGCTTTTTCAGCCCGTTTTTGGTAATATTATAGTTTCTCTTTAGTTTTTAAATTAAGTTGTATTTCCTGATATTTTTTAAAAAGTTTTGAAAATTGATTTTTTTAATAACTGCTCTGAACCGTTATCGGCGGGTAAAAAATTGTCCCTAAATCGTAACAATTTTTGAGCAATTTCGAGTACAATAATTATAATTCGATTCGGGGACGATTATATCAAAAATCATCCCCGCCCATTTGCGTTCCTATCCCTAATGTTAAGTGTACTTGTGTACCTCTTTTACTCTACTTATTTATACAATAAATAATCAAAATTTGAGTAAAAATGAGTTCTTAATTGATTGTGTGTTTGGCTGTGATTCAATGAGCTTGTTATCTTATGTGGTAATTTATTAAAAAAATCATATTTTATTTTTATTTTTTTACATTTTCTCCTTATTTGTTCACTATTTAATTGGTTTTACACTTAGAGTTTCATAAGACTTGGGTGAGTGCATATAGGAAGAGAACACTTTTAGTGGGGAGAATCTTTGCATCATTTTATTTTATGTTGAGTTAAATTTATATGAATGCAAGCATTACATAATTTTTCTTTATATTTCGCTTATTTTTATGTAAATTGAACTAATATAAAATGAGACTTTTAAACTAAATTGTTATATATGTTTTATTTATGTGGCTTCAGTTACATATAAGCTTATCAAATTACAATGAAGATAAATTTATCAAATCATAAGATATGTTTACTAAGATATCAAGGTGTTTTTATTATTCAACGAAAATGACAAAGAAGAAGTCTAATACCAATTTAATAATAACATAAATATACATTCTCTCTCTATGAATGCATAACAATGAGAATGAAACAATATGAATCACTTATAATTATGAAACGATATGGAGTAATTATAATTTGTTGTATTTCAATTTAGGTGTAACTTGTTACTAATGAGGACATATAAAGACTCACGCATACAATTGTAATATTATCTTTGATCATTATACAATATACACAATACATAATACATTTTCCTTTATATATTCTACTCTTGGTACTTTCTACCTTGCATCCTTTATCATTCTATCTATTCAATTTGATCGAGTGTTTGTCCTCTGGAATTGATCATCTGGGCTACTATAGCATTCAAGCTAAATTTGATTGACTAAGAGGTTGAGACTTGAGACCCACGAATGTACAAGAGTTTCTTAACGTAGCAAAAGAAACAAAGAACCATTGTAAAGCAAAGATAAAGTGGGATTGTATTTGTTTCTTTCGTGTTAAATACACAAATGTTCATTATATATATATATTTGGTTCCTTAATTATTTTTCTTATGATTTTATCTCTATTTTTTTTATTTTTACTCTTTAGTATTCTTACTTTTATTTTTTAAAATTTGATCCATTTATTTTTTTAATTTTCATACATTTAATCCAAAATTTGAGAACAATTTGAAATTAAACTTTAAAGTATAAAAAAAAAGACCAAGTATACAAATTAAAAAATAAAAAAGATAAAATTATATGGAAAAAAAGTTATCAAAGTTAGAAAATTAAAAAATAAATTCATCAAATTATAAAAAAAATTCATAAAGATAGCAAAGTATATAATATATATAAATATAATAAAATTATTTGTGTAATTCACGTTTTTGTTTTTCAAACATAACTCATATATCAGTAGTATCAGTAGTTTGACTGTATAACAAACTTTAAATACTTAAAAGTGAAATTCATGAGGTTGTATCACCCTCTTTTCAACTAGACATTTTTGTTATTAGCTTTGATGATAGAGTTTCGCCTCTATTTTGGTTTTTTCCCTCTTTTTTTTATTTTTATTATTATTAATTATATTACGCATATATATTCAAAGAAATTATATGCGTATTATTTTTTCTCTTTTATTTGTATTGTTCTTATCGATGTACATGATGGTTATAATAGGATGCATCGATTTTTGTTTAAAAGTTACAAACATTACCATAACCATTTATTTGTACATATCTCTAGTATTTTCATATTAGTTCATTTTTAATTCTCAATCTCTATTTTTTCTTCTACATTTTTTTTACTTTTAAAAAAAAATCCCCATTTTTTTATAATATTCATAATTTTTCCAAATTAGGTTTCTACCTTCTTTTACGTTTTTAGTTTTTATGACACCTTTTTATAATCTTTTATGAGTAAAAATAAATAGTTGTTTAATTTTTTAAAATTTTGAATATATGTCTTTAATTGATGAATATGTAATATAATATAAAAATATAAATATATATTCATTTTGTTATTTGAATGCGTATAAATAACACAAAATAATATATGTTTTTGTACAAATATTATTGAACAAGTGTTTTTTTTTATCAAACTATCTTGATACATATTCATTCATTCATCATTTTAAATATGTATTTTTTTAATATAGGTGGTTTAATGGTGGGTGGATATGATTGATATGCTATTTTTTAATACGTTTAATAAATAGACTATTTTAAAATATAATATATGGAATAAATTAATGATTTGGTGCTAAAACTAAGTATTTGTATTTTAATTTCGAAGCATACCAAAATGTGTCTAAATTTTTTTTGTGTCATTTTGGTGTGCTATCAATACAAATCAGATAGGTGAAGAAAACTAGTTCATTTTGTCTACGTGTGTTGATTACATATATGGGCGGAGGTGATTTGAAATCCACCAAAATCTAGTCATTTTTTTTTTCTTCTTCCTTTCTTCCTCCCTTAATCTTAGTATAGTCACATGTTTATCCGAAAAAGATATGCATAGTTGGATACTATTTTTAATTTAATTTAAGAAAATATTTTTCGTATTTATTATAATTATCAATACTTTTAGGATATCTATATTTTTATTTGGGTATCATTTTTACATTTATTTTTAATTAGAATACATCAAATACTTTTATTAAATTAACTGGTATCAAATTTAAAAATTTTAAATAAAATTTTAAAATTAATGGCTTTTTTTAACATGTGTCATGCTAATTTTGAAGGATACTGGCTAATATATTAAAAAATATATATTAACACTTGAAAGATATTAATATATACAATTGAAAATAAAGATATTAAAAAATATCAAAATAAAAATATTAGCAAAGATATTAATCTCTTTCTTATACCTTAAACCTAAATTTAAACCCCATATTATCATTCTTCAAAATGAATGTAAGAAAACGCAAATTCGAGTTCTGTCCAATGTAAACGTGTGGATAATATGTTACGAAAAGAAAAGGAAAAAACAGATTTTAAAGTGACATTTTAAGGTACAGTCAAAGTAAAATAAAACTCAATTAATATGGTCAAATATTGAAAAATAGGCTGATAAAAAAAATTGAAACAAAGTCGAATTTGATCTAACTTTGATCGTGAGTGTGACCCTTTTTAATGTTTATATATATTGATGGAATTGTGGGTCATTTTGGTCTTGCAAATCTTGCAAATATAGGTAATGCATACTTGCATCTTGAGGTAAAGTTATTTAATTATCTAATTTAAAAATTTTATAAATAAATTTTAAATTTTAAAAAGTTGGTTTTTTTTAAAATAAATAAATAAAATTTATATATTTTATTAATTAAAAAAACTTTACCTTGTTGTTTATTCTTTTTCTTTCTCTTCCATCTATCCCCATCTCTCTTTTCTCACTCGAAATAAGTAACAATCATAATTGAAATACCTAGTCGAACGATGAGAGTTGTTTCGACCGAATCTAGGTATATAGATACTGGTTCTAAGAAAAAAAGAGGTACAAGAAAGAAAGAAAGAGAGAAAAATAAGAGGTAAGGGAATAGGAAATAGGAAATAGGGAACATGTTTTCTTTAATTATAATTAATAAAGTATATAAACTATATGTTATCTTTAAAAAATCTTAATTTTTAAAAAATATAGATATAGTTAATCACATTTTTAAATTATATGATCAAATGAACTTATCCCAAAAGTCATGAAATGCAAATGTTAGTTACGCATAACAGAGGATTTGTTTTCTTTACTAGTAATATAATTAAAGGACTTAAAATACTCAATACTTTTAAAAACTTTTTTTTATTATAAAAAAAGAAATTTTTGTAAGAAAATATAATTTTATTAAAAATCAAAACATGCAATTTAGATATATCAATAATTAAAAATTTTAAACCAAAACAAAAAACATTTTAAATTACATAGAAAAAAACTTACACTTTTATATTTTGTTCTATTCTAAGGTTATTCAATCGATTATTTGGCTATTACAACTAATATATTTATCATTCTTAAAAAAATTAATGTTCCATTTTAGGCACATAACCTTAAATATTTATGATCTTAAATTGTATTGAAAAAATTACCCTATAAATCATTTAAAATGTATCATTTGAACATTTGGTCACATAGATTTTACAATAGATACATAAGTTACTCAATTTTTAAAATTGATACATTTTAGTTACACAACTTATGAAGTTATGTGACTTAAGTATTCATCTTATACTATAGAAAGTAGACACTTTAGTCACATAACTTCTAATTTTAAAAATCGAGTGATATATATGTCTCTTATAAAAGTTAAGTGACAAAAGTGTCCTAATAATACAAATAAAATTACTTCAAGAATTGATTACCCTGAATTAATATTATATCCATAATTTTATAGGTTTGGAAAATATAAGTGTGAATAAAACCTAAAAGAAATAAAGATTTAAAACCATATAATGTTTAGAAGTAATAAACAAACCACAATGACAACTAGTAATCGTTCATTATTAGAAAATCATGTTATAAGATATAGTGTCGTATCCATTCTGATACTTAAATCAGTTTCTGAGAGAAAAACTAAGATGAAAGGGAATTTGAAAGAGTTTACCTATTTAAAGGTTTTGACAGAGTATAACCGTAAGTAACTAATATCGATTAATTTATACTTAAATTTATAATATTTAAATATTGAATTAATTAATCTATAATTATTTATGATATTTAATTTAGTCAAGATTAAAAAATAAGTGGCTTATATTACTAAGGTAAAACATGCATCAGAAGTATAATATTTTTAGTTTTTGTTAAGTTTCTTTTGTCTCACATAGAATTTTATTTGAAATTTTTTTTATGTACTACTAGAGTCTCACACAAAAACTTTATGAATTATTTTAGGGACTTTTAAGCTACATATAGCCAAATAATTTGCTTGTATGAAACATCATATAAAAGAATCCACTTATAAATATTAAAGAAGTTTTCTTCTTCTTTTTTTCTCTTATTTCTAATATTTTAGAAATAATTATTCTCTCTTTTGTTTGAAAATTGAAGTCCTATTATCCATGAGATAAAAGAATATCTTTAGGATAGTCATACTTTGGAATTATAGGAGTGTTTATCTAAGAATAAATAATATAGTTATGCTAGTCTTATCCTAGATTTATTAGAGAACTTTCCTAGATAATAAATTTATTGTGTTTGTTTTATAACATAAATACGAGAACCTCTTATCATTGAGTAAGTCAGTTGGCCTAAACTTTACTAATCTATTTCTTATTTCCTAAGTACTTTTGTATTATTGGTACACTTATTCTTCCATGTTAATATTAATAACCTTCCATAGGATGGTATCATTAATATATATTTTTGGTTTTAAATAATGAAAGATATATTTGACATTACATTGATTATATATATTTAATTTTTAATATAATTATTGATCAATCAAATAGTACCATGCATATTACTATCGAAAAAACCAAGTTAATGAGTCTTAGATATGATGTGGTCCAAAATCTTGGAACACCATCCATGTATTAATTGTATGTTCATTTTTTTAACAAAATTACTAATTAGAGATGATTAAATAATCCAATCAATTCGTTTAAATGGAGAAATTCAATCTAATCTGTCAGATTTGGATCAGATTGAATTAATAAATGTTATAGTCGAAATAGATTTGAATTGAAAGTTATACAATCCATTCGATTCAAATCAAATTTAGATTGACAGATTTTATAATTTGATATATTCGATCCTGATTGAATTAATATTAATTTATAAATAAATGTATATTTTATTTTATAATATGATATATTAAATATTATGCATACCATAATTATATTATATTATTATTTTAATTTAAAAATAAATATAAATGTTTGTAATAATTTAATAATTATACATGAATACTTCTTATTTTTTTGATTTTTTTAATTGTGACTATAAATAATAATATTTGTTATAAAAATATCATTTTAAAATTTAAATTTGTGTGTGTTGTGTTTTATATATGATAACAATTCATAAAAAAAATCAAGCTCAATCTGATCTTATCTTATTCGAAAAAATCCAATTTGTTCAGATTTAGATTAGTTTGGATTGATTATATCATCGGATCAGATTCAAATTAAAAATATTCAAATTCGTTCATATCAAATCAGATTTAAATTGATTAAAAATAGATAATTTCGATCCACTACTCACCTCTAGTACTAACTATTTAAAATGCATATGTCACTCAAAGTATTGTTCATTTTTTTTGCTTGTCCATATCAAAATGATACCAACACATGTACCGCATATGATTCAAGATACTATTATATATCACAATCTTAATTGATAATGTGGTATTTCTTTAATGTGTAGTGTTTAATTTGTCTATTAATTTTGGGAAGTTGTTTACTATAGTCTACTAATTTTTAACTAGTATATTAGAAATCCACTAAGTTAATAAAGTAGAATAGTAGAAATTCATTTGGGGGTTTGATCGACATTGATTTTTAAAATACTCCTATGATGATGTGTCATTATCGGTAGCATTGAAAAGCCTTTGATGAGACGAATTTAGTGGTAGTAAATTTTCTTAGATATGAGTCTCCACATGTCAAAATTTATTGTGAAAATGACATTGGCAAAAAATTAATAATACCCTTATTTCGTTGTTTGAAAACTTACATATAATTAAATCGATCACCTAAAATTCTTATAGTAGAGAGCTTTTCAAGAATATTAATAGTATCACCATCATTAAATGTGTCTTTCAAAATTTAACATCAAACAAACCATCAAATAAACTTTTAAAATCACATTTTATTAACCTAGTGGACTTTTAAAGTACAACTTTATTAACCTAATGAACTTCTAAAATATTAATATAAATTAGTAAACTTTTAATGTTATTTATAAAATATTTTTCCCTAAAATTTAAAGAAAGAAAACATGAATGAAATGAAAAACCAAGACATCATGTCTTTCCTTGTAATGTTCCCTCATGTTCAGTTTATGAATAATCATTATCTTCCAAACAGGACTTGTCACTCACATAGTTTCATCTCAGCATGGAAAAAAATAATTCTTCTAAAAAACAAAAAAAAATCCCAAATGTCTTTTTCTGAATTCCACGACTTCCTTTACCTACCATCTTTCTCTATCTATCAATTTGATTATACAAACAAAGTCTAAAATTTGAAATATATGTAGATAAAATATATAGTTAAAATTATATATATTAATATTTTAGATTGAAATTTTAAGTCAAATCAATGATAAAAAAGTTAATTGACATGTATAATGTGGCTTAAATCCAAACAACTAATGGACTTCATGTTGGATTATAATGGAAATTATTTTATGTTCACTACTTATATAAATTCTTGATATATGATTAAATTGAAATAGGTTTTTTACCATTTAAGATGTTCATTTAAGAAAAATGTTTAAATGATTAATCTTTTAAATATGATATGGTTTGAGTTTAAAAGAAATTATATATGTTCTCGTTAAAATACGTAAATGAATTTTATTTTTAAAATTTATAAAAAAATAAATAAAATATATAATTAGAGTAAAATGTTTTTTTAATTAATTAACCTTTTGGATCGTGACTTAAATTCTAACATCTTCTACATCCCATTGAGTCCTTTTCATTTTCCATGAAATTATGGAGATCCAATTTCTACAAAAGCAAGCTCATGCTTAAGTCATGGGACTTAATTTATGGCTCAATTCTAGGTGATTAATATATAAATAATCATTATCTTTCAAATAGGACGTCTCACTGACATATTTTCATCTCAGCATGGAAAAATAAAAAATTATTTCTTCTAAAAAAGAAAAAAATTCCCAAATGTCCGAATTCTACAACTTACTTTACCTACCACCTCTCTCATTCTATCAATTTGATTATACAAAGTCTCAAATTTGAAATATACGAAGATAAAATATATAATTGGAATTAACTATTCATTTTAATATGTTAATATTTTGGGTTGAAATCTTAAATCAAATGGTAAAAAGGTTGGAACTTAATTTGTATTACGTAGATGTATGGATCCCAAAGTGAAAATTGATATGGATAGGCACCACATGTGACTTAATTTTAAATAATTAGTGGACTCCAAGTTGGATTATGTGATGAAAATTATGTCATGTTCTCTATTTATATAGATTTTCAATATATGATTCAGTTGTTATTGTTAAAGTCTCAATTCAATCCAGAAACGTTCATAAAATCATATGAACTCATAATTTAAATGCAGCGGAAACAAAATTGGATTGAAAACATACCTCCTGCCATTGATCAATTTTCAGCACTTACACGGGAATTCCAATGGATTTTCTTTTGATGCTTTCACTGGTTTCTCACACTTATTCTCCGTGATGGTGTAATCTGAATTGTTATGCGATTAATAGTGAGAGGACCCGATACTTTATTAAGGTTCTTCCATGAAACCTCGTTCGGTTTCAGGAATCAGCGTCTGATTTAAACCGAACCGTTACCCTGACTCACTAACGTTGCACCACTTTGATTTACATTCTCCCACTTGGTGCAAACGTTAAGTGAAATTCTCTCGAGTAACAAAACACATGAATCATGGCGATAGGTCCTCTAAGAGCGAGTATTATCTTCCATGTATTACAATGTATTTAGTTTCTCAAGTATTATACTTTGTAGTAACTAAACTTAATGAATAAATCCTATATTATTCTTGGTCCAATAAAATATATATATTTTCTCAAATAAATTAAGGTGCACATGAATATGAGAAAATATCACAATATATAAGAGTTTCATTAATAAATTGTATATATACATTTACAAAGTTGAACCAATTCCCCATTTTCTCTATGTGATCCTTGAATTTCATTGGTGGCATGCCTTTAGTCAAAGGATCAAAGAATCGATCAACTTCGATTACGTGCTCAACGACCACTTTCTTTTCCTTAACACGTTCTCTTATGGCCAAGTATTTAATGTCGATGTGCTTACTACGACTACCACTTTTGTTGTTCTTAGCCATAAATACAAAGGTCGAGTTGTCACAAGATAATCTTAATGGCCTAGAAATAGAGTCAACTACTCTAAGCCCTAAATGAAACTCTTTAACCATACACCATGCGATGTGGCCTTAAAACATGATACGAACTCGGCCTCCGTGGTGGAAGTAGCGATCAAGGATCATTTCGCACTCCTCCAAGACATACGCCTCTACCTGACATGAAAATGTAACGGATGTTGATTTTCGTGAATCAATACAAATGAAGAAAGTCCGCACGGAGTAGCCAATTACTTCCAATTCATCGGTTCGTCTATACATGAGCATATAATCCTTGGTTCCTTGTAGGTACCTCATCACTTTCTTTACTTTGACTTTCCAATGGTCAACACCGGATTACTCGATATCTCCCTAGCATCCCAACAACAAATGCAATGTCGGTCCAGTGCGGACACGAGCATACATCAAAGCTTAACAAATGAAGCATATGGAATGGTTTTCATTTGTTCTCTTTCAAAATCATTCTTTGGGCATTGATCCAAATTGAACTTATCACCCTTCAGTAGAGCAACAACGTAACAATCCTTCATCCGAAATCTCTAAAACTTTGTTGATATAGGTTTCTTGAGATAAACCCAAGACACCGAAGTCATCTCATGGATCTTAATGCCAATGACATAAGATGCCTCACCCATATCCTTCATATCAAAATTTTTAGAGAGGAATTGTTTTACCTCGTGTAGCAAACCCCTATCATTGGTCAGCAAGCAAAATATCATCCACATATAGCACCAAAAACAAATCTTACTCCCACTAACTTTCTCGGTATATACATTGATCCATAACGTTCTCTTCAAAACCAAATGAAGTGATGGCGTTGTAATTTCAAATACCATTGACTAGAGCTTGCTTTAATCCATATATGGATTTATTGCTTACAAACCAAATGCTCACCATCACTAGAGAAGAATCCTTCAGGTTGTTTCATATAAACCTCTTCCTCTAGGTTACCATTAAGGAAAGCCGTTTTCACATCCATTTGTTGCAAATCCAAATCAAAATGGGCAACCAATGCCATGACCACAAGTGAATCTTTCTTAGATACAGGAGAAAATGTCTCCGTGTAGTCGATTCCTTCCTTTTGAGTGAATCCTTTGGCAACGAGTCTTGCCTTATGTCTCTCAATGTTGCCTTTTGAGTCTTTCTTTGTTTTGAAGACTCCATTTACATCCAATGGCTTTCACACCATCGAAGCACGAGATCGAGACTCGGTTAGACGCCATAGAATCCATCTCTTCTTTTCATGGCATTGTACCATAAGTTCGAAACCTCGTAACTCGTGGCACGCGTGAAAGCGTCTCGGGGATCATTTTCTAGAAGCTCCAACATTATAGTCACATTCTCAGAGATACACAACATAATCATTAGGAATCGGCGATTTCCTTACTCTAGTAGATCTTCTTAATGTTGCATCAACATTCTCCTGAGGAAGCAAGATCATGTTGTTCAACCGGTTGTTCAACAGCTTGTAGGCATCTCGTTGAACTTCAACATCTTGGATCGGGATCAACGACATGTGGTACTTCTAAGATCGGTTCTTCAACATGCATTTGTACTGAAAGGCATGTTGTTAACAATAACGATCACCCATTACTTGAAGTGGCATATTGAGCATCTGAATGATCTTCGTAACCAATGCTCGGGGATCGATCGCTCCCACTAATCAAGTAATTCTCTCAAGAAATTTTGCATTTCTTGATTCCACAAACCTAGTGTTGTGAGATGGACGATAAAATCTATAACCTTTAGACTGCTCGGCATATCCAATGAAATACCCGCTAATGTGGTCCCGTGGGTCCAGCTTTTTCTCTTGTGGATTATAAATCCACGACTTCAGACGCATCCCTAAACGCGCATATGTTGCAAACCTCGGTTTCAACCTTTCCATAATTCAAATGGTGTCTTTGGCAGGCCCTTGGTTGGAACTTCCGGTTTAATATATACACAAATTGCCTTTTAAAGCTTCAATCCACAAGGATTTAGGAAGATTGGAGTTGCTAAGCATACTCCGCACCATGTCCAAAAGTGTTCGAAGGTTTCTTCTTCTCGCTATACCATTCGGTGAACGGGCATGTATATTGGCAACTATCCACATGTTCTTGAAGAAACTTATAGAAATCTGGACGGGCGCTTGTCCATTCTCGTGTATCTACCATAATATTCACCACCTCTATCGATCTCACGAATCTTTATTTGCTTTCCACATTGTTTCTCTACTTCAGCCTTAAAGCTTTTGAGAGGCATCCAATGCTTAAACTCTTATTATGAGCTATAGAGATACACATATATCGAGAAAAATCATCAATAAAGGTATAAAATATTTACGACCTTGAATGTCCATGTCTGGACAACATATATCCGTATGTATGATTTCTAATATGTTTGAACTCTGTGCACTTTCTTTGACTTGTTAGTCTGCTTTCCTTAACGCAGTCCACATGTCTCAAAATCAAGATAAAATCTAGAGTACTAAGTACCCCATCTTTCACTAATCTTTTAATTCTTTCTATGGAGATATGCCCCACTAATCTCTATGCCATGCATTAGAAGAGTCATAAATAATACACCTTTTTAGTGCCGCTTGAACATGCATAGCGTTATGAGTGGCATTATTTCGTAAATTAATGCAAAGTAAAGACCATGAGACAAAATACCATTCCCAACACAATCGCATTTATTAAATAAATTGAAAGATGTTTACGAAAAGTGAAAGGAATAACCATAGCGTACAAGTCTTGAAATTGAAATCAAGTTTCTAGAGAAACTTGGAACATAAAAGGTCTTTTCTAATTTTAAAATAAAACCACTACTTAAAATCAAACTACATGTCCCTCTGCAGCCTCCACATGCTTGAGCCCATCTTGTTCGGATAAGATGTATTGCTCACTTCCCACTGCTTCCTTAGATTTTGCATACCCTGTAAGGAGAGTTTGCAACATGGATTGTAGATCCAGAATCAATCCACCGTGTGTTAATATTAACATTAACCATATTAGATTCATAACAAACAAACGAGGTTGGATTACCTTTATTCTCAAGCCATTTCTCGAATCCGATACAATCCTTCTTCATGTGTCCCTTCTTTTACAAAAGAAACACTTGGATTCTTTCTTAATATCACTTGAGGTGGAATTATCCCTTTTCCTTTATGCTTGTATTGAGATTTTACTTTCTGCACGTTGTAACCAACATTGCAATTTCATCAAACTCCATAACAAGCCTCCCTTTCTCTTGAACACACATGGTCATTAGTTCATTGATTGACCATTTATCTTTATGTGTGTTGTACAAGATTTTGAATGGCCCGTCGATGTGGGAGAGTGTTAAGAATATAGTGCACCAGGGAAGGATTCCGACATTTCAACCTCGAGATGCTTAAGTTGAGCCGCTGATGTCCCCCGTTTGCATAATGTGCTCACAGACACCTTTTACATGGTGAGTCTTACAGAAGAGAACTTCATAATAAGGGTGCTTGCTAAAGCCTTATCTGAAGTGACGAATTGATCATCAATGGCCTTTAGCAAGTCTTGAACATTGGTATGCTGATCAACGGAACCACGAATACCAGCAGAGATTTTAGTCTTAATGAACATCATACTAAGGCGATTAGATCGTTCCCATTGTTCATAAAGCATGATATTCTCTGGAGTACTGGTTTGAGTAATTTTAGGTGGTTCGTCTTTCCTAATAGCATAATCAATATCCATCCACCCTAATTGGAAGGAGAATTCTTTCCTTCCATATTTTATAGTTATCTCCTTTCGGATCCGGGAATATCACAAGCGGATATCGAAAAATTCTGAGTTGGTAAGCCGCAATTAAAGATTATATGCTTATTAAAAATTTGAGCGCTAAACTATAGTCATTCTTTACCAATGTAAATCATGAATAATATGAATCTAGTGACATAAAACTTGCCTGTGGGCTAAAGTTTTAATTCAATTAAATTCATCCTAATTTTATAATAAAACTATCAAATTATGTTCTTTTTCCTAATTCCTGTGGGTAAATTAGAAAATATAATTTGATATTATATCCTAATTAATCACACAAAAATATAATAAAAATTCTGTGGGATAAGATTTATTATATCACATATGATTAATTATAATTAATATTTATTTTCTAAACGTGATCCTAAATAAACTTTATTATAGTTTTAATTAATTAAAGATCTGTGGTTACTCCCTAATTAATCAAACTATATGAATCACTTAAATATTAATTAAATTCTTATGCTCAATTATTGCATAAAACCATAAGCAATATTAATTTAATATCAAATGTGCAAATATTATTTATCTTAAATTGCATATATGACAATAAATTATACAAGCAAAATTAAATAATATAAGCACTAATTAAATCTATAAAAGCTATTAAAAAATTAATTTAATTATACATAAATTATTTAACTAAATTTTATATGTATAATTAATTGCAAAATTTATACATATAAATATACAAAAACAAATAATTTAAGCATAATGTATTTAAATAAAATTTTAATGTGTCCAAAAATTATTTAAATAAATATAACATGTATAATAAATATTATACATATGATAAACATAAATTAAAATTATATTCGGAATTTATTTGTATTTTTTTTTTTTTATTTAAAAATCAAACTCTGAATATATATAAATATAAGTTTGATACAAAATAAAAATATATGTTATGACCCATTTTGGATGAGACTAATCAAAATTACACGATCCGTGTTGAGTCCCCAGAACTGATTTGTTTTGATTTTTTTTTTTTTTAAATAAAACTTCATCTTCAACCTCTGGCCGGGTCGTCAGGCCGTTTTACACTAACGGATACCCTAGTATCTTTCTATTCCGACGACGAATCCAACGTTCTTTTTATCAAAATTCTCGAATTCAATTTCCAAGTGATTCATGATCTTAATTTTAAGTAAAAACTTTATTTTAAACAAAAGGTTACTTAACGAAGAGAATAAATACCACGGCAAATTGAATTTATTTTCTTCATTGTTTTTCTAGTTTAATTTTACAGAATCATTCAAAAATCAATATTGAAACGCTTTATAATTTCCATATGCATCAAAAACAATCGATATAAAACCCAAAATTTCGGTTCGTGAAGCATAGCAAAGCAGAGTTGTTTTCAAATGGCTCACGATACCAAATGTTAAAGTCTCAATTCAATCCAGAAGCGTTCATAAAATCATATGAACTCATAATTTAAATGCATGAAACAAAATTGGATTGAAAACATACCTCCGCCATTGATCAATTTTAAAGCACTTACGGGAATTCCAATGGATTTTCTTTTGATGCTTTCACTTGGTTTCTCACACTTATTCTCTGCGTATTGATGGTGTAATCAATTGTTATGCAGCTTAATAGTGAGAGGACCCGATACTTTATTAAGGTTCTTCCATCAAGAACCTCGTTCGGGAAGCCGACGACGGTTCGGACTAAACCGAATCAGATTACCTGCTCACTAACGTTGCACCACTTTGATTTACAGTTATAAGTTTTTGATCCTTTACTATCATACTATTGAACTGGATATAGCATGTATGTTGTTTAAGAAAAATACTTTAAATGATTAATCTTTAATATATGGCATAGTTTGGATACAAAGGAGGTCATATATATATATATATTTTAAATGATTAATCCTTGATATATGGCATAGTTTGAATATAAAGGAGGTTATATATGTTTTTTTCGAGGAAAATAATTGGATGTACGAATGAATCTTATTTTTATTATCTATGAAAAATAAATAAAATATTTTTTTAATTAATTAATTTTTTAAATTGGAACTTAAAGTCCAATATCTTCTACATCCCATTGAGTCCTTTTCATTTTCCATGAAATTATGGAGACCCAATTTCTACAAAAGCAAGCTCATGCTTAAGTCATGGACTTAATTTATGGTTCAATTCTAGGTTATTATCACGAGAACTTGTCCATGAATTCATTGTAGTGTTTTAATCGACTCAACTTTCACATCTCTTGCAATATATTTTGTTTGAATTTCCATTAATAGTTGAATATTGTCACTGTAATTTCATCCTTATTCAAAATTATATTGCTTCTTTCTTATGGGTTTCAATCAACTTCTTCGTTAATTGATCAATAATAATTTGTAGATTTGTAAAGTAGATAAGAAGAGAGAAAGGCTGATGGTGATTGTGTGAATTTTTTTAATTTTATTTTCTTAAAAATATATAATAAATATAATTTAAATTTATTATTCTAATGGTAAAACTGTCCCATGTTTGTGGAGAGGAGGGGAAGAAAAGAGTGAATAATAATTCTCAATTTGGCTCTAAATTTACAAAATTAATATTGAACTATTGTATATGCTTCTTTTCGCAGTATGTGGCAGCAGTCTAATTATACTATGTTATTATCTTGCCAACAATTAATTTTTTTTTGTTTTGAATCATTATCCATCATTAAAATTAAATAGTAGGTTTGCAGCTTTGTCAATCAAAATCAATGGCTTATCTTTTCTGAGCTTGTGAAATGACTACTAGTCTATTTAAACATCAATCACAAACAGTTTTAATATTTGAATATATGTTATTAAATTAATATTTTTTTATTTAACCAAAGTTATAAAAATGATGATCTAATTTTAATAAATTTAATTATTGGGATTAGATAAGGGTACCCACAAAAATATAGACAAATGTGATACCACATACGTGCGTGATACTACCGTCATTCGTCCAAATCCGAATATATGTGACATTTTATTTTTTGGAAAAAAAAATTAAAATACTTTTCCACTCAAAAAATAATTGTTATATTTTTTCTCAAAAAAACAATCATTATTTTCTTTTATTCAGAATATGACCATTATTTTCTTTTACTTAAAATATGATCGTTAAATGATTGTTATTCTTCTTTATTCAAAAAAACCTATAAATAGAGTGTCTTAGCTCTCGGTTTTTACACAATAATCTACAAACTCATCTCACTAAAAAATAATTCTCTCAACAATTCTAAATTATTTTTCAGTTTTTCGAGCAATAAATTTTTCAGGTGTAGTATTCCGATCTTCATCAGTGCAGTGAAGTTTCAAGATAGAAAAAAAGATTCTAGACTGTTTTATCCTGGGGACGACAAGACTGTGTTTACTTGCACAAATTTGGGCAGAATTGCGAAACGTCTTAAAGAGAACGATCTATGTGTAACTCAACCCAAACAGTTCATTTCAAGTTATCAGTAATATTATTCTAACATTGTTTTAACGTACTTATCTCAACAGATTACCATGAACTCTTTTGAAGCATCTTCTTTGTCAATGATCATAAATACGATTAGTTTATTCCCTTCGATCTTTTTAATCCCTTATTATTTTTTGATTGCTTTGTGTTTGATCAAAACAATTTTTACCTTAAGTTTGATCAAATATAAGATAATAAAAAAAGATAAAAGAATTATTGAAATAAGAGGGAATGTTGGTGATAATGGTGTTTAGAAAAAGAGATTGATATTTTAAATGAATTGGCGGTGATCACCACAATTTCGATAAAAAATACAACTTTGAATTGTTATATTACTGGGTAACAAAAGAAAAATGATATTAGGAGAAATGGATAGAGATGATGATGGATGTTAATAATAATTGTTAAAGTGATAGGGGATGTTTTCACCTGATAAAATAATGTATAAAATAATAATTATTTTTATATTTTTTAAAAAATTTAACAATTATTTTATTTTTTATTAATTAAAAAATTAATAATATAGAATTAGACCAATAAATTTTATTTAGTAAATAAACCACTAAAATACCAAATTCTTCATGAACCATCTATAATTGTTGGGACTTTTAAGAATAATCCAAAAAAAAGATAGGACGTAATGCTTCATTTAATAGTCTCAGAAATAATTCAAATCTTGAAGCGATGGAAAACAAAAAAGGGGGAAGTTTTAGTTGCTTTTCCATACATTATTTTGCATATAAGTCGTACTGTTTTTGGATGATAGTGGAAGCCAATTCTAATGTAAAACAAAACATAATTAATCTCTATACTCTGCTAGACAGTTTTGATTTAATGTTACAGTTGTACATGTTTAGCAAGATTTTCAATACTCCAAATAAATTCTTGAATGATGAATAAAAATAAATAAATAACACCTTCTTCAATGTGTCTCATAATATAAGGACTGCCCATGTGGTCTTTTAGACTCTACCAAATTCCAAAATTAAACTTTCTTTTTTTATTAAAAAAAATACTTTTATGTGATTAAAACATACTATTTGAAATAGAAAAAAATATTCTTAACCTCATAACACAAAATAAATCACAAAATTAAACCATTCAATTTTATGTTACAACAATAAATATTTGACAAACAAACAAAATAAATTCGTTTTATATAATAAAGTTATATTTTAAATATTTTATTCATGTGTTTAACACATATAACATATCAAAAGTGGCAGACAAAAATTAGGCTAGAAGAGAATAAATTACAAAGTTAATATGCATAGACGGATGCGCGCAGCACTCTAAATTTGTATTTTTATATATGTTGGCTAAAATATATATTACAAATTTAGAGCCATAGTATAATTGCTCCTCCCCCAAACAATTTATTTCTTAAATTTTGTAACTAGTGTTTCTCTAAATTATAACATTTTTTTATTTGTATTACTTTTTTTTTTTTGGTAAAGTTATTTCTTTTTCTAAATAACTATGCTGGTCCTAATTATTACCTGTTTTACACTTCAAGTCCAAAACAAATATTTGGTTTATTTAAAAAATATTTTTCATTACATTTGTTCCTTACATTAGTCTTTAATGTTATTTAAAAAAAAAAGCTCTGTCCAATTTTTTTTTTTGGGGGGGCTATTGTTCCTGTTATTTTAGAATTTTAATGTAAATGGTTAAGTCAATCAAAAAAATTTGAAAATAATTTCTAAGCTAATTGAGCAATTAATATAGTATGCATGTGTATAGTTGTGGCTTGCCATTTCTGTTTTATGAATATGAATAGTGAGGATTAGATTCAGAGAACACATAATTTTCACTGATGTTGCTAATCAAAAAGGCAACTTTCTTTGTGTAGATAGTGACCTTTTCAAAATATATACATTTGATGTGAAGGCCATCTTACTCTTGTCTTTATACAACTTTACATAGACAAAATACTAAGGACTAATTAAGGAGCTGAAAGCACATTGCCATCCAGGAGATTTTATGACAATTCAGCGTATTGATAATCTGTCTTTAATTTTTAATTAACACTTAATTTTGATTTTCCTTATTTATTGATATTTTTACTTAATTAAATTTACACATATATATTCATATTCTTATATCTACATATTATTGAATTCAACAAACATCGCACCAACTCATTCAACAAATATTACACCGATGTCTACCGATATACGACAAACATACACGCTTACCAACATACACGGCGCCTATCAAAGATGTTTTCTTGATAAGAAAGTAACTATAAACCATGTAATTCAATCATTGTGGTTGTTGAAATAGTAATTAATATTTGTGTATATAAACAATATACTATACAAATTAAGAAAATATATCGAGAAATCATTTATTTCTTCTTCAGTTTGATTGTTTCTTCAAATATTTATTTCTTCATGGTATCAGAGCCAAGTCGTTACTCTATACAAATTGGAAGCCCTTATTCTATTAAACTAAGTTTTCTTTCTCTTAGAAATATTTTTTCTCATAAAAAAATCTCATTCACACACTCATACAAATATTAATTAAAACATCATTTTTGAAATAATATTTGTCCCACCTAATTTTACTAGATTATTCTAAACACAATTCTAAGTATTTTGAAAAAAAATAGGATAGCAAAAACAGTCAACACGTACCCACACGCTCCGCCAGAAGAAAAGAAAAAAATTTCACGCACCTCCACTTGTCGTCATGCAATGTCACACGCCATTTGGAGGTTGAAGACGTTGACATGGTTGGTACGTTGATGCGATCGTACGGGTTGGCTCGATTCGGCTCATTGAATGTAGTCGGTCCGCACCTCAGGTTTGGTTCGATCTGAACCCGATTTTTGCAATTTTTTTCCAAATTTGACCGATTCAGTCCATTTTAAAGGTCTAAACTCGATTTGGTCCAATTTTCAAGGTTTTTAAACCAATTGTTTTACCCAATTTTGTGTTTTTTATCTGGTTTGATCTATTTCTTCTTTAAAAAACCATTGGTTCAATATTCTTTATACCGATTCTTGCATTTTTTCTTTTTATTACACCATTTTCTAGTTTGTTTACCATAACATCATGACAGATGGCATAATTTCATTACCTATGGAGAAATCAACTCTAGTTATTGTACAATTTGTCCATTTTGAAGGTGTTTTTAATGTTAGAATTATACTTAATGAGACTAATTATGATGTTTGGTCTCAAATAATAGAAATGTATATTTCAGATAGAGAAGAACTCTCTTATATTCATGACAAAAATTTGCAACCAGAAAAAATATCAAAAAATTATAACAAGTGGTATGCAGAAAATAAAAAAGTGAAGAGATGGTTACTTATGTCAATGAGTCCAAAAATCATAAAGCGTTGTTTACGCATACCTATTACTCTTGAAATTTGGGTGCTTTGGCAAAATCATTCTATGATGGAAGTGACGAATTACAGGTATTTGTCTTAAACCAAAAAGTATTTACTTCCAAACAAAATGGAAAATCACTTTCAGAGTATTATGGAGAGTTGATTGAAATTTTTCAAGAGCTAGACCATCGTGATAAGGTGGTCATGAAAGACCCTCATGATCTAATATCGTATTAGGAGTCTGTTGAAAGACTAAGGGTACATATTTTTCTTGCTGGATTAAATGATGAATTTGAGTAGGTTCGTGTAGAAATTTTGCGAAAAGAAACCATCCTAGATTTATAAGGTTGTTATTCCTTGATTCAACGTATTCGACGAGAGGTAGTACGTCGAATCTCATTGAAGGAAAAATCTGGAGACTCTGACGCTTTCGTCATGATATCTCAAAATCATTATTTTTCAAATCAATAAGAATGAAGGGTGGTTGATAAATCATCATTTAAATGTACCCATTATCATCAAAAGAGTCATACAAAAGAACGATGTTTTGAGCTTATGGGATATCCTGATTGGTGAAATCACAACTGTGACTCTCGAAAGAAAAATCCAAGACAGATGTCTATTGCCACCATTGCTGAAACAACAAAGGATAGGGTTGGTAAGATGCTTAAAGATTTTTATCCTATTTTTAATAATACATGAATAATTGATTCAGGTGTAACTGATCATATGACATTTTATTCTAGACAAATCTTAAAACCATCTTCACACAAAACTGTTTGCACTACCAATGGTAACACAACCTCAGTTATTGGGGAAAGATCTTTGTCTCTCACTAGTATTTTGAATTTATATTCAATGCTAGTTGTTCCCTCTTTAGAGTATAACCTTATATCTATTTCTCAAATAGCCACTATTTTATCTTGTTTTGTTATTTTTTGGCCTGACTTTTGTGTGTTCAAGGACATCCAAACAAATAAAATGATTAGTCGTGGTGTTAGGCAAGGAAATCTGTATTACTTGGACTTGGATTCAAAAAATCATGCACTGATAGCAACTGGATCTAAAAAGGATGAATCAAATATATGGCTATGACATAGGATATTGGGTCATGCTTCTTTTGGATATTTAAAGAAATTATTTTCAAGTCATTGTTCCTCTTTTCCTGTAACCTTAAATAAAAGTTCATTTCTGTTTATAGTTATACATTCTGATGTATGGGGTCCTTCCAAAGTCTCTACTTTGGGAGGATCACGTTGGTTTGTTACATTTATTGATGATTTTAGTATAATGACTTGGGTCTATTTAATGAAATCTAAAAGTGAGGTAAACTTATTATTTAGAAAATTTCATAAAATGGTTTGTACTCAGTATAAAACACAGATTCAAGTTCTACGTAGTGACAATAGAGGAGAATATAAGAGTTTTGAGCTTCAAGAATATCTTAAATCAAAAGGGATTATTCATCAAACTACTTGTGTTGATACATCTCAGCAAAATGGAGTTGCAAAAAGAAAAAAATTGACACTTGTTAGAAGTTGTTTGTGCCTCATTGATCGAAGCTTATATGTCATTATCTTATTAAGGAGAAGCACTTACTTCTGCTACATATTTGATCAATCGATTACCTTCTAGTTCCACTAACTTCCAAACACCACTACAAGTCATCACTGAAGCAATTGTTGCACCAAGTGTTCCCAATTTACCTCCTGATGTCTTTGGGTGTGTGACATTTGTACACCTACATAAACAACAACGTAGCAAGTTGGATCCACAAGCAATATGTTGTCTTTTATGGGATATGCTACACAACAAAAAGGGTATCGTTGTTATCATCTTCCTACAAAACAAATGATTACCACCATGGATGTTATTTTTCATGAAGATACAATGTATTTCTCTTCTACGCCTGAATTTCAAGGGGAGTACAATCATGCTGAAATTTGAAATTCAGACCCTCACATATAAATTGTTTTCTTATGAAGAAAGATAAACTATATGTGAGGAAAATACAAATAACCTGAATTCAGATGGTAATAACTCCCAATATGGAAAAGACTCAAGGGAAATGGAATTAAGTCCTCATCAACTTCAAGATCATCAAGCAAGTTCATTACTACCACTAAGTGAGTACGAGTTTCCTACTCCACAAGTTGCTGATATACCTAACCAATCGTTTGTAGAGGATGTTCCAACTATTGAACCAGCCAGAAAAATACTTCCACCACGTCCTAACAGAGGTATTCCTAAAGCCATGTATAAACCTGGGATTTCTAGTAAAGTCAAATATCTCATGAGTAACTATATGTCTAAACATCATTTGTCAAAAGCAAACATATCATTTGTGAATCAATTAACTAATGTATCTATTCCTAACAGTGTGTAGGAAGCTTTAGCTAACCAAAAATGGAAAGATGTTATGAATAAGGAACTAAGATCCTTAGAAATAAATGGAACTTAGGAACTTGTCGATCGTCCACCAACAAAGAAAATTGTTCGGTGTCGATGGATTTTTTCATTAAAGTATCAAGTAGATGGTATGATTGAATGTTATAAAGCAAGATTGGTGGCAAAAGGATACACTCAGACATATAGGATCAAATATACAGAAACATTTGTGCATGTAGCCAAAATTAACATTGTTCGAGTCTTGGTATCTCTAGCTACAAATTTAGATTGACCATTATATCAGTTTGATGTAAAAAAATGCCTTTCTACATAGAGATTTAATTGAAGAAGTCTACATGGATCTACCACTATGAATCAAGAAATCCAAAATCCATGATGAAAAGGTGTGTAGATTAAAAAAACCATTATATGGATTAAAACAATCCCCAAGAGCATGGTTTGGCAAGTTCACAAAGTCTCTGAAGGCATTTGGCTACAAGCAAAGCAATTCAGACCATACTTTATTTTTGAAAAAAAAAGGTATGGTAAGATCATTGCACTTATTGTATATGTTGATGATATGATAGTAACAGGAAATGATCTTGAAGAAAGGAAAGCTCTACAAAGTTATTTGTCCAAAGAATTTGAAATGAAAGACTTTGGTTCCTTAAAATATTTTCTTGGGATTGAGGTTTCTCGATCGAAAGAAGGAATCTTCTTAACTCAAAGAAAGTATACCTTAGATTTCTTAAAAGAAACTAATATGTTGGCATGTCAACCAGCTAATACACCAGTAGAGGAAGGATTAAAGTTATGTATCAAGATTGATCAAGTTCCAGCAAATAAAGAAAGATACCAAAGACATGTTGGAAGGTTGATGTATTTGGCACACACAAGACGAGATCTTACCTATGCTTTAAATATTGTCAACCAATTTATGCATAATCTTGGAGAACAACATATGAATACAATTATTCATATTTTGAGGTATTTAAAGTCTGCTTTTGGAAAAGGAGTATTGTTCACTAAAAACTCAGAGTTCCAAAGAATAGAAGTATATACTGATGTTGATTGGGTTGGATTAATAAATGATAGACGATCTACATCAGGCTACCTCACTTTTGTAGGGAGAAACCTTGTAACATGGAGAAGTAAGAAACAACATATTGTTTCCCGTTCAAGCGCAGAGGCTGAATACAGAGGCATGACACTTAGCTTTGTGAGGCCTTGTGGTTACAATCTCTCTTGAAAGATTTGGGATATCTTGCTAAAGAATTAATCAATTAAGTTATTTTGTGACAATAAAGTAGCATGTGATATTGCTCATAATCCAGTTTAACACGATCGTATAAAACAAGTTGACAGATTCTTTATTAAGGAAAAGTTAGAAGAAAATTCATTGAAATTATCAAAAATTAAGTCAGAAGATCAATTGATTAACATTCTCACTAAAGCAGTCTCATATCGAGTATTCACATAAATTTTAGTCAAGTTGGACATGAAAGACATCTATGCTCCAACAACTATCGCAAGCCCCACCCAGTAGCCCACGTCTACAACCAAACCCCATCATCGACTAGACCTCATCTTCGACTATACCCCATCGACGACCATGCATTGTCGCTGCCTCTTCTTGGGCTTTTTTCCGCCGATAATTTTCTATGGACAAGTCATAACTTCACTGAGCTCTATTCGTTTCCAATAAATGATTCTAGGTATATCAGTTTTTATTTTCTCCATAAAAAATCATTTTTTTTTCCTTGAATGAGTTTTTTACTTTTAAGGATTTTGTTAGATCTAGAAATTTTACTCTATTTGCTTGTAAATGCAATATCATTTTTGAGTTCATCGTTACTATTTCAATTTAGATTATTCTTTTCATTTGCACCTTGGGTTCTTCTGTAAATTAATTTGGTTATTTGTTATTGTCTTCTCTAATTGTTACATCCAGGATTTCTCAAATTTCCTTGGTAGATTAACGGTTCTTTCTTTTCTTAGTAATAATTTTTTTCTAATTTGTTGACTGAATTTCTAATAAGTTTGCCAATTTCCATTAGATCTCTCATTACAGGCCTTCAAATGTTCAAAATGCAGGAAGCTTAGAGGAAGAGTTCAAGATGTTTTATGTTGCTGATGATGATTTATTCATTTGGTGCAGGGCGACTATTGCAGGGCTCATACCGGCAGTTGAGACATCCTTTAGTCGTTGGCCCTAGAAACAACCATAAAATATTTCATGGTTTGCTACTTAGTGATGCAGCATCGTATAAGTAAATTAATTTGAATGAAAGGGTATTTAAACCCATATTTATTATATAATATAATATAAATTCATTATATTTACAAAAATAACTAAAAAAGTTTACTTTGTAAAAAATATGGCTCATGATATTTTATTTTTTTGTAAAGATATTAGATGTATTTTAATTTTTTTAAACTTAGTATACCCCACTCCATAAATAATAACTAAAATATAATTTAACCTTTTTCATCTACTTATTTTTCCCCATAGTTTTTTAGTTTTTTTTTGTTGGTCTTGTAGATTTCATCTATGCGTCTTTAGGTGATGTATTGTTTTTAGTTTTTATTCCTATCCAATGAGGTCCGTTCACGACAAGTAAAATTTGATATAGGAGTATTCTATTAAAGTTTAAAAACTTATTAATATAATACTTTAAATAAATTATTGAACTAAGATGGTAAATAATATTATGATATGTATTTATTAATAAAATATATATTTTTAAAACTAAAACTAAAATATGATAAAATATTACATTTCACCTCTTGTATAGTCTTATTAGTAAACATGTTGATTTAATATACTAGTTATACTTTTCTCTAATTATAAACATGAATTATTAGAATAAATGATTCTATTATATAACAATATATTTCATGTAAAATTCTTTTAAAAACTATATATGTGTCATTTATGTTGAGTGAAATATTTTATTTTATTTTTATTTGTCACTAATAAATGTGGACATATATACTTGAAAAAAAATGATAAAAAAATGAATTAAATTATGAATATATTAAAATTTTATTACTAACACATACAATAACACACATAGAATAAAAAAAATGGATTCATTTAACTAATTTTTATTTTACAAAAATTAACCCCAATTTTAAGTGTTGTTTTATATATTTGTTATAGTCATTCGGATTTGTCTAAAAGGGGCATATTTTTTACAATAGTTTAAAAAAAGGCTAGTATTGTTTTTAGTTTAAAAAAATGCATATTTTAACCTTAAACTTGATAATATATATTTTAATCAATTTTATTTAAAAATAAATAAAAATATATATCAACTCTATTTTACAAAACATAATTATTATAAACATAAAAAAAATATTAACATTTTATAAATTTATAATTAATTTTAAATACAGAAATTTCTTTTATCATATTATATATTAAAGTTTTATTTTAAAAAATAAAAATAAATTATTTTATAATAAAATAAATATAAATTTATATGAAAATGATAAGTTAAATATTTTGATAATTCATAAATAATATAATATATTCTTATTATTATTATTATTATTAAATATAATTATAATTATATTTAATAAAAAGTATAATTATAATATAAAAAATAATATTCATAAAAATAATTAAATTATTAAAAAAACTAAAAACCTCTATATCCAACTTTTTACAAGATATAAATACAAATATAGAACATTTTGACGCAAACTTTGCATCAAAATATTATCTAATATAATATTATTATAATTATTTTTATTTTTATTATTAATATAATAAAATATATCTAATTAATTATATTTAAATATTTAAATAAAATTATTATTAATAAATATTTGTTATCTTAATAAAAATAATAATAATAATAATATTAGAGATATATGTTATAATGTAATCTATTTTTTAATTTTTTAATCTTAAATAATTTATTTTTAAAAAATATCAATAATTTTTCATAAAATTGGTTGTAACTATTTAGTAAAGTTTTTAATAATTTAAAATTTTATAATTTATTATTATTAATTTAAATTATTTTATAATAAAATTTTGATAAGTTATTTGTTATAAAAAATTATATATTTTTTATTATATAAATATAATTTATTTTTATTTATAATAAAAATAAATTATTGTTTATTAAAATTTAATAAATGAGGATATTTTATTTTTGGTTTTTTTTTTAAAAGAGAAAAAAATATACCGTTTGATTTTTTCAAGAATAAAAAAAAGTAGCTAAGGAGGGAAGGAGAGAGAAAAAATATAATTATAGGTAAATGGTTGAATAGGTTTTAATTTGTCTTTTTTTAAACTAAAAACAATATATACATTTTTTTAAATTATTATAAAATATATTCTCTTTTTAGACAAATACCAGTAAGAAAATATATTCTTAATATTATTTTTTTAAGATGGAAGGACATATCGGTCCTTTTACCTATATAAAAAATGTTATTTAATCTCTTAATTTTAAAAAATTGATATATGGTCCCTTTATTTATAAAAATGGTATTAAAAGAGATATTTATTAATTTTGAACTTATTTTTAAAAAAAATTATCAAAAGTATTTTGGTCATAAAGTGGCGATAAAAGATGATGATACTTTCATTAGTTATGTTTGTATTTTTTTGATTTGATAAAACAAGGATAAATATTGAAAATACCCTTCATCAATATATGTTTAAATTTTTTATTTATAAGCCTTTTTGTGATTCCTTTTTTATAAGTAAAAAGACTAATTGTCATATTTTTTATAAGTAAAAGAATTAATGTGTACTTTTTTATAAATAAAAAGACTAATAAATATATTTTTTTAAGTTAGAAGACTAAATATTACTTTTATTCAAAGAAAAGAGATCATTATAATATATATTTTTTCTATTTTTTATTAAGATTCAAGATTCAATAGTCATTGTATGTTTTATAGTAGTGATTGGTCAATTACATATAAATTATTATTATTAATCATGAATATATTAAAAATATAATATATTCTACATGTATATTTTATATACGTTACGATTATGATATTTTAATTTTTTTAATCTTCTTTTGAGACAATTACTAAGAATCTTAAAATATTAAACAAAAATTGTCCCTAAAAAACTAAAGAAACAATTGTTGAAATGTCTTTTGAGACTATTATTAAAATAAGTTTAAAATTGTACCTAAAAGTCTTTCATGATGGTTGCTTATCTTTTGAAATGATTGTTATTTTAGTGTTTAAGAGAATTTTCTCACGTATATTTTAAGACACCTACATAGGTGACGGTTGTGATTGGAAAAACAATAGTCTAAAAAACAATTTTATTAATAGTGTGGAAAAAATTGAAGAACAAATTGATATTTAAAATTGTTTCTATTAGTAAATCATTTCTTAATACTTCCATTTCTAAGAAAATTCAAAATGTTATAAACATTGGTAGGTGCTAATTTAAGATAAAAGCTCCAAGTTTTATTGAAAATTTCTTTAAATATTGATACCATCTTCAATTTTTATGATTACATTTGATTTTAGAATTAGAACGTTAATAATGGTTTATTAAACTTTTTTATTTATTCTCTAATTATTTTAAAGGAAAGTTTGTTATTTATTTTTCACTCATATGTATTATATATGATAAAAAAATTTAATTATAAGTACCATAATCTATGTGATGTATTAAGTTTAACTTTAAAAAAAGTAAAACTTATATTACATATTAATATTATTTTTAATTAACATAAGTTTTGTATATTTATTTCTGGATGATTTTATCCCACACTTTATTTATTAACTTATTTTTACTATATTTTATTTTTATTTAAGTCTAATGTCTTCTTCTTCTTTTTTTATTGTTGCAAGATTCATACATTTTTTGTAAGAAAGACTCGTTAATATTTTTTTTCTTTTCTTTTTCATTGATCTATTGAAGTTATTATATTACGTGCACATTTATAATAACCTAGCACTACTCAATAGAAAAGATTAACCCAAAGATATAAAAATGGTGGTACTTATAAACATATCATTCTTAATTTATACAATCTTGACCTCATCAACTTATTAAAAAAAAAAAAAGATCAAAGGCAACTTCGGCTAAAATATGAATACCGATACGTGGAACACAAAATTATTATGAATGTAATTCAAGAAATCAAGCTGTTTTGAAAATTCAATCGACAAGATACAAAGTAAATTCCATAAAAGAAATTTCTCTTTCAACTTTTAGATCATGTTGATGTAAGCATACCAATAAAAATATTACCTTATATCTTTTAATCTGTGTTTGAATCTTACTTCTTTTAATTTAAAATAATTAATTAATAAATATTTTTTGAATTTCAAGAGAAAAATAATAATAATAAGCTTCGAAGGTGATGTCCATGACATCACTCCTTTGAACCAACTTTATTGTCTTGTATGTCACGTTCATATCATATATACCATCACACTTATGTTGTATTCATTCACACAAGAAAAATCCAAGTTATGCTAACAGATCACCTAGTTATCTAAATTTTGACTAATTTTACACCAATGTACCCAAACATTTTTGGTACCTATTTTTATTTTTAACATATAAATCCTAAATTTTTAATTAATAAAAAAATATATAATTAACTTTTTACACATCATCAGATTATAACCTCATGTGTTCCTCACATGCAATTTAAGTTAACCCAAAATCTACTTTTTCTACCATGGTTGGTGTATAATAACGAGATTTTTTTAAAAAGAAAATTAACCGACAACTTTTTAAGAAAAATAACATTTAAAAAAACACTAATAAGATCCGATATATTTATTTAAAATAAAAAAATACATTTGCAAACACAACAAAGAAAAAAATCATGATAAAAAATGAAAGGACTAAAAAGTTATTAAAAAAATAAAATTAAACATATTAAGAGTAACGTTAAACGTAAACGACTACGATGGAAAAAGCTACGATGAAGAAGATAAAAATGATGAAGAATGAGAATAATATAACTAGAGATGGAAGTAAAAGAAAGCTAAAAAGTGTTACGATATCAAATTATTATTTTATATCTGAATTTTAAGTTTAAATTTAGATAAAAAAATATCCCATAATTATAATATTATATTTTATATTGTTTTGTTTTGCGTTAAATGATTATTTAAGATGATATTTAGAAGATATTATAATAACAAATAAATCATTATTTGTTAAGTTTTTAATATTTAAACAAGTTTCATTATCAAGAAAAAAAATTAGAATATAATATATTTTTGAAATATTATTTGGGAAAGATTAAAACTTATCAATTTATTTTTTAAATTTTTGTTGTTTTAATAAAAGATACAAAATTTGTATAAAAGAGAATGGCAATGATATCATAAAAGATATTTTTGATATAATTTACTTATCTAACATCAATATATTTGATAACATTGGTGTTTTTGTAAACCTCGATGATAGCCAATTCCCATATTTGCCAGCGGTTTTGAAGATTAAATCGACAATCTTGGCTAATAGACTTGTTAGTTCCTTGACTCTCTCTTCCATAATTAATGATGACAAAAAGATTACATAATTAATAATTACAAAAAGATTCATTTGATCGAAGTTTTTTAGATATTTATTTCATATAATCTATTCTAAATTAAATTAAAATAAATTATTTTTTAATCGAATCATAATTCAATATGAAATGAACATATTAAATTGAATCATGATGAATCAAGACATATCGATCCGTAGACTGGACTAAATCGAATTGATCTAAATTTATTTAAAATAAGTAAAATATTTTTATAATATATAATATTTTTTTATTATTTTTTTAAATTAATCAATTTATCATATATAATGTATTATATAAAATAATATTTTACTTTAAAAAAAATTGAAACGATTTAAATCATGTATATCTATTGATCTACATATCAATATCTAATTTGATCAATCTAATCCATGAATAAAAACATATTAAATTAGACTAGATCTTTTTCACAACCGATAATATCGGATTATCATCGGATACATTAGCTTCCCTCAGAAGTCCTACGTATAGCTCATTCAACTCTCTCTCACACATCATTTTCTTTCAATTTTCTTGTATGATTTTTCGTACGCTAACACATTAAAAATGGGAGAACTTGGGTTAACTTAGAATGCCCGTGGAAAACACGTGATTAAGTTATAATCTGATAAAGTGTTGAAGTTAATCATATATTTGGTTATTAATTGAAAGTTTAGTACCTATATATTAAAATTATAAAGTTCATGTATAAACAACTAACAGGTCCAATTACCATCGGCAATCTCAAATTCTGCTAACTTAAAATTGATTATGCGCCCATGTATAATAAAATCTATCGTCCACAAACAAAACAAATAGGCTGCATTTGGAAACGAACTTCAAAAGATTAGAAACTATAGGGTGAGGGGACGGGAATTCTATAGTTTTTACAAACAAACAAAAAAAATTAGTCTCATAGCAACTATAGCGTTTTAATCTTATAATTTTAAAAAATATATGCACTTAATCTTAAAAATCTCAAAACATAGACTAAAATGCATCTTTTTGTACCAAAAATACGAAACTAAAGTGCACATCTTTTAAAATTATGAGACAAATACTACAATTGAAAGTTATGACTAAAAAGCTTATTAGTGGGACCACTAACTCCCTTCTCCCTAAAAGAATAAGAACCCAAAAGACAGATGAGATGGTCATTTACAGAACAGAGGCATCACACTTGTAATCCTGGCTTTCTCATTAACACACCATTTACCAAGCAAACTAAAGTCTAGTGTTTGAGGCCTCGGACCACTAGGTTTAGGAACAGCCAGATTGTGGCACCACTGTTACTAGGTTCATGGTCCCATTTTTACAACATTACAATTTAAAGAAAGAATCCAACGATAAGTCAGCAATTTTGAAGAAGTACGTTTTTCATAGAGATGCCTTCAGGCACATTGGTTGGTGAACTTAAATCGAATTACACTTCAAAGCAGGCTACCAGGCTGTGGACAGCAAGAAAAGGCAACAGAATCAGAATCATATGTCTGAAGCACTCAATGCCATCACCTTGCATTGCTCATTCATGGCTAATAGTTGGGCCTCTTTCTTGTCAAGAAGAGCGCTCAGCTTCACATTTTCTTCCATAAGCTTCTGAACTTCTGCCTCTTTCTGCATCTTCTCCCCCTCTATCTGTGTTGTTTTAGCAACAAGCCTGTTTTGTAGAAACATCGGATTAAAAAAGGGTATAATGTAAACATGTTTTAAGGAAGTAATGCAACACAAAAAGACACCTAGAGCTCACAGGGAACCATTTCTCTTTGGGTTAAAAGTACTTTCAAATAGCTCAAAGAACTTTTAAGATGTTTGGAAATCTCCAACATAAAGTGCTTTTAAGAGATGTAATACTTACTTTTGAGAGAAGTTGTTTTTAAGTACTACTCAAAATCAGTGAATAAATTTTATGCTTAACATCTAAATTCTTCCCTTGAAACGACATTTGACCAAACTTTATTTTAAATCAATTCTAAGAAAAACACATCAAAACAGACTCTTAAAGTTGGAAATCAATGGATTGTTTCAAGAGGGAGATCCCGTGTTGCAAAAAACCAGCAAGACTGCCCCGTCAAATTTCTCTCTCTAAGTTGAGAAATGGTCAACTTTTTACAATTTTTCCTCTTCGAAGGAAACTGTTAACTATTTTATAATGAGATGAGATAGGCCCCGGCATGAAACACACTTCATGATTGCAATTTACAAGCAGAGCTACTTTAAACAGACTTTAGAAAGAATATTATAAAATAGATAAACATAAAAAAATTTACATAAACAGAAACTAGACGTATATATTCAAGATTGAAGAAAACCAAAATATCATCTATTTGGTTCAAGATCAAGCATGAATATATACTAATATCGTATGATTTCTGAGACCAAAATTTCCCAGATCGTCAGCCATTAAAGAGAGAATGAATACATTCATTAAATAACTTAGAGGAAGCATGGATATACCAGCTACATTCTTGTCACGTCACAGCATTATTAAGTGTACATAAAAATGGGGACAGTGAGAAATGTATTATAGTTGCAGCAGAAAAATAAACAATTAAGAAATGCAAATGCCTGCACACTCGTTGAAAAAGCAAATTGTTAAAGTCTGTACAGCCATGATTTTTCCCTCAAAACGCACTTATCAAGAAAGGGCTTGTGCAGATTTATAACCAACTCTTCTGGTGGTTCCCTGGTTGATGTGGGACTTATTTCCTCAACACTCCCCCTCACATCGGGAAGGGTCAACCCTAATCGGCAAGGGTCTTTGCCCTCTGCCGTGGACTAGTGCCCTCTACTGTGTGGTACTCAAGATATGTCGGGTTTATCCCTCCACCGCTAGGGCCTAGCTCTGATACTATGTTAAAGTCTACACAGACATGATTTTTCCCTCAAAATGTGCTTTTCAGGAAAGAGATTGCGCAGACTTATAACCAGCTCTTCTGCTGGTTCCCTGATCGACGTGGGACTTATTTCCTCAACACTCTCCCTCACATCGACAAGGGTCAGCCCCAATCGACAAGGGTCTTTGCCCTATACCGTGTGGTATTAAGAATATGCCGGGTTTATCCCTCCACCACTAGGGCCTAGCTATGATACCATGTTAAAATCTACGCAGCCATAATTTTTCCCTCAAAACGCCCTTTTCAAGAAAGGGCTTGCGTAGACTTATAACCAACTCTTCTGCTGGTTCCCTGGTCGATGTGAGACTTATTTCTTCAACACAAATGAAGTAAGATCATTCACGAGGAGGAGTAATTGTAGATATGCATATGCTTTTGAAGCCTATTAAAGTGCTTCTGACACGGAAAAAAAAAGCTTTTGAAATAGAAACAAAAAATTGCCAAAGGTGGTCTAGGATCCAAGAAGCCAAAATGGAAAACTTGATAAGTGATCTGCTACCGGTTATAATATAGTTGACCAGTACATCACTCAAACATGCATGGAAAAGTAGAGAAAAAAGTTATAAAAGGAAAAGTAAAGTCATGCTGTACAGAAATGAATACCAATAAGGGCCGGGCAAGGCCAATAAAATGAGACAAACAATGAAACAGACATAAGATAATCAATAGAACACATAATTAAAGCATTAGTATCATTGCAAGTATCTAGTACCAAACAAAAATGCACTGACCGTTCAAACAGTCTCTCAATAGTTTTGAATTGCTTCTCTGATGAAAGAAGTGTTTCGCGCACAGTGATTAGACTGCTGACATAAGATTTTAAAGACACGAAGTCCTGCTTTACACGACAGAGCTCCTGTTCATTCTCTGTAGCACGTTGTCTCTGCCTTGACGTTTCTTCAACCAAATCTTCAACTCTCTGCTTCATTTCATTAAGAATACTGTTTGTACCAAGAGCAAACTTTTCCATCTCCTCCAATTTTAAAGACATGTTCTCAATTTGGACCGACTTTCTCTTGATTTCATCCTGACCTAAGGTTACCTTTTCCTTCTCCATAGCAGTTTCAGATTCTGCCAATGATACTCTTTTAACAAGTAATTCTAGCACATCTGCAACTAACTGTGCAGATTTGATTATTTCACCAACATACGCTGCATCTTTTTCATCCAGAGAACCTTGTAGCTCGCTAATTTCGGTGGAAGCTTCTTCACCTGGACCATCAAAGCAAGAAATATCAAGATTTCTGCACCAGCCAGACAAAGGGATACCGTTTTTGTCAACAAGACCAACTCCTTCTAATTGCTTAATGCCACATGATGCATGGGCTAATTGAGGAACGGCCACAAGTCTAGCTTTCGATTTCAAGTACTTTAATAATATTGCAGTTGTTTTAACTCTCCGCCAAAGAACCTCTAACTCCTTATTTGAATCTTCCTCGGACTCTTCTATACAAGCTTTTACGACCATAAGTTTTTCTTGCAAAGAATCCACATGGGATTGATGCCCTTCTATCTCCTGCTTCCACGTTTTGTGTGTTTGACCCAGCTGGGACTTCAAAGTAGACAAATCCATGCCTTCATCAGCTGCCATACCCTGTCAAATCTTGTGGTGATTCAAAACAAAAACTTGAAAGTTCATGGCAGTAACCACTACATGGTCAATAAATGCAAAAGTAAAGAATAGAAAATACAATAACTTTAAAAGAATGTGAGATGTGCCCGAAATTGAAACACCTTAAAAATTCCAACGAAATGCTTGACCATGAATGAAGCTTAAACAGAGTAATGAATTGAAGTAATGGTCTAATTACACAGAAAAAGGAAAGGAAAAAATAAGGTTTTTGGTGCCCATAAATTTAATAGATTACTTTAAAATTTCATTTTTTTTAATGATATTTTCTGGTAAAAATAATTAAAATAAAAGAACTAAGCTCTAAAAACTAAAATATCGAAATCAACCATTAGGCACACAGACAAAGAAAAAGAAAATGGTAGGTATGCAAACATTGCATACTACCCAATGCTCATTTGAACAGGTTGCTATAAGCCTTTAATCGCTTAACTGTGCATTCAGATCAACACGGCCCAACAGTTGTATTATTACAAACCAGAAGTTAGTATTTGTCCATACAAAGATGTAATCAATAAGAGCATGCATACATAATATATGAACAACTTAATTAATATAAAAATATCAAAACTTTCAAATAAAACTAGCACAAAAATCGGTAATTCAAAGCGAGAGCTCAAACACTTTCGAGACACTTAAGGAAAATTGTAATAGAATTAAATTAAACAAAGAATCAGATCCAATTAATAAACCCCAAAAAAAAGCTGAAGAAGAAGGTAGTAGCAAGTTGCAACAGTAGTATAAAAAATTCCAATAAAACTCCAAATTTCATCTCCCAATAAAGTTAATCAATTACTAAAATAACAGATAGATCTTAACAAAATCCCTAAAGAAGACAAAAAAAAACTGAAAATTCAGAGACGACTAACAAATCGGAGCGATTAGATGCAGAATTGAAAACCCAATGAACGGCGATCAGACACAAAAGTAGAGATTTTTCGGCTACATACCCATAAGAGAAAGAGTGAATCCAGTCAAGTTTAGTTTGATCTTTAAGATAAGAAAATACCTCGTTGATAGATTAAAAAACGCAAAAGGTGTTTGATTGGAGTTTCGAGTCAGCTTGCTGAAAGGCTGATTCCTTGTTCGTCTTCGTCTGGCTAAAACTTAATTTTCTTTTTCGAATAACAAAAAACAAAGATCAAATGGTAAAGGACAATAAGAATGAAAGCGAGAGACAGAAGTAAAGTAGCTGAGAACTGGGGAGGCTCTTCTTTGCTGCCTCCTCGATCTTTTCTTTTACTTTGTTTCCATTTTATTCAGCTTGGTAGGACAGTACCATCAATAAGCCCAATGGACTGTGATAGTGATTTTGTCGGTACTGTAACTTGGCCCAAAATATAGGTCCTTAGTTTGAGGTCCAACCATTAAAATACCATTATCTTTATTTTATTACTCATTTGATTTTATTTTTAAGGAAAATATATCAAATATTTTTATGTAAGTTATTAATATATATTTTATTAATTTTAATATTAAATATTTTTAAGATATCCTAATTTTTTAAAATTATTATTAAATATGATCAAAATAAATACTAATAATTTAAATAAAAATATTTAATATATTTTAGTTAAAAATAAAAATAAAAATACACAAATTAAAATAAAATTACTTTAAATATACCAACCTCATCTCCTATATCAAACTATTTTTTTAAGTTTAATGGACAAGTGCTTTAAGTCAAATTATAAACTAATTAAATACGTATCTCTCTCTCTTTCTTTCTCTATAGATATTGCTATCATTATTTTAAATAGACTAAATCAATTAATCTTACATTCATTTTTGTTAATTATGAATTTTTTATTTCATAACCGCAATATTATATTTATTATAATTATAATTAATATATTAATTTTTATTAGATATAATTATATAAATTTTATTATATTTATCAATAGTATTATATTATATTATTTATAATTTATTACAACTCATCGTAAATAAACTTTTTTTTTCTTAAAGCACACGTATTTCATCATATTTATTAATTACTATTTTTCACCACCATGAAAATAATTTATAATAATATTTAGTATGATAGATGGTATATTATAGTTTTTTTTCAATTATAGAAAGAATGAATATGATTGTCAAAAAAAAATTAATGAAAAGTGGAGAAAATGTAATAATGACACCAAAATTAAACTAAAATAAGATAAGGGTATCTAGGTAGAAAAACTTTACAAAAATTAAATTAGAAAAAGAGAGAATAATAGAAAGAAAGAAAAACATTAAAATGATAATTTTGTTCAATTAAATATATTTCATTATTTTGTCGTATGTTTTTATTAATAAAGTAATATTTACACTAACATGTTTCATTTTTTCACAAAAGAGTAACATATGTCATTTTTGTAAGTAAAGTGACTAAAATATCAACTTGATAAAAACAAAGTAACTTCAACTCCATGTTAACATCTTACGTAATTATTTCAAGATTTGTATCTAACAATAAGAATTATCATTTTTTTTAAATCATATATTCTAATCAAATAAAAATATAATTATATCTTAAAAAAATGAGTTACTTCAAATTATTATGTTAAGTCGGAGAAATTATTCATTGTTTTTGAAGTATATAATGTGATATTCTAAGCTAATGAAAATCAAGATTAATACAACTTTAAAAAAATATTACTTGATACATAATCTTCTCAATCAACATTTTCTTTCATTTATCTTCATTTTAAATAACACAATTCGTTTTTTGAAATTTATTCGAGATGAAATACGTTTTAGGTACATGAAGTGAATTGCAAAATTACTAAAAATGTTTAAATAGTTATAATTATGTACCAATATTATGTGTAATGATAAAAATATACTGAAAATTAATAACTATTGTTTAATTTTTAACAAAATTGTATCACATGCATTCTATAAACATCTTTTTGTATGTATAATTGCAATTGCTTAAACATTTTGGACATCAAACATAATATTAAAAGTAATTTCGTACATCTTATATGATAATTAAAGAGTAATTTCAATCAACAAAGAGACTTATGAGCCAAGCTTATAAGGTGTCTAATTATCATATAAGTGTGAACATAATATAATTATTCAATCATTATCCTTTAATGTTAAGGAGATAAATATAAGTATTATAATTTAATTATCTTAAAGAATAATTAAGCAGATAATTAAGGATAAATATATATAAATAATATATTTCTACGACAGATAATTATCTACAAAATTATAACAATTAAATTCTAATCAGATAGTGATTATTTTTTCCTTATATATAGTCACATATGCATAACATATTCTCATATATTATATCATCTTAAAATTACTAAATCTCATGAAAAATAATCATAAATAATCATTCTCTTTTCATATAATTATCATAGTGAAACTTAGATCTCCTCCATCATTCGTTTTACAGTTACTGACTAAATGATCATAAAGTCGAAGACCACTCCCATAAGACGGTCCAAGATTCTAACAATTTGTTCATCTCATGAGTTCTATAGAGAATAATCATACTTGATGTTGCGGTATTAATAGACAATTAATTCAGTCAAAATTTTACCATAATATCTTTAAAAGAATGCATTTAATACAATTCTATTAAAAAATTAAATAATAGTTATCGATTGATTATGTTTTATATTATACATAATAATATTATGAACATAATTACAATAACTTGAATATTTTTACAATTTATTATATACATTATAAATATAATTACACTTAAAAAATTTCCAAAAATTTTACCGTTTATCCCATACTTGATGTGCGTACGAAAGATAAAAGATAGATAACTAACATATTCATAGCGTTGCTAATGGGCAATTTTACGAAGAGGCGAAAGTAAAAAAAGGAGGAATTGAATGATAATACATCAATACATGTATATTATACCACGGCGCCCGTGACGCCGTAGCTACAAAATTCTCTGAAACAAAATAGCAAAAAGAGAGCCCCAAAAGAAAATAAAAAAACTCAGAGAACATCAAATTCAATAATGGCTTATCATGGAATTGGAAGCTAATTTTCAATTTTAAACAGCCAATCACGATTCACGAACTACCCTTGAGCACATCAGTGGGAGATAAAGGAGGAGAATCCAACTGATAAAGATTAAGAGCGGGACCAACAAAACGAAAGAGTATCCAAGCTCCGATTATAATAAAAATGGAAGCATAAGCGAACTTGTTGATCCAAAACAATAATCCCTTCTCTCCCAAGTAAAGCTCCAACGCTTTCTCTGCAACACTCATCTCTTCCCACTTCTTCTTAGACGGCGTCGTACGACTAACATTGGTTGTTCCCTTTGGTGTCTTCAATAACCGATCATCGATTTCAATACCTTCCCTTCGCTGCTTCGAACGCCTTGATATTGACCTTCTCCGAAACCGAATTTCGACCGCTTCGGGTTGTGATTCGACGTTGGTCTCCTCCGGTTCAGTGACTTCACTATTGTTGTTCATGGCGTTAATTTTGAGATTAAAAGGACGACCATGATTGAGGCGCGTGTGTATTTGATTTAGGGTTCTTGCTGAAGGGTTTGAGAGTGTGAAAGTGGGTGGTGGTTGTGGGGGTTTTGTGGATAGAGAATGGAGGAGTTTGGCTTCCATTGTTTTTCGGTTTCAAGCTTGCAACGAGTGGATGAATTTGTTCGTTATCTATATTTGCCTTCGTTATGCTTTGCTTTGCTTTGTTTACTGTGGTGTGCAATTGTGGGACATGACGCATGGATGCTTTTATGGGCTTTTGTACAATTGGGCCTAGATTTGGCCAACGAGGATGGTTGTTTTTAAAAGTAGGGAGTTGGAATATTAGTTCTTGTATTATTTATTTATTTAAATTAAATAATATTTTTAAATTTTTAAATTTTTTTTAAAATATTTAAGAATAAAATATATTATTTTAATTAAATTATTATTTTTTAAAATAATAATTTATTATAAAAATATTAAAATAATATAATTTATCATTAATTAATCTATTAAGATAATTTTTATAAGTAACTCATTTTTAAAAGTTAAATGAATAAATAACAACTTACAATCTGAATAATGAAATAAAAAAAATGACATAATCTAAATATTTTATGATATTTTTTCTCTATAAATTATATTGTCTCTTAAATGCATAACTTTGATAAAAATTCTATAGTATTAACAATTTTTAAGATCAAAATTCAAATTTCAACCACGTTTTTCACACTGAAAATATTAATTATCAATAAAAAAGTTCCTTTAAATTTTTTTATAACATTACTTAAAACTTATAACAAAAATACATCAATTATATATATAATTGATGGAAAGTTGTGTAACTTTAAAAAAAATATAATTTAATATAATATTTTTTTGGTTAAAAGATATAAGAACAACAATTTAATAAAAGTTTCAAATAATTTTAAAATGGCTCAATTCTAACATATATATATTCCCTCCAACCCACCAATAAAAACAACCCTTATTAGACGTCATGTTTTCTCTTATTAATAAGTTACTCAATTCTAACATATTCTTCTTAGAATTACATGTGCTCTTATGGCCATGTGCCCATGTGATCACTAGAGTTAGTTAATGAAGTTACAACACATAAGCTACATATTAGTAACTTGCTCCAAGCTTTCTTAGTTGTCTTGGTTTATAAATAACTTGTAACTATTAGATATAATTCAAAAATACAATTCTACAATTGAATTTCATTTTTAATTCTGAATTCTCTCATTCTTTCAATTGTTCCTATCTCAATAAGTAATTTCTCATTATGGTATTAGAGCCATAAAGCTCTTACAAGAATCCTTTAATGGCTTCTCCAATAATTGGTTATGGTTCTAGTAATAACACATAAACATTTAAGCCTAATCAGGTCTTGTCTCCTGCTCAACTAGCTTTCGCATATACATCGATCACCATTCCACTAGCGAATATGAGTTTTTGCATAAAACTTGATTGATTAAACTTTTTACTATGGCATGAGCACCTGCTCTTATTAATCTCATCCTATGGTAGGGAGAGGATTATCGATGCTACAACTTCTGTTCCTTCTACATTTTCTGTCATGTTCTTACAATCATAATCCTGAGTTTGAGACCTAGACAAAGTTAAATGAAATCATCAAGAGTTGGATATTTTCTCCTGTTTCACAAAATACAATAGTTCACTTTGTTAAATCAGGAACAGTTACAACTCAACAATTGAAGACTATCTTGTGAAAGTTAAATCCATTGTTAATCATTTAGTAGTTGTAGAAAAAGTAGTATCATATTAGCATTTGGTCATATGCACTATCAGAGGTTTAGATCCAAACTATCTCAATTTCATTTTCTCACAATCAATAAGATACTCTCAACTTTGATAAATTTCAGAATTTGCTCATTACACATGAGAGGATGTTGCTACATCAATCTCAATTTTATGATCAAAATTTATAATTTTAGGCTAATCTGGCTAATATGTCTACAATGACACTCAATAGACCTCGATCTTAATCAACTAAACCTTTATCGCGTCCTAGCTAGAATGTGTATGACTTCTTGTACCATAACACTTAGAATACCTCTATGACTAGTGAAAATAAGAACAAAAAACTAGCTACCACACCTACTAGTCCAAGAGTGATGTATCAAATTTGTAACAAGCTAGGTTATACCACACACAAGTGTTTTAAGTTGTGTGATCTACTTGTTGGAAAGATCACACAAAAACCTAGTGCATTCTTGGATGATGCGTCATCATTCTCACACAACCATTAGTTGTTATACTTTGGAGCTACACACCATTTAACAAGCAATTTAGACAACTTGTAATATATTGAGTCATATATATGATCTAATGTATTTAGTGTAGGTAATCGAACCTCTTTACCTATTAAACATTACGTTTGTGGTATTGTTTATATACAGATAATCCTTATCACTTTCTAAAGTGTTGCATACACCAGAGGTCCCTAGTAATCTTATATTAATGCAAAGATTATATGATGTAATAATATTGCATTTGAATTCACCTTAATTCTTTTTCTATTAAAAAAGGAGTCAACACAGAAAATTCTACTCAAAGGACCAGCCTCTATTGGATTATATTGTCTCAGTAAAGTGTCAATCCTAATTCAACCTATCATTATTGCTCATATAATGGTAATGTTGTTTCATTTACCTCTAATCATCTTGTTGCTTTTACTAATGTTTAGATGAATGATGTTTGGCATATGAGACTTGATCATCCTTCTATAGATGTTGCAAGTAAGTTAGTCAACAGTCTATGTTGGAACCTTATTATAAAAATGTTAATAACAATCACTATAATATATGTTCTTTGGCTAAAGCTCATAAGTTTCTATTACACTATATTCATGTTAAAGCCTCACATGTTTTTGCTTTACTTTACATAGATCTATGCACTTAATCTGTTATAGCTACAATTGTTGCTAAGTATTTCCTACTAATAGTTCATGACTTGTAGATTTTTGTGGATATATTTTATTCATACAAATAATTAGGTAGAACATATATTTGATATGTTTCTTGCAATGTTTGAAAGAACCAAATGATAGTCTAAGGGTCTCATTCATCGACTTACATACCCTTACACCTTAAAGCAAAATGGTATAGTCAAGAATAGACACAAAAAGGGTGGTTGAGAAAGGTTTAGCACTCTTGTTACCAGTTGTCTTTCCATCTAGCCTTTGGATTCACTCTTTTAGGATAGTTGTTTTTACAATTAACAGGTTCTTACAAAATTCTTGGATTAGGCTTCCCCATATCAATTCTTGTATGAGAAAATGCTAGATTATAATTTCCTAAAGTTATATTGGTTGCTCATGCTTTCCATATATAAGGGGTTCAAACTTGAGAGTAGGTCTTTGTTTATTGTGTGTTTCTTAGGTATACACCACGTAAGCGTAGGTACTTATGCCTTGATACTATTTTTGAAAAATTGTTTACCTCTAAGCATGTGATGTTTCATGAAGATGTTTTTTCCTATGTGACCTTAACTTGAAACTCTGATACATCTTATGCTTCTATATTCACTTTACTTTTCTCTATCCCTATCTTGTCTAGTGACCAATATCTACTTTTAATTAGCCCTAACTCTTCACTTTGGTTTGACACTTATGCCTTGTATGTTTCACCCAAGTACATACTAGCCTTGTGATAGTCACTTAACTAATATTCCTATCTTGTCACCTTCCTTGCCTTTCCCAAAGCATGATATTCCTTTAGAATTGAGATCTCTACCATCAGAGCATTCACTTGATACCTCCAATATCCATCCTATAGTCACTTTATCTAAGAAGGGCATTGTTAAACCCAAACAATATTCCTATTTTATATCACCCTTATTACTTAAATCAACATGTTATGTAGAGGCTAAAGGCATACCAGAGTGGGAGGTAGCCATGAAAGGGGAATTTAATGCTTTGGTTAATAACAAAACTTGGTCTTTGGTCACTAAACATCAAGGTTATAAACCTATTACATCCAAATGGCTGTACAAAGTTAAACTAAAACTTGATTTCATTTTGGATAAGTATAATTCGAAGGTTATGGCTAAAGGCTACAAGAAATAGTTTGACATTAATTACTTTGAGAACTTTTCCTCTATGGTCAAGTCTCACCCTATTAGGGTGGTGCTCACCCTTGTCTTATCTTCATATTGGTCTCTGAAGTAACTTGATGTGAATAATGTCTTCCTTAATAGCATTTTGGAGGAAGTGGTATACATGTATCAGCCTCAAGGATTTGAGGATACCAATGCACCCAACTTTGTTTGTAAATTTCATAAAGCCATTTATGGACTTAGCCTCTCGGGCTTAGTTCCATAAGCTTTCAGCCTCTATACTCATACTAGGCTTATGTAATTCCATTTATGACATCTCCATGTTTGTGCAACTTTATAGTACTTGAGTAATGATCCTTTTGATATATGTGGAATAACATCATTCTCATTGGGAGTGACATTGTCTATCTCAAAGAGCTAACTCCATCACTCAATTCTTACTTCACTCTGAAGGATTTGTGGGACTTGGAGATATTTTTTTGGCATTAAAATCTTGAGAGATGCTAACGCACTCCATTTCAGCTAACACAAGTATATCGTTGAATTGCTAACCAAAACTCCTATGAAAACTGGTACTTCTTCGTCAAATTTTGATGGTGTATTATTAGATGATGCCATTGAGTTTAAAAGTCTAGTAGGAGTTTTATAGTATTGTGTATTCACTAAACTTGATATTGTCTTCCTTGTCAACAAGTTATGCCAATTCCTTCACTCCCCAACTAATGCTTATCTTGTTACACTTAAATGTGTTTTATTCTACCTTAAAGCCACTTATAGTCATAATTTATTGCTTTTAAAATTAGCCATCCTTGGTCTTATTTTTTTTCTGATTTAGACTAAGCTTGTAGTATTGATGACAAGCATAGCACTCGTGCTTATTGCATCTTCTTTGGAGACATCTTGATATCTTGGGCTTCTAACAAACAAAAAATTATTGCTCATTCTAGTGTCAAGGTTGAGTATAGAGCCTTAGCTCTTGCATTTTTGAAAATGTTGTGGCTTTAGTCAATTTTTAAGGAGTTGTATGTGTCATTGCCTCACACTCCATTTTTTTATGATAATGCTAGTGCTAAACATGTCAATCATGTACAAAATGCTCAGATTGTTGAATTGTTACTAAGATATAATCAAATGGGTGATTGACACTACTATAAAAAGGGTATTTAAGTCGATGTGTAAAATTGGTTTTTGAAAAAACCGACTTATAATGAATTTAAAGTCGGTTCGGTATAGAATTGACGCTATCCACGTAGGATGTAGCGTCAGTTGACGTGTCGAACCAACGCTACATGTGGACGTAGCATCAATTCTAAGTGTCAACCGACGCTATGCTACGTGGATAGCGTCGGTTGACACTTGGAACCGAAGCTATTCACGTAGCATAGCATCAGTTGACACCTAGAACCGACGCTATCTACATAGTGTAGCATCAATTGACACCTGGAACCGATGTTATCCACGTAGCATAGTGTCGATTGACACCTAGAACCGACGCTACGTATACTATGGATAGCATCGATTGACACGTAGAACCGACGCTACACACGTGGATAAATTCTTTTCTCTTCTTTCTTCCCCAGATAGAAACTATTCCAAGAGTTGCATAACTCTCAAAAACCTAAAACCTCGTCCACTTATCCTCCACTCTTTCTCATTTTTTGACCACCTACGACCACCAATTTCAGCACCGGTTAGTGGGTTTTCTTCCTCTCTAACTAATCTTTTAGATCCCCTATTTTTTTAGCAAAATACTCAAAATATTTATACTCATTTCTCACTCATAAAACATCATTTTTTCTTCATTTTTTTATTTTGTCACTTTATTTTACTCTTGTAAGTATTTCTATTAATCCTATACACTTATTATTCGTATTTTTTCTGTTATTATGTGTTATTATTTATGTGTATAATTTTTTGTATTATATATGTAGGTTTGTATTATAATATCAAGAGAACAATATGATTATCTTAAATAACATAGAACAACACCGTGATAATTTTTCTACTATTAATTAATATTTTATTTTTAAATTATTTGTATTATTTAAACTATTTGTTAAACAGATTTTATTTTATTTTCTACTATTATTTAGTAATCAAATTCAGGTTTTAATTTGAGCTTAATAGAAAATGAGTAAATTTTGTAAAAAAAAATAAATTAAAAAATTAAAGTCGGTTCACGCGATGAACCGACTTTAAATTAGTTTAAAGTCAATTTTTAACAAACTTTAATACTCTTTTTTTATAGTAGTGTGAGTTTGAAGTGTTCGTTGAAGGTTCATGGTGTGTAAGTGTTTAGTGTTATCCAAGAGATGTAGAGATGTAAATGCTTGGTATAATGGAATGGGATTGAAATGAAATGAGTTCGAACATACGTGGATGTGTTCGATATAATCTAAGGATTTTTTAGTTTATTTTTATTGTATTTTTTTATATTTTAAGTTTCTCTTAGAATAATTCATATACCTCATCAAATTATATCATTTTAGGATTTTTAAAACTTATTTGAAGCTTCAATATAATAAATGTATTTATTTAACTTCAGTCAATTATTAAGTTATACATTTTCAATTGTTATAAGACTATTTTAACTATTTTTTTATATTTAATTCATATATTTTTATCCTAAAAAATCTTAGCCTAAAATTTTAAACTAGATGCCATTGAAGTTGAATTTCAATAAATTAGACTTATTGAATATTGTTTAATATTAATAATTGTTATTTTTGTTCTTATTAATTATAGAATAAACCTACAAAAATGTTACTAAATTATTGTATTTGTTTCCTTCATACTATTAAATTATTTTTTGTATCATTTATACCACAAAATTCATAAATCTATTTATTTCATTCTGTTAGTTTCCGTTTAACGACGTCACACGTTAATATTAGACTTAAAACAACTCAGTTATATAATTGATATATTTAGAATAATAATTTATATTACGACTTTTGATATTATTAGATAAAAAATTAATATAATAGCTTACAAAATATTTTATAAATTGAATAATATGAATAGAATAAATAAAATATTTTTAATATTTTTTTAAATTTATTTTTAATTTAAAATTATTATTTTATGTAATTTAAAAGAATCCAAAGCTACAAATTCTAACAACTTATTATTATTATTATTTTATCAAAAAATAATAATAACTTTTTATGTATTTTGTTATCACTTTTTATTTTATTTTATTTTATTTTATAGAAAGGTAATAACTTTTATCGGTGAGAAAATATAACAACAATTATGGTACATAAAACTACAATTTATCATGGATAAAATATATTTTTCCTCTCATCTCAGCTAATTCCTTACGATTTTCAATTAGAACACAATTAGTACAGTAGTTTCTCAACATATATACTCTCTGTCATGGTATATATTAGGGGTGTCTATGGTCTGGTCCGGTTCGATTTTTCCTAAAAAATATTTAATTAAACCGGATCGTTCATATTACTTAGATCGGACCGGATTGGACTGTTCATATTATAAAATGGTTCGGTCCGGTTTGGTTCCCGATTTGGTTCGATTTTTTTATAATTTAATAAAAAATAATGTGAAATTTTTAATATATTATTAAACCGGTCCGGTCCGGTTTATGGATACCCCTAATATATATATATATATATATGATAAAAAAATTCTTTTATATTATATTAATCTTTTAAATTAAAAAATATATCATTTATTTTTTTATTTATAAAAAATGTCACTTTAAAATAATTTTATAATTTTAATGATTTTTCAATTAAAATTTTATTATTTTTATATTAAGTGATTAAACGTAATTAAAATACGAGTCTTAAATATAATAAAGTGATAATTAGTATGATAAAAGTTTTACAATTTTTTTTTAATATTTATTATTTACTATTGTTTTATTAATTTTTAATTTTTATAAAAATTAAAATATATATTTAAATAATTTTAAATTTAAATATTATTATTATTGATTTTTTTAAATAATTTTATATTAAATTTGATTTTTATTTTTTAAAAATATTCATATTTTAATAATTTAATAAAAAATAATAATATTTTAATATAAAATCATTAAAATAATATAATTTATCTTATTTACTTTTTTTATAACTAATAAACTAAATTACATCATTTTTAATATAAAAAATTAAATAATTCAAATGATTTATTACCATTAACCAACTCACCCTCTGTGTATATATATTCTGCAAATATTCTCTTAATTAAGAATATCAGGAAAGGAAAAAAAAACATGTGAAACCAATTAATCTCACTAAAATTTCACCATAAATTTACAATATGTATGTCACCCCTGGAAATTTCATCTACAAACACAACAAAAAAATAAAACTAAAAAGAAGAAAAATAAATGATTTGTGAAAATTAAATTAACAAACTGGGTATATATATTTACTGAAATTAATTTATAGAATTATATAAAATAATATAAGACCTGTTACATAACTGGAACTGGAATGATCACCTCAGTACTACTACTACTACTACTCTGATCTTCTTCAGAAAGTGATTTCTTTTTTATAAACTCAATACAATCAGCAACGGCTTCACTGTGGCGAGGATCATTAGTTGGATAATAGTAACGCTGTAAAGTGGCCGTTGATTTAGGAGAATGATTTGTGACCGTAGATTTTGATAGAGCAGATAACATGATTAAACGTAACACAGCTTCACGGAAACGATCCAAAAGGGTCATTGGGGACAAAATAGTAACTGTACTCTTGTTGTTGTTGTTGTTCTTGTTAGTATTGCTGCTTCTGAATCTTGGGATGCAGAAATTACTACTTTTCAGTTTTCTTGGGCTTCTTGATCTTCTTGATTTCTCCATCTTTTGGGTTTAATTATGATCAAATGGGTGTTTCTCTTTATTTATATGAGAATCTAGCTATTTGCATGGGATGGGACAAATTTATTATGTGTATATTTGTTTTTTTAATGGTTTAGGTAAATGGGGAGAGTCATAGACTTAAAAACTTATTACAAGTTTGGCTTATCATCAGTTTATGTGGCTATCACCAGTGTTGGTTTTAGTTATTAATTACTCAAATAATGATGTTTCATTTTTTATTTATAAAATATATTTTTTATCATTTAAATTATCTTCTTTTTCGTTTTTTCATACGGTTAAATATCACATCATAATATATTTTAAAAATAATGAATAATTTTACATAAATAAAAAAAAATAAATTAAAATATTAATAAGATTGATTTATCTCAATAATTTTTTATAATGTACATGTAAGTTTTGATTGTGATTCTCTAAATAGTGGTTTGTTAAAATCAAAAATCTATTTTATAGTAAATTTTTAATAAATTACAAATGATATGATGCAGTATTATTAATATGTATAGTTAGATATATATAATTATATTTAATAAAAAATTGATAAATTAATTATGATTGTGTTATATAAAAATAATTTTATTAAAAATGGTTAACAAGTAAGGTTGCATAGAGAACCACAATGACTCTTATAATACAAGCAATTCAATAATTTCTATTATTTGAATACTTAGAGAGTTTAGGATTGAAATTTAATTATAAATAATTGAATAATATAATTACTTAAAAATAAATATCTCCTCCATTTAAAAGTGAGTATTAATATCATAATTGTCTTTACAATATCTCATTATGCATTAATTAGATCGTAGACAAGTGGTTTTCTTTAATGATTTTCACGCAACATCTATTTCCTTGGAGGTTGCGTCTCATTCTTTGCCTACAGACCAAGACATTTATCTATGCATGAAACTAGCTAGGAGTATATAAACAAGTCTTTATGCACCAAAATTAAGGGTACTAGCTAATGTAACTTATATTATATATAATTAAATAAACACAAATTTACAAAGATATTAGTACTTAAACCTATTAAATTAGGAAAAAAATGAATAATGTTTTATTTTATTTTAAAGTTATTATATCGGATTTTTGTCATATAAAAGAGAGAACACATTATAATTGTTATAATATGTGTTAATATATGTAAAAATTTACATTTAAACATAATATTTGGTTCATGTGGCTTAGAAACAAAACATGCTAAAATTGTGTTGGCTCACATGGCTACATGTGCAAGTCTGTATGCATGGTTACATAAATTTAATTAAATAATTTTCATGGCCTTCAAGTTTCAACCTCTTACTTTAATCTATTCCACCGACTTACCGGCCACCACCAAATGAAATATCGTCATGTTTATAATTTATCATTAATTAATACTCGGCATATAAATTTTCATTTCAACAATTTTGTGAATGGAGGTAGATAAAAGTGATAACATTTTATTAATGTTATTATGTCATAGATGTAGCAAGCTAACTATAGTACGTGGCTTCCATGCTTTGAATTACCGAAAAAATATACATTTATCATGCATTAATGTTAACATGTTGTTAGGACAAATGAGTAAAAGTAAGAAAAAATGGATCATTTTAATTTTTTTAATTTTTTTTTATGATCGTGGTATGTTCTTGAATTGAATTATTGGTTCAAAATTAATAGATAATTTATCGAAGAAAAGATATTAAAAATTTATTAATTTTGATAAAAAAATTACTTTAGTTTATTGTTTATTCGATGGTACGGCATTAATCTATTCTCTATTTTAAAATAATCATCGATTTACATTTAAAATATTTAAGTCAAATTAGAAGAAGAAATTAATATTTTGAAAAATATTATTTTTTTGTTACGAAAAGTAATGGAAAAAAATTCAAAAATAATAATTTTTTTCAAAATAAATATAAAAATATTTAAAAATTATTATCAATAATATTTATTATAAGAAGATGAAATATAATATAATTGTAAATAGAAATCATCATTCAAATATTTATCGAAATTATTTCTTAAAAAAAGTACAACTTTTCAAAATGTTTATTATATTCTCGAAAATTTATTATAAATTATAGACATGTTCATAAAAGATATAAAATTTATGCTATTATACTAAATAATTAATAAATTAAAATACAATTTTTGTGAAGGTTAGGAGAGTTCTACGGTACTTTATCCTACATTCTCATAATTGCATCATCTTCGGTCAGTTTCTTTGTTAGGTTTTCGCTTTTTTTTTCGTCTGGATAGTTTATATTTTATCAAGAATTTAGTATTAATTTGTTTTGGTTAAACCAACCAACTAGACCATCACAGGTCTTTGTGTTAAATGGTATTATGGTTCTAAGGTACAGAATTATATCAACGAATTAAAAAGTTATTTTATTAATTATACGAATAAATTCATATATTTTTATTTATGCTTTTTATCGGAAAATATCATAAATATTTTTAAAGTTTTATTTTTATTTTTATCTTTTATCCTAAATACCTAACATATAACATTAATAATAAATTTGTTATACTAGACCTGATATATTAAGATAAAACACGTTAATTAATATTTATTTTTATGTAAATCTTGATTTTTTATTTTGATATTTTAATTTTGAGTTTAAATTATCTAATGACTAAATTTATTCATTAATCTTTTATTAAATTATTAATATAAATTATTTAAGATAATTAATTTAACTAAATATTAATATTAACCTATTAATGAAATCTTTAAATAAAAATAGTTTATTTTCTTTTTAATTTTACAATTTTACATGACTATATAATCACATTTTCTATTAAATTATGTCTGCAATTTGATGTAATAATTTTTTTATTTTATTTAATTAATAAAAAAATGTAATGATATTTGATGATAGAATAATTAAAGTTAGATTATTTTTGGCAAATAATTAAACTAAATCAATAAATTCAGTTTTAAAAAATAAATTAACAAAGAGCATAATTTTTAACATTGTATCATAAATATTAAACTTTATATGTTATTTCAAAAATATATATTTGAATCTTACATACTCTTTGAAAACTATGCATATAAAACATAAATATTCTTACGTACATATATTCAAATGATATGTAATACATACATACATATGATTATTAATAATTAAAAACAAAATAAGATTAAAAAAATCAAAACTAACAATAAGAAAAAATTAGACGAGAAAATTATATTTAAAAATGAATAAGGACAAGAAAAGCAAGTAAACTCCAAAGCTTAAAATAAAGTTATAATAGTGTTATTTAAGTAAAATATGAGCTATTATCTATTATGTTACCATTTTAAATAATTAATAACGAAAATCAAGGCAAATCTAAGGCCCGTATTGCTAAAGAAAATTTTAAAAAACAACATTTATAGAATTATTAAAATTTATAATACAAAAATAACATTTTTAAAAAATAATTTTAGTATCTAAATATTAATTTTTAGTATCCATTTTTATATAAATTTTTGAGTGTTACGTTAAAAGAACCCAAAATATATTTAGGATTTTGGTCAAAAAAGAAATATTTGAAAAAAATTAAAGGGCATTTTAGTCATTTAAAGTTTTATTATTAATTTTACTTTTTTTTCCTTTTTTTTTGTTTACACTCTTTCTCTTTCATTTTGTTTAGTGTTTAAGTTTAGGATAAATAACTTATTATTTATGATTAAATATTTAAGATTTATTATTTAAGGTTTAATGTTTTGAGTTTAGTATTTATTGTTTAGAGTATAAGGTTTAATAAAAAAAATAAATGAGAAAGAATTTTATGTGAATAGATAGATGTGTGAGAAAGAGAAAACAAGAAAAGAAAGAGAGAGAAAAAAGAAAAGATGAAAGAAAAATAAAAATATTAAATTGCTCTTACTTTTTTAGGTATAAAAATAATTTTTATTAAATGGATATTTTTTGAAAATATGTGTATTTTAAAAATACTATTTAAAAATATTGAGAATAATAAATATCAAAATAATAATAAAAATTCCTAAAAATCCAAATTCATCAACCCTTTAAACTTGTATGTTTTTACTATAAATAAAAATCACACCATAAAATTTAACATTAAATACTATTTACTTAAAATATCTTTGAACACAAACTTTTTTTTAGTTAAATGATTTTAATGTTGAATATACCAAATTGAATCAATTTAGTGTTATAATTGTTATTTGTTGAGGTAATATTTTTGGACTGTATTTATTGTTTTAACTTGTTTTAAATTTTTATTTTTAATTTAAATATATCAAACATTATTATTTTAATTGTTATTTGGTCAATTTTAATAGTAAATGATACATCTAAATTATCTTACATATTATTATTAAATTTTGATAAAAAATATTTTATATATTTTAATTGATAATAAAAATTAAAAAAATATTTAAACAAAATATGGTTAGTCCAAATATATTCCATTCTATTTTTATTTTATTTTTAGCCTGTCATAATTTTCATGTCGTTTGGGGTTTTAACCTTCGTACTTACACGTCGTCGAAGAGCCGTTTATGTCTATCACCACCCGATAATGGTTCTTTCCATTGGGGCCAGTTTTCACTTGAATAGCTTACCTAATTCTTCAGGTTGAAGATTCTCTGTACTCCTTCATAATTTTCACTATTTCTATCTCAACAATGCTTTTTCTTTAATCTGTGCTTGCAAAATTTTCAGGTCGACACTGTAAATACGCAGGTCAATCAGTGGTAAACTATCATCATCTATCTCTAATTTATTACTATCAATTAATTTGGATTCTATTATTGAATCAATTTATTGTTTTTTTCTGTTAAATAATTTGGGCAGAGAGCAATTCCTATACGTATATTATGGGTAGGGAAGAAGAAATCACGGGGAGTACAACTTGTATTCGATGAGTATATTGAAAAGCTTAAACATTATTGCAATGTTGAGGACGTTCGGATTCGATCGAACCCTAAAAATGCTTAGTATGTTTACTTATTATTTCATCTTTAGGGGAGGGGATGATCTGTTTCTTGTTTGCTATTCTATGCAGTTAGAGGTTGATTCGTAATTGTACGATAGATATGCGATTAATCGATGTGCATTTGCAATTCATTATATTAATTTGAATTTGGAAGTTGGAAATTTCATGTTCTTACATGTAGTGATTGGAAAGCTCAAGTTGAAGATGAAGATGACGCGGTTATGAAACTTATCAAGTCTGAAGATTGGGTATGATCTTTAGCAAATTAGCATAATTTGGTTTTCCACTAAATGAATTCAAGTATTATTTGAATTATAGGATCACACAAGTATTTTTTGTTTAGATGAAGGCTGAAGCAATTCACATTTTGCAAAATAGTGAAACGAGTAGATTAGCATGTACTTGATTATGAAGCTTAAGATCGTCTTTTCCTTTAGTTTCTAAGTTTTTATTACAATTCTTTGCAAAATAGTAGATACAACTTGTACTTCATTATTCCTTGCTTTTGCATTTATGCTGTTAGACTTACTCTGGATTTGCTTCTGTCAACTTGAAACAATCATGCTTGGTTCAGAATTATTTTTGCCTGTAGTGAAACTTTTTGGCGCACGTTTATAACTTCTTGCATGTATGGCATTATATTGTGTTAATTTACGAAGGTAGCTATATTTTCTATTGTACTCCCGTCTAAGAAATGGTTTCATAATTGACGCTTCCACTTTCAGAATGTAAAATATGTTGAATTTGCACTCACACATGGAGAGCCGGAAGCCCGAAATTACAACTACAATATATTACTCATACTAATATTAATACAATACATAAGTGAAATCTCACACTCACTCTAAGGCACGGACAGTTAAGCTGCATCTCTCTCATACACACAATACGTCAAGTGGCTCAATCTTTATTATCTCCACACTTGGATTGCAATAATTCAGCCAACCAAATATACATGTTAGTGAATCGGGTATATGAGCTGATTTTAAGCATCTAGACTTTTCTATAATAATATTTGAGGTAAATATTGAATTTAATTGCTGACAACTATTACATTGCTCACTACCATACTATTACTAAACATACAAGGTTTCTAGAATAGAACATTCTTTATTATTAGAGAAGTATACGAGAAGCAGTGATGTTAATTCAACTGTTAAATGATCACCAATCTCTCTCAAATTTTCTAGAGAAACCCAATGTAGAATTTTCATGAATGCTTGTATGGTAATTTGATAGTAAGGAAATTGTTGTCAGCCATTGCTGGATATCTACCTAAATTTAATATTGTAGAAAAGTCTAGAAACTTAAATCGATCGATATAACTGACTCTGCTCGCCTATATATGGGTCATTGTGATATTGAGTTGTGAGAATGAGTAAATATTAGTTGTGAGGTGGTGAGTGAATTAATGAGAGAAAGCTAAGGTGAGCTTGTGAAGAGTGAGACACTGCTTAAATCGATGTATTTGTGTGTGTATATATATATATATACATAGAATGAAGGGTAGCATAAGTACATTAATTATAACAAAAGTATACAAAAGTCCATCAATTTTTTGGTAGAGCACTCTAAGTCCACTAACTATGGAAAAGTATATCAAAAGTTTAAAAATAAAAAAAATGTCAAAATTTGGAACACGTGAACACAAATGTGTTTTTTTTTAGTTGTTACGTGTTCTTAAGTTACTTGTTATATATTCAAACCTATTCAAGTTCATACTTTTTGAGTTATAATTGGTTTAGAAAACATGTAGTAACTCAAAAAATATGCAAATGTGTATTCACGTGTTTTATTTATGACTTTTTTTTTATTTTTAGATCTATGATATACTGTTTTATAATTAATGGACTTATAATATCCTACCGAAAAGTTAGTGGACATTTTTCATAGTTAATATACTTTTGGTATCCTTCATCCTATATATATATTTTGATGGTAGTTATATTTTTTGGTGCACATGTTTTGGGGCTCTCCACATTCATCTACAAATTCAACAATTTGGTAATAGAGCAACTTTAAGGCCTACACCAATTCAAGTAAATGCAGTTGTTGAATAAAAAGAACCCTTTTATTTATGATAAATAAACACGAAATTTGTAGAATTGATATTCACTCACACTTATTCACGCATTAATGCACCCACTTACACTCGGAATGACTTGTCACTCTAGCTCACACATTTTTGTCACTTCACGCACTCTCATCTATATTAATCACTTCCTCACACACCTTACAATGGCCATCTTCTAAGTATTTATAGGCAAAGTAAGTCGGTTGTTTAACCGAGTTCATTACCTTCTAGAGTTATCTCCATGTTACAGGAATATTATAGTTATGAGTGCCAGCTAGGTACCTGATAATACATGGAGAACACTCATGAGAATTCTAGAGTAAATGGAGAGAGGCGATGACGTTTATGATTAAAATATTGGTGTTGTTTCACTTCTATCTGACCTCTAAAAGATGCCATTGACAGTGTGCAATCAGGATTGTAGCATGTTCACTTGTATCCATTTGGTGATCATGCACTTGCAGGTTGTTTTGTTGGATGAGCGTGGTCGAGACTTAGGGTCTGAGGACATGGCTGAGCTGTTGGGGGATGCTGGGAATACCGTAGGAACTATCCCTTTGTCTTGATTATTTATTGCTTTCTGACCATTTGGTTTAGGGCATCTCTAACAGCATCACCATCTTTTCCCCTCTTTTTTTTTTAAATATTTAAACTCTTTATTGCAGGGAGCATCAAGATTATCTTTTTGCATTGGTGGACCTTACGGCCATGGACACAAATTGCGGGAGCGAGTTAACTTGTGTATTAAGCTATCTTCTATGGTGTTTAATCATCAAATTGCTTTACTTGTGCTTGTGGAGCAACTTTATAGGTATATGTTTCGATCTTCAGGCGTCATTGACATCTTTATGATGTGTTTTTTGGTTACGGAAGGCTTAAATGCAGACTTGTAGTAACAATCTAACTCTAGCCAAAGGAATAAACTAAATTAAATCCAATTATTACACTTCGAAGCATGCAGGCATGGACCTAGCCGTTTAGTGAATTATAGCATGCTTTTAAACAATGTAACTGTCAATTAGTCACCATGAATCTCCCACTAGCTTCATGAAATTGGGCATACATAGTCCCTATCACCTGTGGCATTTCCAGAACCCTTGATTTTGGAACTCTCAAACTTTGAAAGCTGGTTTTTCAGATGCATAGCAAGACAGGGCATGGCGGAAGAGAGTAGGAAAAATTTATTCTTTTTCTTCTTTAAACATGTCATATATGGTAAAGCTGGCATGGCTACTATTAGTGCTTAGAAGAGCTAAAAGATTAGTTTATTTTCCTCTTATTGTTCAGCTGCAAAATCTTTTAATATTTGTAAAATCTCCCTTTAATCTTTAGATTCAAGTTGTGTCAGCTGCCATTTTTTATTCATAATACCACCCAAAACGAATTCCCTTATTCAGTAACATTCAATAAACTGTCCCCTATGCTTTTTGGATAATTTTCTTTAACTGAATAAGGCATGTTTGTTGTTTGATTTAGGTCCTGGACTATTCTAAAAGGACAAAAATACCACCATTAATTATTTCGTCCACCTTTTCTGACCAAATCACAAGGGTAACTATCATTTCTTGCAAGCTGTTCATTCATGCAATAAGTGTTGTACTGACATGCTCTCTCCCTCTTTCTCTCATATATGCTTGACTCAGTCTCTTTCAGTCAGACAGTTGAGTACTTCAGCTTCATAAAATGCTTCAAACAGCAATTGTATGCTTCAGAATGTTGCAGTTATCAAGTTAAAAACAATGTGCTACTTCGGTTTTCAAAGTAAGCTAGTTGATCAGAGGAAGAGGTTGTATATTGGGTTGGTCATTTAAAAGAAAAATAGCCTTTTTTAATTTTGATAATTTTGTAAAATCTTTCCTAGGTGTATAAAGTGGGTAGGCCTGAACTCTGAACTGAAGAGCGTTTCTTCCGAATTGGTTTTATTATGTTTATTGTCTGTGCTCTGAAATACATTACCTACATTTAGAAGCACACTTTCGCTAAAGCATGTAGAAATTTTTGCTTTTGGATTTTGAAGAGGCAGATCATCATGAAGAAAAATATTCATGTGCAGTGCACCAATTTTACCTACAATATTCCATGGCTGCAGGTGAGTTATTTTATTTCGTTTTTTTTAGAATAAAAGGAGATAACTTCGAAATTTCATGTCTGCTGTTGTCATTTAATGCGAGATTGTTTGTATGTAGAAAATTAGATAGGTGCAAATATATCCTTGATGCATTTAAAGTAGTTTCATTTTCTTGTACAAACAAATTTTTAATATTTCTTATTTTAAAGGCAGCCCATTTTACAAACTAAGGTAATGTCTTTTATTTTCTAAAACTGACAAAAGAATATAAAGAAAAATGACATCAAAACTGTAATACCCATATCCAACATTTTATTATTACACCTACTATGAAGCCTTTTCCCTGCATCAATCAAAGCATGATTGAACAGCTTGTACAACACTGCACACTACCACTTTTGACAAAGATTCCTGACTGAAAATGTATATATAGCCTTTAATTTTGCACACCCTGACCTAGGGCTTTCAACCTCATGATGACTCACTTTCTTGGATGTCTTTCTTTTTAGAAAAAAGCCATCCTAATAGTGGAGCTAATGGCTTTCTCTTCGTCTTCTTTGGAGGAGAGGATCTTTCTACAAATTCATCTCTGTTTATAATAACCTGAGCCAGTGAAGGAGGACTAGCAAATTGCACATATCTTTTCTTTTCAAAATCTTTATCCTCATCATGTTGTGTCTTTGTTTTGACATTGGTCAGGTTCTCAACGAACTTGATATCTTCAATATCAGGGTCAACTCTTTTTTTCTGAAATTCTATGGCCTTTAGCTTTTGAATTCCTTTCCTTGTCTGATCAAGCTCTTCTCTTAGAGATTTTATGCGGTACGCCATTAAGTTGTTTTCTTCCCTAGCTCTCTGAAGACTTTGCTTTGTTTCCTCAAGCTCAGCTGTTAAGGTCCCAATTTTGGATTCAGATTTTTTGTTCTCTTTATCTGCAGCTTGAATCTGACAAAAGTTATGGTCTCCATTAGATATAGCTAAGTTCCTTAAAGAATATTTTGCACTCATGATTGAAAATCACACGTTTCTATGAAATCGAGTGTGGAACTTCTCTGCTACTCATATAATTTACAATTTGTACTCATATAATTTACAATTTGATATAAAGACCTAATAGAAAAGATTATCATAAGACTGATTAGGATAACATGAGCCATCCATTCATATACTATCTTTTCTGTCCATTTTCGTCCCTGAACAATCATTCATCTGTTTTAGTCCTCCTAGTATCAAAATCTTAACCTATTTAGTCCAAAATTTACCAAGTCTCTTGAGTTAAAATTTACCAAGTCCCTCTGTTTTAAGTAAGAACCTCCGTTAATTGTAGACATAATGTGCCACCGTAAATGAGTGTTAAATTTGTGAATATGAAAATATTTATTTTTCTTTCAAAAATCAATGACTTTTCCTTATTTTCATTAATGACAAATTATCTAACTTATGTACACCTTAAATAAATAAGAAACTTACTGTGCACATTTATTTTTAAAAGTTAGGGGACTCCAAGAGTTAGTTTCTCATGACATTACATCTATAAAGTTGGGAATTTTTTGCACTTAGCATGAACATAGATAGAGATGAAGAGAGATATTAGAACACCTCTTTGAGCTTGTTGGCATAGATTTCACCAGCTAAAACCTTTTCTCCAAATAGCAGTACTGCTTCTTTGACAGACTTGAAAGGTGCTCTAGTGTCAATCTCAGCTCGACCCATGACTACAATTTTGCCTTCCTCTCTATCCATTGATGAGAACTTTGTCAAAGATGCAAATGATGAAAGAAAGATGTTTCATTTTTATAACACTAGTTTAAGAAAGTGTGGGGGTTCCCATTATCTAATTTGGGCATTGTTAAAGGTAGTTAATAAAAATCATGGTGCTCTTTGTTTACTTCGCGTCCACTTCACTGTTATTTTGTTAAATGAAGTTGACAAGGGTGGTTGGACCATCTTGATTTCTGTTATGTACTAATTGAAATTTTGACCTTCTGGCTTATGCCTTTGATTAGGACATGTCCGCTGTTCATCATCCATATGGGCCCATGTAAAAGAGATAAGGATAAATCCTTCCCATATTTATGTAACTCATTTCTTTACATGTTTTTTTTATTTTTATCCTTCCTCTAAAAAAAAATATTTCTTTATGTTATAAATAGAAATGTATGTCTATTATATTTTTAAACGTTAAAGGAGGGAAAAATAACAAATTACTATACATTTCCTTTTATGATTTTTTTAAGGGAAAAATGTCAGTTTCCTTATATAATTATTATAAAATAGATATTTCAGGTCTTATAATTAGTAGGTTGGATTGATTAGTTCTCATAATTTTTGAAAAATAATCAAATTGATTAATTAACATAACATTGTTAAATTATGCTTTATACATAATGAAAAATATATTTGTTAGACACATTCTTGATTAACTAAGGTTAAGTGGTAGGTTTAAGTTACCAAAGTTTTAAAAATTCTAATTTATTTCTATGTTTGATAATTTATATAAAAAGAAGCCTGCCTCGAGATGGATTTATGTGGTTTGCCTTTGTATTTCACTTGATTAAAAATATAATTTTATCCGTAAAAATTGAAATTTAGATTATATTTAACATGTGTTTTTTCTAACTTTATTTTTGATCTCATATTCTAAGTTTAAAATGTTTGGAGTTCGAATTTTATATGCAAATTCAATTACTTTTTATTTAAAATCTATTTTTTTTAAAATTCACATTTAATAATTCTTTAGTTAAAAAATTTAATTAATTTTTTAGTCTTAATGCTTAATTTTTTTATTTGTGATTTTCCATGCAAACTTTATATTATTAATTATTGGTCGGTGCGTTTTGGGGCTAGATCTCCCACTAATTGCCTCCCATTTATTGTCACTTAAATTTTTTTTATTTTGTTTCTTTTGTTATTCATGCTTATTTATTTTATGAATAAATCATGCATTCAATATTACAAAAATTTCACAATTATTATCGTTTTCTTCAGAAATTCATGAAAAAAAGCATAAGAAAGTATGGAAACTTTATTTAAAGATCTTGAAATTGAAGGTAAGAACTTAAGCTAAATAATATTTCATTAAAGTAAACTACTAACTACATGCCAAATAAAATGCTAAGTTTTTTTTTTTTTTTGCTATGATGTTCTCTAACGTTAAGAAGCTAACAAATTATGCAATAATCTCATTTAAAACAATTGTGTAGGAAATTGAAATTACATGTTATCTTAATTTAGGTAATATTTGTGCCATGAAATATAGTTAGTCATCATTTGAGATAGCAGGTATATGTTGCTTAATCTTTTTAATTGTTTCTCACTAATATAAAAATTATGAGTAAACTAAATAATTTGAATTGATGTGAAGGGTAGTCGATAATTCCATAATCACTATATCCCATTATTTTCATATAACGAAACTATTATCTTATTTGTTTTTTACTTGGATGGTTAAAAAAAATAATTTTTTTAATTAACTATATTATTCACACATTTATAAAAATTTAAAATTTAAATCTTTTATATATTCAAATAAATTACACTAGGTATTATCGAGGAATTTCTTTCTTTATGACATAGTATTTGATGTAATCTAATGAAATTCCTTTTTGTGTTTTTAGATTTGTTCTACCGTTTCTTTCTTGGCATCTCTTTTAAGGAGTTCTGCCATGAATATATTATTAGGTCATATGAGAATATATTATTAGGTCATATGAGGATAGATGAATGCATGAATTATTATAAATGAGTTGTTCTATATCAATTTAAAAAAAAATGATATATCTAACGATTCATTTATATTTCTTAACACTCTCTTAAATATGTATTATTTTATCTTTACAAAAATTCATCACTTTAACTTTTTTTAAAAGCGGTTTCCTTATCTTTTTGTAAAACTCATTGGGAGTTAATGGACATTAATCACAAAGATTCGATCCTAGAACTTTATTGATCTAATACCGTATAAAAGTATCATACATAAATTTTTTACAAAGTTTAAATTTGTGAGAGTTAAGGCTAAGAATCATTTATACTCTTCATTACATTAGAACATAGAATTTCATTTTTTTTTAAATTTTCTGATCATTTTGCTTCCAAACAAGAATACAGATAGGGAACACATAGTATGCTAGTTGTGTTTTGGAATTTGAATGCTGATATTTTCTCTCTTTTTTTTTGAAATATATTTTTTTCTTCGTTGGTAAAACTTATAACATTTTACAAGTATTAGGTTGGTTACTAAAGCTTACATTTGATAAAGTAATAAGGTATAATATATCCATCAAAATGGGTACCAAGATGTAACATATATATACATAATTAATATATAATACAAAGAATTTTTTTAAAGTTATTATATTATTTAATATTTATAAACCAAATACGCTATTTTAGGTGAGCCAAGAAACAAGAAGAAAATTTGGAAGTTAATTTATATAATTTATTTTTAAATAATTATAAAATAAAAATAATACAATTCATACAAATGTAAAATTTAAAATAATATTATATATTTCTTAAGATAAAGACATTATAAATTTACTTATAGTATATACTTTTTGAATTATATGTATAAAACATGTGAACCTATCCTTTCTTATAAGTACACCAATATATGAGATATAGGAAACAGAGAGAATAGGGGAGATATAAAATCAAAGAGAGCGAAAACCAGAGAAGGGAGAACTGCACAGAATAAAAAAGAAAAAGAAAAAGGTAGAGAAATGCACAGGAAAAAATAAAATAAAAGAAAGAATAGCGATGCCAGCAGAAAGCAGATCGGAGCGCGAAGCACGAAAACAGATTCTTTCTATGATTCAAATTTTTTTCAATTCTTCTAGTGAATTTATTTATTAAATTTAATTTTTAATATGAATTAATTTTTTTTATTTAAAAAAAAAGATGTAATTTAATTTTAAATTATACTTAATTTTTTATGTTAATTTGAATTATTTTTTTTCATGTTTGTTTGATTTATTTTGAGTTTATTATTTCTAATTAATTGATCATAAATTAGATGATTTTAATATTGTGATTTATTATAGAAAGAGAGAATTATAAAATAAATTTAGAATATTTTGTCATAGATAAATATAGAGATTTAAAGAGGTTTTTGGATGAATAAGAATGTTTCTAATTGATTATCGAAAGAGTTTTTTGGATGTTTTTGAAAATTATTAATAAATAAAGAGAATTAAATTTAATTAGCTAGATGAGTAAATCATAGTGAGAGATAGGTGAAATGATTCTCATTATATTAATTTGATCTTTGAATAATATCTTTATTTTTTTTTAATTGATTTTATTTTAAATTTTAATTATAAAAACCTCATTGATTTTTTTAGATAAAATTGAGATTAATATAATTTTGATATTTGTCAAAAATAAGTCACCAATAACTAAGGACGATACTCTTTCTATCACTTTATTATAAAACTATGATACTATGTACTTGTAGTAGTTTTACACCGATAAAGTTTTTGGCACCGTTGTCAGAGATTGATTTTTTCTTGTTTTTGTCAACATCGATACAAAGTAATATTGGTTTTAATTTAAAATTATATTATATTATATTTCATTTATATTTATATTTTTTCCCTAGGTATGTTTTTTACGTTGGATGCACCGTGCTAGAATTTGATCTAGAGATCGAAAGAATCTTTAGATCACGAAGAAAGAAGAAAGTACTAGCCATGACTGAAGAAGAACATAATGCTCAATCACGCACCTTGAAGGATTATGTAAGGCCAATTGTGAATGACAATTACTTAGGTGTAAGACGCTAGGCCATTAATGACAATAATTTTTAGCTCAAATCTGCATTGATTAGTATGGTGCAACAAGCCCAATTTATCGGATCTCTACTTGATGATCCCAATATTCATTTGACGATGTTTTTGGAGATTTGTGACACTGTAAAGATGAATGGTGTTACTGAAGACACCATTAGACTGAGATTGTTTCATTTTTCATTGAGGGACAAGGTCAGAGATTGGCTATAATCTCTACAATCAGGAAGCATCACTAGTTAGCAATACATGGCTGAAAAGTTTCTTACTAAATTCTTTCCACCTACAAAAATAACCTAACATAGGAGTGAGATTGGTCAATTCAGACAAAATGATTTTGAGACACTCGATGTTGCCTTCAGCATGGATTACCAGATTGGTTGTAAGTTCAGATGTTCTATAATGGGTTAAATGGGCAAACTAGAATCATAGTTGATGTTGCTTCTGGTGGAACTTTGATGTCAAAGACAGTTGAAGGTGCTACTTCTCTTTTGGAAGAAATGACTTTAAACAACTATCAATGGCCAAATGAAAGATCTATGGCCAAGAAAGTTGTCGAGATTCATGAATTGAAGCCGTTTATTGCCCTTTTAGCTCAATTTGTTTCTCTATCTCATCAAATTTCAGCCTTGACAACCCAAAGAATACCATAAAGTGGAGAATATGTTACAGATTCAAGTATGATAGTTCTGATGAATGAAGGAAGTCAAGAACATGTTCAATACATCAACAATCGGAACTACAATTATCGTGGTAATCCTATGCTAAATTACTACCATCTAGGGCTTCAAAATCATGAGAATTTTTCTTATGGAAACACAAAGAATGTGTTGCAACCTTTTTCTAGGTTTGATAGTCAACTAAGCGAAAAGAAGATGTCATTTGAGGATGCCATGATTTCCTTTATTGAGGAGACCAAAACAAGGTTTAAAAAGAACGATTCATGACTAAATAACATTGAGACTCATTGTAGCAATATGGGAGCCACTATGAAGAATCTTGAAGTGCAAATTGGGAAACTAGCCACAACCATCAATGCTTAACAAAGAGGAACTTTTCCTAGCAATACAAAAGTGAATCCAAAAGAACAATACAAGGCCATTACACTTAGGAGTGGAAGAGAAATTGAACGGTCACCATCAAAGGAAACCGAGTCCACCCATACAACTCTAAACAATGACCAAAACAATCATAAAGTAGATAATAGGAGATTGTTGATGATACACTAAGAGAGACTAACATGCCTCCATCAATTTCATTTCCTAACAATCCTCATATTCTCTCTACTCCACTTTCTTATCCTCAACACTTTCAAAAACAAAAATTAGATAATCAATTTTCTAAGTTTTTGGATATCTTTAAGAAAATTCATATAAATATTCCTTTTGTAGATTCCTTGAAACAGATGCCAAATTAAGCCAAATTTTTGAAGGACATCATTTCCAAGAAGATAAGGTTGGAGGAGTTCAAAACATTGAAGCTTTTTGAAGAATGTAGTGCCATTCTTCAAAAGAAATTACCTCAAAAATTAAAAGATCCAAGGAGTCTCACTTTGCCTTGCACTATTGGAAATTATTTTTTTGGTAAAGTTTTATGTGATCTTGGTGCTAGCATTAATCTTATGTCACTTTCTGTTTATAGGAAATTGAGACTTAGAGAGATGAAACAAACAACAATTTATTTGTAACTAGTAGACCGATCCATCAAGTATCTATGTGGAATCATAAAAGATGTATTGGTAAAAGTTAATAAATTTATTTTTCCAGTTGATTTTGTGGTGTTAGATATGGATGAAGGCCAAGATGTCCCATTAATTCTTGGTCGACCATTCTTGGCTTCAGGAAGGTCTTTAATGGATGTTCAAAAGGGTGAGTTTACATTGAGAGTGAACAAGGAAGAGGTTACGTTCAGTATCTACGAAACCATGAGATTTACAGAAGATTCAAGCACTTGCTTTTAAGTAGATGTCATTAAGAAATGTGTAGTGAATGCCTTTCAAGAGGATATACCAGCCAATCACCTAGAACGATGCATCACTACTTCATCTCATGCTTATGATTTTAATAACTTTGTTGTTTGTGAACCTGATTTACCTTTTGTTAGTGAAGAATTTCTCCATTATGTATTTTCCTTGAAGCATTGTAGTAGGTTATAGAAAAGTGTAGCAAATTACAACTCCAGAGTTGAAGCATTTGTATGATCATCTTCACTATGCTTTCTTGGGTGACAATCACACCTTTCCAGTGATTGTTGTGGCATCACTTACACCCGAAGAAGAGTAAAAATTACTGTGTGTGTTAAGGGAGCATAGAACAGCCTTGGGATGGACTATCTTTGACATAAAAGGTATAAGTCCATCAATTTTCATGCATAAAATTCTAATAAAGGAATCTTACAAACCATAAATTGAGCCCCAAAGAATATTATATCCTACAATGAAGGAAGTTGTGAGAGTTGAAATTTTTAAGCTTTTCAATGCTAGAATTATTTATGCTAATTTAGACAACTCATAGGTAAGTCCAGTGCACGTTGTACCAAAAAAGGGTGGAATGACATTGGTGAAAAATGACAACAATGAGCTTATTCCTACAAGAACATTCACAGGTTGGCATGTGTGTATAGATTACCACAAGTTGAATAAAGCAACAAGGAAGGATTATTTTCCACTTCCATTCATTGTTCAAATTTTAGATCGATTGGCTGGATATCCCTATTATTGCTTCTTAGATGGTTATTCGGATATAACCAGATTGTCATAGCCCCCTGAAGATCAGGAGAAAACTACATTCACATGCCTCTATGAAACATTTTCTTTTAGAAGGATACCCTTTGGATTGTGCAATGCCCCAAAAACATTTCAACGTTACATGATGGCTTTCTTTTTTGATATGGTGGAAAATATATTGGAAATTTTCATGGATGACTTTTCATTTGGAAAAGCATGTCATCTCCCTATTGAGTTAGAGCATAAAGCTTATTGGGCTATAAAGAAGTTTAATTTTTATTTGAAGGCAGCAAGGGAAAATAAACTTCTTCAATTGAATAAGATGGATGGTGTATTCCCATAGTCAACCCCCTTAAGGCTTATTTTACATAAACTCTTATTTGTTCTTTTAATTACATAAACCATTCTCATTCTAAGCTTAAAAAACCATGAACTTAACTTAAATTTTGAGAAAATACTTTGGTGAAAATTTTCATTTAAAGAGAAAGTTAGTTCAAATTAAATAATTCACATTATGTTTGCTCTATTTGATAAAAAAAAAGAAAAAAAAGTGAAAGGAAAGAATTAAAAAAATGGTTTAAGTTGTTGAAACTAGTAAAGACTATAAATATCAAGGCAACTACATGAAAAAAAAAGAAGAAAATAAGAAGAAGAAGAAGAGAGTACAACACATATTGAGTATGGCAACAATAGTGTCATGAGTATGAACATATTGTCAAGAAAGAGTTATGGTGTGAATCCCGTGGATATTCTTTTTATTGTTTCTTTTTACCAAGTATTTTCCCAGTTTGCTTTGATTTTCCATATCCATTTTTTTTCTTAGCCTTCACCTTGTGGTCTGTCATTACAACCTTGAGATTTAATTATGAATTATGCTTGATTTTTTATGTTAATTTGAATTATTTATCTTTATTTTTATTTATTTATTATGAGTTTATTGCTTCTACTTAACTCGCCATTAACTAAACAATTTTAGTCTTGTGATTTACTATCAAAAGAGGGAATTATAGGATATATTTGAAATATTTTGTGATAGGTAAATATAGAGATCGAAAGACTTGTATGAACCTGTGTAGTTTTAAAAATCATTGATCTTAATGCTTTCTTGCTTTATTAAATTGCATACTCTTGTGTAAATTGATGAATTAGAATTTTTCCAATTGACTATCGAAAGAGGTTTTTTGATGTTTTTGGAAATTGTTAACAAAGAGAGAATTAAATTTAATTAGCTAGATGAGTAAAGCATAGTGAGAGATTATGTAAAATCCATTTCCTAGAAGTTTTCCTCATATTAATTTGATCTTTGAGCAACATCTTTATTTTCTTTTGCATATTTTATTTAAATTGATTTTATTTTAAATTTCAATTGCTACAACCTCAGTGATTTTTCTAGATAAAATTGAGATTAGTATAATTTTGATATTTGTTAAAAGTAAGTCACCAATTCCTGAGGATAATACCCTTCTTATCACTTTATTATAAAACTATGATACTGTGCACCTATAATTTTGCACCGATCAAACACCCTATGCTTTGTTATGTGTGGGTTAATGAGGTGGGGCTCAATGGAGCCCCCTTATAGGATAATTCCTAAACTTTGGTCACCCTCTAAGTGCCAGACTTGTCCCATATACTATAGGGGTAGCTTCAAAGTGGTTCCCGATGCTGGGGAACTAGCCTTGAGACTTGGCATTTTTTTATGCTTTGCTCGACCTCTTAAAACTAACACCTCATCATCCTTATCTTTATAGATACCATATAGTTCAATCGTGATGACCTATTGGTGTGGCTTAATAGTAAAGTCGCTCCTCAAGAGGCCAGCTCCCAAAAAACTACACCTCACTCACAAAAGGGCAAGTTCCTCTTAGAGGAAGAACATGAGTAAATCCTTTAGGAAAAAAAGTCTCTCCACCTAGTCCAAAAAGGAAAAAGGTAACTATTGATGAGCCCATCCTCAAACCGATGCCTTTGAATGTCGTCGATCCCTCACCAATGTTCTCGGATCAACACACCTTTCCACTACCTAGCTCGGGTCCACAAGTACCTACTCGACCTGCTAGGGATTCAAGGAAGGGAAATGGTGTGATTAGAGACCTCACCATAGGTGTACCAATAAACCTTTTTTTTAAATCTACTTATCTTCAAGTACAACTTCTTCAATGACTTAATATGGCTCGATGCGTAGAGAATTTAAAGCATGAACTCATACTTGAAAAAGAGAGCTATACTTCAACTCAGGCCAAAAATGCTATATTGTTGGCGAAGGCTAATAAGTGGGAGGGTAAGGTCATGGATAAAGAGGAGAAGCTGACCAAAGCCATTGCATAGTTAAATGAGAACTCAAGGCACTTCATGGAGCTCTAGGAGGCCCAAAGAAGAGCCAAGGTTGGGTTTGGGGAGCCTAGAGGAAGGTTAAGGTTGAGGTAGAAGCCTATAGTCGTAGGCTAGTTGAAACATAGGTGAAGGCGAAGAGAAAGCTTGATACGATGGTCAAATAGGTCTCTTTGAGCATTAAGATAGTGTATGGACAGGCCATGGACTCTTTCTAGAAAGAAGCCAAGAAAAGAGACCTAGAAGAGTACTACTATTAAATTTTGGATATCCTTGTTACTCCTCAGTATCTACCCACTCAGTCCCAGGATGAGGCTGAGGAAGAAGGCTTAAACTCAAACTCTGGAAAGAGTAATGATAGGCCCGAGGTGGCAGGTGAAGAAGGTACAATTGGAGACCTTTGATACTAGTGTTGGCCCGAGCCTCCCATTCACGTAGAACCAAAGCCTGTATATGTCTCTTCCACCTTCTCTACTTTCGAAGCCATTCCTAATTGTGTGGTCGTAGGCTTACCCTTGTAACTTTCCATTATTAATGAAAATCAGTTGGTTTTGTAAACAACCTTTATTGCATGTATGAGTGTGAATTTATATCATTTTCAATATTTATTTATGTTCTTGACCTACCTCCTTGGTTTTAGGACATGTGTCATAAATTTTATTTAATATCCTTCCTTATAAAAAGGGGTTAGAGCACTTATAAAATTCAAACATCCTCTTTTGTTTGAAATACTTGCCAACTATTTCTGCATCTTTCTTGCTCAGACCTTATGGATTCTGATCGGCCAAACAGACATTCAACTAATGTGCTAAAATTGGAGAACTATAGGCTCAAGGTTGAGGTAGGGTGATTAAAAATCAAGGTTATATAGCTTGAGGATAAAATTTCTCTTTATGAAGAGACCAAGTGTGAGCTCGCCTTTTGCAAAGAGTAGCTATCCTAAACTCGAGCATCGGAGAGAAGAACTATGACTAAGATAGTTTCCCTTGTGGACAAGGAATCCCATTGAGTAAAATTCTACATGAAGTGGTCTGAATGGGTCTTCCTCAAGGTGATAGGTGTTGCAAGGGAACTAGAACATTTCATGCTCTCGTTGAGTGTGGCTCTACAATAATATCTAATGTTCACAAGAAAATTATCAAGATCCAGATCGAGTTGTTGCCCTTAGTAGAGGAAATAGATGACCCAGACATTGGTCGTGTGTCCAAGAGTTTGAGGAATTTTTAATGGTTTGAGAGGCTAGGCTATGTATCAATTAATTTTACAAGAATTGTAATTTCGATCAATAAAATTCGATTGTGGAATGAGAGCAATGTTTAATAAAAATGTATTATTTTTTTTCAAATGTATTTTCTTTGAAAGGACAAACTTGTAAGGTTTGGTTGATGCAATAAACTAGTTGTTCTACTCGACTCTCAATTTAATGTTAGAGCATTCTACCTGGTTCCTAACTGAGGTGATCAACTCATGACATGAATTTTTGAGGGAGAGCATTCTACATGGTCTATGACCGAGGTGATCAACTCTCACTTCGGTGTCAAAGCATTCTACTTGGTTCCTAACCAAGGTGATCAACTTATGACATGTATTTTTTTGCGAAGAACATTCTACCTAGTCTATGACCGAAGAGATTAACTCTCACTTTGGTGTCAAATCATTCTACCTAATTCCTAACCAAAATGATCAACTTATGAGATGTAGTTTTTAGGGGAGAGCATTTTACCTGGTCTATGATTGAGATGATAAACTCTCACTTTGGTGTCAGAGCATTCTACTTGGTTCCTAATCGAGGTGATCAACTCGTGACATGTATTTTTTAAGGGAAAGAATTCTACCTATTCTATGATCGAGGTGATCAACTCTCACTTTAATGTTAGAGCATGCTACCTGCTTTCTAACCGACGTGGTCAACTCATGACATGTATCTTTTAGGAGAGAGAATTCTACCTGGTCTATGACTGAGGTGATCAACTCTTACTTTGGTGTTAGAGCATTCTGCCTGGTTCCTAACTGAGGTGATCAACTCATGACATGTAGTTTTTGGGAGAGAGCGTTCTACCTAGTCTATGACTGAGGTGATCAATTCTCACTTCAGCGTCAAAGCATTCTACCTAGTTTCTATCCAAGGTGATCAACTCGTGACATGCAATTTTTGGAAAAAGAGCCACTTCTTGAAAGAAATTACTTCATATATACAGAGACGATACATGAAAATAGTAAATGGTACATCAGAATTGATAGTTTTTTAAGTGGTAGGCATTCCAACTTGTTCCATCTATAGCTCCATCAATACTTTTCAATAAGTAGCCCCTCTAGTGTCCTCTTGACTATTTGATAAGGGCCTTCCCAAATTTGCACTTAACTTGCTAGCCATCCATTCCTTCTTATTGGGGAAAACCCTTCTAAGAACCTAATCACCCATTGCGAAGTCCTTGAAATGCACAACCTTGCTGTAATAATTTGATACTTTGCTTTTTTGCTAGGTTATCCTCCTCAAGGACTCATCCCTTTTGTCCTCTATGAGGGTTAGTTTGATTGCTTTACTTTATGCGTTTTGCTTCTCTATTAAGGTTGATTTCATAGTGACCATGGTAATCTTAGTTGGGATCACAATCTCAGTCCCATATACTGGTGAGAAAGGTGCCTCCTTAGTACTTTCCTCGGGAACTAGTCCAAATAGCCCATAATACCCCAAAAAGCTCCTCAACCCATCTTCCTTTTACACCATCCAACATTTTCTTTAGTAAGTTTATTATTAACTTATTATAAGACTCTATTTGTCAATTGGCTTGGGGATAATATAGCGTTGAGTGACATATCTTGATGTTGTGTTTGGCGATGAAGTCTTTGATGTTATGACCAATAAATTGTCTTCTGTTATTGGCGCTGAGTTCCTTGGGCAGGTTGAAGCAACAAATTATAGATTTCCAAATAAATCGAATCACTTCCTCATCTCGTATTCTTTCTAGAGGTTTTGTCTTTGGATTGGGGTATAAGTGATGACTCTATAAAAATAGAGTTATTAGCACATTTTTTTACTTAATATTAAATAGTATTTTTTGGGTCAAAAATATTAAAATATAAACTTTTTAATGAAAATGAGTGAAAATATAATTTTTGGAATTTTTTATGAATTTTTAACGTAGGACCAATCAGGAGCTTCCATGTAGGCAAAAGAGTTGACTAGGTAAGCCACGTAAGCACGGAGAGTGAATCACGTCGTGCACATGTGAGAAGGATGAAACATGCACCACATGTTAGTACGACGTTCAATCTGAGTTTGGAAATCAGTCAATGGGCTATACCATGTGTCGTTACGCCATTGCTCTGCATGTTCCACCCATGTGCCATGATATCTGTTTCCATAAATCACATCGCACCACGTGTTGTTGACTCAGCGAGTGTTGACTCTGACTGGTCTCGATTGCCACGCGTTGCTCCCTGATTTGCACAATGAATTTCCCCTACCATGTGTCGCGCTGTGATTGGCTGAAATTGTCAATTTTTCTTATTTTGATCGTAACCTTTGATCTAAAGCTGATCGGATAGTCCAGATTGCACCTGAGCTTTATTTAAGCCCCTAATCACTCCATAAATCCCAATTTTCCTCTATTAGCATAATTTTGGTCATTTTTTGGTGGAGATTCAAGAGGAAATTAATACTACAATTGAAGAGATTGATTATATTTCTTTTTCTAATCTCTTTTTTTTTTATCAATTTGATGTCTTCTTTATGAGAAATATGAGCTTTATGAGCACAATTATTTGTAATTAATTTATTAATCTAGGGATCTTATGAACCCAATTTTCATCATGTGATGATCTAATATATTTTTCGCAATTATAATATTAATTTAATTATATTATTTAATATGATTTTTATGCTTTTAATTGTTTGACCAACAATTTATCTATAGAGGAAATTAAATAGATTTGAGAGAATTATTTAATTGTTTGTCTTGATTAAATAAGATGCATAGTTTCTAGGCAGAGATGTATGATTCTTATGTATGTGATCCATAATTGATGAACTTAATGAGTAGTATGCAATTTAATTGACATGAGAGTGTGATTAAATTAATAACTATATGGTGTAGTTTATTTGATAGATGAATACATGCTATGTTAGATTCAATTGATCATGTAATTAATTGATATTATATTGGGAGGATTTAGCGATTCACATGTTTAGAAAATTGAGGGATTAAACATTCCTAGATATTTTTTCATATATCTTTTTAGTTATCAAATTTGATTTATTTAATTATTGCTATTTAATTTTAGTTATTTTAATTTTGCTTCATTAAAATATAAAAACACCAAAAACAAATTGATTTTTATTATTTTTAGTTTTTAAAAGTAGTTTATAATAAAATAATCTTCATGGAAACAATCTTTTTTTATCATTATATTACTTGTTACGATATATATACTTGCGTATTTATTACACACACTTTGTATATGGTGATCAAGAAGTCCTACTATATTGAGCCCTATTTGTAGATGGGCAGGGGTTAACTACCCCGGTGGTTGGAGGTATGTGTGACAATAGGAAAAACCTTTGACATTTATCACACTTTTGGGTGTACCTTGTACAATTTGCTAGTATAATAGGCCAATAGTACCTGTACCACATAATTCGTTGGGTAGTCTCATTCCACTCGAATGAGTATCACACTCTCCTTCATGGGCTTCAAACATTACTTTATCATATCCTTCCCTAGCTATGAATAAGAGCTTAGGTTCGACAATAGTGCTTCTATACAATTTTTTACCTTTAATCAAGTATTGTCCTGCCTTGCCTTAATTTTCTTTGCAAGTTTATGATTCTAGGGTAGGTCTCCCCTTTTCAAGAAGTCAAAGATTGGGGTGAACCATGGGTTGGTGAGGCAATCCACACTCCTAACTACTTTTTCGGTCTCATCTAAACTTTCTTCTACTAGGATTTTTACTAACACTACCCAAGTGTGGTTGATTTCTTGCACAAAGGCTAGCGTGGCCAAAGTGTCAGTGTGACCATTCTCATTTATGGCTGTTTTCTTGATCTCAAAGTTAGAAAATTTTGAGCATTCCTTTTTTAACCTCTCAAGATATTTCCTTATCTTGCTATATTTAGCCTTGAATGTCCCCTAAGTATTGGTTGACCATCAATCGTGAGTTGCTATGCAAGATGATTTTATCTACTCCAAGCTTCTTTGTTGTCATGGCCTCAAATATAGCCATCATGACTTTATAACGTTATAAGTTTCCTAGAAATCCAACCTGATGGCATGCTCAAGACAATTTTCATCATGATCAACTATGACCACCCCTAGCCTAGCATCATTGAAGTTATGTGCACCATCAATGAATAATTTCCAAGTTAGCTTCTCTTTTTGATCCACGCAACATACCTCTTTTTGTGCCTCAACACGGATGACCTCTAGTGTCTCACTGAAATTAGCCACAAACTTGGCCATTGCTTGTCCCTTGATGGTGATTCTAGCCATATACCTGATATCGTACTCTCCCAATTCTATGAAGATTTGTGCCAATCTTCCTGCAACTTCTAGCCTCATCAATATGATCTTAAGTGGTTGAGAGGTAAGTACTTCTATTGTGTGCAAGCCAAGATAATGTATGAACTTTTGTGTACTAATTTTTAGGGCAAAAGCTAACTTGTCTATTGTTAGGTACATGCTTCGGGCGTCTGTTAGGATTTTGTTAATGTAGTAGATGAGGTGTTGGACTATGTTTCTTTCGACTAGGAGCACAACAACGACCAAATACAAGTAAAGTGTCTCTTGGGAGAGGGATGACCAGGATAGGAGATTTGCTGAAGTACTGTTTGATTTCTTCAAAAGTTGTGTCATAATCCTCATCCCAAAAATTGATGTGTTCTTCCTTATCATCTTTAAGAGTGGTACACATTTGTTTGTGCATTTGGAGATGACTTTGTTCAGTGCCACTATCCTTTTGTTTAGCTATTTAATCCCTTTCAGATTGGTAAGAGACTTCATGCTCACAAAGGCTTGTATCTTGTCAAGGTTAGCCTTTATCCCTCAGACAGATATGAGGTATCCTAAGAATTTTCCATAAGAAATACCAAAAACATATTTCTTAGGATTAAGTCTCATACCATACCTTCAAATTACGAAAAATATCTCCTCTAAGTCTTTAACATCGTTTATTAGCTGTGCTGACTTTACTACCATGTCGTCCATATATGGCTCCAAGTTTTTTCCCAACTAATCGACAAACATTTTGTTGACGAGGCATTGATATGTGGCTAATACATTCTTTAATCCAAACAACATTTTGATCTAATGGTAACCAGAATATGTGTCTAGGAAACTCATTAATCCAAAACCAATAGCAACATCAACCAGCTGATCGATATTAGGGAGAGGGAAACAATCTTTAGGGTATGCATTATTTAAGTCTATAAAGGCCTTACACATACGAGGTAACTTGCACACCTTTTTCACCAGCACCAAATTTGACAACCAATTAGGATAGTTCACCTCTCTTATAACCTTCATCTCCCAAAGGGTGGTGACCTGACCTTTTGTTACCTTATTCTTTTCTCTAAAGAACTTCCTCTTTCTTTGTTGGACAGTTCTAACCTTTGTATCGACATTTAACCTATGAGTTATGATCTTTGGGTCGATCCTAGGCATGTCTACAAGGGTCCATGCAAAGACGTTAGAGTTCGCTTATAGGAAGCGAGATAGTTGCTTCTCTATCTCAGTTTTTAAATCCATACTCAGCTTTAAAAGGTGACTCTCCTCCTTATCTCTCATTGGTAGGTCTCATACTTCATTTGAATTAACAAATTGTGCTAGACATTTACCTCTTGGCCTCTTTTGAAAGGGGCCTTATTGTGGTTGCTATTTAGGAGTGACCTCCTTCATGGTGGCATTGTAGTAGCTCCTGGCCTTCTCCTGGTCTCCCTTTATTTCCTTTATATTCTCTTCAGGTTGGCATTTGATGACTTGGTGGAAGGTGGATGGGACCACCTTCATCTTATGTATCCATGGCCTACCCATAATGGTATTGTAGTGAGCTAGGACATCAATTACCATGAACTTAATCATTGATATTGATCAGTTGGCCATGATAGGTAGTACCATGGTCCTATTAGCATAGGTGGTGCTATTGTTCAATGAATCCTAGTAAGGGCAACTCCCTTCTTATGATATGACCCTCTTTTACGCTAAGGGCTATAGTGATAGATAGAAAAAGAAGATCCACTGAGTTACCAATGTCAACCATGATTCGTCAAACATTGCAGGACCCTATCCTTAAAGTGATTACCAAGTGGTCTTCATGATGAGAGGAGGTCTTATCTTTCTCCATGAAGGTGGGTTTTACATGAGGCCTTGATGTTTCCAGATTGTATATATGAGGGGAACCTCGCAAGTCTCTAGCATACCTTTTGAGCAATTTACTGGTGGTCCTACTGATCTTGGGCCCTTCGTGTATGGTATGAATGGTCCTGATGTTGGGCTCGTTGTGGGGGTCTCTCCTACTACTTGATGGAACGGGTGGCTTCGACGCTTAATGTCAAATTTGTCGCCTTCCTCCACAGTTGTTGCTCCCTACGAGGTCTTTTAGATATCCTCATGACAACAAATCCTTTATCTCTTTCTTGAGGTGTGTGAAATCTCTCATCTTATGGCCCACATTCTTGTGAAAAGCACACCATTTAGATGTGTCCCTAAGTGAAGCCCTCATTTTTGGAGGCAATATGATATTTGGCTCCTTCTCAATTCGTAATACTTCCTTGGCTAGACTCACTCTCAAGGGTAGGCCTTTAAAGGGAGACATCGACCTTTCTTAAGGTTCCTTGTTCCCAAACCATTGGCACCCTGTTATTTGGCTCGAAGCGCTTGTTTTTATTGATCCTACCATCTTGGTTGCCTCTATTAGGGCTAACATTTTTTTTCTTTTTTCAATGCAACTCTCGCATCTGCCTAGCCGCTCTTAACTAGACTCAGCTCTCTTTCAAGATTGACGAACTTCTCTACCTCTCCATATGCTTCCTCCAAAGTGTAAGGGATCGTCTTGGTTAGTTCTACGAACATGTTGGAATCCCTTAGGAGACCCTATCTAAAGGCTTCTATCAAAATAGAGCTAGGGAAATTAGAGATATCTAGCTTTTCTTTTCTAAATCTTTTCATAGATTCCTTAATAGACTCACATCTTTTATGAACGATTGAGAAGATGTGGTGTGACTCCTTCCTCAATGGCTTGTTGCAAGGGTAATTGGTAAACAACTTCACGAACTGTGAGAAGGAGATGATGGTATGAGATGCTAGGTTATTGAACCACTTCTTGGTGCCTTCGTAGAGAGTGACAGTGAACAATTTACACATCATGACATCTTTTTTAGCTTACGGGTCATATGGACCATAGCCATATTAACCTTACCATTTTTCCTGCTTTTCCATTTAGCCTTTTTCCAATGCTTGAAACCGAGCCCATTGCTCGTCATCGGGTCCTATTTTTTAATATTTTTAATTTTAAATAATTTATTTTTTTAAAATATCAAATAATTTTTAACTAGTATTTTATTATTTTTTTATATTTATAATAAAAATAAATTATGAATTTTATTTTTAGTATTGTTTTATAAAATAATAAGAGAAAAGAAGAAAATATTTATTTTTTAAAAGAAAATGAGAGTTGCTGGAATCTGTGGGATGAGAGTTAGTAATAAAAGAAAATTATAGGATAGAAACCGACAGCATTCTCAATTACGAAAGTTTTATAAGTAAATTTTTAATATTATTATTATTAGTAAAAAAAAATCTATCATATATTTTTCCATTTAGCCTTTTTCCAATGCTGAAAACCGAGCTTTCTAGATTTTTCTTTCCTACAAACCCTCGTCATCGGGTCCTATTTTTTAATATTTTTAATCTTAAATAATTTATTTTTTTAAAATATCAAATAATTTTTTAACTAGTATTTTATTATTTTTTTATATTTTTTATAATAAAAATAAATTATGAATATTTTATTTTTAGTATTGTTTTATAAAATAATAAGAGAAAAGAAGAAATATTTATTTTTTAAAAGAAAATGAGAGTTGCTGGAATCCGTGGGATGAGAGTTAGTAATAAAAGAAAATTATAGGATAGAAACCGACAGCATTCTCAATTACGAAAGTTAATTTTATAAGTAAATCTATCATATATTTTTCTATCATGGTATTTTTCTATTATGGTAAATTTATGGGTTTTTCCCGTATGCTCAAATGATTTTTATTTTTAATTCGAAGATGTAAAAATTCGTATGAAAATTCGAAGATATCATTTTAATTTTTTTGTCCACGGGTGTGTATGAAAATTCGAAGATATCATTTTAAAAATTCACTTAAGCCATGAAAATTCGACACTTTTAAAAAAGCAACTCTCTTAACTTGAATCATTTTTTTTGTAGACTGCCTAGTGTTTTAAGATCTCATTTTCAATAGAGTTTCAAAAAATCACACTCAATGAAAATGCATTATGTTATTAATCCACTTCAATTTTGGTAATCCTTCGTCATAATTCATAAACCATAACAAAAACAGAAAGTGTAATAATAACTTGTGAAAGTAACAAAAGGAACAACAAAAACAAATGAGTTCAAGATTGGTGTTAAAGAAATACACCAAAATCTTCTTCTTCCCCACCACCAATAAAACCAAACAATTCAGGCATTTGTCTCTTCCTCTACAAAACGCAGGTGCTTTCCTTTTGGTGTTGGAACACCCTTCAAACGCATGACATTTGGTGAAACTCCTCCTTCATTCTCTCCACTCTCTTCTTTAACAATTTCATCATCACTATTATAAACAAATCTTGTGTGCTTTCCTTCAAACTTTGGAATCTCATTCACACTTATTTTGCTAATACATTCACAAAGTTCATCAACCAACACGTCGTCATCATCATCATCATATTCATCTTCATTTTCTTCTTCTTCATAATAATAATCTTCTTCTCCATCAACTGTTTCTTCCTCATCTTCTTCATCTTGTGTACTGCTAGCATTTACCTGAATAGACCAAATAGAAGCCTCATCATCTTCATATGGAATTTTCTTTTCTTTGCTTTCATTTGCTTCTCCTTGGTAAGTAAGATCAGAAGAACATTCTGATGCATAATAAATTTCTGATTTCTCTGAGAAATCCATGAGTAGTGACCTGGTGATCTTTTGTGATTCAAGACAGTAACTCTCTTGTTTCTCTTCATTGACATTGCTCACCACCTAACAAGATTACAAGAAACAAAATGTTGAGAACCACTGAGCAAAATTTAGAGATGTTTTCATAGTACATTACAATAAAAGCCTAAAATGACAACAACTCAACATAGCAGAACAAAGTTAGTTCAAGCCTTTATTGGTTGTTTAACTTTAAAACCGAAGAAAATAATAACCCAAAGAAGGTTCACTCAAATAATTTAAAGATGACAATAACCAATACTTAAAAGTCTAAAATGACAACAACCCGACATAACAGAACATCGAAAGTTCAAGCCTTTATTGGTTGTTTAACTTTATAAACCAAGAAAGCAATAACCCAAAGAAAGGTCTAACTCCATAGTAAAGTTCTATCAAGAAAAAACCAATTAACCCAACATAACAGAACATCAAAAGTTCAAGCCTTCTTTGGTTATTTAACTATAAAATCCAAGAAAGCAATAACCCAAAGAAAGGTCTAACTCCGTAGTAAAGTTCTATCAAGAAAAAACCAATTAACCCAACATAACAGAACATCAAAAGTTCAAGCCTTTTTTGGTTATTTAACTATAAAATCCAAGAAAACTAACCCAAAGAAAGGTCTAACTCCGTAGTAAAGTTCTATCAAGAAAAAACCAATTAACCCAACATAACAGAACATCGAAAGTTCAAGCCTTTATTGGTTATTTAATTTTAAAACCCAAGAAAACAACCCATCAATTCAACTATAGTAAAATTCTATCAAGAACAAACCAATTAATCTGAGAAAGAACCATTGAAAGTTAAAACCTTTAATCAAGAAAACATTAATAGCCCAATCTAACCTGAGGAATCATCAATTGATCTTCAACAATTGGTGAAGGTTCCATATCAATGCTCTGTATTTGTGGCGTATTTGCAGGAGTAGGGGCAAGTAATCCTGCAGGAGAAAGAAGAAGGATAGGACGGTTCTCTAAAGAGAGTTTTGATAGTACGGCCTCTTCTTCAACCTTTTGCAATAAGGTCTTAACTTGACCTCTCAATAAGGCCTCTCCAGACCCAGGTGTCTTTTTGACTTGATTGCTTCTCTGTTTGGCTATGGATGATAATGGGGTTTGCAAACTATCCTTAGCAACACCAACAATTGGAGAGTCGTTTGTGATATCAAGTAAAGCTGACCTATCTTGTTGCTTTGATTTTGATATAACCTTCTCAGATTCTTCAAACTTTCCTGAATAAAAACACAAAAAAAAAAAAACCAAAAACCCAAAATCAAAACATTGAAAACAAAGCAAAGATTTACACCTATTTTTTCTTTCTATAATATTTAACTGTTTGGAGGAAAAGAAAAGGAAAGAACGTAGTTGGTGATTATTACTCACTTGGGATGGGAAAATTGTTATTGCTTGTAGCCGATAGAGTCTGTGATCTTGTGACCCTTTTTGTGGATGATGGTGTCTCCATTTGGAGTGATTGAGATTAGAGTATTGAAAAGAATTGCCGGAACGAGAACTCGGAAAATGATTGAGATCAGAGTATTGAAAAGAATCACAGAACGATAACTCCGAAACTGATTGAGATTAGATAGAAACAAAAATTAGCAGATGTTTAGAGCGATGGTTTACGAGCTCTATATAAGGGGGACGAGTAATATGACCGTTGGGGCGCGGACAGCGTTTCTTAAGAACACGTTTGAAAGAACTAGCCGTTACTAGAATTTTTTTTTTGCCCACTAGCATTAGGGTAGCCGCTGTAGAATTCTTTTAAAAAATGAAAAAAAAAGATTCATTTTTTAAATAATTTTCACTTGAAAAAAACACAAGTAACCTGAGTATAAAAATATGTGCATATTTGTGTTTCTCTCTTTTGAGTAATGCTAAGGATGTTCCTTATTACTATTCAATGTAAACTATTAAAATTAAGAGCGAAAATAAAAATAAATAAATTAAATAACATGATAGAGTAGTGACATAGAAATTATTCAAAAATGTTAATTTTTTTATTCATACATAACGAAATATTACTTGTTTCAATAATACAACATGTAATTAGAGGTATAACAAATACTTAAGTGTAGAAGAATGATCTTCATTGATGATATAACTGTATATATGTGTATACATTAGAGATTTGGTGTGTAAAAAAATACATCCTAAATCCACTGTTTATAATATTAATATATGGTTTTGATTTTTAATCATTATTATAGATCTATGACTACAGTTATAAAAACTGAGATTTAAGTGGGAGAGGTCATAAGCTTTTACATATGATCTTGGTTAAAAATCGAGACTATATATATACCATTTGGTCACTGTCTTATAAAAGATTGAGACCATAGACATACCATTTGGTCTCAGTCTTATAAAAGATCGAGACTTGATAACTGTATATTATACAGTTATTTTATTCATTTTATTAATTATAATTGTTATGTTCTTTATATTTTTAGTTGATTTTAATATAATAAATTAATATTTATTGTTAATTTCTTAAGGAATATATTTTTAAGAAAATTAAAGAAATTGAATTGAAAAAAAACTTAATTGTAAATAATAAATGTCTGAAAATATAATTTAAATTAAAATAGTTTTTAATTGTAATTAACAAAAGTGTAAAAGTTAATTGAAATTAGAAAAAGAGCTTAATTGTAATTAATAAAAGTTTAAAAGTTAATTTGAATTAAATTGGAGGGCTAAAATGCAATTAAGGAAAATTTATTTTTCTGCGTAGGAAAGAAGACCACGTGCAGCTATTATCCATGCACGACACGCACCGTTAGATCAGAATATCAACAGTGAGAATCAACACGTGTAATACAAACGCGACAAAAGCGATTGGACTCAGTTTTTTGGATTACACGCTGCTCGGTGCACTGTGTGGGCCCACCTAGCTACGCAAGTTGGTGTGTAGGATGGGACCCACCTGTCTATGCTAGAAATGGTCCCGTGCGACGCGATCCAGAGAAACATCGTGTGCCCTGCCATTCCAACGAATCATACAATGCCACGTGTCTCGAATATTCTTTCAGTAAATCAGGAGCTGACATGTGGTATGTGTTGGTTAAAACAAAAAACACAAAAACAACGCGCTTTTCTAGCAGCTTCTACGTCCCCTACATGTCTTCGAAAGCACTTCTCCCGTGCGACGCGGTCCTCGTGCACACTCTTTTCACAACATATGAAAAGTTGCCACATGTCTCGTTATTTATTACAGCCAATTAGATGCTGACACGTGGTAGCGTGAATTGAAGCAAAAACGCAGAACCAACACACTTTCCAGCTATTTTGTATTTCTTCCACACGTGTCTTTAATATTATTTTCGATGTCCCTCACTATTCACGCGTGATTGTAAGAAAAATATATTTTGATGTATATTTTTAGAGAGTTGGAGTTATAAATAGGTTATTTTTGTGATAAATTAGAAGGTTTTGGTTGGAGAGTTGGACTATGGTACACAGAGAAGCCATTTTTGGCTTTTGTTGTGTTTCTGCGTGAGCCATAAAATTATAGCAGAGATGATAAAATTATAATTTTCTTTGTGTTGTTCTTCAGCTAATATTCCTTAAATTTTGTAATTTTAATTTTATTTATGAAGTAATTTAATTTTTCTAGGGTTGTTGTGTAGCTAAATATATGAAGCTTGGTTTTAATTATTTTTGAAAGATTTATGAGATTTTTAATTTGTTTATTCTATTTGCGCTTAATGCTTTTGATTATTGAAAAATTTATCAATTGATCCGTGACACTTAAATAAACTTGAGAAAGGTATGTTTGTATATATTGCTCGTGGATAGAATAACATATATACTTTTATTGTACGTGTGACCGTTTGAGAACTTTGAATGTAATGAATCTTGATGAATTTAATTCTCATAGGAATATAGTGAATTATTTTAGCAAGATATGTCTATATGGAGCACAGAAGAGATGTATGGATAAAATTAGGAGTTCTTAGTTGACAAATTAAATTTACAAAAAACATAAATCAAGAGAAAATAATATGATTCGAATGGATTAATTTGGTAAAAACTGCAATCCTAGATTTTTCTTATTTATTTATTGTTTACAAAAAAATAGTTTGTTAAACTTCCATCAAGTTTCGTTTATTTGGATAAAATCAGAGTAAAATAATTTTAGTATTTAACAAACTATAGTAACAAATATTTGTGAGAACACTAACTTATTCATCAATTTTATTACTTGTGATCGTGTATACTTGCACGATTTTATGTTCTCCTAAAGAGACAACAAAACCAAATGACAAGTCTATGACCTTGATCTTTTATAAGACCGAGACCAAATTATATGTCTATTGCATCGACTACACTTAAACTGTGACCATAAACATCTCAATTAACCCCATTTTCAAAATAAATTATAATAAATTTATCAATTATAATATTTATTGTATTAAAATTAAAATTGTAACTACATTTGAGAATTTATATATACGCATTAAAACATAATAAGACCTTACTAGTTATAGCTAATTAAAGTGTTTTAAAATATGAAATAAATGTAAAAACTTTGCTAATAACAATACTAATCAAATTTGATGAAGCACTACATCAGAAACTTCAACAAATGTTTATTGATATGACTTAGAAACCTGGCTAGAATAGCATTTGATGGCTCTACAAACATCTTTTCAATCAATGGTCCAAGTAAAAACTTCTAGTTCTGAACCTGAAATGTTATGAAAATATTAACAAGCTGAATTTTTGAAGATAGTCTTATACAAATACATAATCAACTGAACATTGGAGCTCTATTTCATTTCAATGAGATCCAGATATGCATTAAACTTAAGCTTCAATATATTATATTGTTTGAAACAATGTATTCAATATACTTGATGTTACAAACTTACAATCACACATTAAAGAAACAACTAACAAAATTTTCATACACTAGGAAATTATGGCTCCAAGATATCAATTTGACTAGTGTGCACATGCATATAGAAAAATGGGAGATGGAAAACAAAATACACATGCACGCACAATATTTTTGGTGATAGTGCCTTCCTTCCCATAAATACTACCATTATTCCCAAAACCTCCACTACTAGTCAACGAATTCATTAAACAAGACAAATGTCATCAAGAAAGTTCCTCAATTGACATCTGACTCAATTAATATTAAAAGAGCTAGATATGACAATTAAAAAAATTGAATGTTCAAGTTTTAATTGATTATAAAATTAGACCTCATGACTTAAGATCCTGAATATAACAACTCTCAAAGATAAAAAAACACATTGATACAGTATTTAGATTGATTTTTTCGTTCATCTACCAATGTAAGTAGAGACAATGAAGCAAACATGTTGACCAAAGGTATTAGGTACCAATTCTATGAAATTTGTTTTAGAGATTTGGAGTATAATTATGATACAAAAGTTTATGATGAAGTAGGATCCTTATCAAGATGTGACTCCTTCTTTGGACAAAAAATCAAACAGTGCATGCACTTGTAGACAAAAAATGCAAGCTATAATGGTAGATGGTTGGAGAACTACCTGTAATAATGTCATAGTGATGCTAAAACTAGGAAAAATAAGTCGATTAGATTTTTCCAATTATGTACCTATTGTTGATAGAGCCACGTATTCTAGCAATAGGAGTATATTCATCCCCAAACTCTATCTTGGATTAGTGAAAATGAACTCTACCACCTCTACCTTCGCCAAAAGGACCTTCATGGCCTCCAACAACATATAAAGATGAGTTCTCTAAAAGCCTAGGCTCTTGAAGGAAAAGGAGGATTGTTCCACTAGAACCTCCACCAATGCTGCTAGTCAAAGAAACATTAATGTTTTGTTACAATTAGGGCAGAGAAGACGAGAACGAAGAAGAAGAAGCTACAAAAGAAGAGGGAAAATTAGGTATAATTCTTCATTCCTTATTCCATTTCTTAAGGGCTATATATATCCTAACATTTTAGAGATAAACGAAGAGAGAAATTGGGTGAATGTAGTGCACTAATATGCTAACATAATTCTAACATTATAACAGAATTGTGCAGTGGTTCACTCATGAGGCTTTGGAAAGTGGCTGGCGTATTAGTAAAGTCAAACGGCATTACTAGGAACTCATAGTGACCCTTATGTGTCCTGAAGGTAGTTTTATGTGTATCCTCCTCTTGAACTCTTATTTGGTGGTATCCTGAACGCAAATATAGCTTGGAATAAACCCTAGATCCATGTAGTTCATCTAACAACTCATCAATGACATGTATAGGGTATTTGTCTTTGATAGTAAGGACATTTAGAGCTCGATAATCCATACAGAATCTCCATGTGCCATCTATTTTCTTGACAAGCAACACTGGTGAGGAAAATGGGCTATTACTCGGTTTTATCAATTGGGATTGTAGGAGCTCTTGTAGTATCCTTTCAATCTAAGTTTTTTGATAGTGTGGGTAACGATATGGTCTAACATTCATTGGTTTGGAGTTAGTTTGTAGGGAAATTTGATGGTCATGTACCTGTGCAGGAGGTAAGCTAACAGTTGATTCAAAAATTTTAGGAAATTTAGTGAGTAGCTTACTTATCTCATGAGAGTATATCTAGGGAGGTTTTTGATGGTTGGCTGTTGGTCTTATTTGTAGGAGTAACCCCACACCTTGTAAACTCTCTCACTCCTTAGGGGTTAGGGCTGTCATATTGGCTCTTCCCAACCCTTGGAAGGTGTGTGAACTTCCTTCTGAATTGAAACTTAGGGTAAGCTTCTTGTAGTCCATCTGAATAGGCCCGAGGGTTTCCAACCATTGAACCCCTAGAACTAGTTGGTATGCTGCCATCGGTAACACATAGTAATCAACATCAACAGGATGTCCCTGAATGATGAGAATGAGGTTGCAACATTGTCCAACACACTCTAATTTCTCACAGTTAGCCACCACCACCTAAACTTTCTTTCCCTTGGCTATAGGTAGGCCAATTTGGGTAGCTAAGGCCTGATCGATGAAGTTATGGCTACTGCCCCCATCTATCAGTACCAACACATTCTTATTTTTCAGTTTTCCCATAATACGTAAGGTTTGAGGATTTTCAGTTCCTGCTATATCATGGAAGGAGATTTCAGGTAGTATACCTGGGGGTCTAGAAGTGGTGTGGATTCCTCACACTCTTCTGTATCATTTTGATTCAAATCTTCCATCATAAAGAGCTATGGGCATGCATAGTGGTGGCCAACAACAAATCTATCATCACAGTAGTAACATAATCTCTTCTCTCGCCGCTCACGTGCCTCTTGGTTGGTCAGCTTTCGAAAGGTTATGGATTGAGTGAAGCCACCATGTTGAGTAGGAGCAGGTCCTAACAACCCTGCATTGGTGTTAATTGCTGGTTTGGCAGTGTTAATAGGTAGTTGATAACGAGGGATGGCCGTAGATTTCTTTTGTAAGAAATTTCTTTCCTCAATTAATCATGCCAAACCAATGGCATCAGCCAGAGTTTTAGGTTGCTTGATTTTAATGTCAATTCAAATATCATCCCTTAATCCTACAATGAAGCAACCAATGAGAAACTCTTTAGGTAATCCATCCGCACAATGAGAGAGTTTCTGGAAGGATTTTTGGTATGCTGCCACACTTGTAGTGTGTCTCAGGCGAGATAGTGCTTTTGAGGGGTCCTCATAGTCTGTAGGTCCAAACCTCAGTTGCGTAGCTTTGGTGAACTCCTCCCAAGTGAGAGGTCCATGAAATTTTGTGAGCCATCGGTGCCAATGTAACGCGATGCCTTCCAGGTGGAAGGAAGCCAATTGTACTTATTGGTCAGCAGCTATATTAGTGAACTCAAAGTACTACTCGACCATATAAATCTATTCCTGGGGGATCTTCCTTGGAAAACCTTGGGAAGGACAGTCTCAAGTGGGGATGATTGTTCTTCGTAACTGATCACAAAGTGTGGGGTTGAGATTGGTAGGTTTTGTCTCTAGCAAAAGGGTTATCCTCAGGTAAGTTACGAGTTACGCGTATTGCTTGCAACTTAGTAAGCAATGCTTGTAAAGTGTTATCATGATGTGCGAGAGTCTCTATTATGTCATTGCGAAATTTGACATTGGATTTGCCTCAAGTATCCATTCTCGTAACCGACTTTGATACCACTGTTACGATTAGGGCAGAGAAGACGAGAACGAAGAAGAAGAAGTTGTAGAGGAAAAGGGAAAATTAGGTATAATTCTTCATTCCTTATTCCATTTCTTAAGGGCTATATATAGCCTAACATTTCAGAGATAAACGAAGAGATAAATTGTGTGAATGTAGTGCACTAATATGTTAACAGAATTCTGACATTTTAACATAATTGTGCAGTGGTTCCCTCGTGTCCATATCTTGGCACGTCCTGCGCCGAGTTGCGCCCATCAGGTACATCTACCGTGCCCCTCGTGTGCAGTTGTTCACCGGTTGAAGCGTCTCGTAGTGGCTGAGCTAATTTTGTTCATATCATGTTTCTTATTACTTTATTAAAACTTTGATCATCAACACTTAAATTTCCATAAATTTCAAGCCTTGATAATGGCCACTACATCAATCCATCACTAATACACATAAAATATGAGTAATAATTATTTGCAAGGAAAGTTAATAGTAGTTTTGCACATCAAATGGTTGGAATTTGGAAACTATTAAAGCAGAATTAATAATTACAGCTCATATTGCTAATAATGGCACCAAAACACTAAGTTTGAACATTATCGCACTGATAATATGCAATGGGTGGGTACCTATATCCATATACTCGTACATAAATACATACACTTAAGAGTAAGATTTTCAAGATCCTTACCGATCATTCCCCCTCCAACCATATCATCATATGACCGATTGGGACCCTTGACACCACTTCCTAACTCGTATGGAAGATCAAAATTTCCATACTCTTACCTTTGCTCATCATCCAATTGAAATATTCAGATCTCCCTCTTCCCCCATGCCCAACACCGCTACCAGCTCCATTTGAATAGTTTCCCTTTCCAATGCCTTTAGTGTAACCTAAAAGGGTAAAAAGAGAGAGAAATAGAGATTAAAAATCTAGACATGCAATGGTTATATCAACAAATAAATTCTATTATAGGTCACCTAATTCACTTGTAATGATAAGGCCATCAGAGTCAATAATAATTGTTCTTGCCTTATGGATGTGAGCTATACTTTCTTTGACAAAGACATTTACTAGAAGGTCCTCAACATGATAGATCTACAATTAATTTTTTTTATCATTTTGGAAAGCAATATTTGTATAACTATGGACCAAATTACTTAATAGATAAGGTATATATCATCAGTGGTTGAAGTTATAATGGAAACAATTAACAATTGGGGTAGTGGCAATAGGATTCACATATAGGGCTAAGACATCAAATGGATGCTATACACAAATGTTGACCACAAGTTGAAGTTAATAAAAAAATGAACCAAGAAAAATCATCCATATCTCTTACTTATCTACTAAAGGAAAAAAATTCCTTATATATATCATATAAATGATTACGAAAAATGGAGAAAATTGCTAGAAGTGGAGGTGCTGGTGATTGGAAATTGTAGTTCAATTGAGGTAAGGGGATAGTTGGGAACAAGCAGAGGTATTGAGTTGAGCTGGATATGTTAGGTTGGGAATGTAAAAGCGAGAAATGTGAAGATAGGCATTGGGGTTGGGATGAGGAGTGATGTTATTTGATCGAGAAATGTTATATGAAACTAGGGTTAGGAAGAAATAGAGAGGGGCATAGTAAAGCTTGGTACGTCTGGAGGTGGGTGACACTGAGGTGGATAGAGATGGAAAATGCGAGAGAGAAGGAAAGAGTAGTTAGGGAAAGAGAAGAAAGAGAATGATGGAGATGGGTCCACATCAGAAAAAGAAAAATGGAACGATGCGAGGGAAAATAGAGAAAAAAAAGAAAAAAATGGGAGAAAAAAAGGAAAAAACATTGAGAGAAAAAAATTGATAGAGAAATTTGGTGTGATGTAAAAGAAAGAAAATACATAAAATTAAATTAAGAGAGAAATTAAAAAATTGTAAAGTAATTTTTATATTTTTTTAAATAAATAACACACATATTATATTATTTGATTTCGATTTTAACAAGACCGAGATTTTATTATTTTAATTAGATCACGATTATTTAATAATAATGACTATATAAGTTTGTTTATATTTAAGTAATTTTTGTAGTTTAACTTATGATCACGGTTACCGATAAAAACCAAGTTATATGTATACACTATGATCATAGATTTTATTAGTCTATGACTAAAACCTAAGGCCTCAGTTTTTAAAAAGATCGTGGTTAAATTTTCGAGACTAAAAATCACTATTTTAGTAGTGATCTAATGGACAAGTTTAAGCTTTAGAGTGCGGTGAGTGCATAGGCATATCACACATCGTAATATGGTTTGTTCATCTCATTATAAATACATGCTTATTTAATATTTGGCATATTACCCCAATTTTGTCTTAATATATTTTATAAGTTATTTGATATAATTTAAATTTTTCAATGATTTCTCTCCTTGTTATATTTCTCATATGAAAACAAGGATTCTACAACAACTTCAAAATCCATCTTGTATTTCGCATAAGTCAAAGTTGTTGCGAGGTGATTATATGATTAGGGTAGTGGTGCCAACAACATCACAACTTTCTCTTCATCGCCAAGACTTAGATTGAATCTTGCCAAGTGAGAAACCTTGCTGTTGAAATCGCTAATGTGCTGCATCATGCTCACATTATCTTCCTTCCTCATCTGATATAACTTCTTCCACAAATAAAATTTATTGGCAAGGTTCTTTGACATGTACACATTTTATAAAGTCTCTCATGTTTCTTTTGCAGTCTTGCAATTTTTTTATTCAATATTTTGCAAGATACTGTCTGAGAGATTTAGACGGATTGTACTGGATGCAATCTTATCTATCTTCTCCCACTATTTCTCGGTGATGGTTGATGTCTTCTTTTCTATCCCCAATAATGCCTTATGGACCTTATGTTGAATCAAGATATCCTTCTTCCTCTTTTGCCATAAAGAGAAATTATTATTGCCATTAATTATTCAATATCTACCTTCTTACTTAATATTTTTTTCATTCTGTTTCTTTTTCTACAAATAAATATGCCTTAGATCTAATAAAATATTTTCTAACGTGGTAGATCAGTCTATGCTACAAGCACAGAGTATACTAAGAATTTTACTAGACCAACTTTGATACCAGTTGTTGGGGCACAGTGGGTAAAAATAAAATAAATTCAATAGAGTAAAATAATGATACTAGTAATTTACTATGATTCACCCTTTAATTTGGGCTACGTCCACGAGACAAATTCTGAAAAATATTTCTTTCACTAATAAAATTAATAGGTATAAAGTGATAGGCAATACAACAAGTTGAAATAAACCCAAAAGAGTGATACACAAGTGTTTCCCAAACTCACTATTTTGTCACTCCACTTTATCCCAAATATTTTTTTTTAAAATACTTTCTCTCACACACACACACACACAACACTATTTTTTATCAAAGAAATTGTTCCTTTGACTTTGTTTTGTTTCTTTAAGGCAAAAACATTATCTATCTTTTATGTGATCAAAAATTGGCCACGTAACTCGTCAAATTTTAACCATAAATTTTTTTTTATAAATTTATCAAATGTGATTGTACCTAAAATTTTTATTATCTTCATTTTCCATGTATATGGGACCTCCATTTAATGAGGAAAATAATGTAAAAGTGAATATTGTTTCTTGTATTTTTTTGGTGAGAAAATATTAACATAGCATAAAAACGAAAACTATTACGATAGTAATAGTGCCCTTTACCACAATTTTCTTCCCAACATAGTAGTAATTATTGTTTTTTTTATTATCAAAAATATACATTTTTTAAGAATGTTAGGATATTTTTTATAATAATATTTTTATCGTTATATATATACAATTAATTACATTTTAGTATCATTATTTTTAGATAAAAAAAATTTTAATAAAAAAATTACAATAATAATTTATATTTAACAATATTGTCACCCTTTTATCTTTAAAATAACATCTTTAATATTTATAACAATAAAATAATACTCTTATAATAAATTAAATGATATATAAATTAATATTAAGGGTATTATTTAATTATATCTATAATGTATACATTACATCTAATATATATAAACATAATTTTATTTTTAAATATAATTTTTATTAATTTGTAACATTAAATACATAATTAAACATATATTATTTATCAGTGCCAAATATTTGACACCCATAATTTTTTCGAAACTTTGATAGAGAATATTCGTCCTATTCCTACAAACAATTATCGTGAAAATAGAGATATCAAATCCAATCCCGTTATGCCCCGTTAACAACATTAGATGTAAGGTTTTTTTTTTATCAAATTAATTTATTTTACTTTCTTTAAAATTGATCCAAATAGTTGTTAATTTAAGGTTTGAGAAATACAAACACTTAAATTTATATACATATATTTGATTATATTATTTGTATGGTAACTTGAATTTTGATGAAAAATTTGTTATAAAACTTAGTAGGATTATTTTAAAAAATGTGAAATTGATTAATTTTTTTAAATAATTTTATGTGATATAATATAAATATAAAAATTTATAAAATTTATATTTTTTTTAGTAATATTAGGGAGCATCACTTTAAAAGTATTTTCCATACCATTGTTTAATCTTGATGAACCATTAAAATCAAGAGATAGATTTAATAAATTTAATAGTCATTTAATCCATAAAAGAAAATCGATGGCAATCCAATACTTTAGTCTTGGAAATTTATCAAGTACAAAAAGTTTGGAAATTTAAAAAGTATACACCTCAATTTGTTGTTTATAAAAACTGTGACATTTAATTATATATAAGTTTTAACAAGGTGAGTTTAATTATTTGAATTAATAATTATTATAATATTATATTATATAATAATAAGTTCATATATAAAGAAGTGATTTTAAAAATTAGGTGGAATCTGACTTCAACCGTCCACGTTTTAAAAAATCGAACATGGCAGTAACATGACATAAATAACTTTTTTTTGTTTTCCTCTTAAATTAGGGGAAAAAAGAAGAAGTTAAAAGTGAATATTGTTTCTTGTATTTTTTGGTGAGAAAAGCATAAAAACGAAAGCTATTACTATAGTAGCAGTGCCATTTACCACAATTTTCTTCCCAAAAATATTAGCAATTATTTTTTTTTATTATCAAGAATGTAACTTTTTTTAAGAATATTAAGATATTTTTTTTAAAAAAGATATTTTTTATAATAATATTGTTATAATTATCTTTATTGTTATATATATACAATTAATTATATTTTAATACCATTATTTTTAGATAAAATTTTCATTAATAAAAACAAAATTTTACGATTTAAATTTAACAATATTATCACTCTTTTATCATTAAAATAACATCCTTAATACTCATAATAATAAAAATAATACTCTTATCTTAAATTAAAAGATATATAAATCAGTACTAAAATATTATTTTTATTATTATAAATTTTAAGTATATTATTTTTATAATTTTTAAATACAATTATCTATTATTTGTAATTTTTGAAAATGATTACTAACCTAACTACCTAACCTTAATGAAAATTTGTTCAACTCTTCTACCTCTATCTATGCAATAATAAAAAAATAATTAATAAATATTAATAATGATTACCTTTATCAATTAAGTTATTTTTTTAAAATTAAAAAACTTATAATTTTAATAAAATATTATAACAGTTTCTTAAAAAAAATTACAAATTATAGATAGTTAAACTTGTGTAGAAAAATAATATATAAAATTGGTGTTACGTAGTTGAGATCATTATTAAATAAAATAACATTATATGAATGTTAGGTGCATGTTAAATGACTGGTTTGGTAAATCACGTGCTCGTAGAGCAACCGAGTAAGCTCATACCAAACCCTCAGACCTGCTGGGATAAAAAGCACTTTCCAAGATATTTTGTCAGTTTAATTGTTGCTTATATTATTATTTTTTATTTTATTCAAAATGAAAAGGGCCTATATTTTTCGAATAAATGAACTTTGATAACCTAATTGATCAAATGTCACAATCATATCATAAAATTACAATTTTTTATTGTTAATAGTTAGGTGTGTTTAACGATGATAATATTATGTTATATGATTTATAATTTATCTTAAATTTATTATAAATAATTTCATCATACGAATTTATTTAAATTAATATTTTATTTATTTATTTTATATTTTTTGTATTTAAAAATTTTATTTTTTTAATTTAAGATAAAAAAACATAATACAACATAATTTTAAAAATAAAAATTCAGAAAAACCAAGTTAAATGTACTGTATAATTTAAATTCACATCTCTAATAAATTAAAAATTTTATATAACCATAATATTTTTATTTTGTATAATACAATCTAATGTTATAGTTAAAAATTTAAAAACAAAACCATATGAACTTATATAGATAGTTGATGTTTTTAATATTAAGTAACAAACTTTGATTTTAGATAAACTTTCTTATTATTTACTAAACCTATACATTTTTCTTTTGTTTCCCGACTTTTTTTTAAATATTTGTGCAATGTCGTTGTTTCATTGAATTTTTGAAATATTTTTTCAAACTTTTCAAAAAATATTCTTATATAATAATGTAAAACATGTAAATTGTAACATGGTGAGCCAGATTATATGATTAATATAAATATATAGAACTCGGTTGACTTATACACTACTAACAATGAATAAAATAATATTATGTTGAAATTCATTCCATTTATTCCATCTTTGTAATAATACTTATTGTATGTTTGGTTAATTAAAATGAAATAAAATCAGGATTCATTCTTTTTAATTTTATATTTGATTGAGTTCAAAAATAAAAATGAAATACAATCGATTCTTAAAAGAAAAGAAATAATAATTTCTTTTCTCCTTAAGGAATCATAATTCCAAAAGGGATCGAGAGAAATCCTAAACTCTAAATTCTTAATCTTAAATCTTGAATCACAAATCCTAAATTCCAAAACCTTAAACCCTATTTAGAAAAATAATAATTTTAACTCTCAATCTTAACCCACAAATATAACTCTAAATCCTAAATTTCAAATCTCAAAACCTTGTTTAGAAAAATAATAATTTTAACCTTAAATTTTAACCCACAAATATAATCCTAAACCCTAAACCCTAAATTCAAAATCTCAAATCCCAAAACCCTATTTAAAAAAATAATAATTTAAACCCTAAACTTTAACTCACAAATATAACCATAAATCTCAAACGCCAAATCTCAAAACTCTAATCTTATTTAAAAAATAATAATTTTAATAATGTATTTTGTCTGACGAAAAAATAATTATTATATTATATTATTTAAACTTTGCTAAAGATATTAAGGTAATATACAATATTTTTTATTTCCTTCTAATTATAAACCAAACATTATAATATTGATTCTTTCTTTGATTTCAATTATCAAACCAAACAAAACTGTCTTCTTTCTATTCCATTTTTTTCTCATTCTCATTCATATTCAATTCTATGAACTAAATGACACCTTAAGGTTATTAAAAGAAGCATTAAAAATAACCATTCCTTTTAAGTAATAAACATATAAAAATTAAAATTTTAATTTAATTTAATTTTAATCGTATATAAAAGAAAATTTTATAAAAATGTATAAATATGTAAAAGGTTTTCACATTTAAGGTTATTTATTTGTTATAAAGTATATAAATATGTAAAAAACAATTTATATAAAATTAGTAAGTAAAAATGTTTGCCAAGTGGAGGCAGGTATATGTGTATACCAAGTGGAGAGATGTACGAAGAAATCAAGTAATATATATAGACTCATTAAGCACAGTACCACAAACTTGTATATAAATTTAATAATTAATTAAATTTTGTTAAAATACATAACAACGTTAATTTAATTTAATTAACAATAAAATCATTCATCATATTTGATATAAACAATTGACATTTTAATTTAATTTTCATCATATTTGATATAATCACTTGATATTTTAATTTAATTTTTAACTTAGAAGAAGATAAAAAATAATTAAAGTAATTATCAAACATCGGTTTAATTTCATTAAGGATAAAATTATATCAAATATAATTTATTTTAAAATCTATCATTCATTTGTATAAATTCAATATTTAATTTTGAATTATAATAAATCTACAATTAAACTATTATTAATATTACAAATATATAATCAAATGCTTTATAAATATTACAAATTTATTCTTATAGTTATATATTTATATCACTAATAAAAAATTAAATGTTAAATTTATCAAGAAAATAATATATTTGTCACAACTTATTATGCACAAATAATCTAAATTTGATATTATATTTGTTAACTTTTTTTAAGTGAAAATCAATCAAATTCATTAAAAACTATTAAATGGAAATAATAGGAAAGGGAATTAAAGCTTGTTATTTGAGCTACAAGATAATATATATATATATATATATATATATATATATATATATATATATATATAAGAAATTAAAGAGGGTAGGTAGCAACTAGCAAATAAGCATGAACGTAGAGCATTGAAAGCCACGAGCAAATGAGGTAGTTGGAGCTGTCTCTTGGTTACAAATACAACACCTTCTATTTATAACACTTGACTCCTTTCCATTCTTTTCATCAACAATTACAAACCCCACAATTTCATCATCATAACAATCAAATAAGTCCAAAACACATCTATTATTTTTTCTGTGTTTAATTTCCTTTAACAAAATGCCTCCCACCACAACTCTCACAGCCATAGCTGGAGAAAAAACTCTGCGATCCAGTTTCGTTCGTGACGAAGACGAACGACCCAAAGTTGCCTACAATCAATTTAGCAATGAAATACCAATCATTTCTCTCTCTGGAATTGAAGATATTGATGGAAAGCGACCTGAAATTTGTAAGAAAATTGTTGAAGCTTGTGAAGATTGGGGAGTTTTTCAAGTAATTGATCATGGAATTGATTCCAAACTCATTTCTGAAATGACTACTCTTGCTCGTGAGTTTTTTGCTTTGTCTCCTGAGGAAAAGCTTCGCTTTGATATGTCTGGTGGCAAAAAGGGTGGCTTCATTGTCTCCAGCCATTTACAAGTAATTCTCAAAGTTTATTGCTTTTCCCTTTCATTTCTATGATAAGATATCACTACCCTTTTCGCTTTTCATGAAAAAGATTTCATCTTTATGCCCAATTAGTTATTTCTAGGCTTTTGAAATAGTAAATTTTGAATTTTCTTTAAAAATAAAAGAAATTACCCAATTTACGGTTTAATTTCTATATGGAATGTCATTGTATGATCAAAGAAGATAAATTGAAAATCATCAGATGTTTTTGAAAATAAAAATTTTGCTCTGATAATAGTTAAAACAGCTCTAGAAATACGGCCATCCTATTATTTTTATTATTATTATTTCTCAAATGATACCAAAAATGACATAATTTAAATGTAATTTAGGGAGAAGCGGTTCAAGATTGGCGTGAGATAGTGACATATTTCTCATACCCAATCAAAAACAGAGATTATTCAAGATGGCCAGATAAGCCAGAAGGATGGAAAGGAGTAACAGAGGAATACAGTGAGAAACTAATGGGACTTGCATGTAAGCTGCTGGAGATATTATCAGAAGCTATGGGATTAGAAAAACAAGCTTTGACAAAGGCTTGTGTTGATATGGACCAGAAAGTTGTGATTAATTATTACCCAAAATGCCCTCAACCTGATTTGACTCTTGGTCTTAAGAGACACACTGATCCAGGTACTATTACTCTACTTCTTCAAGATCAAGTTGGTGGTCTTCAAGCTACTAGAGATGGTGGTAAGTCTTGGATTACTGTTCAACCCATTGAAGGTGCTTTTGTTGTCAATCTTGGAGATCATGGTCACGTAAGTATTAATTATTTCATTTTTATTTTTCTTGGGCATTTACTTCAATAGCTCTGTAATTTTCAACAACAACAAAAAAAAGTAGTTTAAATTTTTTTAACAACGGCATTTGGATTTTATAAATTATATGAACGGATAAACAGAGCCCCTATAGTTTTCTTTATTTTATTTTTTTATATTTTTTAATATCAAATTTACATAGTTGTTATCCAAATATGCTTACTTTTTTTTAATATTGTTACAAAAGTATCATCAATTTTTTTTTTGTTAATTTCATGCTATTAAATTATCAAATTTTAAAAAATGTTATAAAAATACCGTTAATATCCATAAGTTAACGTGACTAAACGAAAAGTTACACGTACGTTAATAATATTTTTTATATTTATAAAATTTAATGATATCAAATTATTAAAAAAATAATATTTTTATAATTTAATAATATAAAAATTACAAATCAAAATTTGATGATATTTTTATAATAAAATTAGTAAAAAATGTTTGTTGCCTCGTTAGTTATTATCTTCTATTCTCCATTATACATTGCCACTACATTTAATATATTACTTTCTTCTAATTGTGGTGAGGACATAAACAGTATTTGAGCAATGGGAGGTTTAAGAATGCAGACCACCAAGCAGTGGTGAACTCAAATAGTAGCAGATTGTCAATAGCAACATTTCAAAACCCAGCACCAGATGCAATAGTTTATCCACTCAAAATCAGAGAAGGTGAGAAGTCTGTGCTTGAAGAACCCATCACTTTTGCTGAGATGTATAAGAGGAAAATGAGCAAAGACATTGAATTGGCCAAGCTTAAGAAACTAGCCAAAGAGAAAGAGACTTTGGACTTACAAAATCCCAAACTTGAGTCCAAGCCCATTGAGAAGATTTTTGCTTGAATTTAAATAACAAATTTAAAATAAATAAGAAATCTCCCTTCCTTCTATATGTGCTACTTTGCTCAAATTTACTTTGCTTTATGGGGTTTTTAAATTTTGTGAAGAGTGTCATGTCCATGTCACTAATGTAATAGTATTAAAAACTTAGTATTTAATAATAAAGTTGTCTCCACTTCTCATGATATCATCACTATCTCGACTTATTAGTTATTTGTCAGTATTTATTTGTCAGTATTTATTTACATCAAACTGGGTGTCACAACACTGCATATGTATGTTGAAAAGTGCTTAATATATTGGACGGTAAATGGTACTGATTCTATTTTTTTTTCCCTTAAATTTTACCCATGCATTCAAAAATGATTACGTTGATTTCTTTGGGTTTTTCTTTGTTTTTTTTTATCCTTCCAAAGAGCCTTGAGTTTTGAAAAAGACTTCCTAGTGAGAAATAAATTAAAAAGCGAGTCTATTTATATGTTAATCTGCTAACAACTAATATATGGTGTTGAACAGACCCATATTAATAATATTATTAGTATTATTATTAAGTAGGTCACCTACAGCAAGCAAAAATTACTTATTTATTTCAATTAAAACAGTATTTTTTTTATATATTAGTCGAAAAAGTATTAACAAAAACATAAAGTTCTAATTTTTTATTTTTAAAAATATTTATTTTATATTTTTAATTGCTATTGACGTATCAATTATTATATTGTCGTTAGCATAATTGACAATGGCATCAAAATTGTTTAAAAAATAAAATTTATATTCTTTGTTTTTACAATCTTAATGACATAACGAGGCTTTTATCTATTATTGTTATTAATATTATTATTAAAAGATAGCTGGTTGCGTTTGTTTCTTAAAAGTCTACTATATAATAGATGTGTGGAAGTGAGATTTGGATCCTCTGTATTCAAAATCTTTAAAGATAAAACATGTCATTGTGTTAGTGTTAGTTTATTTACTATAAAAAATAATAATAAACGACGCTATTATTGCTAAAAGAAATTATACTTTCCAAAAAAATGCTTCTGCGCATGCCCATAATTGATAATTCCAAGAACAATGCTCTCACATATATATGATGCCAACCCTCAAAACGAAAACCTCAAAAGAGTGTTACCAACATTTTTAAAAATAAAATAAAAATCATCAATTTATGTGACCTTATGTGGAAATACTTCAAGGGTCCCAAGTGTAAGTATTTCCTTTTCTTTGGGCAGAAAATTTAATCCAACAAATGTAACAAGGAAACCAAAGCATACAAATACAATAACATGTACAACCCGGGAATGAAGCACATCAAATTTTCTAACCATTGATCCCAGAAACAAACAGAAAGAGAACCAAAGGTTTATGATTAACCATTGAATAGATATCAAATAAAAAAAAGGAGGGACACTACTAGCTTGTGCAATTGAAAGTGCATCATGGTCCCATAATAAGTGGTTTTAATTCACTAGCAACGCATTTTCTAACTTTTTCTTTCATGGATTTTCACCAAGCATTTATTGAAGTAAAATGAATAGACACCTCTTTTAATTACATAAGTTTACACTTTACTTCATGAATCTTAATATGGCCAGACCTACTGCAGATATAGAAACAAGAGTACCTATGCAGTACTTTATAACTTCATATTTTGCCGCTTCTAACTGAGCCCTCAAAGCATGAATTTCCTGATAATCATGAAAAAAATCAAATTAACAAAAATATTAACGTAAACGTTTTATTTTCTACTAAAAATTCTGATTTACTTTCAATTTACTACTTTAATTTTTTTATCAACTTAATACCGTTATGTATTCAATTCTATGTCAATTAAGTATTTTAATTGATTTTAACATTCAATTTGAACAAAATAAGTTATGAGATAGGTCACATGAAACTAACACCTTTCCTCCAATTAGATAAAAAATTTCTAACCCTCCAATGTCAATATTAAGATTTAATATCAATATCAACTAAAAGTATACTTGATTGATATAGAAATGACAATGTCAATATTAAGATTTAATATCAATATCAACTAAAAGTACTTGATTGATATAGAAATGACAACTTAACGTACCAAATTAATTAGGAAAAAAAATATTTGGTAATAAATTGAAAGCAAGTTAAAACTTATGATAGGAAATAAAACGTTTATCCAAAACAGTATTTAGAGGTGAAAAACGAGAACAGTTAATCTCTAGTTCTTACCCGATCAAGTTTGTTGTTGAGGTTTGATATTTCTCGATCAAATTTGTTAGTAAGATTTGAGGTTTCCGCACTCAGATTGGACAGCTCTTCCCTTATCCTCCTGTACTTGTAGAAGTGACATAGAATTGAACAAATTTTAGGTATTAGCTCAAACAAAAAACCTAAATCAATTCTCTCTAGATTCATACCCTTTTTCAAGATTCAAATCAAGGCGCTGTCCTGCTGTAACCTTGTCAATTTCATACCTGTACCAAAATCTAAGCTACTGCATCATGGTCTTCAGGATAAAGCAATTACAAATAGGAAAAAAAAAAGGTCATAAACAGACCTTAATTCATTCCTTATCTTCTCTATATCATTTCGTGAATCACTACATATCTTCTCTGTATCATTCCGGAGCTTTTCTGTCTCATGTTGTAGCAAAGAAAAATGGTGTCCCTGTATAGCAAATTTGCAAGTGAAACTACCAACAAAGGAAAGCCTTTTATGTGAAAAAAGAAGAAGTCAATAATGCTTTAATCACTTCACCAAACATTATTAGTTGAAAACAAATATGACTCAATTACTGTCATTTTCATATTGTTCAATGAGAAATTTTTTTACCAGATAAACCTGTGTGAACCTTTAAAAGCATATAGAGATTACAAACATTGAAACAAATTTCGAAGAAAAAAAAACTTGTTTAGACCAGATTAATCAAACTTTCCATTCAGTTGCAATTGAACTCTGTAATATTGATAAAACTGATTTTAATTGACACCTTAAGTGAGGAATCACCTTTACCATTTAGAAGTCAGACACAATATTACAGGTAAAAAAAAATCCTGAGCTTCTACGCTGACATCTTGCTAATGAACCTCACCCACCCTCATTAATTGCACCCATAATCTCACCAAAAGCACAAACCTTTTCAAAGGTACAAAACTAAGAAATAATACCTAACTTCAAAGCTACGAAAAATTCAAATGTCAAATGAGATGAAAAACGTGGATTTCTCATGCCAAATCAAGCGAAAATAATTTTTAAAAAATTGAATGCATACAAATTCAAAAGTAGAAAACAAAGAATTGCAACTTAAAATTTCAGCTTCATAATCCACAAGAAGAAGTACATGAAACCATGCATCAACATCAACCAAAAAGGGTGGACGAATAAACAATTAGATGAAACCAGTGGTAGACATTTCTTAAATAAGATGAACGGAGGTAACCAATGATAAGAGTTGCATTTTCACGGCCATAACCCCACTCTAAAAAGAAAATCACTTCTATCAATCCAAAAGTGCACGCATCAAACTGAGATACTTTCAATCACAAACCATAGATCATAAGTCATTCCAAAAACGTATATGTGAACAGGGTTTATCATTAATGAACAGTTACCAAAAGCTTATTTTCAAGGTGCTTCAGAGTCAATATTCTATTTTTCTTTCATTAGCAAAATACAATTAGTAACCTCGTAATGGAGTCAAACATCATGGTGGAAATCAAGACATATCACATTTAGGTATATAAAGAAGAAAATAAAGTTGTCATAATTACTTGTGATGTAATCAAATACTATAGATTACTAGTAATCACTACCTGTGAGATTTGAACTTCGGATTTGAATTTTGACAAATTGGATTCTTGCAGCATTTCAGTCTACAAAATTAAACATACAACCACATGAAAACTTTAAAACTTTAGATAGGAAAAAAATAGTAACTTTGGTACGCCCTTCAATTTAACGTGGATGACATAGAACACCCTCGTAAACGTAAACAATATACACAAAAGTCAAGCAGCACAGAAGTATAATGTAGAGTGAAATCTTACTTGCTGCAACTCTCCCTTCAGTTTCTGTATTTCTGCTTGCATATCTCCCTTCGAAACAAATGATTTAGACACATTTTCTAGGCTATCATTCAACACTTCCGTTATAGTATTTGTTATTGCCTCAGCTTGCTTTGTTGGCACACCTTCCCTTTCTAATCTCCTAACCTAGAGATAATGCAAAATATCATAATAGACAACAGCAGATGTAGATGCGGCTAGGAGGTGCATTGGCACCTCTCAACTCTTCGATAACGAAAATTTTAAATGTAATATTTATAAAATTATAAACAAATTACATGTGTAAAATAATTCTATGCCCTATCTGAATTTTCATTTTCAAGCTTTTATCACTCAAAAGTACTTTACAAACTTAATAATTTGAACATATTTATACTCAATGAGATACTATGACTCAAAAGCAAATTATAAACTTAATAATTTCAACATATTTATACTCAAATAAGATACACAATCTTTTTTCAATAAGAAACAAGTAGTAGATGAATAACAAATAATACTATTTTTTATTGTTTACATGGTCCCTCCTCTTGAATCATAATCATCCGCCATTGATAGTAAACTGGTCTTTCCAATTTCATCCCAGTTTCAACAAGGTTTCATAGTCAAAGAGAAACAATTAACAATAAAATGGCTTGTGGAAACATAAAAAAAAATTTAATAAATAAATTGAAGAAAAGGCGACTTGGGAATTACCAAAGCTAACGTGTCCACAAGAAACAACTGCTTTACATCGGATTTCACGAGCTCAGAATTTAATCTATAGTCCAAATGCCAAAACCAAGATGTTGGAGAAAGCAAATTCGAGGCACCAGATCGTCCAAATCTGGATAATCTAATCCCTGAATTGATTCCTGATAACCCTAGCCGCTTACAAGCCGCTGTTGCCATTCGATTTCGTAGCTAATTCAGAACGTTGTGGAAAACTTCAACGCCTTAATAACCTAATTAGGAATCAATCTACAATCTTTAAATTAAATTATTTGAAAAAAAAAAGGAAAAATTAATAATTTGAAACATCAAAATATGGAAGAAGAAGAAGAAGAAAAAAGGAAAGAAAGAAAGAAAGAACGAACGAAATTAAGGATATGACTCCAAGAGACACGAATGCATACCTGAAGCTGGTAGGACCAATTGCGCTGAAAATGGACATATTCTGGTCAAATATCCACCTCCTCAACAATTTTTTTTTTTTTTTTACCAATTGTGTATGTTCTATCAGGATATTATGAAAGTTTATATTGTTAAAAAGCAAATTATTTTTTTATTTTAATGAACCCAATGTAGACTTGGGTTGGGCAAAATTTTTGAGTTAAACTATTTTTATTTTAATATGCAATAAACTTCACAAAAGAAATTAAATATTATTTAAATATAAATTATTTTGTTAAAAACATTTATCATCAAATTTATTCAATTAAAATAGTCACTAAATACTTTACTAAATAGCTATTTAGAGAGCAATCCGTACAATAAGATTCATACAATGGTGAGTCTTCACTTATTGATGATTTTACTTGAGTATGTATAAGAGTATAGTTGTCCTAATATATTCTACTTATATATTATAAAAATCTCTCCATTCAAGGTACAAAATAAGTTGTCGTGTAATACAGTAGATGTTGCCAAGTGTGAGAGCAGAGATTACTAAGAAGACCTATACTGTTGTATGAGATTTGAGATTGTCCATTCATGCGAGGTGATAGAGCTTAGTTGTCCTAGTCTATGTTTTGATTATACGTAGGTCGATCAATAACCCTACTTGTCGGAGCAGAATATATGTCCATCTAAATTGGATAATTTTTCCTGACTATTTGGATTTTGATTAGTCAATATTTATACTCACAAGATCCAAATTAAACACATGACTAACTGATCGAATTTAATTAGCATGTGATCTCAATACTCTGATGACTCCATTCAACCGAGCTAAACTGGATAGAATTTAAAGATCCTCGATTGTTAATTGGACATATCTAGTTCTATTGTGTCTAGTTTGACATATATGTCTAAATATGTGCTCGTTATGGTAAGATAGTAGTCAAATTCAAATCTTACTTAATTAGACATTTGTTTACCTAAAATAATTTACATATGAGAGATTATTCTATGATATAGTAAATACATATGATATTCTTAGCACAATCATAATGTTAACACATGTATATATATAATTAGTTTTCATAATCATAGAACATAATTCATAATTATATATTGATTTGGTTTGTGTTAATATGTATTTAAATAACTGATTATACATATTTTTCTCTGTATTTATTCATATACTTGGTTGGAGAATTATCAACTCTGTTATATAAAATTTGATGCATATTCTCAAAATAAGGTTCTTAATTTTTAATTAGATATATATCCAATTCTGTTTTATCTAGTTGAACATACGTCAAATCGTACAATATATTATTGAGGTTAAATTGGTATTTTTAAATAATACGTAAGCAGAGTGTTCAAATTAAATTACAAAGAATAAAATAGGATCATTTCTACTTATTTCTCAAATCATTTAGTTTGGACTTACATTAATGTCATCCACTTATAATATAGTCGGCAAAATGTCGACATTTTTTCAAGCAAAAATCTTAGTTTAAATTTCTCAATGTCCAAAAATTAGTAAACAATTAAGAAAAATAACATATTGAAAATTTATAATCATAAAAAAAGAAATTCTAATGTCTAACTTATACATTTTAATATTAAAAAAAATATGATATATCATTTTATAATAAACAACATCCAATTGGATGTCGTGCAAAATGAATTACGTATATTTAGATATGTTCAACTTTAAACACCATCTACTTGAACCTCTTTTAGTATTATTGTGATATTATTTGTATTATTTTTTATTTTAAATTTTATTTTAAAGGAATTATTTTTTAAAATTTTTCTAAAAAAGTAAATCTTTTAATGATATTTTTATCAATTTCCAAAATAAACATTAAATATCATGGGTAACAAACAAAAATAAATGTGACAATAACTCTAATCTTTATTTTTAATACCTTACAATTCACACACATAATTAAAACACAAATAACATGCTAAATTAATCTCTATACTATTGACTCTAAGTTCATTATCATGTCATAAAAAAAAACCCGACAATAACACTACTCTTAAAGAGAACTTTAAACTGAAAATAAAGAAATAAAGAGGAACCAATTAACTTCATCATGTCACGAGGCACATTCATTCCTCTTTCACGTAAAAGAGTTCTTGTAACTGAAAAATAAATAAATAATTAATTAATCATAAAAAATTATAAAAATAAATAAAAATTACAACATTTGTTAATTTATGACATGTAATTAAGAGTTAATGAAGTATATACAAAGAATTTGAGAATAAGCATGAATGGATGATAGGAGATAAATGTTAAAAGATTTTCTCATACCTACTCATTTTTTGTCGTTGTGTACTAAAGTAAAAAAAATAGGAAATCTCTTTTTATAAAGCAAAAGCATAGAATAAGAGGCAGATGGAAAACCAATATAGTTCCAAATTTCATAATACTATTAAAATAGTGTTTTTTGATTTCAGAAATTTAGTGACATCTTTTTTAAAAACCAAAATCATAAGATTTTAATCACGATCTAATAAAATTCATGACTATAGTGTATACATATAGTCTCAATTTTTATTAATAATTGAGATAATAAGTTAAACTATAAAAATTATTAAATATAAACAAACTTATATAGTCATGATTATTAAATGATCATGATCTAATTAGAATAAAAAAATCAGTCTTTTTAAAATCAAATAATATATTGTATATTATTTATTTAAAAAAAATACAAAAATAAATTTAAATTTTTTTCATTTCTCTCTTAATTTAATTTTATGTATTTTCTCTCTTTTATACCACAAAAAATTCTTTATCAATTTTTTTCATTTTTTTCTCCTAATTTTTTTTCTTTTTCTTTCCTTTTCTTTTTCCTTCCCACTCACGCTAGCTTCCCTTTCTTTTCTTTTTTTCCTCCTCGTGTGGCTTTGATTCTTCTTTCATTGCAGCATTCTCCTTCCTTGCGTAACCAACCCTTTGTTTTCCCTCTTGTTCGTAGTTTGTCTTATTTCATCGCGACCCACCTTCGACCATACAGTACCCTTCTTTATTTCTTCCCAACCCTAGTTTCATGTACCCAGCTTGCAGATTCTAGCATTGCCCAATCAACTATCTTCATTGCTTCTCATGCGCTTCCAACTCAACCTAGTTCTTTCACCAATCCCTGGTTGTCCCCTAACCTAAACTAGATCACCAAATTTTAGTAAGCATCGTCAACTTTCATCCATTTTTCCAGTGATTTTTCTCCATAAACTTCCAGTAAAATCCTTGATTTGTTTTTATTTAAAAATTGATCTTGTTTTCTTTCTTCAATATAGAATCTAAACTAATTGGGATGAAATATTTATGCATATAATTAATAAAAAATAAAAATATCAAATATACAATTTAATTTACAGGGTATAACGATTCCTACCCTGTTCACCTCAAGAACTCTTATACATGATAATTTTGTGAAATTTTAAACATTTAATTGAGAGCTACATATGTGAGATTATTTACTTGGTAGTTTTGTACAATATAACAATAATGCAATAGATAAAATAGCAAAGCTTTGCTTTGAAATTCAAATTGACATCATCATTAACAATTTACAAATATATATATGTCAAAGAACATTTCTCTTCATAAAAGACATCTATCTCAAAGCAACTATATTTAATTAAATTAGTAATTTTTGTTAAGTAATATTGCAGTATAGTAGTTCGCTTATTCAAAATTCAATAAACATGAATCCGCTCTTTGACTATCATTGTTGAGAGTTGTATTTCATTTTGATGACTTAGTTTTACAAATGTAACTCTTAGAACAATCCATATATTAATAATTATATACAACTATACACAAGAAGGGAATTCAATTTATGTAAAACAACCTAAAATGTGTTTTCACTACAGTTGTTTCCTAATTACTTCTATATATTTCTTACAACTAGATAGAAAACCATCCAAGTGTGTGGTGTTTAAGGATGATCCTAGAGGCATAAATGTTGCCTACAACTACAAGATGATGGATATTGCAATAATTGGCGCTCTACCTACATATTATTATAGAAACAAATAATTCTACTAGGTTAACACTATTAGGGTCAACCATAAAGCACAAGAAAATTCAAGCTTGCATATACATATGCATATGCAGATTGAAATTTAGGAAAAGATCACATTGAATCTCAATTCTACTAGGTGTATAAATATTCTTCTGTGTAATGCTAATTGGATGAGTTAACTTGAAAAATGTCTATTCAAACCCTAACATCTTGTGTTTTTAGACTTTTATTGAATATGCAAATATGAATTGGAGTATGCCGATCTTGTTATTTCTAGTTTGATGAAATTTCAATTATTAACCTCGGGAGATTATTTGAAAACAAGGGTTCTAGTTTCATGGATCCATAAAAGCAGATAATTGAGAAATTGTCGCCTAAGGAGAAGTTGAGAATTGATACCATTTAGCAATATGCCTTTTCTTCTTGCTCATATCAATTATTATTATTCTTTTTGACTTTTTATTTAGTGCATTGAGTTGTCCTAGCTAGTGGTTTTTTGTTCTAATATGTAACGTCCTAAGCAACAGTTGTTGGTAGTTTTTCGATTCTATCCATTCATGCTATTTGAGTTTGCATATTGAGATATGTATGCTATTTAAAGAGATTAGGTTTTTATCTTTTGTCTATTTGGATTTTTGTACTTGAGATTATGCATTTTCAATTGGTTTCTTTAGTCGATTTCTTTAACCATTTGATCTCGACTCTTTGCCTATTACAAGCTAATATAATGTTAGTTTCTAAAATCAAGTTACTTTGAGAATAAAAGATTAACTTATATGATTTGAAAATATAAAATGCACCTTAGTAAATGTAGCGGATCGTGCTATGTGCATATAAATATCCATACAAAGCCTTTATGTTTTGTTTTGTTTGTAAATTGGAAGAACATAATGCCCGAAAAAAACTGCATAAGCTCAATAATGTGTATTTTATTTAGTCAAATTGAAAATTAACATGATCTTGACAATAACTGTTGTAGCAAATGGACTACAAGCTTGGAAAATCTTAAAAGATCTTACAACTCATATTGAATAGTAAGCATGTTTTTAGTACCATTTGATCACAGTCTTATAAAAGGCCGAGATCATAGACATATCATTTGGTCTCGATCTTTTAAAAACAGTGACCAAATGGTATATCCATGGCCTCGGTTTTTTATAAGACTGAGACCAAATGTATATCTACAATCTCAGTCTTTTAAAGGTTGTGACCAAATGGTATGTTTATGGCCTTGATCTTTTATAAGATCATGACCAAATAGTATGTTTATGGCCTTAATCCTAAAAAAGATCGTGACCAAATGGTATGCCTATGACCTCGATTAAAAATTGATACCATATGTAAGAGTCTATGGTCTTTTTCATTTTGACCTCAATTTTTATAACTGTGGCCATAGATATACGATCACAGTTAAAAACTGTGACTATATATCAATTTTGTAGTAGTATAAAGACAATTACATCCTACAATATCATCTAGGGGATGACGAAAATCATTTACATTCTTATCGAAAAAGGATCGTTCGAGACCATTATTTTTACAAAAGTATTTTGCAAAAGTAATAGAAATGTATTTCCCTTTTTTTGTAAAAATGAACTTTTGATATTCTTTTTGGACTTGTATATCCCACATAATAGATACTGAATTAAAGTACATTTTTATTGAAGATAGGATACTTTTTTCCTATATATAACATTTTAATGGTATATATTTGGTTCAATCATGTGTAAGTGCACACAAACTCATGAGTATAAATAACTATTATTCACACTACTACAAAATAGACTATTAAAGTCGGTTAAAAATTGACTTTAAATTGACTAACTTAAACTTTAAATTCAGTTCACGTGTTGAATCGACGCTACATGTAAAGTCAGCTCAACACGTGAACTGACGCTACTCGTAAAGTTAGTTCAACATGTGAACCAATGCTACGTGTAAAGTTGTTCAATGCATGAACCGACACTACATTTAAAGTCGGTTCACTAGTTGAACCGACGCTAAGCTGTATTGATTTTATTTTTATTTTTATTATCATTTTTTACTCTACTAACTTGTATTCAATATAGCATAAAAAACTAAAATATAAATAATAATACAAATAATTGAAAATTGAAATATAATTAATTACTTGATAATTAAATTTATTACAAAAATAAATAAAGTATATATATACAATACATATATATATATAGTTAACTTAAATTACAAATAAAATAATGTCGTCAAAGTGTAATTGGATTGTGCGAGCAAGCTTGGTTAGCTTAGAATCACCAACATAGTGACAAGGAAACTGGGCAAAAAGAAGTTGGTCTATATAATAATTCATTCTCCTACATACATGAGCACGTAAACATACATCAAACAAGCAGCCTAAACTTAATAGACATACGAATGGAGAAATTAAATCATTATAAATAAAGTGCTACCATGATGTTTTCATAAGGAAAGTAGAAAAGAGAGATGAGATGAAGTTTGGGCAAAAAATAGATCCATAAAATAATGTATTCCCCTAAATACATGAGCACATAACCATCCATCAAACAAAGCATCCATCAAACCAGAGACTTCAGACACAGGAATAGAGAAATTAAATCATTATAAAAATTACCGTTATGTTGTCATATGTTAATCAAGATCATCAAAATCTTCTCCTGATTCTTCTTGTGATGATATAATTTGAACCATGTGTTCTGCCCATTCTTCTCGTAAATCATCACAAATTTGCTGGTCATAGCCCGTCTTGTTCCAACCAAAGAACTACATGTAATTAAAATCAAAATAAGAATGTAATTTCATAAATTTACAAAAAATAACTCATATATGTTAAATCCCTTGTCAGTATATGGGTAAAAGATATTACCACATCATCAATTGAAATTTTGATATTTGTGATGATTTTGTTCATAAACTTCATGATATAATAACCACACATGACTCCATTATTTTGTTATGAAACCTACAAAAAACAAGTGTACATGATTTTCCATATTCGAACATCTTTATTATTCAATAATAAAATTAATAAAATTATTAATATTCGTTTGTACATACCATAACTTTTTTCCATATAAGCTTTTGAGATTTTTTAAGGGCTATGCCCCTAAATTTGTTCCACAGCTTCCATGCTCTATCAAGGTTTAAAATAGTTAGTTTTTTTATTAAATGTTACAAAAAACAATAGAAGAAACTAATAGCTAGCTATAACTTTTACATTTCAATAATTGTTTTTGTATCTTTAGTTAGTTCTATGAAAGTTGAGTCACAGTACCAAGCATGATTCTTGAATATATCAAGGATTATCAACATCCAATAATCTTGGCCTTCTTCAAACCCTAGTGGCCAAAGGATTATCAACTTTTGATTTTTGTTAAGTGTTAATGCCTTATAACATAATTGTTTAGCTCTGATGCTAACATCCTTCTCTTGATATTGATTGGCATATAAAGAATCATAAAACATTGCTAAATGTGATAAGTGATTATGTTGAAGTTGATAATAACATGCCCTATATTTATATAAGTAATTAGATAATATAAATATAATTATATATGTTCTACATAAATGAAAGAAAATGAGGAGATTGAGGACTCACCTTGTTCACACTTAAATTATACTTAAATCGATCATTTGGTAATCAAATAGTTACAATATGCACTCGATCGATATATAAGTTTGGTCGAGGTATACACCAGAAATTTTCATAAGAAGTGGCACAGTCCATCCATCAGTTTATGCTAGATGCCCTCGCAACAAAAGTCATCAAAGCGCCGAGATTTTTGTTGAAGTTTTAAAGCATAATCATAATTATACTCTTTCCAAGGCTTCTTCTTGAATGACTTAGTGCGTGATGACTTGAAGCCTAAATATTCCACAAGCATTCCTAGTTTTTATGGCAATTTTCTAAAAACAATTTTCAAAAGTATAACAACATTATTTTTAAACTTCAGAGTTTTGGCCAAAAAGAAGAGGATTTCTTCATATTAAATCCTTTAATTATAACATTCAAAAACATAGACAAACTTTAGAGAATACATGAATTGATTTATCCATATAAATTTATAACAAAATTTAGAATACAATTGAAGAGAAACAAGGTTGAAATTATAAACAACCTTAATCAAAGAATAATTAGAAAGGAAAAATATATAATTTCTCACCTTAAAACCAAACTCTTTTATACATGTCACCACTTTTTTTTAGTAATGGATTGACTATTTCTATTTAGACTCTAAGGTGGCATTTGGTTCACAGAATGGGAATGAGAATGGGAATAAAATTGAATAGAAAGAAAATAGTTTTGTTTGGTTTGACCACTGAAATCAAAGAAGAAATCAGTATTATAGTGTTTGGTTTGCAATTGGAATGGAAAACACAGTATATAATCTTAATACCCTTATATTCAATAAAATTTAAATAATATTATTTAATTATTATTTTTTTCATCTGACAAAATACATTATTAAAATCATTATTTTTTTAAATAGGGTTTAAGGTTTTGAGGTTTAGAATTTGGGATTTAGGGTTTATGATTTATGGTTATATTTATGAGTTAAGATCTATAGTTAAAATTATTATTTTTCTAAATAGGGTTAAGGGATTTAGGGTTTAAGGTTTAGGATTTAGGGTTAAAATTATTATTTTTCTAAATAGGGTTTTAGGTTTTAGGATTTAGGGTTTAGGGTTATATTTGTAGGTTAAGATTTAGGTTTGAAATTATTATTTTTCTAACTAGGATTTAGGGTTTAGGGTTATATTTGGGATTTGGGTAAAATTGGGAAAAATTGAGATGTGAATGGAATCATGATTTCTTCCTTTTTAGGAATCGATTCCATTTCATTCCCACTTTTAAGTCCAACCAAACATAAAATTGGAAAGAATCAATTCTGATTTCATTCTATTCATATCAACCAAACATGCATTAAGCCTTTATTCTTTATTCTTTTAAAATTGACATATTCTATTAGGTTGATTAGGTTAATCATGAATCTTAACTGTTAAATCACTTGCACCTGTAATTCTTTATGTGGCATTTTTTCTTTCTTTCATCCTGTGTACTTGTCATGATTTTTCGAGTCTGAAACTAGGAAAATAGTCACTAAATACTATTTCTTAGGACAAGGGGAATTAAGGATTGAAATTCTCTAGGTACCAAAGGCCGATGAAAGCCTTTCTAAAGGAATTAAGTTAAGTTACCTATATGGCTACTTATAGTAGCTCCCAGAGATCATGAATAGTTGCCAACTAATCGTTTCTATTTCTTTGAATGGTAGATCTTATTATCTAAGAATATAGAAAGAAAAATGAATTTATTCTCCTATCATTAGTCTAGTGAATCAAGAAAGCTTCACCAAATGATGTTTTATTAAATTTGATCACCGCTAGTTCAAGATTAGTCTCTAACAGAAGAAGTGGAGTCAAGGTAAGTTAGGAAGTGAATGAAGTAAAGATAGACATTGTCAGATATATAAAGTGTTTAATTATTATTAGGAGATCAGAGGAGGAAGGAACATAAAAGATAAATAAATTTTAGACTACCCATTTTACCTATACTTATACTATACCAAGGGGAGTGAGTCAAAGCAGTAAAACGTTCTAGGTTCAATCTACTAGTACCAATTCCTACCTTTTCTGTTATAGGAAGGATTGTTGTGTTACATAATAACAGTGAATGACTTCTTCTTTTCTACTTTACTTGAAGTACAAAGAAGAAGAACTTTCGAATAACACATTCTCTTAGGAATCTCGCTTGCTAGCAAAGAAAAAGTCAATCCACTTTTAAGGTATTACTTTTAACAGGAAAAAATACTTATAATCCAACAGGTGCCACACTTGTTTATGAAAGCATACTTCTTTCCTTTTATAAGTGATTGACTTGAAAGATAAGACATAAGGGTGTTTTGGAGTATGATAGCAAAAGTAGGGACTTAATTTCAAATGAATTTAGTAACTAAGATATATGAAATTGGCTTTCTCTACTTCAAATGAAAGGGCTTAAGCAATCACTCTCAAACTTTTGATAGAATACCTATGGTTCACTTTGTACTCCTAACCTTCGGGTGGAGTTGTGAACCTCAACTGATAAGGGCTTGAGAATAGATTGAGTTTGATCTAGGAATCACATATCAGATGTCAATGACGCTTCTGTCTATTGCATATCTATAGAATGCAGCTTAAAACTATGATTTAAGGGAAATTTGAATGTTTCTTGATTTGGAGACACCGATTAAGATATCCCCTGTGGGTATGGTACCTTTTCCATTGACTTCCCAACTGTTCATCAGAGGAAGGTGAAGAAAGTTGGTTTTGTTGGTAAATCCTCCTTTCCCTTTGACTTCTCTGCAAAAAAATTCTTGGCTAAACTTATTGAAATATTGGACCTTAAGGAAGACAAATGTCCTTTTCGTATTCAATTGTGAAATAAAGTTCAAGAGACCCTTGCTCTAAGGTTAACACAGATGTACTTTTCTTCAATTTTTATCCTTAGTAGTTAGCTTTTTTGAAAAGAACAACAAAGGAAATTGAAAGGAAGAGAACCATTTTGGCTCTTTTATCCATTTGTATATATAGAATGGAGAACTCTTTCGGCTTATGAAAGTTATACCAAAAAGTTCCAACTTCAATGGAAGTGATTTTGTTACGATAATATCTAAGCTATTTTTACTTATTTTTCTATATTTGTATTTATTTTCCTTGTTCTTTGTTTTGATCATATGAAGAAATAAGCTAGTTTTTTGAAGTTTTGAATGTTTTACCTTGAAGATATAGTATTCCACAAAACATAAATCTTTAAAACTATGATTTTATACTTCTAAAATTGTATTCAAAAAATTGAGAGGAAAATTGAGAAACCTTCACCTTGAATTAGATTTTGAGTTATATCTCATTAAAAAGATATAGATGTCTAATTTAAGATGAATTTTATGATTTGTTATTCGGAGTTTTTTTCACAATTACTACTATAAAACTCGCTAATTTCATCGCCTATTTTGCATCAATTTTAAGAAAAAACAAGTTAAAGTTTGTAAAATTCATTTTTTTCGATTTTTTGTATTATTCAATGCAATTTTTTTTACAATTTGCATCGATTGTTACTAAAAATAAATGCAAAGATTCTAAATAAAATATATGCGTCAGTTTTATCAAATAAGAAACGTAAATTATATTAAAAAATAAATGAAAAAATACAAAAAAAATTGTATTGCTTGTATAGAATAACTGATGTATAAGTAATTATTATTTATGTTGGTTGTCTTATACAACCGACATATAATTAGTTGAAATTAAAAAATTGCATCGATTTTATAAAAGAATCGACACAAAATGTAAAAAAAAATTGTCAATTGTTTTCAAATATTGACACAAATAAGTTTATATTACAAACCTTAACTTATTTCCTAACCACTTTTTTACATCTACTCTCTCTCCCAAACTCTCACATTTTCTCTCCCTCTGCGACACACAATTGCCTACTATCCTACTACCATTGTCGTCACTCTAGCCCATCGCTTACCTCCCTAGTTGTCGACATTACCTACAAAGTTGCCTCTACTATGCACAAAGTTTCCTAAAAAATCCATTTTTATTTTATTTTCTTATTTTTTTATCACTTTGTCACTTGTCAAACACTATTTTTATGTACAAATAATATTTTAAATCACTTGATTATGGTAAAATATTATTATTGTAATATTCTAAATAACTTTTTTATATTTATGCATTTAAAATATATCTGGATGCACAAGAAGTCTCCAATTTATGCTTTTGTTTTGTCATTATGTAAGCTAGTATTTTGTAACACAAAGATTGATGACATTGGTACACTTTTCATTTTAATCTTTTGAATATCTTAATATATTTTTAGTTGTTTATATTTAAATATTTTGCTCCTATGTATCCTTTTCCCATGGTTGAATTCTTGGAGAAATTGTTTTCCTTATATTACCAACCATGGAATCAACCCATTTATTATTATAGATGGATAAAATAGTTAAACTTTGGACATTACTACTAAGGTCTTAATGTTGATTATTATGTTTTGATTTTGTGCTTGTTTCATATTCATTATTCAATTGTAAAGTATTCTACAAACCTCTTAATATACTTTGCTTATTATATTTATTTGATTTTTCTAGTAGGGTTTTTCTTCTCTCTCTCTCTCTCTCTATATATATAGAGAGAGAGAAAATAGTAACATAAAAAAAATATTGAATCAGTTGTTTCGAATATTCATGTTATCATCAGAATATAAAAACCCCAAACCTACTAAATTACTATACATATTTAATAATATTTATGTGAATTGTGTAGGGTCATAAACTTTAGGGTGTCAATGTTTGAACAGTAAAAAATTAGTATGATTATACTCGAATGTAAGTTTATAGATTTCACATTTAATTAGTTTTGTTAATATTTTGTATTATATACTTAATATTTAGCCAACATAATTTAATTTTAATAGTGTGTAAATCAAATCAGTGTCAAATTGTGCGAATTTTATATCATGAAGTTCATGAATAAAATCATACACAATTTATCAACACATATTACAATTTACATGTAAGTTCTTAATTTATATATCTTTATTTTAATAATATTTTACAAATAACATCAACTATATATTGATTATTAATTCTTTTTTATTTGCACTAGAATAAAGTAGATGTTCCGTAGAAGTCAACATCTATGGATAAACTACGTGAGACATTATCAAAATACATGTTATTGTTCTTGGTTGACAACGAAGATGAAGATAATGATGAAGACTAAGTGTATATGCATTTTTCTTATGTTATATATATATATATATAGAATTACTTTTGTACTTAAAACATTTTGTAAATTATTTTTCAACTTAGTTTTTAAAATTTCCATATATTGTATAAATCTCTATTGGATGTTGAATTATTATATGAATGTAGGGATGATATATAATGTAAATAGTATTTTAAAAAATAAAAAATGCATTTTTGCGTTAGTTTTGAGTAAAAACATACTCAAAATGGTTGTCAATTTTTTTAAAAAAATTGACTTAAATTTGAGTCAATTTTACCTTAGAAATGACGTAAAATTTGTGTTAGTTTTTACTCATAATATGCTATGCCATGATTTGCATCGATTTTAGCAAATAGATGTAAAAGGTGATTTTACGTCTAAAAAATCAAAGCAAATATCCAATTTGGTGTAGTAAAAATATACATGTTATATTGATAATGATTTATGAAGATAATACTAGAAATATATTTTTCAAACCCTTCGGTATTTTTGTTATTTGAAATGTTTTTAATGATTGAAATTGGGTAAATATATCTTATTAAGATGTCTAGTTTAAGAAATATTTTAAGGTTTTTCCTTTAAAATTTTCTACAAAAAGTTATGAATGTTTTTTGAATGTATGTCTAAAGGATGATAAGTTAAAAATTCTATGTTGAATCTGATCGATATTTTAATATTTTTGACTTGTTTCTCTGATAAACAATGAGTGGGTGATATTTTTTTCGAAAAATGATGATGTCTAGTTTTGTGGATTTTTACAAAACTTAATTTGAAAATTTTTACAAAAAATTATGCTAGTTTTATTGGAGCATGTTTTGTACAAATCAAAATTGAAAGCTCTGTTTTAACTTCACTTATATTTTGTAATTTCGAAGTTTTTTTATAGATTTTATTTGGATGAGTTATATCTTATTTTAAAGCTTGTGATATCTAGATTTAAAAATATTTTATGATTTGTCATTTCAAATTCTGTAGACAATGTTATAAAAATTTAACTAAGGGTATATTTTATAAGGATTTTATTGAAAATCACCTTTTTAGCAAACTAATATTCTTTGTTTTGGGAAGGTTTTTATATACAATAATTGAGTGTGTTATATCTTATTTTAAAGATTTAAATGTCTAATTTTTGAATGTTTTTACATATTATAAAGTGAACATTTTCACTTAAAGATATATGAGTTTGAATGAAGAAGCTCATTTTGATGATTTCAAAATATGTTTCAACCATGTTCATAGCCAAAGGACTAATTTCTATCATGTTATTATAATGATATTTTTAAGGAATTTTTAATCTATTTATTTATAAGTTTAACGGATTTAACTGAATGGCTATTGATTTGAGATTATGAGCATAAGAATATAAAAGTTACCTAAGCATTAAAAAAGATATTAGGTTATTTGTTACCGGTCCATGTCTTAGAATTCTTATAGTACTATTTGGCTTCTTGTTTTACCAATTAGATATGGTGTAGTTTTTTGTTTCTATAGTGATTATATAGGAAGGAATGATTCAACATACCTTATAAAACAACTAGAGCAAAAACAGTAATATAATACAGTGAGTAGACAAATTTTACTCAAATTTTATAAATACTTGTCTATTGTGTTTGTAATATTTAAGTTTATTATGTTTTTCACAAGTTTAGTTATTTCTTGTTAAGTAATAAGTATTTTATGTTTTGAAAGTAGATAATTGATAACTGTATATTATACAATTATTGTCTATTTTATTAATTATAATTGTCATGTTCTTGTTATTTTTAGTTAATTTTAATTAATTAAATTAATATTACTGTCTATTTTTTAAGGAATATATTTTTAAGAAAATTAAAAAATTTGAATCGAAAATGGACTTAATGGTAGATAATAAATGTCTAAAAATTTATTTTAAATTAAAAGAGTGCTTAATTACAATTAATAGAGTCTAAAATATAATTTGAATTAAAATAGGTATTAATTGCAATTAACAAAAGTTTAAAAGTTAATTTAAATTAGAAAAGGGTTTAATTGCAATTAATAAAAATTTAAAAGTTAATTTAAATTAAATTGGAAGGCTAAAATGTAATTAAAGAATATTTGTTTTTCTGTGCAAGAAAAGGACTACGCGCGCCATTATTCACACGTGCCACACACCGTTAGATCATCCAATCAACGATCAGGATTAGGCGCGTGGAAGCCAGATGCGACAAAAGTGATTGGACCTGGTTTTTCTAGATTGCACGCTACTCGGTCTGCCATGTATTGCCCACCTGGCTGCGCATGCTGGCATGCAGGGTGGGACTCACGTGTCGCTACGCAAATTGTCTAATGCGACGCGATCTAGATAAACATTGTGCGCCCTACCATTCCAACGAATCATACATTGCCACGTGTCTCGAATATTCTTTCAGCAAATAAGGAGCTGACACATGACATGCGTTGGTTAAAATAAAAACACGGAAACGATGCACGTTTCTAGCCAGGTCTGTGTCCCACACGTGTCTGGAAGGTACTTCTTCCGTGCGACGCGATCCTCGTGCGTCCTCTCTTCACAACAAATGAAAGGCTACCACGTGTCTCGTTATTTCTTGCAGTAATCAAATGCTGACATGTGGCATGCGTTTACAAATAAAATAAACGTAGAACGGTGCACTCTTCCAGTTGATTATTTGTTGTCTCCACGCGTGTTTGCTTTTTTTTTATTATTTTCGATGTATTTTTGTCCCTCACTACATGCATTTTTATAAAAAATAATTGTTTGGGGTGATGTATTTTAGATGCGAGGAAAGATGAGAGAGTTTTAGTTTTTTAGTTTTTTCATTTTTTATAGTTCACTTTAATTTTTTTAGCTTCTTCTCTATGTGTTCTCTACAACATGCAGAAACTTTTCTTTAACTGTTTATGTAGTTATTTTGTTAGGAAATAGAGAGAAAGAAGACAACGAAGAAGAAGAAATGGAAAGGAATTTTATTTTTCATTGAGGAATCGTGAAAGAGTTTCTCCTAATATTTTTTCTTTCTTTTAAATTTTATTTATCTGAAATGTCTAAATATTGTAGTATTGTAATTTTAATTTCTGCTATGAAATAATTTATTTGTTCTAAGGTTGTAGTGTAGCTGAAATTATGAAACTTGAATTAATTATTTTTGAATGATTTATGGGAAGTTTTTAAGTTGTTTATTTTATCTGTGTTTAATGCTTTTAATTGTGGGAAAATTAGTTAATTGATCTGTGACACTTAAATAAACTTGAAAAAAGCATTTTTGCGTGTTGCTCGTGATTGAATAACATATATATATATATATATATATAAAGAATAGGAATGTACCTTTATTGTACGTGTAACTATTTGAGAACTTAGAACTTAATGAATCTGGTTGAATTTAATTCTCATAGAAATATAGTGAATTATTTTAGCGAGATGTGTCTATATAGAGCTCGAAAGAGATATATGGATAAATTAGGATTTCTTGGTTAACAACTTAAATGTGAGAACATAAATCAAGTGAAAATAATATGATTCAAGTGGATTAATTTGGTGAAACTGCAATACTAGAATTTTCTTAGAAACTGTTATAAAAATTAGTTAGTTAAACTGCATCAAATTATCGACTGTTTGGATAGAATCAGGTTGAAATAATTTTAGTAATAACGAACATTAGTAACAAATCTCCGTAGAAATGATATTTTACTTATCATATTATTACTTATGACCGTGTATACTTGCACGTTTTCATGTTCTCCTAAAGGACACAATAATAATTAATTCTTACGTGAGTTCATAAGTGTTTACTCAGATTTATGACATAAATATAAATTTTGATTAGAACATATAAGTTTATATTCAACTTTTAGCGGTAATATTTCATAATATTATTATTACGTAAGTTTAGAAGTTTTACTCAGTTTTATATCCTGATTTAAGTAGTAGTTTTTTAAAATGTTATGTATATTAGTAAGTATTATCATTTTTAAACAAGTAGACAAGCACCTTCCCCAAATTTAGCAAGTAATATAGAAAATAATTTATTAATTAATGGATCCCTATACACATGTAATTAAAAAAAAATTATCTGTATGTGCAAAGAGCTCTATACATATATGATCATTTTTTCCCCAAATTCAATAATAATATGAGAAATAAATAATTAATTAATGAATCACTGTTAATATCCAATATTAACGATGTATTTATTTAGAGTTTCAATTGTTAAGTATTTATGTTTCTTTTTGTATTTGTATAATTTCAATGAAAAAATATCAAATGCAATCTAAAATAATTGTTAAAGTTAGTAATTTTTGAATATTTTTTTTATTGTAAAAAAAAATTATTTTAGAATAATTTCAAAAAGATATAAGAAAACTCATATCCTCACGTGAGAAGCATATGCTTAATTGCTAGTAACTTACAAAATTAAAGAAATATATGTAATCGATCCGTTCGTTCTCCATCTTCAAATTTTATTTTCGTTATTCTTTAATGGATCATTTAGTAGTCTAAACATTTCTGTCATTGAAGAGCTCATCAGTTATGGTTGAAGTGTTGTTAACAGATGTCAATCCTTTCATGGGAATCACGACTATAAAATGGGTGTTATATTCTTTAAGCCCAACACAAAATTTCAGTGTAATATACTATCTATTTGAGTGTTGTTAAGAGTTTAGAAGTTTCTAACACAGAGAACAAATCAATTTTAATCAGTTTGGAGCTTCAAGAACGATTTCAATAGTTAAAGGTAAGATTCTTACTTTACTTGTTTTTGATCCTTTTAGTTTATTTATTCCGTATTTAGGTCGATTAATTTATGCTTACATTTTAATATCAGAACTCATTTTACCTTTGTCTTGATCAGTTTAAAATGATCTCTATTTTGGTCTATTTCATCGAGCATTTTAAAATTGGATTTTTTAAAAGGCTCGATTTTAATGCATATTTCATTATTGATTTTGTGAATTAAAACCTAAAAAACCATGAAATAAATCATTTCAGTTTTTCGTTCGCATTTATGACGTGGCTAAAAATTGAAGATGAAGTTAAGAAAAAAAATTACATTTGCGTAACTAGGTCTCCTAGGTGAGATCCAGGCACCTTAGGATTACAAAATATGTTATTTTATATATTAATGGTTTTTTTTATATATATTTATAATTTTTTTATATATATTTATAATTTTTTTATTTATTAAATTAAAAAAATAATTTTAATGTGATTAATTTATTTAATTTAAATTTATTATCTGTAGATTATTTATTATATATGTGATAATTTATTAAATTATTTTTGATCCATTAAAATTTTAGTTAATTTGTATTCATATGAAATATTGTTAAAAAAATTTATGAAATAAAATCCTTTTAATTCTGAAACGGTTTTAAAGTTTTATTTCCATTTTTTTTTACGTTTTCGCCTTTATTTTTACGTTCCCCATTTGGCTTTTAAAACTTTTAAATGATGAAACGTTTAGCTTTGCTGATTTAGTTCTACATTTACTAGCAAGCGTTACTCTTCAATTGGACATCAGCCTTTGAATGGTTGTTTTTGGGTATAATATATATATCGTACTAATAAAACAGAAAAAGCACAAGAAAAAAAAATTATATTTTTAAATAAGTTTATTGAATAAATTTTATACACTTCAAAATTTATAGGATAATATATTATTATAAAAATTTATTATTATTTAATTATTATATTATATGAGATAATATTTTAAATTTTTTTAACATTGATATTGAACGAAAAAAATTATCTTAAAAATATTATATGATACATACATCTCGATCTTTCTTTTATTATATTTAAATTTTATATTATTTAAATTTTATATAAATAATTTATATAAATTTATATTTATATAATATTTCTTATTTATTTATTTATTTATTTATATATTTCTCTTACAATTAGTTGTTTTTTAACAATGTATTTCTCATGTGGACAATTTTCTTTAATTTAAATATGATAGTATAAATTGAATTAAATTTGTTTATTTTTAAAACAAAATAATTCGAGGTAATCAACTCAAAAACAAAATGACTAAAGACCTTGGATGCAATTCATCCCTAGAAAATCACTCTTAGTATTCTTTAGTAAGGGTTAGGACGATCGGTTTATTTTACAAGTTGAATTTATTTAATTTTTGAAGAAAAAAAGTTAAAACTTTATAAATTTTCAAAAATTTATTTTCAAATTAATTATAATGTTACTTTGACGGTGACCAATTTGATAGTTTTTTACCTATAAGTTTTTATAAGTTATTTTTTATAAAAACATAACCTGAATTTAAAAAGAAGTTTTAACTAGATATATTTTCTTTATAGTTTAACTTTGTTATTAAAATTGGTAAAAAAGATTCTAAAATGTACACTATTCCTTAAATTATTATAGTTTAACTAGATATATTGAAATTTGAAAATAAATAATAAATAAACCTACTAACAAAAATTTGTTATTTTTTTAATCTTTCACTCCCAAAAAAAATGTAATTTATATGGACATGATTAAGTTTGAAAATTAAAATTTATAAAAGATAAAAAATATTAATTAATATATATAAATATAATAAAAATATACCCACCTTTGTTACTTAGCTTTTAAAAATATTAAATTTTTTAAAATTTTTTAAAAGGTAAACTATAAATTATTTATTTATTTTTAAAATATAAATAAATTTTTTATAGATTAATTATTTTAATTTGATTATAATTTAGATATATAAAGATTCTGTGTAATTATAAATAAAAAATAAATTAATTATTAAATTATTGATTTTTAAATAAAAAATAAATAATCTTTATTTTAAAAAATTTATCTATTATGTATGATATCAATCGAGATTTATATGTTTTGAAAATAGGTAAATTGAAATAATTAAATTAGAATTAACTTATATATACTTTTTTTAAAATAAATAACAAACCTTCTATACATGTTCTAAATTTTTTAAAATTAAGGGGCATATTTTTTAAAATTAACGGAATTCATGTACTACTCTTTTCTGCACATAATGCTTGTGAAATGGATTAAGAATCATACATTTATAGACAACACTTATCGTCATATTTACATCAATCACTGCCTTGGCTTGTCCATCAATCTCCTCCACCCAATCGATATTCCTTGAAAAAAAAAAATCATACCTCCATTTCTCTTCAATTTGTTTTACTAAAAACCTCATTCTACCATAAACTATTTTTCTTTTTCTCACTTCTTCTTCATCACAAGTTCACAACAATGGCAGCTGCAATAACAGCTTCTGTTTCATTTCCATCATCAAAATCCACCTCTCTCTCTACCCGGATCTCAATTCTTTCTCCCGATCGAATCTCAATCAGGAAGGTAAAATTTTCCCCAACTGGGTAGCAATAATTCGGTCATACTTTTGATGTTTTCGTTGTTTGTTCTCAATGGAGTATGAAAAAGAATTGGCGATGCCTAGATACATTTCTTCATTAAAAAAAAAAGTATATTTTTGTTAATTTGTTTTAGATGGTCTTAGGTCCTGATTTTATGAAAATTTCAATTTCTTGCAAATGCTTTCAACATATGTGATTAATGGAGGATATAAAATGAAAAATATTAAAAATATACAAATTTCAAAAGTACTTTTACAACCCCACTGCTTATATTGTGATATAGGATAGAATTATTTTAAAAAATGATGAAATAATTCATTTTTCTAGATCATTATGGCACGTGAAAATATAAGTAGTATAGTTACAAATAAATATTTGATATTGGGCAAATTTGTAGTAGAATATTTTTATAAGTAAGAAAATGATTATTTTATCCTTTTTAGTTTTTTTTAATGAAATTTAATTTAATTTATGTTTATGTCTTTAATAGTGTTTGGTACTTTATTAATATATTTAAAAATAAAAAATACACAATTGTACCCATATTATCAAAATAATATATTAGTAGTATCCATTTAACAAAAGATACAATAATGGTGTAATTTAAAAAAAAATTAATTTATAAAATGATAATTTTATATTTATGAAAATATTTATTATTTTGTGTATTCTCTTTTTTGCGTCCTCTCTTTCTTACTTTTGATATCCCTTTATTTTTTTTTCGATTAACCAATTTTTACTGTTTATTGTAGAACAATCCAAAGTTGTATTTTTTATCGGATATGTATGGTTAGGTTACCAACAACTTAATTATAGTATCTATCTTTGCCACTGATCAACTACTACTAACTCATTTCCTTTAATCTAAAGGATTTGTCCATCCTTTTTGATCATATTATATTTTATTAAACCTATGGTGATAGTAATTTTGATCAAACACATTGTGGTCTAAAAAATATAAGTGGGTTAAGATGATGATCATTATAATCATTAGCAGATGATGATTCAAATAAGTTATTGGTTTTCTAATTTTAGTTTCAATAAAAGTTACATTTTTAGATTATTTTTTATCGAATAGCGAAGAATGGTTGGTGAGTAAAAGGATGTGGTAGTATCAAGAGTGTGACTAAGAGGATGGTGGATGTGGGGTAGATATCATTGTTTTCGTAATGAAATTGACCAAAAAAATGAATTGCATAAAATAATAAATATTTTAATAAAAATAAAATTATCTTTCTTTAAATTAGGTTTTTTTTTAAAATGAACCATTGTGATAGCTTTTGTTAAATGAAAGATCATTAGTGTATTAATTTGTTAATATAGGTACAAATGTATTTGTTTTTTTTAATAAAAGTATCACTGTACTATCAAACCCTTTTTAGTATAAATAGGGGACTTGTCAAACTTTCACTTTGAAAAACGTTTCTGGGTAATTTTCAGATTCCATTGCATTACAGAGATGCTTCTGTTGAGAATAGAGTGGTTACCATTAGAGCCCAGGTCACCACCGAAGCTCCTGCTACAAAGGTTGAGAAGATATCAAAGAAGCAAGACGAGGGTGTGATTATTAATACATTTAAACCCAAAAATCCTTACACTGGTATCTGTCTTCTTAATACAAAGATTACTGGTGATGATGCTCCTGGAGAAACTAACCACATAGTTTTCACCACAGAAGGTTTGAACTCCTTTTGAATAAACAATTACACATGCGCACACATTTGAATGAGTTCGAACATGTATCCTTTCAATGACTACTTAGTACATATTTCATTACATTATAAAACAATTGTCAAATGTTTTAATTCTTAATTATCCCCTTTTATCTTCCTATTTGGTCTTAAAAGTTAAAAAATTGGTAGGTCTTTGAAAATGTTATACTATTATCTTTTATATGTTACATCAATTCTTATGAAGTACACGGACATGGCTACTCTGCAATCTAAATTGTGAAAATTTATAAAATTCGAAGAAAATAGGGAAGTTCGACACTCGAAAACAAACCAAAAGTAATGAAAGAGTTGGTGTACGTTTTTATGTACATGAAACTATGAAAGTAGGGGTGATAATAGTGTCCTATTTGATCAAGTTTTTATTTTATTTTTAGGTTTGTGTTTGTCGACTGTTAAGACGCAGTGCTTTGTAGAGAGATTAGAGAGAAGTTGGTACAATAGACTGAATGTGTAGATCCTTATGAGTGGTTCATCTATTTATAGCATATTTATGGATATAGGTGTTAGTTATATAATGTATACACGTAAATACATGTTAAGAAGACATAATTGGCCTAACGTACAATATGTCAGAAATCCAGGTCGAGTTTTACTCATGTTGTACTAAAGCTCGTGCTGTCACTGGGCTCGGTCTTCACTCAGGCTTGTGCAACCATTGGGCTCGGTCTATCCCTGGTAGGATGTCTAGGGTACTTCATCTTTCGTCTTGAGCTAGTGACTTGGTCTAGGGTGGTTTACAAGAGTCAGGTTTTGAGTCAATCCAGATGTCCAAACATCGACATATTTAAACAAATTTCAAAATTGTCAAGCTTTTTTTTTGTCCCTTTTTTAAATAATAGTATGGATTGGTAATATCATTGAATGTATAGTAGAATTGATGACTAATTTTCATTCAAAATTGTATCATAATCGTATTCATGAGTCGAAATTTGCAAAGCCTATGTGAAAATTTATGTTTATGAAACTCCAAAAATGGTTAACTCACTCTCTTATTTATACATGAAAGTTTGTGTTTGTGAACTGATTAGTTGATTTTTTTTTTCTTTTTTCTAATTATCCTTGTATGTTTTTGGAGAGGTCTTACAACGATAAAAGTGTTAAACTATCCTTGTAGGGCAATCTATTGGGATAATGTCCAAAAAGGTGTAACTTAATGTTAAACTATACTCTCTTATAGGTACATGAAAGTATATGTTTCTGAACTCATTAGCTTATAAACTACTGGTATTTAAAAGGGTTAAAATCTCACTTGGATGATTATATGGTTTAGGAGAGGTTCCCTACAGAGAAGGACAGTCTATTGGGATAATCCCAGAAGGTATTGACAAAAATGGAAAGCCTTATAAACTGAGGTTGTACTCCATTGCTAGTAGCGCTCTTGGAGACTTTGGAGACTCCAAAACTGTAAGTTTGCACAAATGTATTAATTCCCTCAAATTGTGATTTTTTATGTAGAATGTGCACCTAATGTGACTTTACCCTCACAAATTAGACATATTTATCACTTTGTTTTAAACCGATGCATTATAATCACCTTATTATTGTATTTGTAGACACTTTAGTCATTTTACGTCAATTTTAATTATTTTAATTTTTTTCGCTTTTTTTTTTAACTATTTGAGACATTTTTATATTTAAAATGTATCGATTCTTACTAGTAAGGTTTATTTTTGTCTAATTTAAAGTTTTTTCAATAAAAAAAATCAAAATTATCAAGAAATGATTAAAGTGTTCAAAATACAATAGAAAGGTGACTAAAATGCACAATTTTAAAAATTGTGACTAATGTATCAAATTTGTGAAAGTAAGTGATATATCTTTTCTATTATAGCAAACTTGGCAATGTTCACAAGTTTTGCTTTTGTGTTTGTGTCAGGTTTCTCTCTGTGTGAAGAGACTTGTGTACACAAATGACCAAGGAGAACTTGTTAAGGGAGTCTGCTCGAATTACTTGTGTAAGAGATCAAAAATCTAATATACAAATCCGTTTTCAGAGTGTATTTAGTATAGGGCGAATTGGCAGATATCATCTCTCTTTGGACTCTGCTATGAACATTTGTGTTTTGCAGGTGACTTGAAGCCGGGGGCTGAAGTACTAATTACAGGACCTGTTGGAAAAGAAATGCTCATGCCAAAGGATCCCAATGCAACTGTCGTCATGGTATATTTTTGCTCTATGCATATATGATATATATTAAGCAAGACCAAAATTACCATTTCAATCCTCTATTCAATTCATACTCATTTTATAACGACTTTTGTTTTCTTATGTTTGTAACTAGTTTTTTATTTTTTAATTCATTTTTTAAAGAAAACATTAAACTTGTTTTCTAACGAGTTCTGTTTTCTGATTTTTAAAATATAAACTTATAATACGGAAAACTTATTTGGTAAAATTATGTTTCGTGTTCTGTTTTTTGGTTTTATTTTTCTACCAAATACTCATTTTTTTGCTTTTTATATTCTAAATTTTTAACTTTTTTATTGAGAACGACAGAAGAAAAGGTGTGGAATTGTGGTATTTACGAAAAACAGGTATAAGAGTATGATTCGAAATCATAATCATGAAAGTTTTGAAAACTGAAAACACTAAACAAGTTTTGAATGTTTTCTTTTTTTACTACAAGTTCCAATTAGACTAAAAAGTAGAACTCGTTTCCAATTAAAATGAAAATTGATAACATACTAGTTATCAAACAACAGTAAATTCAAAAACTTGAGTTTGAACCTAGAAAACAGAAAGCATAACACATTACAAAACGAGCCCTTTATTATCTTGACTCATTAATATAATTATAGGATATTTATACTTTTTAGTTAGTATTAATAAGTTTCTTCATTGTAGCTTGCTACTGGTACTGGAATTGCTCCATTCAGATCATTCTTGTGGAAAATGTTCTACGAAAAGTACGAAGACTACAAGGTAAATGCATTTTCTTTGGTTGTCTGCAAAATCTTTTCTTTAATGGAAGATTACCAAACATCAAATAAAAAGTGGATGATTCATCATTCATCTAACTAGCCCCTATTATGTTTTGCAGTTTAATGGGTTGGCATGGCTTTTCTTGGGTGTTCCTACAAGTAGCTCACTGCTCTACAAGGAGGTAAGCATATTGCAGAGCAATTTGCTCCAAAATCAGAGACTTGGCCTATTTGGATGTACTTCTCGTAGAAGTGATTTTAAAAAAAACATTTAGTTATTTGAGATAAAATATTAGTGATTTTGAGTGTTATTCTAATAATTTAGGAAGGAATTGTAGTTCTCGTCCACATGGAAAGTGAAGAAAATAAAAAAATTAAATGTAGCTCCATTAATTACATGTGACTTTGATAGTTATAATTTTGCCTATAAGTAGGTAAAAAAAATTTGTATTAGAGAAACACACTAAAAGCAGAGAAGCAAAGTCAACCGAACAATTTCATTTGATGAAAAATTGTGTTGTGTGTGAGAGAGTGAGAGATAATATTTTAGAAAAATATTTGGGATATTTTTCTAAAAGGGGAGTGACAAAATAATGAGTTTGAGAAACACTTATATGCCACTATTTTAGATTTATCTCAATTTGTTGTATTGTTTTTCACTTTGTACCCATTAATTTTATTTATGTAAGAAATATTTTTCGAAGTTTGTCCCGTGGATGTAATCCAAATTAAAGGGTAAACCACGTTAAATTTTTGGTATCATTATTTTATTCTATTGAATTTATTTTATTTTTACCTGTTGTGCCCAACAACTGGTATGAGAGTTAGTTTAGTAAAATTCTTAGTATGCTTTGTGGTTACAACATAGACTAATTTGTCACATCAAAAAAGATTTTATTAGGTCCAAGGTGTATTTATTTGCAAAAAAAGAAACACAGTGAAAAAAATGTCAAACCAGAAGGTAGATATTGAGAAATTTAATGACAATAATAATTTCTCTTTATGGCAAAAGAGGATGCATGATATTCTCATTTAACAGAATGTTCATAAGGCATTGCTAGGGAAAGAAAAGAAGGCAGCAACTATCACCAAGGAATAGTGGGAAGAGATAGATGAGCTTGCAGTCAGTACAATCCGTCTATATCTCTCAGATAGTGTTTTGCAAAATATTGAATAAAAAAATTGCAAGACTGCAAAAACAAATATAAGAGACTCTAGCTTGCAGCCATTACAATCCGTCTAAATCTCTCAGACAGTATTTTGTAAAATATTGAATCAAATAATTGCAAGATTATAAAAGAAACATGAGAGACTCTAGAAAACGTGTACATGTCAAAAAACTTTGCCAATAAATTTTATTTGTGGAAGGAGTTATATCAGATGAGGAAATAAGATAATGTGAGCATGACACAGCACGTTAGCGATTTCAATAGCAAGATTCAATGTAAGTTTCGGCAATGAAGAGAAAACTATGATGTTATTGACATCACTACCCTCATCATATAATCATCTAACAACAACTTTGACTTATGCGAAAGACAAGATGGAGTTTGAAGTTATTGTAGAAGCCCTGTTATCATATGAGAAACAAAATAGGGAGGGAGATTTAGAAACACAAGTCCTTATCACAGAAACCCAAAGGCAAGAGCAGAAGAAAATCAAACAAATATGTCAATGTTGAATGCCATCACTGTAAGAGGAAAGGTCACATCAAGAAATTTTTTCGGGTGTTTAAGAAGGAACAAGAAGCGAGAAAGACGGTAGCAGTGAAGTAAAATGATAGCAATGGTGAAAAATGATGGTAGTGATGATGAGCAAACAAATACCATAGATGAGTTCAATATCGTTTATGATGAATATTTTGTCAATCTTGCATCACACGAGACCAATTGAGTGATTAATAGTAGTGCTACAATTTACGCTACATAGCGTAGAGAATTTTTCTCATCATACACACCCGAAAGTTTTGGTGTTGTTAGAATGGGAAACGAAGACTTGTTAAAGGTTGTTGACAAATGAGATGTTTTCTTGGAAATAAAGAATGGAACCAGACTATTTCTGAAGGATATCAAGCATATTCCAGATATTTGCCTAAATTTGATCTTTGTACGCAAACTTGCAAATGAAGGATATTGTAGCTTCTTCAATTATGACAAATGAAAACTTACAAAAGGCTCCTTAGTAGTGGCTAAGGGTAAGAAGTATACAACTTTGTATATAATGCAAGTGAAGCTCTCCATCAACACAGTAAATGGCGTGGAGAAAGATAGTGCAGCTGAATTATGGTATAAGAGACTCAGTTACATAGGTAAAAAAGGTATGACATGTCTAGCCAGAAGAAGATACTGCTCGGAATGAATGAAGTACATTAGGAGAAATGTGTTGATCGTCTAGTAGGAAAGCAAAATAGAGTTGCTTTCAAGAGTTTCCCTCCTTCCAGAATGAATAATATTTTAGATCTGATTCATTCTGTGTGGACCAATGCCAAAGTCACTTGGTAGTGCTCAATACTTTATGACTTTTATTGATGATCATTCAAGGAAGATGTGGGCATATCTTCTGAAGACAAAGGAGCAGATGCTAGATGTCTCTTTAAAGAATTTCATGCCTCAGTTGAGAGATAAACTGGAATGCATTTAGATAGACAATGATGGAGAATACACGTGACCTTTTCATGCTTACTGCAAAAAGCATAGTATTCGACATTAGATGACACCTCCAAAGACATCGCAGTTGAATGACTTAGTTGAGAGGATGAACATAACTTTGATAGAGAGTTATATGTTTACTCTCACATGCAAAGTTGCCTAAAACTTTCTAAGGTGAAGCCATACTTACAGTTGCATATGTCTTGAATCTTTCACCTTTTACTCCTCTCAAGATGGATGTTCCAAATAAAGTGTGGTCAGAAAATGATGTTTCCTTTGATCATCTACGGGTGTTTGGTTGCAAAGCATTTGTTCATATCCCCAAGGATGAGAGATCCAAAATTGATGCCAAGACAAGACAATGGATTTTTATTGGCTATAGTCAAGATCAATTTGGCTATAGATTTTATGATCTGGTTGGAAAGAGACTTGTCAAGAGTTATGATGCTGTATTTTTTGAAGATGAGACCATTGAAGATATTGTCAAAATGAAGGATGTTTCTAATTCCAATGGTAACTCATCAGATTTGGAATTAATTCCTCCAACATCAGTGCTAAGACAAGTTGGAGATGAAGACCAGGTTTATCCACCTGATGAAAATGATGCTTTTATAGAAGTTGGTTCTAAAGACGAGGGAGATGATGATATTCATTATCTATCACCAACACTTGCGCCTTCTCCTATTCCACTGAGAAGAAGTGATAGAATCAGACGATCCTCTACCACATATCCTCTAGATGAGTATGTAACTTTCACTGATAGGAGAAAACCTAAGAGTTATGAAGAAGCCATGGATGAAAAATCCAAATAAAAATGGATTGAAACCATGCAAGATGAGATGAAGACCTTGCATGAGAACAAAACTTTTGAGCTAATAAAGTTGCCCAAAGGCAAAAGGGCTTTGAAAAATAAATAAGTGTTCAGGGTGAAGCATGAAGAACACAATTCCAGTTCATGATACAAAACCAGACTGGTTGTTAAGGGATTCAACCAAAGAAAAGGAGTTGACTTTGACGAGATTTTTTGACCAGTTGTGAAAATGACATCCATCTGTATTGTGTTGGGGTTTGCAGCAAGTCTTGACCTGGAGGTTGAGCAAATGGATGTCAAAACAACCTTCTTATATGGTGACTTGGAAGAAGAGATATACATGGAACAGCCAAAGGGTTTCAAGCAAAAGGGAAAAGAGGATTATGTTTGCAAATTGAAGAAAAGTCTCTACGGCTTAAAACAGGCACTGAGACAATAGTACAAGAAGTTTGGGTCTGTTATACGGGAGCAAGACTATAAAAAGACTACTTCAGACCATTGTGGTTTTGTGTAGAAATTCTCTAATAATGATTTCATTATTCTTTTATTCTATGTGGATAATATGTTGATTGTTGGCCGGAATATTTCTAGAATCAACAATTTTAAAAGATAGTTGAGTAAGTCTTTTGCCATGAAAGAATTGGGACCAACAAAACAAATTCTTGGCATGAGTATTATTAGATACACGCGCCAAAAAATTATGGTTGTCATAGGAGAAGTACATTGAGAAGTACTTCAAAGATTTCATATGGATAAGGTTAAAGAAATTAGTTGTCCTCTTACAAATCATTTTAAGCTAAGTTCTAAGTATAGCCCTTGTACAGGCAAAGAGAAGGAAGAGATGGAAAAGATTCCATATACTTCAACTATTAGAAGTCTGATGTATGTCATGGTTTGTATAAAGCCATATATCGCTCATGCAGTTGGAGTTGTGAGTAAATTCCTTTCAAATCCTAGAAAAGAACATTAGGCTGCAGAAAAATGGATTTTTAGGTATCTTCAAGATTCTTCCAAAATATACCTATGTTTTGGAAATGATAAACTTGTGTTAGTTGGATACACAGATGTAGATATGACTGGCGATGTGGATTCCACAAAATCCACTTTAGGTTTCCTGGTTATATTTATAGGGAGAGTTGTGTCATGGTAGTCAAAGTTACATAAATGTATTGCATTGTTCTTTATAGAAGCAGGATTTATAGCAGCAACGGAAGCATGTAAAGAGTTGTTATGGATGAAAAAGTTCTTGAAAGAACTTGGGTTGCAGTAAGATAATTATCAGTTATTTTATGATAATCAAAGTACTATCCACCTTGGAAAGAATGTCTCCTTTTATTCGAGATCAAAACATATTGATCTGAGATATCATTGGATTAGGGATGTAATAGAGAAGAAGTTACTACAACTTGAGGAAATCCATACAGAAAAAAATGGATCAGACATGTTGACGAAAATTCTTCCAAGACAGAATTTTGAATATTGTCGTTTAGCTAATGGATTGATGCAGCCCTCCATGTAGTCAGGAGGGATAGATTTGTAGATCCCGCCCACATAAATGGAGAAGAAAATAAAAAAAATTAGGTGTAGTTCCATTAATTACATTTGACTTTGATGATTGAAATTTTGTCTATAAATAGACAATGTTTTTTCATTAGAGAAACACACCAAAAGAATAGAAACAAAGCAAAGCCAAAGGAATAATTTCTTTTGATAAAAAATAGCATTGTGTGTGAGAGAGAATGGGAGAGAATATTTTAGAAAAATATTTGGGATATTTTTCTAAAAGGGGAGTGACAAAGTAGTGAGTTTGAGAAACATTTATGCCACTATTTTGGGTTTATCTTAATTTGTTGTAACTCAAATTAAAGGATAACCATATTAAATTACCGATGTCATTATTTTACTCTGTTGAATTTATTTTATTTTTATCCGTTGTATCTTAACAAGAACATGCATCTAAAGTTATTTCTTTCAAAAGCATGTAACGATTCGTTTGGAACCACTTCTTATTTTGGTTGAAAGTGCTTCTAAATATATCAAAACACTTTTAAGGGTATTTGACAATCTTTATAAGAAAACATCCAAAAATTTGGGAAGTATCATTTGTGCTTATAATTTAAGTAAGTAATACCTACTTTAAGGAAAAACTTTGAATGCATACTCTCATCTTAAAAGAATTATTTAAGTGTCACTCAAACCCAATTTCTAACATTTTCATCCTAAACTCCTAAATGCTTCTCTTAAAATCACACATAACCAAATCACTTCTCTTAAAGTCACACATAAGCAAATCACTTCATTTTAAACCAGTTCTTTCAAAACTACTTCTAAGATAAGTACATCTAAACAGGCCCGTAATACTTCCCTTAAAGCACTAATAATGTTTTTCAAAATTTTGGAAGTATTTATCTTAAAGATTGTCAAACATATTAAGAAGTGCTTTTAATCATCAGAAACCACTTTCAATCAAAGAGAGACAGTTTCAAACGCATCCTAATTATATATGTTGTGCTTTTTAATTAAATAGGAATTTGAGAAGATGAAGGAGAAAGCACCTGAGAACTTCAGGCTAGATTTCGCAGTCAGCAGAGAGCAAACTAATGATAAGGGAGAGAAGATGTACATTCAGACCAGAATGGCTCAGTATGCCGGTGAATTGTGGGAATTACTCAAAAAGGACAATACTTATATCTATATGTGTGGACTCAAAGGAATGGAGAAGGGAATTGATGACATAATGGTGTCGTTGGCTGCTAGAGATGGTAACATATAGTTTCTTACTTTAAAATACTACGTAGTGTTATCATCATAATCACTTCATTTTTTTTCTTTTTTTAAATAACATTAAGTTACTCACACACTAATCTCTTAACGTTACATTTACATATTAGACCTTGATATCATTGTATTATAATTAGAGATGTAAAATATGAGTTGAGTTGGTGAAGCTCGCTTTAGGTGAGTCATAACTCAACTCATCTTAATTTTAAGTAAATTAATTAATTTAAACTCGATTCACTTTTAAATGAGTTGACAAAATAACTCATGAACTAACTCATTTACAATTTCAAAAATAAAATAAAAATTTATTTATAATTTTGTTTAAAAATAAAAATATTAGTATAAATGTTAACTTTTAATTATATCTTTGTAAAACAAGGAAAAAAATTAAAAGTATTATCTTTTAATTGTGATTTTTTATAATGATATTATTATAATTATAAAAATATTATTATTAATGAAAATATGTTGTTTAATGAACTCACGAACTACTTATAAATTATATCAATTAGTTCATTTAAATTCATGAGTTAAATGAGTTACACTTTTTCAACTCATGAGCTCATTGGATCAACCTTATATAAATTAAATTAGAGTAAGTTGTTCATTTGACACCACTAACTATAATCACACCAACTCATCATAATTACTTAATTAGTAATAACATTCTAAGCCTATATGTTTTGTGGAAAAATATTTGTATAATCAGGTTGATATAGAAGTAGTAAACCTTGAAAATTTTAAGAAAATAATACTGATAATTACGTTAAAATGAGTCCATTATATATATAACTAAATGCATCCTTGTATTATAATAAATTGAGTTGTTATTGATTTTACTCATGAAACAGATTCATGTAAAAATTGTTCCTGTTTTGTGCATGACATATTGTCGTCATTCATGCTTCATTATGATACACTGCGTGAGTTCTATTTATGTAGTCTTAGTTTCAAAGCAAGCAATTTTTAAAAGTCTCATGCTATATATCAGATCAGAGACCACAAGTTCCAACTATATCTGATGTGAATCCATGGACAATCTAATGATGAATATGTAACGATTCATTGCAGGGATTGATTGGATAGAGTACAAGAGGCAGTTGAAAAAAGGAGAGCAATGGAATGTGGAAGTCTATTAATTGCTGTTCCCACCTTTTACAAATATCTCCACTGTAAGAATTGGATTTATTGATGATGAATAAACGAATGTTTACAACCTATTTATACAAAAGAAAAGCAAAATTGTAATAATTAAAAATAAACACAATTATGGAGATGCATGTTCTTGGACAGTCTATCCTTCCCCACCAAGTTGTTGGTGGTTGCTTTCAGCTAGTGTGTTGGTTGTCACAAGCTGGATATCATGTTCTTTAACATTCCCCCTCAAGTTAGAATATATGTTAATTATTCCTAACTTGTTAAGTAAGCTTGAGAACTGTGGAAAACTCGGAGATTTGGTAAATATATCTGTTGGTTGCTCTAATGTAGAGATATGATAAGTTTTGATCATTCCAGCTTGAATCTTTTCTCTTACTAGATGGCAATCGATCTCTATGTGTTTGGTTCACTCATGAAACACTGGATTTGATGCAATGTGAAGAGCTGCTTGATTGTCACAAGATAACTTGGTCATTGGGAGTGTTTGATACCCAAATCATCCAAAATATATCGTAACCAGGTTACTTCGCAACACGCCGCCGCCATGTAGCCAGATGTCCTTTCTACACTTGATCGCGAGACTGTATTTTGTTTCTTAGTCTTCCAAGAAATTAGCGAGTTTCCAAGAAACATACAATATCCTGTGGTTGATCGTCGTGTATCTGTGCATTTTGCCCAATCTGCATCACAAAAAGCATTTAGTTATAATGAACTAGTTGCTGAGAAAAAGAGACCTTGTCCTGGTGTCTTCTTGACATATCTTAGCACTCGTTGAGTTGCTTCCAAATGTGGTTGTCGTGGTTTATCCATATATTGACTGAGAATGTGCACGGCATACACTAAGTCGGGCCTTGTGATGGTCAAGTATATTAATCTCCCAACAAGTCTTCGATAGGATGTGGGATTACTGATGAATTCCCCTTCAACCTTATTGAGGGATAAATTTTGTTCCATAGGTGAGTTGGCAGATTTGGCACCAAGATAACCCATGTCCTCCAATATTTCAAGTGCGTACTTGCGTTGTGACAAAACAATTCCCTTCCTGGGAACGTGAAACTTCTATGCCCAAAAATACTTTAATTCACCGAGATCTTTAAGCTTGAATTGTCTCGTGAGATGATTCTTAGTTTCTTCAATGTCTTGTATATTGTTTCTGTTATGATTATATCATCTACATAGACAAGAAGAAAGAGAAGGAATTACCACGGTTCGGACGAACAAAGGAGTGATCATACTTGGATTGGTTAAAACCAGCTAGTTTAAGTGTTGTTGATAGCTTGATGAACCAATGTCCTGAGGCTTGTTTGAGTCCATACAAGGATTTGTGTAGCTTACATACTCGTGTTTCCCCCTTTCGTCCGAATCCAGGTGGAAGGGACATGTAGACATCTTCATGAAGATCACCATAGAGAAAAGCATTGTTGACATCGAGTTGTCGAAGATGCCAATTTTGAATAGCAGCAACAACAAGAAGAAGCCGAACAGTGACAAGTTTGGCTACTGGTGCAAAAGTTTCTTGGTAGTCAAAACCTTCAATCTGACTGTATCCTTTGGCCACTAACTGTGCTTTATATCGTTCCACAGAGCCATCAGGATTATACTTGATTTTGTAGACCCATTTACAACCAACTGGTTTCTTGTGTGGAGGAAGCTGTTGAAGCATCCATGTGCCATTAGTTTCAAGAGCATCCAGTTCATGTTTCATGGCAAGTCGCCATTTTGGATCATTGAAAGCTTCAAAGAAAGGTGGTTGGTTCCTCGAGAATGGAAATAGAAGTAGCAAAGCACGATGTGCGGTGTGATAATTGGTCATAGGTAAGTACACGAGATAAAGAATGAGAAGTACCTTTGTCTTTGGACGATGCCGAGTGAGACGAAGCGGAAGGATCGAGAAGGCAAGGAAGCTTCTACATGATATTTTTGAAGGTAGCTCGGAACATTGGTGGATCGACGAAGCCTATGTGATCGGTGTTGGAGGAGTTATGTGTGGTGGAGAAGTTGATGGTGATATTTTTGGAGATGAATTTTGGAAGTGAAGAGGGTCTGAATTGATTGTTGGAAGGAGAGATGGTGTATGATTAAGTGATATATTTGGATTGATTGATTGACGAATGTTGGGTATGTCATCATAAATAGTATCATCCGATGGAGGAAATAGAGTTGGAGTGTTGACGTGGAAGTGAAATAAGGAAATACATGTTCATGAAAGATAACATCACGAGACACTAAAGTCTTGCTTGTTTCAGATTGTAGACACGATAACCTTTGATCCCAGATGGATACCCAATGAATATCCATTTATGTGACCTAGCAACAAACCTGGTGAGTCGCTCATGATGTGTAGACACCACACAAAGGCAACCAAAAACACGAAGATTTTCATACCTAGGAGTTTTGTGAAAAAGGACTTCAAATGGTGTTTTACCCTTGAGAACAGTGTGTCGAGTACGATTTATGAGGTATGTGGTCGTAAGAATGGCATCTCCCTGCATTGTTTAGGAAGATTGGCTTGGAAGAGCAATGAACGAGCGACATTGAGAAGATGACGGTGTTTATGTTCAAAGAACACCATTTTGTTGAGGGGTAGAGACACAACTAGTTTGATGAAGGATTCCCTTGGTAGAAAACAACTGGGTCATAGAGAATTCTGGTCCATTGTCACTACGAATGATTTTAACTCTAGATGAAAATTGGGTTTCAACAAGATTGATGAAGGTGGTAAGAAATGTGCATGTATCAGATTTAGTATGTAAGAGATAGACCCATGTGCATCTTGAGTAATCATCAACAATAGTGAGAAAATAACGTGCTTCATTAAGTGCTGGAATGTGATAACCACCCCACATCGATTGGGCATGAAATATTAAACACATATATAAATGAGGGCAATCCTCCATCTCATAACCTGGGTTTTGAGATGGAGTTAGGCCCAAATTTTACATGGTATCAGAGCTTAGGAAACAATTCCCAGAAAATTCAGCTCATAGAAATTTTTCCATTTTTCCTCAATCTGTTTTTTTTTCAAAACCAATTTCGATTCACAAAATAATTCCAATTTCATCCCATCATATTATTCAGAAGAATCCGAGCAATCTGCAATTAAAATCAAGCCAAAATAACCCTCCACACGCTCACACGCGCCTTATTTAAGCCCACCGGCGTTCCACGCACCTCGCCGGAGACACACGCGCCAACACGCGCCAGCTGCTGAAGAAGACGACTCCAACGACACGTCGTTCGCACGCCGCTGAAGCAAACGACGCGCGTCGTTCCTGCTCGGCTCTTCCATCCGGTCCGGTCCGGTTCGGTCTTCATTCGGTTGACCTCTTCACCGCTGTGGCCGTTTCGGCCCATACTCCAGACGCCGGTTCACCCACTTTCCGACCGGTTCTGCGGCTAAAATTTCCGATTCTGTAATCCTTGACTCATTTTCTATAAGATTAAGCATATTTTAAGTACATTATTTATTTCATAAATAGTCATTATTGTCTAAAATATACTTGAACTATCCCGTTCTTTAGAATTTATTCAACAAAAAAATGTCTATAACTACCAATACCAATCCTACTTTACCAAAATGGTATGATGACCCTAACCATTCATTATATCTACACCACTCAGACCAACCAGGCATGGTTCTCGTAGCTCAATCCTTAAACCAAGAAAACTATCACATTTGGAGTCATGCAATGCTCATGGCTCTAATAACCAAAAACAAAGAAGGATTCATTGACGGCACAATCAAAAGGCCATCAACAAACCTTGAAGCAGAAATAAAACAATGGACTCGCTGCAACATTCTTGTCAAAGGATGGATCCTAAACACCATATCACCCAAAATTGTAGAAAGTGTCATGTATAGTGATACTGCATATGAGCTATGGGAAGAATTAAAGGAACGTTTTTCACACACCAACAGCGTGCACCTATTCCACATTGAGCAAGAGATCCATGATTGCATGCAAGAAGGTGTAAGCATTGGAGAATACTATACCAAATTGAAAAGTTTATGGGATAGTCGCGATGCATTATGTCCTCTTCCACATTGTGGAGGAAATGTCGGAAGAGAATTACAAGAATATCAACAAAAGCAGCGAACCATAAAGTTTCTCATGGGCCTTAACACGATTTACACATCAGCACGTGGACAAATCTTGCTCATGGAACCATTACCTACAGTAAATAAGGTATATTCACTTATTGTTCAAGATGAAAAGCAAAGAGCTGTCTCCACTCAAAGCATAGGAAGGATGCCAGAAGCTGCCGCACTTGTTGCTAGAGATGGTCGTCCACAATATCCTCACAGAAATTACCCACCAAGGAACCCACATCTCAAGTGAAATAGATGCAACAATATAGGCCATAATTCTGAGAATTGTCGAAGTCACCTCAAATGTGATTTTTGTGGTCTCAATGGACACAATTTTGAAAACTGCCGAAAGCATCTCAAATGTAATTTCTGTGGTTTGAATGGACATGACATCAATATGTGTCGGAAGAAAGGAGCAATTCAAGATAAAAGAAACACAAGTTATGGCTTCCCTTCCAAAGCTCATCATACTGACTTTCAGGAAAGCCTTCCGACACAAAGACACCATCCCACAACCTTACATCTGCCCAATATCAAGAGCTTCTTACACTTCTCAATCAATCCAAATCAGGTAACATGGCAAGTCAAGTGACTACTTCTTCAGGTAACACATTATGTGCAACTGTTTTCCATTCAGAAACTCGTTGGATTTTTGATACAGGAGCAACTGATCACATGGTCTGTTCCCAAAACCTTATGAGCTCCAGCATTCCAGTCACTAATCGACTTGTGCATTTACCTGATCATTCCCTTGCCCGTGTCACACATATTGGCACTGTACATTTCTCAAATAATTTCATACTCCATAATGTCTTGTGTGTTCCCTCCTTCAAATTAAACTTAGTTTCAGTAGCCAAACTAACTCAAACCTCATTTTTCCATGTCACCTTCACTAATAGTATGTGCTTTGTTCAGGACAAATGCTCAGGGAAGACGATTGGGAAGGGAACTGAGAAAGCAGGACTCTACTACCTGACTATTTCTGAAGAGGCTGGATGTTTCTCTGTTTCAAACACTACTTCCACCAACTCTCATCTATGGCATCAACGACTTGGTCATTTATCTAATAATAGTTTGCGTGTAATTTCTCTTTCCATCAACACACCTTTTTGTTCCATTAGTGATTGTTCTATTTGTCCATTAGCTAAGCAAACACGTAATCCATTTCCTTTAAGTTCCATCAATACATGTTAAAGAACATGATATCCAGCTTGTGACAACCAACACACTAGCTGGAAGCAGCCACTAACAACTTGGTGGGGAAGGATAGGCTGTCCAAGAACATGCATCTCCATAATTGTGTTTATTTTTAATTATTACAATTTTGCTTTTCTTTTGTATAAATAGGTTGTAAACATTCGTTTATTCATCATCAATAAATCCAATTCTTACATGGTATCAAAGCAGGCAAGCTCACCCCGTGGCACGCAATTGTAAGCCCACCACCGTCCATCGATGAATTACCGATGTGAGGGGGAGTGTTAAAATGTCCCACATCGATTGGGCATGAAATATTAAACACATATATAAATGAGGGCAATCCTCCATCTCATAACCTGGGTTTTGAGATGGAGTTAGGCCCAAATTTAACATCCACACCTTATCTTTTCCATCAGCCATTTCTCAATGTTTTCTGCTAATGCGCTGTGTAGATAGGTAAAGTCTTTGTATTTCTTCTTTTTCTTCCCCAACTCTACCATCTCAAATGAAAGATTCAAGCGCTTGTTACAAGAAATATGTATTATAAAATATATTATTTTATTACATTTTGTCCTTGTTCAGCCAATTTTTAAATTTTAAAATAACTGACACAAATTCAAATCATAAGGAACAATGATGCATAAACAAATGGATTATTTTCACATTCATCCCTAAATTTTAAGGTAAAATTTTGCTAATACATGTGAAGAGCTATGACATTAATTAATATAGAAAATTAAGGACATGACACTTTCTTGGGAAATTATAAAAGATAAATCATAAAAATTATAACAATAAAAATAACATTAATAAGGTTGGATAGTTTTAATTGAACAATAGTCAATATTGAATTGATCTAAATGATTGTAGTTTAATTTGAACGATGTTAAATATAAAATGATGTATTTGATTTTTTTTTAATTTGAAAAAAAAATATGAGCTGATTGCTTTTTTTATTATTTTTCCCATTTTTTTTCTTTTCCTAAATGACATTAATAGTGTTATAGATTTAGTGTTTTCCCTTTTTAAAACGATAAAAATCACATTGATGAAGTTTAACAAAATTAAAAAATAACTCATCTAAGGATGAATATTCACAGCGTTGGTCATCATGGTGGGCGTAGAAGATATAAGTTACATCTTTGTAACACCAATTAATAAGTTATTGAATAGGAATATGACCACAAAACGGAGGAATTTCATTTCTCAAACTTGCTTTCCATGATTCATCGTCTATTATGTTTTGGAGTGCTACTAAGTTAGCCCACTTTTAATTTTAATGTTTATAATATAGGCTAATTTAAATATATATATATATATATATATGGGCTATTTTAGAAACACACTATGTTTTAATCCCTTCCGTTTTGTGCGGTAATAGGAGAATATTGAAACAATATAGATCTCTTTTTTTCGTGTGTTTGATTAATTTTTTTACATTAACAAAAATTTATTCCAAAATTCATAACCACTTGGTTATAAATATTAAAATATTTTTATAATATAATTTAATAAAATAAAAGTAAGATCATATTTCATAATATCTCCAACAAAATTCTTACCTTCGATTTAATGACTAACATATTACACTTATATATATATATATATATAATATCATATTTTGTAATATATCCAACAATCATTACTTATAAAAGATTTGATTATCTTTGCCAATGACTCACTGAGTGTATCATGTTACATCTATGATATTTAAAAGATCATATTTCATAATATATCCATCAACCATTACCTATAGAGATCTGGTGATCTTTCTAAGTGGCTTATTGGGTATAACATGTTTCATCCATGATATTTTCGATAATTCATTAATATAACATATTATATCTATAAAGATTATGAGTTTTGACTATTTTTTAAATAAAATATTTATTTATAAACTTGATTTTAGGTCTACTATCAAATCTATCAAAAAAGTCAAATAAATACTCGAGTTTCAAATAGTCGTACTTCAGGTATATATTTTATAACTAAGACACATAAGATTGCACTCATACATTTAATAGCACATGTTCATAAAATTGGAATTATTTTTTATGCTAAAATATTTATTTAAACTTGAATCAATTTATGAAATTACTAATTATATATTTTTATATATGTTTTAAAAAATAGAAATTTTTTTAATATTAAGGTTTTTAATGGGCTTTGAAAAATTAAGCCTAAAATACATTCAACCCTAATAATACTAGGTATTATTATTTTATATATATATTATTTTAATATAATTATAAATTGACTAATAATTATATGAACAATCATGATTATTTGATTTAATTATTAAATGATAAATAAGTCATTCTTAGTGAATTTGTGCTTAATCTATTTGCTCTAGAATTTGTTAGCTAATTTGATTTATGTGACATATATTTTAAATCATCTAGTTAGGATTATTCATTGTTAAATTTATTCTAGAATACACAAGGGCACTTATTTTTTTGTGCTAACTATTTTACAGTTGATTTGTGAACGATCTGATTGGTGGAAAGCTCATTGGAACGTTGGTCTGGAAATCGTTCACGCTAATATTAGAAACTATAAAAACAAAGCATGGGCTCGTAAGTAAAGTACATTAGGGTAGTATACTAGAGAGGGTAGCATAAGACCGAGTTTGTACTTGAACATTTGATTTTCATAGTGGAAATTTAAGTGGTACAGTGGACCGATGGTTTTTCTCTTAGGTCATAGTTGTGGCATAGGTTGTTTCCACCTAAAACTATCGTGTGTTATTCTTTTATTTTCTCACTTTATTCTTACACACGATTGCATGTATGACCACTTTATTTAGGTTATTAAATTATAAATTGATAAAAATTGAAAATAACTTATTCACCCTTTTGTAGGTTAATTAAATCTGTATCTTATAAACTTTCAATTAGTATGAATTCCAACACTAGACATACTTAGTGATTTTTATCTTTAGGGACACACACTTCTACTTATGGACTAAATGAAAGAAGATAGATCATCTGTTAGACCCCTACTATTTGATGGGTATAATTACCCTTACTAGAAAGCTCACATGCAAACTTTTCTCAAACAAGATGAAAAAGTTTGAGATACTATTCTTGATGGTTGGGAACCACCTTCAATAATGAAATATGGTGTAGCAACCTTAAATCCAATAATATATTGGACTACTGAAGAATGCACCCTTAGTGGAGCAAACAAAAAGACCTAAGCTCAATCTTTGGTGTAGTAATGATGGATGAGTTATGTCGCATCTCCGACTGTGAGACTACTAAAGATGCATGAAATGCACTTTCTCTTGCTCATGAGGGAACTTTCCAAGTAAAATAAGCAATACTAAAACTTTTTGTTAATTCTATGCTCGTTTTTGTGATATCAAAAATGCTTATTTAAACCTTGGTGAGAAAATTTCATAACCAATACAAGTACACAAACTCCTAAACTCCATAACAGCAGACTATAAGATGAAAGTTACAACAATTGAGGAAAATAAGAATGTGGACACACTAAACATTGATAAACTTGTCGGATCAATCCAAACCTATAAGTTTACTCTTAATCCACCCAAGAAAATCAAAGATGTGGCATTCAAAAGCTCAAAAACAGACATCTCTGATAGTGATGAGGATATGAATGATGAGTCATTAGTCTCGCTAGCACAAAAATTGAAGAAGTTCCTAAAAAAGAAGGGTCAATTGAATAATCAATCTAACAAGGGACAATATAGTTGTTTGAGGGACCAAAAGTCAAAGGAAATCAATCCTCATAGCCCTGATGGTAAGAAAACTAAGCTCACTAGTTCTTAATGCTATACTTATGAAGGCTTTGGTCATATTTCTATAGAATGTGTAAACAATAAAAAGGAAATTTGAAAAATCTTTTAATGCTACACTCAATGACATAGAAAACGAGTAGGATAATGTTAGTAACTCAGAAGATGATGACATTAACTATCGTGCCTTCACCACAACTACTAAAGCACACCATAATGACTCCGACTCTTGCTAGGATGAAGAAAATGATGAAGAAAATGATGAAGTAAACTCTTCTTTTTTATTGCCTAAGTTTAATGTATCGAATTATAAGAAACTATTCATGGATTGTCTAGGTGCCATAGAAGAGAGAGATAAACTACTTATGGAAGTAACTAAACTTAATGATATCATCAATGTTCACAAAACAAATTCCTTTAGCCTAGAGAAAGATAAAAATGAATTGTTTGAACATATTAATGCCTTGAATCTAAGACTTGCAGAAACCAATGAGGAAAACAAAAATCTTAGGCAAGAATTGAGTATTGCTAAAGAGACGGTGAGGAATTTGACTATATATGGTGAAAAATTGACCAAAAGTCCTAGACTATGGAAAGCTATATGGAGATAAGAGAGGTCTTGGATACATAGATGAACATTCAACATCAAAGATCACATTTGTAAACTGCTTAAACTCTACTCTTACTATTACTACTTATGCACAAAAAATTATTACACCTGTGGTAAAAAAAGTTATTAAGCTTGTGCATGTTTTTCATCATTATGGTAGGAAAGGTTATATAAGACCAATATGTAGACTTTTGATGAATACTCCTGAACTTAATCATTATTTTCATGTTTCACATAGTATGACACATAAGCATCATTCATCTATGCATATTGCATCATATTCAAGGATGAATGAAAATTATAATAACGTGTTCAAAAATTCTACTAGGAAACATGAAATCTTAAATTCAAAGTGGCAAGTAAAATTCAGTACTTTTAATGCTATGGCTCATTACCATCATCCTACTATGTAGACTGCATCTTCATTTAGGATTAATGAGAAAAGTACAGTTAGGTTCAAGAACACGCTTATGAAATCTAAGTTAGTTGAGTCCCAGCCCAAAAGAACCCAAAATACAAGAAAATATGGATTATGAAAGGTTTTTTTTCCTAGTCACCTGACCATTTTTATTCCTTCATCTAGGTATTTTCTTTAGAGTACTTAAATGACCCTAGGTGAGCAATATTTATTGTCTTTATTTTATTTATTAGTTAAACTTAGAAAAAAGAGAAATAAAGGTAGAATTCTTATCTAGCCAACATGGTATTGAACTTATTTAATACTTACATATATATAACCTTATTTTTAATGACTCAACTCATTTTGATATTTATTGTATAAATTATTCTACAATTTTGACTTATGCACATACATATTCTTGTATATGTGATGATCGATGTTGACATAAACTTATTCACACACTCACGAACGCACATATATGATATGCTTGAAGTTTATGAATTCTCTTGAAAGACTCTAGGACTTCAATTAATCTTAATTGTAAAATTGTGTTGAATTATATTTTTTGTTTTTTAAAATATTACCGTATAGAGGCATCTAGTATTGACAGAGTTACCTATTATGATGTGTGAAGTTACCGTAGTGAACAAAAAGGGTTACCTCACAGCTAATGTGAAAGTCATCATGCTATGTTTATAACTTGTGTAAAAAAATGAAAGATTGTGTAAAAAACAACTGCTTATAAAACTTGTACTTGGAATGCACAAAAAGAAAGAGCCAATAAAGGTTAAAAAATTAAAAAATATCATGTACCTCATTTATAAAATAAAAAAAATTGAAGTATTCTTTTGGTAGATATATTTTATTTTGTGAGATTGAAGACTCAATTATAATTTTATATGATATGTGATATTTTTTTTCTTTTGAGTCTTTTTTGATTGGTCATAAATGAATTAATTGGTATATCTGTAGAGTTTAAACATATACACTAGTTTTAAGTAAATGTCAATATGTCATTATATGTGCAAAGTGTGCTTGTGTGCCTACTCTACTCTACTTGCTTATTTATACAATATATAATTAAAATTTGAGTTAAAAATAATAATGATGATTTTTCAATTGGTTGTGTGCTCGTTTGTGATTAAATGAGTTTAATACCTTATGTGGCTAATTATGAAAATTTAAACAAAAAAAAATCAGATTTTTATTCCTTTACATCTTTTATTTATTTATTACATTTTTAATTAGTTTTTAAGTTAGAGAGTCATAGAGCTTAGGGGGAGTTTAAACCACATTGTACTTCTACCTTAATCTTCTTTTACATTGCTCTATTTGTAAGGATATTTTAGCTTCATTGCTCTATTTGTAAGGATATTTTAGCTTCATTGCTCTATTTGTAAGGATATTTTAGCTTCATTACTTTGTCCAATGCTTTGCCCTTCTCGTATGTTAAAAAAAGTGAGAGAATAGTGTGTTTCACTTTCATGTTTTATTTTGTTATGCATATAGAGGGAGAACATATTTGATTGGTATGAACACATATTACATGATTATTATTTATACTTCGCTTATTTTTATGTAAACTAAATTAATGTACAATGAGGCTTTCAAGCCAAATTGTTGTATATCTTGTTTATGTCATTTCAGTTACTTACAAGCTTGTCAAGTTACAGCGAAGATGAATTTATCGAATCATAGGATAGTTTCATTATGAAGTTTGGGATATCATTGTATTTTTATAAGTGTCATGTAGTGAGAGAGGTTTTGCCACACAAAAATGTCAAAGGAGAAGTTTGTAAGGACTATGAGTGTTTGCTATTTTGTGAACAAAATATTTACCTATAAACTTGTTTTTAGGCCTACTATCAAGTTTATCAAGAAAAACCAAATAAATACTCAAGTTTTAAATAATCATACTTCAGGTATATCTTTTATAACTAAGACACACATGATTGCATTCATGTATTTAATAGCATATGTTCATAAAACTGGAATTATTTTTTGTGCTAAAATAATTATTTAAACTTAAATCAATTTATAAAATTATTAATTAAATATTTTTGATGTATTTTAATACTTTTAAAATATGTTTTAAAAAAATATGATTTTTTTAATATTAAAGTTTTTAATAGGTTTTGAAAAATTAATCTCAAAATATATTTAACTCTAATACTACTAAGTGATATTATTATTATTATTATTATTATTATATATATAGATACATTAAGGCCGAAGGGAATGCGTTGAATAGAAGTTAAATTATCGAAACAAAAAAAAGGGAAATAAAGGTTTGCCTCTTAATTGAATTTAGAGAAACAATCGAAGTTGTTGAAGAACAAAACACAAAAAGGAACGGCGAAAGTTGATAATTAATATATATATATATATATATATATATATATTGATTTATAAGAATAGATTAATTAATATAATCATGATCTTTTTTTTAATATTTTAACAGCTATATTTTTATATGTATTAATCTATTTATTTTATATTTTTCATATTCATATAGGTTATTTTGTGATTAGGATCTTGAATATTTAAATCTAATAATTATATGAGCAATCATGATTATTTGATTTAATTATTAAATATTAAAAAAATTATTTTTAGTGAATTTGTGTTTAATCTATTTACTTTAGGTTTTACTAGTTGATTTGATTTAAGTGACATATATTTTGAACAATCTAGTTAAGATTATTTATTATTAAATCTGGCCACTTGTGTTTTTGTGTTAACTATTTTGCAGTTGATTTGTGAACGATTTGATTGATGGAAAGCTCATTAGAACGTTGGTCTGAAAACCGCTCACGCTAATATATAGAAACTGTGAAAACAGAGTAAAGGCTCGTAAGTAAAGTACATTAGCGTAGTATCGTAAGAAAGTTAGCATAAGATCGAGTTTGTACTTGAACATTTGATTTTTATAGTGGAAAGTTAGGTGGTACGATGGACCGGTGGTTTTCTTCTTAAGTCATGGTTATGGCCTAGGTTGTTTCCACCTAAAAATATTGTGTGCAATTATTTTATTTTCACATTTTATTCTCATATACGATTGCATGTCTGACCGCTTTATTTAGGTTATTAAATTATAAATTGATAAAAATTGAAAATAATATATTTACCCATATCTAGGTTAATTAGATCTGTATCTTATAAACTTTCAAAATCTATATGTATCTTTATATATAACATGTTACATTCATTGAATATAACCTATTACATCTACCTATATCTTTACATGTAAAATATTACATTTATCTATACTTTTGTTGCACCTCTAATGGTGCAATTGGTGGAATCGTTAGATGAGATCTAATAAGGTCACCAATAATGCTTGCTTAGAATGTAATGGGGTGTGATATTAATATAATTTTATTGAGTTATATAAAAAGAAGATTTTGGTTTTTATTAGATAATTTTATAAACTTATGAATTTTGATATAAGTTATTATTAGTTCAAAAATTAATTAATTTATTAAAAATATAGTTATATAGTTTAAAAAGTGGGTTTATTGAGAAAAAATTCTATGATTTTACTAATAATAAGCTTAGCATAAGTGATTTAAGGTTAAAATTATAGAAAATAACTTAAGTAGCACTATATTAGATAAATTAATTATTTTTTTCCAAACTAGCAATTATAGAACCTAAAACTCGGTTTTAATGTTACATTAAGTGATATTTATCAAATTATCCATTAATCATCACTCAAATAGCCCACATGATTAACCGAATCTCACATTTCATGCATCTATTTTTCCATTACTGCTTCATCATTTCCATATAACAACCAACAAATCAATTTAAATTTTAAGGAGAATATTATATTCGAATCAGAACAAAATCAGTGTTAATAATAATTACAAAAACAATAATGGAAACAATTCGATAACATCAATCCAAATTTCAAATGCTAACTTTGTTATTGAACAAGTTTTTGATTTCTTAATTTACTAATAGTAATGAATAAAAAGAATAACAATCATGCAAATTGAGATTAAATTAAATTCTACAAGTGAATATTTCGTCCATCACTAAATTATCTATATTTGTATTTTGCTTCAAAAATTAAAATATATATCTTCATTATACTTTGAATTGCATTCTTTTGAATCTTTATTGTATTTACATAGAATTGTTTTATGATTCTAAATTATCTAAAATACCTAAATCTCTGTACATTTTATTTCGTCTATCATTTAGTTGTTGTTTTAATGTAATGAGAAGTTGTTTTTAAAATAGATGAAAGATTTTGATGAAAGAAAGCATTCTTATAACACATGATGTAACATGTTACCTTTTAAAATCACATAATGTTCCATGTTACATCAAGTTAAAATAGATAATAATGTAATATGTTACATTTTTATAGTGTTTGTTACATTAATATTTTTGATTACTTTATCTTTTTTTTAATTTATATGTATCTTTTTTGGTATTGTCCACATAATATTATAAATATAAATTTATTTTTAATATTCGTTAAATATGAGATAAAGATTGGAATAATTTTTATTCATAATGAGAAATGGATATTTCATGAAGAGGAAGAAAAATATATAAATAGTATTCCAAAGAATATATGCATAAAAAATATGATTTTGAAGGAATTGATGAAAGAAATATGTGATGTATTACATCTAGGTGGAGATATTAACATCAAGATAAAATGTATAGGTATTCATATAGCTTTAAGCTTAAAAGATGATAGAGATATAAAATACTTCATTAATACAAATGTCAAAAAATATAATAAAGAGTACAACAAATTGTATGTAATTCAAACAATTCAACAAGATGTCCATAAATAAATTAATATACCTTTAAATTCTGATTATGTAACAACAAATTCAGACACTAAGAATGACTCGACAACAAATTCTATAAATAAAATACATACAGAGATTTATTTTCAAACTATTCATTAAAACGTTTTTCTCAATCCTTTGGAAGAGGTTGGTAGGAGCAATTTGGATGAAGTAATACATTGTCATCTTCACAAATATCTATAAACTTATACGGATCATCAACATAAGAACTTATTTCCACATATTTAAGTGAAGACTTCATTTGTATTCTACTATAAGCAAATTCAGTTTTCTTTTACAAACATTATAAAAAGAATCATAAAACATAAAAATAATAGGAAAAACAATGTAAATTACGCAAAACATATTTTATAGTATATAATATATCAAAAAACAAATAATAATGAAGCATAAATAAAAAAGGTAATTTGTTACATCAAAATTCTAATACAATGTAACAATGTTATTCAATTTAATTGAATAATATATTATAAATATCAATTAAAAACATTATAAGAAAAAATTGACCTCATTAACATTATCCTTCATATGTTGACGAGTCTTCTTAGGTTGACTTGATAAACTAGTATCAATACATTTTCTCTTAGACATCTTATAACAAAATAAGATTCAAAATATTTAAATTAAATATAAAACTCAATATAAATACAACGCATAAAATAAATAATGAACATACTTCATAGTATTTACTTCAACGTACAAAATTAATAACAAAAAACAATAAATATCCTATCAAACAAATGATAAGAAAAATATATATAAAAGATACAATAAATAAATGAAAAACAAATGAGTTAAAACCAAGAGAGATCATTGAACAAGTTTAAACAAAAGTTACCTCAGTAAATGATTAACAAGAAATACACAACAACATAAAATAATCTTTTTATATAATACAACATAATCGCAATAAATGAATAAAAAAATGTAACAAAAAACTTGACACTCTATAAAGAACATAAAGATAATCCACATCATTAACATATATACAAAATAACAACAAAAATAAATAAGAAGATAAAAAATATAAAAAATATAATAAATATACATTCAATAATAATAATCTATAAAATTGAAATATTAACTTAAAAAATTAATAAATTAAATAATATATGCGAAGAAGAGTATCCGAAAAATGTAACAAAATAACAAAAAAAACAAGAAAATATATTGAATAAAACACAAAAAAAAGACAAGCAAACCAAACCTTTTCACGAAGAAGAGAAAGATAACACTAAGAATATTAAGAATATGAAGAAAAGAAAATGAAAACAAAAATGCTTAGAATTAAGGGTGAGAATATGAGAGAGAAAACTGAAATCAAATCAAAACGTGAAAGAGGAGGAATAACGTACGTTAACCAATATATCATCTAAGGGTAAAAAGGTATTTTCATACTATGAAAACGTAACACGATATTAGGCTCCATTCTGAGCCATTTTCACTTAAAACCCGTAAGAGAAACAATGACCTTCAAGAAAGCCCAATCCAATAAAGATCACAGGAGAGAGACAAGCGATGACGGATTAGGGTTTTTCTTTACACATATAAAAGGCTTTATACATTTCTTTATTCTTTCTGTTTTATATCGTTGAGTTACTTCAGTCTCTGGATCCCTTGCCGGGCAACTTTTTTAGGGCTCAAAAACCATGTCGGAGGAGAGGTCAACCGGGAAGGTCCGATGGTTCAACGACGCTAAGGGATTTGGATTCATCCAACCCGACGATGGAGGAGAAGATCTATTCGTCCACCAATCATCGATCGAGTCAGACGGTTTTCGTACCCTCGCAGAGGGCGATTCGGTTAAGTTCCTTGTCAAATTGTCCGACTTAGGAAAAGCAAAGGCCGTCAACGTAACCGGGCCCCACGGCTCTTCCGTACAAGGTAACAACAGCAAGGGTGGGTTCAGCGATGAACGAGATGGACGCGGTAGAGACGGTGGTGGAAGAGATGGGCGTGGTAGAGACGGTGGTGGAAGAGATGGGCGTGGTAGAGACGGTGGTGGAAGAGATGGGCGTGGTAGAGACGGTGGTGGAAGAGATGGGCGTGGTAGAGACGGTGGTGGAAGAGATGGGCGTGGTAGAGACGGTGGTTATGGGTTCGGTGGTGGAAGAGATGGGCGTGGTAGAGGCGGTGGTTATGGGTTCGGTGGTGGAAGAGATGGGCATGGTAGAGACGGTGGTTATGGGGTCGGTGGTGATAGGCATAACGGGGGTGGTGCTGGTGGCGCAGGGTGTTACAATTGCGGTGATCCTGGGCACTTGGCTAGGGATTACAATCGCGGCAAACGCGGTAGCAGTATTGGTAACGGTGATTGTTACACATGTGGTTGTTTTGGCCATCTAGCTCGGGAATGTCCTAAGGAAAACAAAGGCCATGGTCGTGGTAGCGGTGGCGGTAACTGTAAGGAGAGCTGTTTTATGTGCGGTGAAGTTGGGCATTTAGCTAGAGATTGTAATAGGGGGGTTGGTGGTGGTGGTTCTGGAGCTGGGGCTTGCTATACTTGCGGGGGATTTGGGCATTTGGCTAGGGATTGTAATAAGGCTAATGGAGGTGAAAAAATACGGAGTGATAGTATCGGTGGTGGTAGCTGCTACAATTGTGGAAAACCTGGGCATTTCGCAAGAGAGTGCAATAATGTGGCTTGAAGAAGAAGAAAAAGGTATATACCTCTTCAGGTCTATTCTTTTTTCTTTATTTTTTCTGGAATTTTCTTTTCTTTTTGGTTACTTGTAAGTTATAAGGTTTCTTTATTTTTTGTGTTATGATGCTGGTATAACATACTTTTTTTTTGGGTGATGGCTATAAGCTTGTTCTGTTTTGCCAGCAATTTTTTCCCCTGGTTAACTCACATATATAGGTGTGGCTCGGCTACGAATTATTAGGCTTTGATAGTATTTTGTTTTGGGATTTGTTCTTGATTGTTCAATGTGAATCAATGATCTCCCTGGCATATTATATATTGATTATGATAGTATCGTTCTTCTAGGCAATATTTAAGTATTATTCTGAATTTCTGATAATCTTCTTTCTATGTTTGTTTTCTTTGCTTCGCTGATATTTGTTTTGTGAAATGTAATGATAATGGTTATAGAAATTGAATTTAATGGAATCAATATTATTATATTATTATGTTTTTTTTAACAATGAAATTAAAATAATGATAAAATTGAAAATAAAATACATTAACTTATAAATGAAGCAATAAACTTTTTTGACTTTTAAATGAAGGAAAAATAATAAATGATATATATATGTGAAGAAAATAGATTATTTTAATGTATTTTTGAGAGATATGGTAGGAATGAGTTTTTCAATTATTATTGATGAAATGCTTTCATTCAAGACTAACATTAAAATCAAAACACTTTAAATAGCTAGAATACTATGTTACCCCTTGAACTTTAGTTTAGTATCGTTCTTCTATGCACTATATAAGTATTAGAGCGAGTTATATATTAAATTAGGTCATTTGTGTTGTTTAGTCCTTTTAGGTTAGAAATTTATCATTTAGTTATTTAGATCTGTAAAAGGGGTTAAAATTAATTATATTATTTTAATGATTTTTATGAAAATATTATTATTTTTTGTCAAATGATTAAAATATGTTTATAACAAGGATAAAAGTAAAAATTTATGTAAAATTTGTTTAAGAAAAATCAACAGTAATAATATTCAAATATAAAGTTATTTAAATATTTATTTTAATTTTTAATACAAATTAAAAATCAATAAAACATTAAAATAAAATAGTGACAATTAACAACCATTGAAAAGAATATTTTGTTAATTTTTTTCATTTTAATTGTCACTTTACTATTGTGAAATACTTATATTTTAATTGGTCTATTTTCCATAACTAAGGGACTAAATAACATCATTTATAATCTAATGAACCAAACAACACAAATGACTTAATCTAGAGGATTTGTGTGGCATTTTTCTCCCAGAATTATTTTCTATTTATGATACCTTATAATTTGGATCCACATAATAACATGTTTGCTTATAGATGATTAAATTGGTTTTAAAATAGCATGTTAGTTTGATCATAGACTGTACATATTTAGTTTGTTTACAGTGTTTAAATTACATAGTATTTTAGAATCAATTCAGTTAAATATAAACTATAAATGGTATTTAGGGTCCAAAGTGGTGATCTTCTGTGTTTGGTTTCTTTGCTTTAATGGTTACGGTTACAGTACCTGAATTCAGTGAAAATAATATTATAATTATTATTTTTGTTTTGAGCAATCAAAATAATGTTAAAATAGAAAGTAAAATATATTAAATTATAAATGAAGTAAAATTAAAAAATATTTTTTTTTTACTTGTAATGAAGAAAAGCTAATAAATAATATACAAATATGAGAAGAAAATAGATGATTCTACCGTATTTGTGAGGTATGTAGCAAAAATAACAGTAAAATCAAACACTTAATACCTAGTACTCTAGGAGTACATAGAACTTTTATTACATTCAATATATATTTAGTTTAGTTTGCACAGTTTTAACTGTTTCTTTCTTCTCTATTGCCTGTGTGAAAATCATGGCATTTGATGGATTGCATGGGATCTGGTGATATAGCCTACATGAAATTGCTGAGGAACTTATTCTGAAACTATTTGTAGTAGTTTGTAATACATTAACATACCTATCTAATCCTTCCCATATTGATCTATAGATTTGAAGAGACTCTATTGCATCTTCAAGTTTACATAAACAAGCATAAAGAGGGATGTATTAGAGTTTTGGATTTCGGATCTAGTTTTACAGAAAGAGATGAGTTAGTTATGAAATTTTCTCCCTATAAGTAACTTTCTTAGATTGGATGCAAGTGCAAGCAACTACTAGTTTTGCATAAATCTGAGTCTCGTGGATGCAACTACTCCTCCGTAGCTTGTTTGTTTCAATTGTCTGTTTCCTTTAGAAGTAATATAAAGGTGTTCTCACTAAGGATGTGAATGAGTCGGTTCAGGTTGAATCCGCACCGACCCGAATTGACGAGTGGCAAATTGAAATGAACTCTTCTTAGTGGTTTCGGGTATTACCTGTGAGTCACCTACTTGAACCGTTGGATCCTTTTTGGAAATTATTTTAGTTTTTTTTTTCAAATGTAAAAAAAATGTCAAAATGGATTAAATCTGTCCAGATTCTTGGTGAACTATTTCCTACCCGAATTAATTTGTACCAAATTGATCAGGGTGGGTATTCGTGGAACACTGATAAATTGTCATCTCCATTCTCCAGGTCTCATTATTTAAGGAAAAAAAGGAGTGACGTACATGCCCTAAATGTATTAAAAAAAATTGTACATTTTTCATTAATGACACGCTTTTATCTAAATTCTGATTTTTCAAAAAATTATGACAAACTTTCATAAAACTTTGAAAAGTTTCCCAACTTTTAGGTCTTGATGCAAGGACAATGTAATCCCTTATGTAGCTGATATATTTACCAAGAACAAGAATGTATAATAGCAAAGTAACATTATACCAATTTTGTAAGATATTGAAGTTAGTTTTATTTAATTTAATTTTTCTTTATTTATTCAAAAATATGTGAAAAATATAATGTGCCCTTAAGTCAGTCAAAATATTAGAGTCAGATACGAAGAAACATTAAAGCAATGGACTTTATACAAAGATTAATTTGTTAGTTTTATTGAATTGTTAGTTATTTATGTCAAATAGTATGTGATTACATTGTCTTTTCATTTATTTTTTATTAAAAAAAGTAATTTTTTTAATAATATTAAGGATTTTACTACTTTAATAAATATCTCTATCTTTATGTTTTTTATTGAATTTATTATGGAAAAAAATGTATGTACACTTAAAAATAGTTTTAAAATTTAAAAATATTTATCATATACATTTTATATAAATATAAAGGAAAGTATGTTTTTGATTAATCAGTCTTCAAGAATCCACTCATGGTGCATTTTCTTTATTAAAGCTTTAACTTCATGTTTCCACGAAAGTTGATTTTAAATATGTCATAGAATTCATACGCAACTCACATATGCAAGTCACGTGAACCTTAACTTGCAAAATGAATATATGAATATAAAATGGGACGTAATTAAGCGAAATTGTTTTGAGGACAAGTAACAGTATAGATATCTAAATCAATAGTCTTGACTATTTTATTTTAAAATCATTGATATTAGTTGTAATTTTAAGACCGATCACATCAAATAAAATTTATAATAATATAATGATTGAATAAGAGCCTTATTTAATAAAAACTCTAAACTAATTTATATATTTTTATAAAATTAATTTTTTTGGTAACGTAATATTTAAATTTTTATTTATTATGAAAGTTATATGATATATAATTTTTAATTAATTATCTATTATTTATAAATATTTTAAAAAATCTATACTTTATAATAAAAATTAAATCATTGCAACACATTAATTATATTACTAATAAAAATTATCACAAAATTCATTAAATTATTATATAGATTTAAAATTTATATTTATATTATTTAAATTAAAATATTATTATGATATATAATATTTAAATATAACATATTATAAAATAAAATATTTTTGTATTTATAATTTTAATACTACTTATTGCTATGCTGGTTGTTTTATAGGTTTTATCATGTTTTATCATATTCAGTCGGAAGAGTTTAGGTAAGACTTTTAAAGTGATTCTCAACGGGAGAATTTAGGCTATTCAGGAAGAATCGTAGTAATTTTTCAATCCTAATGAAGTAGTTTTTTTAGAATCTAATGAACAACAACGATTATTTAGGATCAGTTTGCGAATTTGTGGCACCGTAATAATTTAGATAGATTATATATTTTCAAATGAAATGTGATTGAATTTTTTAATTTAGATGATTTAATCGAAATTATTGCTATGAATGTCTTTGCGGGTGTTAAATGAATATCCTATATATCTCTATTCATTGTGACCTCTCAAAGATCCAAGGGAACATTGGGCATCGGTTTAGTTGAATATGTGGTATCTGTCATTTGTCACGAGGGCAATGCAATTTGCTTGCTTGTCTGTTGGGGACCAATTTGGTTGACTGAGTGACTGTATTGTTTAAAAATGCATGTGAATTAGACCAAACATATCCAACGTAAGTTAAAAGCCAAATGTCTTTAACTTATGCTTAACGGGTTCATGCCTTTCATTCTCTAATAGAAACTCGTTAGGCTCTGATTCACTGAACAATAAATATATAATAGTGGGCCTGATTGAGTTGGAGGTACTTAAACTCTCATTTCATCTGCGTTCCCTTATAATACTACAGATACATACAGATGCCTAATATGTGAACCAAACTAAAGAGAGTAATAATATCCTCTACTTAATTGGAGACATGTTCGTAAATTTATAAAAATGTCATAGAATTATTGTGTTATTTTTCATAAAATTGAATTATTTTTTGTTTCGTTTATATCACATAATTGATAAAAAAAATTCATTTATATCATTCATTTAGTCTATATCTGACGATATCAAAAATTATAGTATAAATTTCATTTAGTATGTATCTAACTACATTAATTTTATAGTATTTCTTTTTAAGTTTACTCAAATTTAAATCAAAAGATGTTGTAGTATAAGCCAAATTTACTTTATTCTTGATTTTTTAAATCAAATATAAAATTAGTTTAAATAGTTTTTGAGGTATTTTTTTTAACATAAATATGCTTGGTTTTTTTCATTATACAAAAATCTCAAATTCTTATTCCATTTATATAGTGAAAAGTTAATTAATGTTAATTATCTTAGATAAAAATTAATTAATTGATGTGATAGAAATTAATTACAAAAATAACTTATTATACCATTTTGTATAGAAAAAAATTAAACATTTTTATGTATAACAGACCAAAATTTGGATGATTGAAACTTGTTAATCTATAAAATTACATAAATAACTTTAATTTTTCCTTTTTATTTTTTATTTCACTTTGTCAAATTTTTTAACCACTTTTATCACATTTGAACTTGTTGCAAGAATTTTATATTTAAATAATGTTATATTACGCCACTGTAAGCTCATTTTAAGTTTGACTATAAATGTTATTGTAGAAAACATATAATATACATGGACTACGGAACATTTTATCATAGATGTAAGATAAATTTACTCATTTCAGGTATGTTGGGTGATATATATATATTAGAAAATTTTGAATTAAAATTATTAAAATGATTATTTAATGGTTATTAAATTTTAAATTAAAATTGTTCTAACGATTTAAAAAGATTAGTTTAGTTTTTAATGTATTTCACTTCTTTTTTTCCTTCTTTCATTTCCATTCTTTTTTTAATGACATTTTCAGTTTTTTTTTCCTCCTACGTTTGTTAAAACAGCTTTTTGTTTTTTTGTTTAATTTCGTTTCGTCCATTTAAGCTTTTTGAATTTAATTCTTCTTTTCTGTTACAAAGTGAGCTTCTTATTAAAGCTACATTTTTGAGTGAAAATAAATAAATAAAGAGAATACAAGAAGGAACATACGGACAAAGAGAAAAGGAAAAAAATGAGAGATAAAAAAAAAGAAATAGACACTAGAGATATTGGAAAAGAAAGTAAAAGAAAAAGATTTTTTTTGTATTTTTTATTTAGAATTAGTTTATTCTAATAGAGTTAAGACAAGTTTATGAAATAATAAAATATGATCTAATTTTATTATTATTTGATCGTTATATCATGTGAGATAAGTTTCTGTAATTTTCTAACACTCAAAGTAAGCAAAATAATTATCTTAATAACATTTTATGATACACATCTCGATCTTTTAATTTATACATATATTTATATTTGTGTATTTTTAATTTTAATAAAATAATTTTATTATTAACTTGTTTTTTATGTATTACTTCCTATAATATATATATATATATTCAATGATAAATTATTTATATAAATAATATTAACAAATTATAATGATATTTGAATGAAATTATTTAAATATATATATGTTAATAAATAAAAAATTTAAATTAATGTGTAATTTTTAAAATAAAGAAAAATATTTAATTATAATTAAATATATATATATATATATATTATTAAATTATATTTATTAAAAAATTAAAATCATTTAGTGAAATTATTTATCTCCAAAAATGTAACAAAATATATATATATATATATGTTATAGATGAGATTAATATAAAAAAAGGAGAAGTAGTAATCAATGAATCACAAAAGGTAGATGTATCTAGCTTATTTGATATAAGCAAACAAATATAAGGGGATTCAAACTCACTAGAAGATATTTAGAGAATCTGCATTTTAATTAATTAAAGAAGAATCTCAACATTTTACAAAAACAAAACTCATCTTTCTCTTGCTTAAACAAAGTTCATGTGAGAAAATGCTGGTTGACTGTAATATTCTAAAGTTTGACTCCCTTGATCATGATTTGGAATATATAGTTTGCTTTTTTATATCAATAAAATATTACAAAATAATTAATATGATAAAAATTCATGAGTATAATAGTAAAATTCAGTTATATATTCTATCACTGGTAAGATATTTAGATTCTATCTAATACCTTATTCATTACTTAATATATAAGAAAAAAATATTTATTATATATTATGATATTATTAATTAAAAAAGTGATTTTTATTATTTTAATTAATAATTAATATAATATAATATTATAGGTGAGTATATTTAAATTTATATTATTTAAAACCCTCTGACTCTGTCGTCTTTCAACGTCACCAGCATGTGCATTTGTAGCCGTCTACCCAATCACTACGGAAATTAACTTATACTCTTTGGGTATTTATAGTCTAATCTTATGAAATAACACTTCTATCGTATAATTAAAAATAAATTAATAATATCTCCTCGAAGTCAGAGATTTCGAACTCCAATGCTCCACCCTTTACATTGTTCCACAAGCCAATTTTTTTAGGTTCAAATATTTTACATAAAGAAATGCTAATATGACTCTTTATAAGAAATCTTTTAAAAGTTAAGGAAATAAATCATTTTTTAAAATAATATTAATACATAACATAATTATAAAAAAATTTACTTATAATTTAAAAAAACTATTTATATTTCATTATTTATTTAACTATTTACTTTCACTTAAAAATAAATTAAATATTTAATTAATTAATATGAGATTTTATTTTATTTTTTAAAAAAAATCCTACACAATAAACCAAAAATATATAGGCATATTTGTGTGTACGAAGTTAGGGGTGACAATTCGTACATATAAGCATGTTTCTGTGTACGAAGTTAAGAGTCACATTTCGTACGTGAATTTGAAATACTTAAATTAACTCGATTTAAATTGTTCGAATCAATTTATCCAAAATGTTCATTGGGTTTAACATATCTTTATATATTTTTTAAAAAATGCTATAATATTCCTAATTGTTAATTTATGTTATATAATTCTTATATGTTAAAGATAATTTTATTCTTTATATATTAAAGATAATTTTTCTTATCATATTTTTATTTTATTTTTATATTCATCTATTTGTTTATCAGTATAATTAATTGATATATGCAAATATTTAAACATTTAAGATCTTTAATTGACTTAAAAGTTATAATTATTATACTTGAATTTAATGAGTCCATCATGATCTTGTCTTCTATTCGTCTTCTCTTGTTACACCAATTATGTCTCAATTTTGCTCAAATCTTAATACATTTTTGATAATTGTGAGCATTATGCATTCGAACATGGATGGTATCCAATTTTAACTTACTAAAAAAGAGTAATTAAACTTTATTTTATTCATAATATAATAATTATTACAATCTTAAGGTTAACTAAAAACCTTGAAGTGATTCTTAACTGTTTATAATTACTAGGTACATAATTACTCGTTTGGATATCTAGATAAATGGGGTAACTATGCTAGAGGTTGTGTGTTTTCTGAGTTGTGTGCTTTGTTTTTTCTGTCTCTTAAATGAAAATAAGAGTTTCTTTTATAGCACAAGAAATTCTTATAATTTAGAAGATGGGAATTATTATTTTATCTTTACTTTAATAATCCTATTATTTAATGCTTTTTGGCTTATCAATTTAAGTCATTGCTTTTTCCTTTGCACATACTACAGATTAAAGATGTGGGTTTATATCTTTTTTTTATCGTATTCTATCTATAGTTTCTCCTCTTTATTCTTCATTTTTTGTCGATAGTCATTTGAATGACGTTGATGATGATACATCTTTGTCTTTTCGATCTTTGATACAATAAATACATTTGTGATCTTTGGTGGATTTTTTGGCTTAAAAACAGAATAAATTATTTATTTCTTGACTAATTTTTAAGTTATTATTATTAAAATTTGTCTCATATTTGGTGATTTTTTTCACAATCCTCTTTGAAGAGAGTCATGCTACTATAAGAAGTGATGATGACTTTACTAGTTGAATAACTTACTTTGATTTCATTAGAGTTATCAATTTTTCTAAGTTTATAGTAAATTTAGCTTAACATTTAACCTTTTTTAATATACAGAGTTCTTTTGTGTTTAATTATTTTTCTAAAAACACCCTTAATTTGGGAACTTTTTTATTTATGTTCGAAATCCCTAACTTAATGAAGTGGTAGAGACTAATACATCCTTCCTTATTCCAGTCTATTAGTGAATTGAAAAATCTGAGATAAATAGGCTTGTCACCTGCTTTCTGAAGTTCTTGATTGTTTTTTATTTTATTTTTGGAAAATAATTTAATTCATTTAAATTAATTTCTAGATATATATTTTCTATTAATCATGTATGGAAAATCTTCATAAACAAATATTGGATTATCTCCTTCCAAAATATTGAATTTGTTTCCAGTAAGGAACTCATTTTCTATAGTATAGAACTTCATATCTTTTATATGTTTCTAGGTATATTTTCTAGCCAAGTTGTAAAGGCTCAACCATTATGATTTAATGAGATTTCTAGCAATGCTAGTTTTATATGTATACATAATCTTTCTCTAAAATGAGTTTGTATTAATATTTGGATTTTCTCGTAAATGAATATACTTAATTTTTTCTTTATCCTTTTGAAGAATTTTGGATAGTTTATTTAATATAGTTTCTTTGTCAATTAATAGTACATTACACATTCCTTTTAAATCTGTCATATTAATGTTCATTTTTTTATTACTTATCCTATAATAAATTATGTCTTTTCTCAGGGATAATTTCCTTAAATATAAAATGATGGATCTTTAAATCCATCTATTTCTTTAAGATTTAATTTTACCTTAGAATTTCATAATTTTTATTTATTTATTATCATTTCCTGTGGAAAACATCCTAAGATGTCTTCTATTTTTAATTTTACTATTCCTTGATTTTATTTATGAAATGTTACTATTTACTTCTATTAGATTTAACTTTATGTTTGAAAAATATTTTTAAATTTTTTAAAACCTTAGGGGTCTGTTTAAAGATACCTCAAAATTTAGGGATATTTTTAATGTTATTTCTCAAATTTAATTCAAGTTGGACGTAAAAAAGGAAATAGAGGGATGTGGCTTCTCTCGCTTTTGGCATAACGGTCCAGAAATGTTTATGATAGATTAAATAACTATATGAATGAATGGAGAAACCTAAGCCAAATACAAACGTGTTGGTCCAAACTAGTTGGAATTGTTAATTGCATGCTTTTTTAGTTAATTGAACATTTTTTATAAATCAAAATATATTTAATGATTAAAACTTATTAGCTTAAACATCATTACATGAAATACTAAAAATGAGGAACAAAATCTTATATTAATTAATCTTTTAAATAAATGATAAATCAATATTAATGAACAATTTATGCACACAATAAAGTCTATTAAGATAATACAACTCCTCACACACACCTGTTATATTATAATAATTAGCTAATTACAAAACATAAACACTAGTAAACATAATATAAATAAAGCTTATTCTTAAAGTAAGAAGCCTATTTCTAAATAAATTTGTCAAAAGTCAGAGGTATCATATTTTCATAAAAACTCATGGTTTGAATAAAAAACTCCAAATTTCAATAAAATTTCCACGGTCACTAAATAAAAAAATGTGAGTAAGATTAAACAGATAATTTTCTTCAAAATTAACCACATATATATAAAGCCCTATTAATATATTCAAGTAAACTATACAATGATCACACAAATGAAAATCATCTTTTTAGATTGACATGGAATATACTTTAAGTTATTTTAATGAACGTAAGATTGCGATCGGAGAACAGTGAAACAATGTTGGATGTAGAGCTAATGTTGGAGGAGTGGTTATTATTGCTTACTGAAGAAATATAAAATTGAAGAAGTGAGACTGAATTAGTTGGGAATTAAGAAGAAATTTATTTCTTTAATTTTAATTTTTTTAACCTAACGTGTAAGTTGTAAAGTTTAAGTGTTATCATTTTTTAAAAATTTATTTAGGGCTAACGAGATGGCCTAAATCCAACTCAATCTAGCTCAAAATTTTTTAAGTTATTTGAGTTGGTATGAATTTAGTCCAAATTTAATTCTATTTAGTCAATCGAGTTATTACATAAATTGACATCCCTATATAAAACCTTATAGGAAAGAAAAAGGTTTATAATCTTTATAAATAACCAATGAAAATGACTTAAACCATCAACATTTATGACTTATATCTAGTTTCTCCATAAACTCAAACTATCCTATATAGTTAGACCATTGTTTATTGTTAGACTATTTAAGTTATTTTTTTAGCACAACTAAGCAATGGAGGAAGGAAAAGGTGATTTTTAGGTGCATTTACATATCATTTTTGCAAAAAAAAAAAAGAAGAAGATTGTGTTAGATTTTTTTAGCAATAAAATTAAAAATTGTACACAAAATAATTCATGAACATCATAATTCTTATTATAAAATATATTATATTAACAATGTACATACGATAAATGTTATAAAATTTCTTTATACATGCTTCAAAGCATAAAATTTATTTATTATAAAATAACAAAGTTATATATCAACCATTCATAAAGATGAAAGACCACCTAATAGACCACCCAATAGTGAGAATTTATAATATGAGAAAAAAAAAGATAAAAGTGAAAGTGTAACTTTTTTATATATAATTAAATAGAGTAAAAAATAAGAAAAATTAATAAAATAAAGTAAAAAATGAAAAAAATGCTACAATAAAAGGAACATGATGAAAAAAATAAGATGAAATATTATTTAATATTTATTATTCATTTAGATCAAGATGTTTTATTTATATTTTTATACAAATTGTTTTAATATTTTGAGTCTCCGCGTAGTTTAAAATTGTTAGTAAGTGAATATATATCTCAAAGTAGGTTGTATATATTGACCGAACAAAAAAATGAAAAAAACAACATATATGAAAACTTATAACTACAAAATAACACATATTATGTCTAATATATTTTTATATATTTTAATTATTAAATAAAAGTTCCAGTCGATTCTTGAGCCATTCGTTCTCCCCTCTCGGTTGCCATCTCATTTTACCTTGAACATATTCAATTAGATGTTGAATTATAGTTATTTAGAGTTGTTTAATATTGAATTCTATCTAATTTGACCACGTTCAATATTATTATGTGCTATTTTTTGTTACAAGTTTTAAAGATATTATTTTATATAATTGTTTTTTAAAATATTGTTTAGGATGATATGTTTAATTTTTAATAGGTTTAAAAAAGTGTTGAATTAATATACACGATATAAAAAAATTAAGTAATTTTTAACCTAAATAACTTTAATTTTGATTAATTGACCAATTTTTTGTAACTAAGAACAACTCATCACAAAACTCATTGTTTTATACAAAAGTACTTAATGAAAATACCAAAAGACTCCCATTTTATAACTTTAATAAAAATGAGATTGGAGTCACATCCATTATATCTCCAGTAATCATTATCGACGATCACATCGAAGCTTTGGTAGATATAATATGTAACATACAAAAATATAAGTGGATGTAAAAGATTACAACTTGTGGGTCACCAAAAACATGATGAATATAGTATAATACATACAAAGATATATATATATATATATAAATGTAATAAATTATATTTAGTGTGTCACTAGAACTATGAAAGATGTAACATGTTACATACAAATCTACATGTGGATATAACTTGTTACATCTAGAAAGTGGGTGGTGATAGTTGTCAAAACTCCGCTGGGTTATCGATGATAGTTATTGAAAATTCGATGTGTCGTTGACGATGGTGTGAAATATATTTTTATTTTTATTTTTTTGAATTATATTATAAGAATATTTTGATATTTATGAATATAAAGTTAAGAATTTTTGGATATATTTTTATTAATTTGAAAAAATTAATAAAAAATAATAATAATCTATATTATACCAATATAAACATCACCCTACCCAAACTCCTACAACCCTTGATCACCATATACAAAGTATGTGTAATAAATACACAAGTATATTTATAGCAACAATATAATGATAAAAAAAGATCGATCACACAGAGATTATTTTATTATAAACTAATTTTTAAAACTAAAAAACTAAAAATTAATTTTTTTTGGTGTTTTTATATTTTAAGGAAAAAAAATTAAAATAACTAAAAGTAAATAACAATAATTAATTAAATCAAATTTAATGATTAAAAAGATATATGAGAAAATATCTAAGAATATTTAATCCCCAAATTTTCTAAATATGTGAATCACTAAAATCCCTCAAATATAATTATCAATTAAATTACATGATCAATTGAATCTAACCTAACATGTATTCCTTTCTCAAGTATACACTTATAGTAATTAATTTAATCACACTCTCATTTCAATTAAATTACATATTACTCATTAAACTCATCAATTATAGATCATATACATAAGAATCATACATCTCTGTCTAAAAACTATGCATATTATTTAATCAAGACAAACAATTAAATAATTCTCTCAAATATATTTAATTGCCTCTATAGATAAATTGTTGACCAAACAATTAATAGCATAAAAATCAGATTAAATAATATAATTAAATAATAATTATAATTTAGATAAAATATTATATAATCACATGGTCAAAATTAGATTCATAAGATTCCTAGATTAATAAATTAACTAAATATAATTGTGTTCATAAAACTTGTATTTTTCATAAATAAAGACATACAAATTGATAAAGAAAATAGTAGAAGAAGAAATACAATGAATCTTTTGATTTATAGTATTAATCTCCCCTTAAATCTCCACCAAAATTGTGTCATCTCTTAAAATTGTATGTATTTTTCTCTCTTTTTAGCTCCAAAAATTGACCAAAATTATACTAATGAAGGCTACTTAGGGTTTATGGAGTGATTAGGGGCTTAAATATTACTCAGGTGCTATATGGATCGTTAGATCAGCTTCAGATCAAGGGCTATGATCAAAACAAGCAAATTTGACAGCGTCGGCCAATTACAGAATGACTTGTGGCACAAGGAATTTATTGGGTGAATTAGAGAGCAACGCATGTCAGGGGAGACCGGTTAGAGTCAACGCCACGTGACGAGATATGATTCACGAAAATGGATGGCGTGGCATACGTGTGGAACGTGAGGAGCAATCGAGTGGTGACACATGGTGGAAAAGTTTGACCGCACTCTAAACTCAAATTGAACGTCGTGTTAATACGTGGTGCGCGTTTCGTCCTCCTCACACGTGGCATAACATGATTCATTGTTCTTACTTGCATGATATCCGTGTGGCTTACTCAGTTAGCTTCATGCTTGTATGGCATGCCACGTAGTATATTTTGATTAATTTTGCGTTAAAAATTCATAAAATTTTTAAAAATTATATTTTCACCTCTTTTTACTAAAATGTTTATATTTTAATATTTTTAATTATAAAAATATTATTATTAAATAAAATAAGTAAATATTAAATAAAAAATATGATAATTACTCTATTTTTATAGAATTATGAAACCTAGGTCCTATCATTAAGCTAGTATCTCATATGATATTTGCAATTAATGTAATTTTAAAATGCAAGAACAAATCTAATAAAAATGGCGTGTGAATTTACCTTTTTTAAATAAAAAAGTATATATTTAATATATTTTTTTGCGTATGTTCATTGTTCACGAACCTTATTAGCATGAAAAATTATTATTTTTAAGTTTATTCCTTGTTGCAGACATTATTAACTATGAATTGCACAATTAGCAGGAACCCACTGACCGTCCTAAAACCATGACGGAAGTTTACTGCTACTTGCATGTGCAAACATGGTCGGTGGATTCATATATCCAACATAATAAAATTTTAAATATAACATATTATATATATTTTATTAATGATAATTATTAATCTTTTTTCAATTTTTAATAACTTTTCATTTTAATAAAAATAAAATATTAAAATAACTTAATTCTACTAAATCTATTTATTTATTGAAAGATTCTCTCATGGCTCATCCCCTCGTACTTTCTCACATGAATACACTCATTACTCAATTATAAATAGCCTTCCTCACTTTTAAAAATATTTTTTCCACCCTTGAATCTCAAATCTCTCCCTCCATAGTTGTTTCTATATTTCTTTCACCATTTTCAACTACATTCATACTCAGATGGCTCAAATTCTTCTTTCAATTTATCTGGTCTCATTTATTATCTGCTTTCCATTTTTCTCAGGTTGGTATTTTCATGAGAATCAATTTCCTATACTCATTTTGTTAAAAAATCTGAGATATATTGAATGACTGAAAAATAACATTTTTACATTTTCATATATCCATGCACAGTTTAAGATTTAAATGTTTAATTTTTCTCCATCCATTTTCTTATGTATAAATTGAATAAATTAGTAGTTATGTAATGTTGTGTGTAATAAATATGATTAGGTGTTTATGGAGCAACATTCACATTCACAAATGAGTGCAGTTACACAGTTTGGCCAGGCATTTTATCAAGCGCAGGCTCACCTCCTCTTTCCACAACTGGTTTTGCCCTTCAACCAAGCGAATCCAACACTCTCTCAGTTCCATCTTCTTGGTCAGGTCGCTTTTGGGGACGAACACTTTGCACCCAAGATTCCACCGGAAAGTTCACTTGTGTCACTGGCGATTGTGGTTCCAATTCTGTTGAATGTAACGGTGCCGGAGCTCTGCCACCTGCAACTCTAGCTGAGTTCACTCTAAACGGAGCAGGAGGCCTCGATTTTTACGACGTCAGTCTAGTTGACGGCTATAATCTTCCCATGTCGGTGGTTCCTCAAGGTGGAACCGGTGCCGAAAATTGTACGGCCACTGGGTGCGTCGTGAATTTGAATAGCGCTTGTCCTTCAGAGCTTAGAGTGATGGAGAATGATGTAAGTGTGGCGTGTAAAAGCGCGTGCGAGGCTTTTGGAGATCCTCAATATTGTTGTAGTGGGACCTACGCTACTCCACAGACTTGCAAGCCCAGCTCTTATTCTCAGTTTTTTAAGAGTGCTTGCCCACGCGCTTACAGCTACGCTTTTGACGATGGTACCAGCACTTTCACGTGTGCCTCTGCTAATTATGTCATCACTTTTTGCGCTTCTTCTCCTTCATCTTCCGCAAGGTAAATTTCTCTCTTCTTATTTTATTTTATTTTTTCATAAAGATATATACAATAGAAAACAGTTAATAATATATTATTTTTTAAATAAATTAAAGAGACGTTAATTGATTCAAATGTACATACATTATTGTACAAATTAATCCTCGAAAGCTACCTTATATTATATTTTCAAACATGCATGCATTGTTTGAGTCTAATAATGAGTATTTTATTAATGGGGTAGATTTAACAACCATCAAAATATATTGTTATAATAATAATTGTTAACGTCATAACAATAATGTATGATAATAAATTATTAGTGGTAGTTTTATTTAATAATAACGACGATATAATATAATTATATAAATAAAATAAAAAAATATAAATAAAATTTATAAAATTTATAATCATAAAAATAATATTTTTTTATTTGATTTATATATTTTTATTATTAGAAAAAAGTTAACCTATTATTTAACATTGAATATTATTTAATTAAATTTTATTTAAATTAAAATATAATTATTTAAATTCATTTAATATTAAATATTAAATATTTAATTAATTTATATGTTAGAGAATAATTATATTCTATAACCCTATTGATGACAAAAATTTAATAAAAAAAATAATGTTTTTTTTATACATTTTTACTATTAAATTTTTTTTATCACATTATTTTATATTGAATATCATTTAAATTAAAATATAATCAATTAAATTCGTTTATTATTTAATACAACCTACTTATTGCCTTCTTCGAAGCATACGCGGGCTAATAAGACCATGAATCGGGTAGGAATGATTTGTATGTTGGGCCGTTGTGATTTGGTCTCGAGCTACGTGGGCAATATTGCTTAAGACATGTGTGGTCTGGTATTCAAGTAGTGTAGACCACATATCGGACCGGTGGGAGCCATATTAATGGGTCATTCATACAAGGATGTCTTCTTGATGATACCTAACATTATTATTACCGATTAGTTGTAATACCTATAATAAAATATAATTAATATTTTTATAAATTATATTAATGTCTTAAATTGTCTTATTTTCTTTTGGTATATGTTAAGTAATTGGATCATTATGTGCAGTCTGAAATCTACGAATAAGCAAAATCCCGAGGCGGTCAAATTATCTGCCGGTCATCGCAAAACGACGCCGAGTTACATTGCATTTGCCGCCGTTGTTTTGGCGGCACTTCGGCGGTTACAACAGCTATTTTAACCATTCCGAAAATGTTGGCCCTTGGTTTCGTTTTCTGGGCCGAAAGTTTACAAAAGTGGACCCCACAAGTTTTCCGTGCTATATGACATGGCCTTCTGTTATAGCCCGATGATCGGGTACATCGTTTTCGGCCTTGTTGACATTGGTCCGGATCCTAATTTTTACTTCGCCATCAACTTTGAGAGAAATTGCTTTGTTTCCCGTATCGCCATTTTATTTTTATTAGTTATGATTAGAATAATTTTAAATTTAATCTATCTAAAATTAAAAAAATTTAACGATTAATAAAATAATATTATTAATAAATTTATATATTTTTATTTAAAATAATTTTTATTTTTAACTATAAATAACATTTATATCAATTCTAAACCATCAAATAACTTTAAAATAAAAAAGAATTATATGTTTGATGAAGAATGATTCAAACTTTAGTTTTTATGTTCCTATCATTATAGGATTTTATGCTGCAAGTGGAGATGAGAATCAGTTATTTATTTATTTATGTTTAAGATTTATCATGTCCTATTTTTTAACAATTAGTTTATAATCATTCTATATAATAGGCATGATTTACATTCAATAAAAAATGTAAGAGAATAAATGATTTTCTTAAGAAGTTTCATGTTGAAACTTTCTTTGTGTTCTTATCTGCTTGTTCATTTATTTTTTTGTAAAATTTTGTACAATTCTCAACAATTTGGTATCAGAGTTAGGTTTGTCTTTGATTGGGCGATTGAAAGAGTTTTTTTAAAAATGACAACAAATCTGTCTTCTGCTTTACAACCTCTCATTTCAATGTTTAATGGAGACAAACATCAATTTTAGAACGTGAAGATGAGAATACTATTCAAGTCGTACGATTTATGGGAAATTGTTGAAGAAGGATTTGTAGATCCTGACGAAGTTGGAAGATTGAAGGAGAGTAAGAGAAAGGATGAAAAGGCACTCTTCTTTCTTCAACAAGTTGTTCATGAAAACATATTTCCAAGGATCATGAACACCACTTCATCAAAGGAAGCATGGATGATCTTGCAGAAGGAATTTTAGGATGACAAAAGGGTAATCATAGTCAAATTACAAACTCTTCGATGGGAGTTCGAAACTACAATGATGAAAAACAATGAATCAATGCAAGAATATCTTTCCAGAGTTTCAACAATTGTGAGCCAAATGCAAGTTTATGGTGAGAAGTACAGTGATCAAATTGTTATGGCTAAGGTGTTGAGAAGTTTAACATCTCGATTTAATCATATTGTCACTGCCATTGAAAAATCAAAAGATCTAACTAATTTTTGTTTTGATGAATTAATGGGATCTTTGTAAGCCCATGAATCACAATTGAACCGCACAATAGAGCAAAGTGAAGAGAAGACATTTCACATAAAGGGGGAGACTTCAACAATGGAAAGAGTTATGTGTGGTAACAGAAGGCATACTGCTCAGAGAGGTCGCGAAAGAGGTACAGGTCAAGAACGAGGACAGAGGCCACCCATCCAATGTCATCACTGCAAGCATTTTGGGCATATCAAGGCAAACTGTTGGTAGAGGGCCAATCAAGATAATTATGCAGAGGAAGCCAATGAAGAAAAAAAGATGAAAAATAAGGAATTCAAACTATTTATGGCAAATCTTGAACCCACTGAAAACACAAGTGATATTTGGTTTCTAGATAGTGGATGTTCTAATCACATGACATATGTATGTTCATTGTTTGAGGATTTGGATGAGAATTACAAGCTCAAGGTGAGGCTTGAAGATGACAAGAAAATGGAAGTAGAAGAAAAAGGGACAATAACAGTCCAAAATAGAGCTAACATAAAGCTATTACATGTGTTTTTTGTACCAAGCTTGACTCAAAATCTACTCAGCGTAGGACGACTTGTAACCAGTGGTTTTTTTTATTCTATTTGAGCACTCCAAATGCATAGTTAAGGATCAACAAACCATCCAAGTCATAGTGAAGGTAATCATAATTAAAAACAAGTTACTTCCACATGATATTTCAAGCATTGAAAAACATGTGTTAATGGTCAACGAAAAAGATAAGTCTAGAATTTGGCATTATAGATATGGACATTTAAACATAAAAGATTTACAGTTATTGTGCCAAAAAAAATGGTGATTGGTTTACCTGTTGTTGAATTTATTGATCTATGTGAAGCTTGTGTGTATGGGAAACAAAGCAGGAAGCCTTTTCTTGTGGGAAAATCATAGATGGCTACCAATTTGGAACTTGTGCATGCTAATTCATGTGGTTCTATGAGAACTGAATCTCTTGGAGGGAGTACATATTTTTTGTCGTTTACAGATGATTATAATAGGATGAATTAGGTGTATTTTCTTCATCTCAAATCAGAAGCATTCAATACCTTCAAAAGATTGAAGGCACTAGTAGAGAAGTAGAGTGAAAAAAAATATCAAAGTGTTAAGGACTGATAAAGGAGGAGAATTTACTTCCAAAGAATTTAACAACTTCTGTGAAGAGCATGAAATCCATAGAGAGTTCACTGTGTCATACACGCCTAAGCAAAATGGAGTGGTAGAAAGAAAAAAATAGAACTGTGGTAGAGATGGCTAGAACTATGCTGCATGCCAAATTGTCTCACTAGCTCATTGAATTGTGATTTGTGAATTAGTATTAGCATCCACGGTCTATCACTAAATACATATTTTATATCTTTTAAAATAATTATAAAATAAATTCACCAATAAATTATTTTATAAGCCTTACAAATAAATTATTTTTTTACATTATCTTTGAAATAAAAGAAATAATAAAAAATAAAAATTAAGAAATAATATAAATAAAAACACAAGATATATCTAGATATTTCTCACGATAACTAGTAATTACTAAAAACAATTAAAAAAATACAAAAAATAAGATTAAATTTTAAGGAATAACATGGATTTAAAGATTCATTATTCTCGAGAATAAAGAAAATATTTTCAAGAAAAGATATAATTTATTATGGAATAAGTAATAAATGAATGAATATTAATATTACAGATACAAAACAATGTATAATATATTATTAATTAACAAAAAAAATTATTTTGTATAAACTATCAAAAATCTATCTGAAAGATTGATAACTGTATTTTATATAGTTATTTTCACCTATTTTATTAATTATAATTGCTATGTTCTGATGTTTTTAGTTAATTTTCGATTAATAAATTAGTATTTACTGTTTTTTATATATTATAAGAAAAATAAATAAATTGTATCGAAAACGTTCTTAATTTCAAATTTTTGTCCACAAATATAATTTCAAATATTAGAGTTCTTAATTACAATTTATAAAAGTTGAAAATACAAATTAAATTTAAATTTGGGCTTAATCGTAATTATTAAAAGTTGAAAAATTTAATTTATATTAGAAAAGGGGTCAACTGTAATTAAAGAAAGTTTAAAATGTAATTTGAATTTAATTTGTGGGTCAAAATATAATTAAATAAAGTTTAATATTCGTGCAGGAGAGAAGAATGCACGCATCATCATCCACGCGTACAACGTGGACCGTCCGATCAAATCATAAACGGTTAGGATTGGCGCGTGTTGATCACATCCGACCAAAGCGAATGGATGCAGGGAAGATTCCTTCACGCGGCTCGGTGCCCGAGTGGGGCCCACCTGCCGCGCAGGCCGGCGTGCAGTGTGGGACCCACCCGTCTGACGCCGCGCAGACGCTGTCCCCCACGTTCGCGCGCCTCTGATCCCGTGCGCTGATCTCTGCGTGCAACCCGATTTTCCTCCAATAAAGAGATGACATATGTCCCACTCAATTTTTCAGCAAATCATACTCCGACACGTGTCCCACTCAATTTTTCAGCAAATCATACTCCGACACGTGTTATGTTACAATGAGCGCGACCGCGCTGGATCAAGCCCGTGTTGTAGCCGTTGGCTCCCGTGCGTCCATTCATCGTGCGCCCGTTTCCCCTCAACGAATGAGATGCTGCCACGTGTCCCACTAATTGTGTCCGCGAATCAGAACGCGACACGTGGCAGCGTGGAAGAAAATTAAAACAGAAACGCGCAGCGTCCCTCGATCCCATTTTCGATACAATTTTTGTCCCCCCACGCGTTTAAATTATAATTTTCGCCACAATTTTATGTCCCCCGCGTGGATTTTAATTTAATATTTTATTGATGTATTTTTTTGCTATAAATAGGAGATAGTTTTTAGTTGTAAAAAAGTTTGGTTGGAGTAGAGTTTTTGGAGTAGAGTTTTAGTTTTAATTTCGAAAGTTTTTAGAGTGTTTTAGTTTTTTCAGTTTGTAATTTTTATTGTGTTTGTGTGTTGGACGGCAAAACACGCAAAAGCCATTTTTGGCTTTTGTTGTGTTTTGCGTGTGCCAAATATTTGTTTTAAGTGATGTTTTAATTTTATTTCTACTTCTTCTTAATTTTCTGTAGTTGTTGTAATTTTTATTTTAATTTTATGAAGTAATTTAATTTTTCTAGGGTTGCATTTGATCTAAATTTATGAAGCTTGATTTTAATTATTTTTGATAGATTTATAAGACGTTCGATTTGTTCGTTTTATTTTGTTCTTAATGCTTTTTGATTATTTACGAATCTTATCAAAATGATCCGTGACACATGAATAAACTTGAGAAAGGCATTTGTGTGTATATTGCTCGTAAATAGAATGACATGTATGATGAAGGATAGAGATATACCCTAATTGTATGTGTGGCCATTTGAAAATTTAGAACGTAATGAATCTCGATAAATTTAATTTTCATAGAGATATAGTAAATTAATTTAACGAGGTGTGTTTATACGGAGCTCGAAAGAGATGTATGAATAATAAAAAAGAAGTTTTCGGTTGACAAATTAAATGTACTAAAAAATATAAATCAAAAGAAAATAACATGATTTGAGTGGATTAGTTTGGTGAAAAATTGCAATCCTAGATTTCTTTTATTTTCTTTTATTACCTTTTTGTTAACCAACGATTGTTTTGGATAAAATCAGAGAGATACAATTTTAGTACTCGACAAACTATAGTAACAAATCCTCGTGGGATCGATCTTTACTTACAAATCTTTATTACTTGTGACCGTGTATGCTTGCACGAGTTCGTGTGTTGAAAAACACGCAACAAAGATAAAGGAAAATTTGATACATCCATTTAAGAAAAATACAAATATTATTAAAAACACATTTTAGAGAATAAATTTATACATCAATAAAACTAGCACTATTAGATACAAGAATAATAAATATAAAAAAAATATTTTATTAAGAATGATACATGAAAACGTAAGATACCAAAAATTCAAATTCAAATCATGCTCTAATGTTGGTATTAATTAATATTAATGATAAGAACTTAAACAAAGTATTAAATTTAGCCTATGAATTTGAAAGATGAGATTTAATGAAAGAAATAAATTATTAATTTTCAGTACATTATATAGTAGGATATTTATTAACAAACAATCATAATGGTTCAATATATAGACAAAATAAATTCATAGAAATATATAAAAAAATTTAAGAAACTGGACAAATAATAAAACCAAAAATATTTTAATGGAACTTAGATATTGAAGAAAACCTATGATACTAGGAAGTAAAAGTAATGTAGTAAGAAAAAAAATGTATCAAGGTTTAGCTTTATAGACCGTAAAAGTTATAGATCTAAAACAAAAAATTAAAATAATGAAAGTATTAGTACATAATATAATATTAAGAAGAAAATGATATCATTATTATATAAATAATGTTCAAAAATAAACTATAGGATATAAAAATACAGTTGAATGGAAGTCTAGCAAGTATATTGAAAAACCAAAAACAATAATGAAAACTTTAATTTTTTTAGTAGATGAAATGTATATAGCACAAGAATCAAAAATCAAATCCTTACAAGATATAAATGAAACACAAAAAAAAAACTCTTAAAAGAACTAAAAAAATATGGTTATAATAAGAAATTACAACACATAAAAAATTTATAGAATTAAGAAGAAATATAAATAATATACCTAAAAATAATAAAATTATAGGTTATAAGTTTGATTCATTTGAATATTAAAAGAAGAACCACCTTGAAGGTCAAATGCGTTGATACTTAAGAATGAGAAAATAAAGAATAAGTAAAAATCCAAAGATAAAGAATAATTTATAATTCCAATTTAATAAAATATAGAAATATATGAACCTTGAAAATAAGGACATAAAAAAATGAAGAATTAGAAAGAAATTATGATGAAATTTTTTATACAAACAAAAAGGAAAATGATATGATATTAGTCAACGAAATTGATTCTAAATTAAAAAATATGATCCAAAAAACATAGGAAATATATTTCATTACCAGTTTCTTATCTAAAAATAGGTAAATGTTAGAATAACCTAATATTTCTTAAAGAAGAAAATAACAACCCAAAATAGAAAAAAAGTGTTACATTGAAAAACTAGAGTTAATATTGCATTAGAATTCAAACTTTATGAAAATTATAGATATTATATTTTAGATTTGGATTGCATAAAAGTTAGGGAAAAAGGTTTAGATGAATGATCTAGTGGTATAAGTTTTATCATACAAATTTCTTCAACCATACAATTAAACCCTTTAACTTGTAGAGTCTTAGTAATTCACAAAATAACAAAAAAATGTTAAAATTTGGTTTACAAATTTAACAAAACAACAACATTTAAAAATATAGAGAAATTCTCCCACAAGTAGGGAGTACTTAGATACCGTAATAAATAAAATATACAAAGAATTTATTAAATATGATAGAGGTAGGTATATCATTAAATCTAGTGAAAATGAAATTGAAGAAGCCAAATGACATTTAACAAATATAAAAATATACTATATGTGTTATATTGATTCATTTATTTGTCAATATGAAATGTATTATTAAAAATTATTACATTCTATACAAGAAACTTATAAAAAAATATTTTTTCAAAAATTACTTGAAATATTATATAAAACTATAACAAAATGATAGAATAAAAAAAAATATAAAAACTATACTAGACAACTTAAGAGGTAGAATAAGAACTCTTAAAACTTATATAATCATTAAATGTCAAGAAAGATATGAATATAAACAAATAAGAGGAAAAAATAAAATTTATCGTGATATAATAGATTTTATGATGCTAGAAAAATATAAATGTAACATAAAACCTTATAAGCAGAAGTATAAAAAATATAAAAAAAAATACAAAAACATTCAAAATATATAAATTTAAAAAACAAGACATCAAAAATATAAGAGAAAGAGTAACAAATAATCTTATAGAAAAAGTTATTTCATGAAAAAATGTATAAATTACAAGGAAATAAAAATTATTGTCCATTAGGAAAAAAAATATAGATATTAGTTCTGCAACGAGGAACGACATTACACTAATGAATGTTTTAACAGGCTTCAATATAAAAAAAATTTAAATTTTTTTTCACAAAAAGTAAAAGTCTTAGAGGAAGCTTTTAAGATGAAATTAGAAACAATAGATGAATCAAATATAGATAATAATTGTAGTATTTATATATTCAAAGAAATTGAAGAAAAAACAACTAACTCAGAATATGAATATTCTTCGTCAAAAGATGAATGATTTGTATAATAGTACAAATCTAAACTGTACTCATTATATCTAATTTATATATTTTTATTATTAAAAATTTAGCCCATTATTTTACCTTTAATACTGTCTAATTAGACTCCTTTTAATATTAAACTCCATTCATTATCATAGTTTATAAAATATGAACCTAATTAACCTAGATGAGTGAATATGTTATTTTCAAATATTATTAATTTATGATTTAATAACATAAATAAAGCAGTCAAGCATGCAATCACTTGTAAAAATAAAGTGCAAAAATGAGATAATAACACATAATATATTTTTTTATAAAAATAACCTAGGCCACAACCATAACCTAAAAAAAAAAACCATCAGACCACGTAAGTTTTCACTCTGAAAACCAAATGTTCAAGTACAAACTCAGTCTTATACTATCTTCTCTATATACTACCATAGTGTACCTTATTTACGAGCCCTTACTTTTAGCGTGAGCGATTTTCAGACCAATGTTTCAATAAATTTATCGCCAATCAGATACGTTCATGAATCAATTGCAAAAACGTTAGTACAAAAACACAAGTGTTTGTGTGTGTTTTAGAACGAATTTAATAATGAATAATCCTAACTAGATTATTCAAAACATGTCATTTAAATCAAATCAAGTTTAATAAAAATAGATTTTTTGAAATTTAATAATCAAATTAAATAATTACGATCACACATAAAATTATTTAATCTAAATATGTAAAAATATAATAAAAAAATTGTATAAAAACTTCTTGAAGGCACTTATTCAAACCAAATGTAACATAGATGACAACGCACCCTTAACGCTCACACACATATATATATATATATATAACTTAAATATATTTATTGATAATATAATATATTAATGATATTAGTAAATTAAATGAATATATAATATAAAAAAGAGAATGAAATAAAAATGATAATTGATGAGCTTAGATATTGGTGATGACATGTGACTCCAATTAAAAACTTCAACCTTATGTTTACAAACCATGAAAAATAAAAGAAAATATTGAAAAGTAGATTAATAAAAGATTACGAGTGAATATTGCAACTTTACATTTTATTCTAATTCAATTATTTATCTAAGAATCATTAGCTCTAGGATTATTACATATAATATTAATCATAAATATTTTGAGTATATGTTTTTTTATTTTTATTTTTTGAAAATTGAAGTATGTATTAATTATTTTTAATATAGTGACAATAATGATGTTAAACGTTTAAAGCGTATAGGGAAAAGTGAAAAACAAATTATCTTGATACATTCATACTTTATATAATCTATATTATATATAAAAATTTAAATTACTTTAAATTCCTTATATTTTATTATAATGAAATATCTTTTTCGAAAATAAAAAAATATGTTAAACACTTTAACTAAAAATATTCTCTTATATATAGTGAAAGTTTATAAATTATGGACCTAATTAATCTAGAGGGGGTGAATAGGTTATTTTTAATTTTTATCAATTTATAATTTAATAACCTAAACAAACCAATCAGGCATGCAATCGTGTGTAAATATAAGTGCGGAAATAAAATAATAACATGATATTTTTAGGTGGAAACAACCTAGGACACAACCATGGCCTAAGAGGAAAACCACCGGTCCACTGGACCACCTAACTTTCTACTATGAAAATCAAATGTTCAAGTACAAACTCGGTTTTATGTTACCCTCCTAAGAATACTGCCCCAATGTACTTTACTTACGAGCCTCTGCTCTGTTTTCACAATTTCTAATATTAACGTGAACGGATTTCAGACCAACGTTCCAATAAGCTCTCCGCAAATCAGATCGTTCACAAATCAACTGTAAAATAGTTAGCACACAAAACACAAGTGCCGGTGTGTGTTCTAGAACAGATTTAATAATGAATAATTCTAACTAGATGATTTAAAAACATATCTCATTTAAATTAAATCAACTAGCAAATTCTAGATCAAAAATATTAAGTTTCAAATTCTAGATCAAAAATATTAAGCATAAATTCAATAAAAATTGTTTCTTCAAAATTCAATAATTAAATCAAATAATCATGATCACATATAAAATTATTTGATCTAAGAAAAATTTAACTAAAAAAAACAAACAAACAAAAAAATGAATAGAAATTATCTTAACCAAAGTTGCTCTATGATTTTAGATTAATACTTGTCAATTCAATTCTCATATATATGTGTTACTTACTTCTTCTTTTTTCAGGAATCATAATTACTTCTTTGACGTAAGGTGAATATGCCTTTGTTTACTTAAATATGTTTTCAGCTTTAGTGACCCACCATGGACTAATTCCTTTTCTTCTTCCTTTTTTCTTTCGCAATTTTTTTTTCTTTGGCTGATAAGAGTTATTTCTCCGGCGGTTTTTTTTTTATTTTTTTTTTCTTTTTGCTCAACACCTAATTAACCCTAATATGTCTATATATATAATAATAATAATAATGTTTAATGATATTAGGGTTAGTTTAAATGTGTTTTGGTCTTAACTTTTCAAAGCCCATTAAAAACAAAAAACTTAATATTATCTTAAGATATATTATAAAAATATTTAATTAATAATTTCATAAATTAATTAAAGTTTGAATAAATATTTTAACATAAATATAATTTCAGATTTATGAAAATGTGTTATTAAATGCATAAATGCATAAATGCAATCCTATGTGTCGTAGTTATAAAAAAAACATACCTGAAATACGAATATCTGGAACTTGAACATTTGTTCGGCTTTTCTTGATAAACTTGATAACAGGCCTAAAAACAAATTTACAAGTAAATATTTTATCCACGAAAATAACCAACGCTCATAATCCTTACAAACTCCCCCTTTGACATTTTTGTGTGGCAAAACCTCTCACTTACTACATGACACTTATAGGAATAAGATAAAAATACAATGATGTTCCAGACTTCATAGTGGAACTATTCTATGGTCCGGTGAATCCATCTTCGCTGCAACTTGATAAGCTTATAAGTAACTGAAAAGACATAAGTAAAGCAAACAACAACTTGGCTTGAAAGCCTCATTGTACATTAGTTTAGTTTACATAAAAATAAGCGAAGTGTAAAGAATAGTCATGTAGTATGCATTCATTCCAATCAAGCTTAATAAAAATATGTTCTCCCCTTATATGCATAACAAAATAAAAACATGGAAGTAAATATTCTCTCACCCTTTTTGACATACGAGAAGGACAAAGCATTAGACAAAGAATTGAAGCTAAACTCCTCCTAAAGATATAACAGTGTAAAATCAGAGTAATGTAAAAGTGCAATGTGCTTTAAACTCCCCTAAGTTCTATGACACTCTAACTTAGAAACCAATTAAAAAATTAATAAAGGAATTTTTTTTTTGTTTTTTTTAAATTTGCATACATAGCCACATAAGGTATTAAACTCATGTAATTACAAACAAGAACACAACCAATTGAGAAATCGTCATTTTTTTTAACTCCAATTATATTCTTAATAGGATGATTTTTTGAAGTTCGAGTTGGATTTATCATTGATGAGGTTGATGCTTCTTCCTTCTTTTCTTCTCTTTCCTCTAACTCTTCTTCTTTTATTCCAATTGTATCACTGGTCATTGTTAATTGAGGTGTTGTGAAATTTTCTTCATTTCCAACTTCTTCACTTGTAATCTTCTTACCTTCATCATCTATAACGACATTTATGGATTCCATAACTACATTAGTTCTATAGTTGAAGACTCTATAAGCTCTACTATTTAGGGAATAACCAAGAAATATACCTTCATCGTTTCTTGAATCAAACTTACCCAACTGTTCTCGATCTCTAAGTATGTAGCATTTACTTCCAAAAACATGCATAAATTTTAGATTGGGTTTTTTACCTCTCCATATCTCATAGGGAGTTTGGTTTGTACCTGGGCGAAGATATACACGATTTATAATGTGACATGCAGTGTTTATAGCTTCAGCCCAAAACATTTTGGATACTCTCTTGGCATGCATCATTACTCTTGCCATCTCTTGAAGTATCCTATTTTTCCTTTCAACTACTCCATTTTGTTGAGGTGTGATAGGAGCAGAGAATTCATGAAAAATACCATGTTCTTTGCAGAAGTCAGCATACTTGGTATTTTCAAACTCTTTTCCATGGTCTGTTCTCAGTCTCTTGATGGTTACTATTTTGTCATCTTCTTCAACCTGCACTCTTGTACAATATGAGACGAAGAACTCAAAAGCATCTGACTTGTCTCTAAGAAAGTCTACCCACGTGTAGCGAGAAAAGTCATCTACTACAACTATGATATATTTCTTACCTCCAATACTTTCTGTTCTCATAGAACCCATAAGGTCAATATGTATCAATTCCAATACTCTGTTTGTATTTATACTCTTGATCTTCTTATGAGAAATCCTAGTTTGTTTACCCAATTGACATGGTCCACATACAGGTATTTCAATTTTTGAGAGAATAGGTAAACCACGCACAGTCTCAGTTTTACTTAATCTAACTAGATCTTTAAAATTCATATGACCTAGCTTTTCATGCCACAAGGTAGTTGAGTCATTGCTAGCTAGGTTACATGTTACTTTGGATGATGTATCATTACAATAACAATTGTCATGTGATCTGATTCCCTTAATCATACATTCACCCTTTTGATCTGTTACAATACAATGATTGTTTGTAAATTGCACATTAAAATCACTATCATATATTTGACTTATGCTAATCAAGTTTGCCTTAAGTCCTTCCACATATAAAACTTCATCAAGTTTAGGGATACCCTCTATTTGAACAGAGCCTTTTTCCAATAATTTTAGATGTTTTACCATCACCAAAGGTAACTGTCCCTTCATTGTATTCCTTAAAAGTTTTAAACAAAGAACGATTCCCCATCATGTGTCTAGAGCATCCACTATCAAAATACCAAGAGGTATTTGATTTAGCTTTAAACGCTATATGGGCCACAAAACAGTGCAACTCAGATTTCTTAACCCATCCCTTTTAATTTTGGACATTTGAATTACCAGTTTCTTATGTTCCTCTTTTTTTGTAGTTCTTGTAGTAAAAACTTTACGTTTTAAAATTTTTTGAGATGCCTTAGAAACATTTGTACTCATGATAGAATCATAGGCATAAAGAAATCTACACTTAGGTCTAATATGTCCTTTCCTACCATAATGATGACAGATGGGAACAAACTGAATTTTCTTATAATGATAAGGTGCAGAAACTACCTTCCCTGCCTGAGCAATAGTGGATTTTACAAATTGAGTTTTGGATGATGAAGGTGTTGATTGTTCATCTATGTATCCAAGACCTCTCTTAGACCTCTCTTATCTCCATGTGGTTTTCCATAATCTAGAACTTTGGTTAATTTTTCAGCACCAATGGTCAAATTCTTCATCGTTTCTTTAGCAATACTAAGTTCTTGCCTAAGATTTTTGTTTTCCTCAATGGTTTCTGCAAGTCTCATATTCAAAGCATTAATATGATCAGAAAATTTATTTTTATCTTTCTCTAGGCTAGAGGAATTTGTTTTGTGAACATTGATGATATCATTAAGTTTAGTTACTTCCACAAGCAATTTATCTCTCTCTTTCCTGGCACCTAGACAATCCATGAATAGTTCCTCATAATTCGATACATTAAACTTAGACAGTAAGAGAGAAGAGTTTATTTCCTCATTTTCTTCATCCGAGCTAAGGTCAGAGTCATTGTGATGTGCATTGGAAGTTGCAGTGAAGGCACAATAATTAGTGTCATCATCCTCTGAGTTACTAGCATTGTCCTGCTCACTTTCTGTGTCACTGAGTGTAGCATTAAAGGCTTTTCCAAATTTCTTTTTATTGTTAGCACAATCTGTAGAAATATGACCAAATCCTCCACAAGTAAAGCATTGGGGACTAGTGGGTTTACTTTTCTTACCATCAAGGCTAGGAGACTTGATTTCCCTTGACTTTAGGTCATTCGAACGACTAGATTGTCCCTTGTTGGAATGATTATTCTGTTGACACTTCTTCTTCATAAACTTCTTAAATTTTTGTGCTAACAAGACTAGTGACTCATCATTCATATCATCATCACTATCAGAGATGTCCTTTTTGGAACTTTTGAATGCCACATCCTTATTTTTCTTGGGTGGATCAAGAGAAAGCTCATAGGTTTGGATTGACCCGACAAGTTCATCAATTTTTAGTATGTCTACATTCTTGCTTTCCTCTATTGCTGTAACTTTCATTTTATAGTCTACTGTTAAAGAGCTTAGGAGTTTGCGCACTTGTATAGGTTGTGGAATTTTCTCACCAAGGTTAGAACAAGCATTAGTGATATCACAGAAGCGAGCATAAAATTGACCAAAGGTTTTGTTGTTGCTCATTTTAATAGAATCAAACTCAGATGTTAGCAATCTCAATTTTGTTTTTTTACTTGGAAGTACCTTCATGAGTAAGAGCAAGTGCATTCCATGCATCTTTAGCAGTCTCACAGTCGGAGATGCGACGGAACTCATCCATCGACACTGTAGCAAATATTGAGCTTAGACCTTTTTGGTTTGCCCCACTAAGGGTGCATTTTTCAGTGGTCCAGTCTCTTCTTGGCTTTATGATTGTTACACCATCTTTCGTTACCGAAGGTGGTTCCCAACCATCAAGAATAGCGTCCCAGACTTTTTCATCTTATCTGAGAAAGGCTTGCATGGGAGCCTTACAGTAAGGGTAATTAAACCCATCAAAGAGTGGGGGTCTAACAGATGACCCACCTTCTTTCATTTGGTCCATGAGTAAGTGTATGTGTCCCTAAGGATCAATCTCACTAAGTGTGTCCCTAAGGATCAATCTCACTAAGTGTGTCTAGTGTCGGCTCTGATACCAATTGAATGTTTATAAATTATGGATCTAATTAACCTAGATGAGGGTGAATAGGTTATTTTTAATTTTTACCAATTTATAATTTAATAACCTAAACAAACCAGCCAGGCATGCAATCGTGTGTAAAAATAAGTGCAAAAATAAAATAATAACACACGATATTTTTAGATGGAAACAACCTAGGCCACAACCATGACCTAAGAAGAGAACCATCGGTCTATCAGACTACCTAACTTTCCACTATGAAAATCAAATGTTCAAGTACAAACTCGGTCTTATGCTACCTTCCCTAGGATACTGCCCCAATGTACTTTACTTACGAGCTTTTGCTCTATTTTCACAGTTTCTAATATTAACGTGAACGGTTTTCAGACCAACGTTCCAATAAGTTCTCCGCAAATCAGATCCTTCACAAATCAACTACAAAATAGTTAGCACAAAAAACACAAGTGCCCGTGTGTGTTCTAGAACAGATTTAATAATGAATAATCCTAACTAGATGATTTAAAAACATATCTCATTTAAATTAAATCAACTAGCAAATTCTAGATCAAAAATATTAAGTTTCAAATTCTAGATAAAAATATTAAGCATAAATTCAATGAAAATTGTTTCTTCAAAATTTAATAATTAAATCAAATAATCATGATCAAATATAAAATTATTTGATCTAATAAAAATTTAACTAAAAAGAAACAAACAAAAAAATAAATAGAAATTATCTTACCAAAGGTGCTCTGTGATTTTAGATTAATACTTGTAAATTCAATTCTCATATATATGTGTTTCTTATATAATAATAATAATAATAATAATAATAATAATAATGTTTAATGATATTAGGGTTATGTTAAATGTGTTTTTTTCTTAACTTTTCAAAGCCCATTAAAAATAAAAACTTAATATTATCTTAAGATATATTATAAAAATATTTAATTAATAATTTCATAAATTAATTAAAATTTGAATAAATATTTTAACATAAAATATAATTTTAGATTTATGAAAATATGTTATTAAATGCATGAATGTAATCCTATGTGTCGTAGTTATAAAAAAAACATACCTGAAGTACGAATATCTAAAACTTGAACATTTATTCGACTTTTCTTGATAAATTTGATAACAAACCTAAAAACAAATTTACAAGTAAATATTTTGTCTACGAAAATAACCAACGTTCTTAATCCTTACATATAATTTTTAAAATCTTTTAAAATTAATAATTTTTTAATATACCTAAAATTTTAAAGAGTCCTAAAATTCTAATGAAATACACATGTTTTTTAAAACTCTATAAAAAAATTAATATTTTTAATACAATTTTGTAAATTAAAAAGTATATAAATTTATAACCTTATTTCTTATTTTAAAAAAATTAAAAATTATTTATATTTGAAAAAATTATTAAAATAAATCACAATTGATGTGATATATATAAAAGTGATAAAATACATGACCTATGAAAATAATCCATTTTTATTGCTAATTCCATATCAAAGATGATTATAACAAACAATTTAAAAGGAAACTGATAAGATATACTTATCCCCAATATATTATATTTGGAAGGAGATCAAAATTTCAATCTCTGGCACTGCCTACCCACTTATCCTCTCAGATCACTAGCCTCATCTCACCGGTCACCAGCATCACGATATTTTACGGTGGTTATAATTTCGATGATGAGATCGAATCAGATAATAGGAATGATTAGTTGCAAAAGTGCAAAATTGAACGTTGAAAGTTTATGTAATTTACATGAAAGCTTAATAGTGGGGATACTTTGTAGGTTACCTTTCAAATATGTTGTTCAATGTAAGTGTGTTTCTAAACATTGGTTCAATATCATATCTCATCCTTCATTCATTCATCACTTTTTATCCTTACATGATTCAGTTATTTACCGTCCTACTTCTCTAATTATCAAGAATGTCGAAAAACAAAGTCAATCTCAATGTTTGTCCTTAATTGATCTTCAAGTTCAAGATAATCACATGAGCACAGATTCTCTGTTAAGCTTTCTACAATTTCCCCCAAATTTCTCAGACCTAAATGATCGAAACGTCACCGTTTTGGCCACTTATAAGGATTTGATTTTGTGCACATTATTAACCCCCAATAATAGTTGTTACTACATTTGCAATCCACACACCAAGCAGTGGATCTCTCTTCCTCCTCCTCCTAGTCACGCATTTGAATCTGCCATTGGATTTATTTGTGAACCTTTTTATGATAATTATAAGAAACTAATGAACCCTAAGTATGAGTTTCGTATTGTGCATTTAACTCCATCTAGATCCCCATACCAATCCCAATCCCACTTTTTAGAACTAGAGTTATTCAGGTCACATTTGGGTAAATGGGGAGAACTAGGTATATATTGTCCGGAATTGCCAAATTTCAATATTGATTATGATTCTTTAAGTACACGTACTGGGATTGCTTGTAATGGTTTTTTGTATTGGACCAGTTTTGGATATAACTCTAATAAGCCAGGCGCTATAATTGGGTTCCATCCATTTTGTTTCGATGTTCGTTTAATCAACATGCCTTGCGATTATAATTATTCTGGACCCAATTATTGTCAACTTGGAGTTTGTGAAGGTCATCTACGCATATCAGCTATTACTGCTAAGGATACTGTTTCAGTTTGGGAGTTGAAAGAAGAAGATGATAGCAAATGGTTTTTAGTGTACGAAGTTGGTTGTGACCAATTCAAGAGTTTAGAAATTAATCCTGAGATCATACTGACTACTGATGACGATTTTTGGTGGCATCATTCATCAGTTCTAGCTCTCCACCCAAGCAATGAAGATATTTTGTACATGGAATGTCAAGCTGGTCGCATTGTTATTTGCAACCTGCGCGAGAAAACTTTAACCACGATCATCACTGTTAATTCTACTCTACGGCCGGGACAGAATTGGCGCTTAATCGGAAGAAAAAATTGGCCTTTTGTATTCGAGCCATTTTGGCCAACACCAGTCCCTGTGTACCCAAAGCAAGCCCATTTAAGAAATAGCATATAATGTTTGTTGATTTTATTTTTAATTTTGTTTGTTTGCATCTTTGTGACCCGCTTAAGATTGAAAATCACTTTTTTTTATTTGATATATCTCATAATCTCATTCTTGGTTTTATCTTATGCTCTGTTTTTGGATTTCAAGTGTTTTAAGTATTTTTGTTCACAGCTTAGCTTTGTGTCACGTCCCGCTCAGAATGCCCCGCGAAATCCAAAATAAATAATGCTTGCCCAAAGAATCTAGATTTTTCTACAATAGAAGGTTCTAGAGTAACTTAGAGATGTCTAGAAAGAGCTAGAGTTGGATGGACTCAACTCAAGCTAGAAGACCCTAGAATGTTCTAGAGCACGCTGGAGAGTGCTAGAATGGGCTGGAATATTCTAGAACGTGCCGGATGGTTCGGGAAGGATGTAGAAGCCACTGGAAGCTTACGGAACATCCCGGAACGTGCATGAAGGAACTAGACAAACCTAGAAGACTCTAGAGTTGGCTAGAAGGACCTAGACCCTTGTGGCATATTGTACATAAATCTAGAACACCCTTGTACATTCTAGACTAGGAAGACTCTAGAAAGTGGTGGCATACTCTTAAGCCTAGAGCCACACTATAAATAGACCAATTAGTCTTCATTTGCATTCAACTTGGGAAATATTGGGAAATTGTAACATAAACTCTCTCTAGAGTAATACAAAGCATTCTTTGCAAACTCTCTTTCTAATCTCTTTGGAGAATTCGTTCGGGAAAGGCAGGCTTAGTGCAACGGAACGTGCTAAGTGCCGCACGATCGCTATTGAAAATTTAAGGTCGTGACAGTTGGTATCAGAGCTTTTGGTTGAAGCAATCTTACTCTTGGCATAATGAAGAACGTTGCTCCATCTACACCAAGCGTTGATGTTCCACCTATGGAACGTGGACGTGAGGAAGTTCGGAAACCATCGAAGGAATCTCGAGCCAAGTCAAAAGACATGCTTACTAGCTTGGAGGCACGAGTTGGGAGTGCGCAGGACAGTTTAGGGAAGCTGTTCGACCGGGTGGACAACTTAGAGGATCGTTACAATGGCTTGGAGGCCGAGGATGTGGAGATCCATGCAGCGGTTAAGATGTCCCTCAACGAGCTAGACGGTGGACTAAGGCAAGAGATTGATGGGCTAAAAACTGAACTTGCCAAGGTAAGGGATCTTGTCCAAAGAGAACTTGCTAATGTTTTGCTTAGAGTGGAGGATATGAGTGGCGATCTAGCTTTATGTAAGCGGGCTATGGTCGCGGGAACTAGCACAACCACCGTCATTGAGGCTAAGAGGGTAGATGTTCCCAAGCCCAAGACCTTCAATGGCGTTAGGAACGCTAGGGAAGTTGAGAATTTCCTATGGGGGCTTGAACAATACTTTGAGGCTACTGGTATAACGGACCATGCCAGCAAGATCCGAACTGCAGCCATGTATTTATCCGACACTGCGATGTTGTGGTGGAGGCGGAGACATGGTGATGTGCAACGAGGGGTTTGCACAATTGATACCTTTGATGACTTCAAACGGGAGTTCAAAATGCAGTTCTTCCCCGTAAATGCTGAAGAGGAAGCTAGAGGACGATTGCGACGGTTAAAGCAAACGGGTAGTATAAGGGACTACGTGAAGGAGTTCACAACCCTGCTGCTTAAAGTTCCTGACACATCTGACAAGGATGCCCTATTCTTGTTCATGGATAGGCTTCAATCGTGGGCTAACCTTGAGCTCAAGCGACGTGGTGTCCAAGAGTTGTCTTCGGCCATTGCGACTGCGGAAAGCTTTATTGATTACTCCACAAACAAAGAGAGCTCCAAAGCCACAAATAAGAAGTTTGTTGGAGGAAAGAGTGGGGGAAGCCATGGTAAAGGTCAGGGACCTAAGAACCACAAAGATAGCTCCTCATTCAAGCCACGGGATAAGGGGAAGGAGAAGGAGGATCGTAGTGCCTCAAAGCCCCGTGTGACGTGCTTCATTTGCGACGGATCGCATTGGGCACGTGAATGTCCGAAGAGGAAGGCCTTGAGTGCCTTAGTTGCCTCCACGCATGATCAAGATGGAGGTGAGTCGGACGAAGGTGCAAAGATGGGTTCTTTGCGCCTACTTGGTGCAATGTAGAGCGCCCCAAAGACCCCTAAAGGTTTGATGTACGTGGATGCCACCATCAATGGGAAGGTCGCCAAAGCATTGGTCGACACAGGTGCATCGCACAACTTTGTTTCAGTGGAAGAAGCAAAGAGACTCGGCCTGAAGGTTGTCAATGGATGGGGTTCTCTCAAAGCATTTAACTCAGCAGCACTGCCTTTACATGGAGTCGCTCGAGGAGTTAAGGTCAGTCTCGGTGCTTGGATTGGCCAAGTGGACTTGTCAGTGGCGCCTATGGATGACTTCTCGGTTGTATTCGGCATAGAGTTCTTGGACCAGGTAAGAGCTTTCTTGGTGCCATGTTCAAACTCTATGTGCATCATGGATGGTGCGAAGGCATGTGTGGTACCGACGGAGAGGACCACTAGACCTACTACCCAAGCTCTCTCGGCGCTTCAATTCAAGAAGGGGTTGAAGAGGGATGAAGAGAGTTATTTGGCCATCCTAAAGGAATACGATGATGAAGAGGCGTCACCAAAGCCAAGCTTGCTGACGAAAGTGCAAGCTGTCCTAAACAAGTTCAAGGATGTAATGCCGGAAGCATTACCCAAGCGGTTACCTCCAAGGAGGGAGGTAGACCATGAGATAGAGTTGGAACCCGGTACCAGGCCACCAACAATGAGCCCCTATCGAATGGCAAACTCAGAGTTGGCGGAATTGCGGAAGCAACTCGATGAATTGCTGGATGCTGGCTTCATAAGGCCCTCTAAAGCCCCATTTGGTGCCCCGGTTCTCTTTCAAAAGAAGAAGGATGGCTCGCTACGGATGTGCATCGACTATCGGGCTCTAAATAAGATCACAGTCAAGAACAAGTATCCTATCCCTCTTATTGCCGATTTGTTCGATCAATTAGGGAATGCTAGATACTTCACAAAACTGGACTTGCGGTCGGGTTATTACCAGGTACGCATAGCAAAAGGGGATGAGCCCAAGACTACATGTGTAACCAGGTATGGTGCCTATGAGTTCCTTGTCATGCCATTCGGTCTTACTAATGCACCTACCACCTTCTGCACTCTTATGAACAAGATTTTCCATCCCTACCTCGATCGGTTCGTGGTAGTATATCTTGACGACATTGTGATATATAGCAGGACTTTGGAAGAATACCTAGAACATTTGAAGAAGGTGTTCGAGGTCCTAAAGGCAAACGAGCTATACGTCAAGAAGGAAAAATGTTCCTTTGCTCAAGATGAGGTGATGTTCTTGGGACATAGGATAAAGGATGGGAAATTAATGATGGATGGAGCTAAGGTGAAAGCCATCCAAGAGTGGGAACCTCCTACCAAGGTTCCCGAGTTAAGATCTTTCCTTGGACTGGTAAACTATTACCGAAGGTTTATCAAGTCCTACTCAGCGAGAGCAGCCCCACTCACTAACCTACTCAAAAAGAACAAGGCTTGGGAATGGACAAGTGAATGCCAAACCTCATTTGAAGACTTAAAGAAAGCCGTTAGTGAAGAACCGGTGCTTTGTCTTCCAGACCCCTCCAAGACATACGAGCTGCACACAGATGCTTCAGACTTTGCCATTGGTGGAGTTTTGATGCAGGAAGGGCGTCCGATAGCTTATGAGAGCTGTAAACTGAATGACACTGAACGCCGCTACACTGTGCAAGAGAAAGAAATGACAGCTATCATTCATTGCCTAAGGGTGTGGCGACACTACTTATTGGGTCCTCATTTTGTTATCATGACAGACAATGTTGCAACAAGCTACTTCCAGACTCAAAAGAAGTTGAGTCCCAAGCAAGCTCGATGGCAAGATTTCTTGGCGGAGTTTGACTATAGGTTAGAGTACAAGCCCGGTAAGGCCAATGTGGTGGCTGATGCGCTGAGCCGTAAGGCGGAATTAGCAGCCTTGAGTAGGCCAAGTAGTCCTTTGCTAGAAAGGATCAAAGAAGGGTTGGAGCATGATACCCTTGCTCAAAACCTCCTTGCCCTCATCAAGGAAGGAAAGACGAGACGATTTTGGCTGAGTGACGGACTACTCTATGCCAAGCAGAATCGAATCTTTGTGCCAAAATGGGGGAGCTTAAGGAAAGAGCTTATCAAGGAGTGCCATGATTCCTTATGGGCTGGACACCCAGGAATGAGGCGCACCTTTGCTTTGATCAAGTCTATCTACTATTGGCCTCAACTTCGGGACGATGTCGAAGCTTATGTAAGAAATTGTCTGGTATGCCAACAGGACAAAATTGAGCAACATGCGCCCGGAGATTTGCTAGAACCGCTGCCTATTCCAGAGAGACCATGGGAGAGCGTCTCTATGGACTTCATCACTTGCTTGCCAAAATCTGAAGGCTTTGGCAGCATCATCGTTGTTATTGACCGCTTCAGCAAATATGCAACATTCATACCTGCCTCGACGGACTGCACGGCAGATGAGACGGCACGTTTGTTCCTCAGGAATGTTGTGAAGCATTGGGGAATCCCCTCCAACATCGTGAGTGACCGAGACCCACGATTCACAGGAAGTTTTGGACGGAACTATTCAAGCTGTTAGGGTCAGACTTGAATTTCTCCACAAGCTTTCACCCACAAAGTGACGGACAAACAGAGCGTGCCAACGCATTGCTGGAGTTATATCTTAGGCACTTTGTTAGTGCCAACCAACACGATTGGGCGAAGCTGTTGGATGTAGCCCAATTTTCTTATAACTTACAACGGAGTGAGTCTACTTCAAAGAGTCCCTTTGAGATCGTCATAGGACAACAACCCATGACTCCTCATGCCTTGGCCACGAGTTATGAAGGGAAAAGTCCTGCTGCCTTCAAATTTGCCAAGGCATGGCATGAACAAGCTGAGTTGGCCCGAGCCTATTTGAACAAGGCGTCTAAAAAGATGAAGAAATGGGCTGACAAGAAAAGGAGGATGGTGGAGTTTCAGGAAGGAGATTTGGTCCTGGTTAAACTACCACCCCAACAATTCAAATCTCTACGGAAGGTTCATAAGGGGTTAGTTCGGAAGTATGAAGGGTCATTTCCAGTCCTTAAACAAGTCGGTAAGGTGTCGTACAAGCTGCAACTCCCTCCGAAGCTTAAAATATATCCTGTTTTTCATGTAAGCATGCTAAAACCTTATCATGGAGACAAGGAAGATATGAGTCGAGGAGAATCCAAGAGGGCGCCTACCGCAGTGGTAACCTCCTTTGACAAGGAAGTGGACTCAATCTTGGCGGATCGCCTGATCCGGCGTAGAGGTGTACCAAGTTATCGGGAATACTTGGTCAAATGGAAGAACGCTCCGGATGAAGAAACAAGCTGGGAACCTGAGGAATCCTTGTGGCAATTCAAAGATGACATCGAGAGGTTCAAGCTTGAAGGCACGACGAGGGCGTCGCGAACTTGAGTGGGGGAGGGTGTCACGTCCCGCTCAGAATGCCCCGCGAAATCCAAAATAAATGGTGCTTGCCCAAGGAATCTAGACTTTTCTACAATAGAAGGTTCTAGAGTAACTTAGAGATGTCTAGAAAGAGCTAGAGTTGGATGGACTCAACTCAAGCTAGAAGACCCTAGAATGTTCTAGAGCACGCTGGAGAGTGCTAGAATGGGCTGGAATATTCTAGAACGTGCCGGATGGTTCGGGAAGGATGTAGAAGCCACTGGAAGCTTACGGAACATCCCGGAACGTGCATGAAGGAACTAGACAAACCTAGAAGACTCTAGAGTTGGCTAGAAGGACCTAGACCCTTGTGGCATATTGTACATAAATCTAGAACACCCTTGTACATTCTAGACTAGGAAGACTCTAGAAAGTGGTGGCATACTCTTAAGCCTAGAGCCACACTATAAATAGACCAATTGGTCTTCATTTGCATTCAACTTGGGAAATATTGGGAAATTGTAACATAAACTCTCTCTAGAGCAATACAAAGCATTCTTTGCAAACTCTCTTTCTAATCTCTTTGGAGAATTCGTTCGAGAAAGGCAAGCTTAATGCAACGGAACGTGCTAAGTGCCGCACGATCGCTATTGAAAATTTAAGGTTGTGACATTTGGCTGACTTTTTAGATTTATCTACAAAATGTTGAACAGTCAAAAGCATTCTCTTCTAGCATTACTGTCATAAGTCTTACTATATGGAGATATTTATAGTGTGTTATATAGACTACAAGGATGGTAGGTTTGTGCTAATACATCCATATTTGATCCATATTTGATGGAGTAAGAAGATATAACATGCATATATAATATAAAAAAAACAAACTTTAAAGTTACATTATTTAATATTTACAAATAAAATACTATATTTTAGGTATATGTATATTGTGGCCAAGAAAAACAAGAAGTCAACTTATAATCCGAATAAAGAAAACTTGCACATTATTATTGACTTGGTGACAATAATAAAAGGCAGAATGATGTTCACCAATTCGAATACTTGGTCGTTGCTACCAAATTCTGTAAACTAGAGAGAAAACCATAGCCATGGTACTTTACAAGTTATTTACAGGTCTACTTGAATTTCAAGAACCTAAATACACATATCAATCAATTTAAAGTGAATAGATGAACATATGGTTCAAAACAATGGGCAGCCTTTAACTATAACTCCTTGTTCTGTTGGGCAAGAAGCCAATGGACAACCTTCAGAGTCATTTCCCCACCATTTGAAGCTGACATGTTGCATCTCAAGGGACAAGTATAAAAATACCCCCATAAAAGCTAATCCAGCATCAAGTGCCCCAGATAAAATATAGTTGTGTCGACTCCACCAACCACGGTAATACCTATAAGCAATAAAGCCTGAAGCAAAACCAATGAGAACCCAACTGGTGTAGTTCACGGCAGTAGCTGGAGGCATTTGGATTGTGGCACTTAACAGCACAGGCATATTGATAAGTGCTATCCAATGCTTGTCTGGGAAGGCCTTGTGTATAAACCAAACTAACAATGGAGCTATAGCACCAGCTAAGAAAAACCAATTGATGGCAGAATAGTGACCAAGATCTCCAAAGATTCTGCGTGGACCAACCAAACCCCAGATAACAGAAGCGTCATAGAAGACATGGTCACCAGGACAAGTCCAAGGGCTTTCTAGTGGAAGTGTTGCCCTATCACATATGTTTGGGATTGTGTTCATTAGCCACCATGATGTTCCTAGATGTACAAATGCTGATACAAAAGTACCTACTATCTGATAATAGAATCATATTATATGTTAAGAGTTTTTGTGGGACCAAATGTTGGCTTTATGCACAATGCAAACCAAAACAATTAGGGTTATCGGATTTGAAAACATGATCTCCAACTCTAATACTATGTTAGAGTTGTTGAGAAACCAACTCTCCCAAAAAATTTAAGTTATAGGGAGGGTACGGAATACTTTTATACATTTATGAACATATAAGGGTAAATATTCATTTAGCTACAAATGTTATTTAAAAAAATTCAAATTACTACTTTTAATATTATTTTTTCAATTGATTGGAAAGTTTAAGTCATGTGCACAATACACGTTAAGTTATTATAACTTCATTATCTTATTTGTGACATATATTTGTAACTTTACATGTCACATAATTGATTTAAATGTTATGATCAAATTGGTCAATTTTTTGACCGAAATAATTGATTGAAAAATATTTCAAATATAAAAGTAGTCAATTGAAGTAAAAATAATGAAAAATAGTAAAACCGAAAATTTTCACAACATTAGTAGCAAGATAAATGTTTGATAAAAATGTAATGAAGTACTCAATATAAAGAATGATTGAATTGTTATTTCTTTTGATTTCAATTTGGGATTAGGAAAGACAAATTTAACCTGTGCCATGAACATAGCTGTAGGTGGAATCTTCATGTAATGGCCAAGCTTGAAGTCTTCTAAAAAAGTGATAGCCTGTTTCATGCTTATATATCCATAAACTTTAAAGCATATGTTAGCGACTGGGTAGCCAGGGTAGAGATACCCAATAATATACTCGGCCATCACATTCAAAGTCGGGGTCTGCTCACAAATGAATGGATTTTTTCCCATCGGAGAGAAAATTCATGCATAAAACAAATTAATCATAAGACCTCAGATGGTTAAATTCCTGAATTAATACATAAATTTGACATTAAAGCATTGCATATCCAAACGAAGTCACACTAAAGCAATATTATTCTCTTGTTTGTGTGAAAAATTGTTCACTTCAAATAAAAGAAATGAACTTCAATTAGAGGTACATGCAACATCCATAATAGAATTACCTTGAAATTCTTGCAAAACTATTTATTAGAAATCATTTATATTCATATCATATTGGGTCTGTTTGGCTATGCTTTTGAGACCCTGTAAAAGCGCTTCTGACAACAAAAAAGTGTTTCATGACCAAATAGAAAAAATTGTCACAAGCACTTTCAAGATTCATAAAGCACATTATGTGCTTGCTAACAGCAGCACTTTATGAGCTTCTTTTTTTGTGAAACTGCTTTTATCTGAAACCTCTTTTAACAGAAACACACACAAACAGATCCTACATCATTAAACCATGAAAGGTTAAGACAGCAGACCAATAGGTGTAGTAAGTGACCCAGTGTTTGATGACAAGGGGATAATATAAAGATTAAATGCAATGTACAACCATCTATAAAGTATAACAGAACAACTTAAACGGGGTTAGCTGTACCTGATTTGTTGTTGCAGTAATGACTCCAACAGGAAGAGTGAAAAGTAGGGCTATACAGCAAGCAATCAAGACGCCCCACCATTTCAGTTGGAGCTGATCATTAAAAAATTCACAGGTAAATATGGTCACTGCAATGTTAGCCAAAAGTAGGCAAGTGAACCACCATTCAGGCACTTGTTTATATTTTCTCATGAGTTTTGTGTGCACGTCCATCTTCTTCTCTTGGAAAGCAGACTTGCTTAACTGCCATATTTCTCTACATCCTTGAAAAATTAGTCCCACTAACGTAATGAATCAAGATAGAAAAAATGCATCTAGAGTCACTTCAATTTCAAAAATTAGATTTATTTGTCATCTTGCTATAAATTTGTACACTTCTGTCATCTTATTGTTACATTTATGGACATATCAGTCATTTTAAGTCAATTTTGATCATTTTAATCACTTTGTTTTCCACTTTTTTTCAATTCTTTAAAACATTTTCCTCTTGAAACATCTACCAGCTCCCTACTAGTAAGATTCAATTCAATCTAACTTAAATTTTTCTAACAAAAAAAACGATACAAAAAAACCAAAGTTGACAAGATTTGACTAAAATTTTCAAAAATATAACAATATGGTAACTAAAATGTATTAATTTTTAAAAAAGATAATTAATGTATCCAATTTGTGAAAGTAAATCGTCCAAAATGTCATGATATCTAATATACAAGCTATTGTAACATCATCCTTATCTAATATCACATTCATCAAGAACCCATATAGAGTGTATGAAATCAATCTGAACACCAAGAAGTAATACTTGGTTGCTTTTTGAAATAAGTTAAGAGTTTCTGGTGTTCAGCATAAACATCTGTATTCTACATGAATGATAAAGCTTTGTCCTTTTCAAGTTAGTCATGTTGTGATTCTTATATAGCGTTTCATTCATAGATAAACAAGGATCAATCATTTAAGCTAGAAACATAGGAAATGCCATCTTAAAACTATCAGAAATGACAAGTCAACGCACATTAAATTGAGTTCCTTCTCTAGAAACCACAAATGAGATAGCTACATGATATACATGGAACAATCAGAAGCATGCTGTCATATTCTAACGAAAAATTGTTCAACCTGCATCTTTTGGCTTACCTTCCGTGGAAAAGAAAAACGTGAACAATGGTAGCAGTGAGACAGGCAAAATTGATACCATAGACAATGGCAAACAAGGTGCTGATATAGAGAGGACCCTCACGTTCATATGCATCTATATCAAGATGGAATTTAGAGTCTATTACGGCTGAGATGTTGTAACTTTGGCCAGCAGAAGTGAACAGGCCATCAGAAAAAATGGGAAATGTCTTAGCATTGAAGAGATTAAGCCAATAAGTAATTGGAGTGATGACATATAGCACAAGGTAAAAACCAACAGCGATGTTGACAGTAGCAAACCATGGACTGGCCAGCGGGCTGCCAAGGTAAGAGGATATGCTGGACCAATCAAAGCCAAAAGAACCAATTCCAAGGCCATGAAGTCCAGAACCCAATTGTTGGGCTAGGATTGAAGCAGGGAATATCCAGCAGATCCAAGAGAGAGACGTTAACCTAGAGAATAGATAACCTGGTAGGACATAGTAAGCAAAGCTGCAAATGAAGGCAATAAGAAAGAACTGATTCCTTGTTAACCCTCCTTTTTGTCTCTTCTCTTTCTCATGTAATGCCCTGCAACAATAGAATTAATAATTGACCATAGTGCTAATGCTAAAACATCAAGAGACGGCCGTATCAATGCCAACATTGACATTTTTTAATAGAAAATTACCAAAAAACGAAAGAAGAATGACATTTTTCAAGAATTACTGATGCTGAAGACAAATAACATATGCCCTTTCTCCACAATTTTGAGATATTATGTAGAAAATATTTGTTATTATGTCCAAAAACTATTTCAATTCTACAGGAATCTTAACACATGTACATTATCGTATAAGAAGTGCTTAATTCTACAGGAATCTTAACAAGAAGTGATTCTTCTTTCCCTTCTCTTGTTTTTTGTTTGTTTACTACCTCTGGAAAGAGACACAAGTTTGTAGTGTTACTGAAGAAACATTAACCTTAACATTATCAATCCCACCTAGACTTGTAGCAATAAATAAGGGCATACCATCCTAACTATTACAAAAATGAAAATAAAACCACAAAATATCACAAATTTATAATTTATTTTAAATGTGTGTCAAAATGCCAATGGATATTACAATTGAGCAATGTGACACTGTTATGTTAATTCTGTTTGCTATAGGCAATAGATATGTGACATTTAGAGGTGCTCAATTGAAAAACAATAGAGTACAGAGAAATTAATAGAAGCTTCTGCAACTTGTTTCTCTGTATCATCATCAGTCTTATAGTACTAGTGCGTTTTGAATTTTGGATGAACTAGTAAGAAGCGCTTTTATGCAAAATGTTTTTTATGCATTTTTCAATAAAATAAAAAGCAATTTTAATACTTGTAGGACCTTGGACCAATTTAGATGTATTTCTCTTAGACATGGTTTCAAAAGAAATAGTTTAGTTAAAAGTGATTTTAAGATAAGTATTTAGGTATTTGGAATGAAAATATTAGAATTTGGTTTTGATTGACACTTTAATAATTATTTCAGGAAGGAAACATACATCTAAAAGTACTTTTTCCAAAAGTAAGTATTACTTATTTCTATTAAAAGCATTAACAGTGCTTCTTAAAATTTTAGAAGCATTAAGATTGCCAACACTAAGTACTTTGGTTCACTAAAAATCACTTTCAATAAAAAGAAAAGCAAACCTAAACGTAACCCACGTTTAAAACATAAAAGTGCATTTTTTTTAAATTTACTCCTAAATAAAAAAGCACATCCAAATGTTTTTGCCTCTAGAAAAAAAAAAGTAATACTGTATATATCAAATTGTTGTATACATTAAATAACATGTCATTTATTATTTGAATGTAAATTAATTATGGGCCCACTTATTAACGGAGTCAATGAGATTATGTCATGTAGATTAGATTAATGCATACATCAAATTGTAATAAAAATCATTTTTCTTGGCAAAATGACCTAATGTTAAATAATAGCAACTAAAGGGATTAAGGTTGCTCTAGTCCTCAAATTCTTTGAAGAACACTTTAATCTCATATCTTTCAATTTTGATAGCTTTAGTTAAATAATTTTTAGATATTGTCAATTTAGTTCAATATTTGAAATATGATATTTTTTTAAAGGTAAATAGGATTATTCTTAAAAGTAACATTTTTTTTATAATACTCTTAAAATAACATTAAAAACCCAAAAAATATACTTTTATATTTTTTTATTTTCAAATAAAAATAATTTCTCTTTTATTTGAGATTCTTTAATATAAGTCTCTATTTTTTTTAATTAAAGAATATTATTTTTTTATCTATCTTAATTTATAAATTCAAATAACTTCATAGTTGAAAATAAAATTTATAATATTTATATAAATGAATTGAAGGTACACAAAAAGAATTAAATGAAAGAAATTGAGAGAAAAAGAGAAGAAAGAGACTAAGATTGAAGTGAAGGTAAAAAAAATTATGTATTTTACGAGAGAATATTTTTTATTTTTTTTAAAAAATTGATTTTACTGTTAAAAAAACTACTATTTCTGAATTAAACCTTACCAAACATTTGAAAAATTGAATTAAGAATTACAGAACTAAAATTACCCTCGTCAAGCGACTTAGGAAAAGACAAATATAGATTCTACGGCGAAATTTATGTATATCCATCCATGAATCTTGGGTAGATTCCATTAGGAAATAAACGGAATGGAATCTCATGATCGCAGTACTTCAATGAAGAGAAGACACGAGGCAAAATAATGTACTCAAAGACAAAACGACAAAGCAACCTTCACAACTGCAAGGAAAAACAAAATTTGATGTTTACCTGAAAAGAGAGACCTGAACGAGATTGTTCGGCCACCACATAGCCGCCGGTTCAACCAAGTATCGCCTGAAAATCCCAGCCCACCCAAACCCCAACACCTGGGTCGTAATTACAACAAGTAGCGCCACAACAAAGCTCAAATTCCTTTTGTAGAATATCTTCACTGCGCTCACTATGTGAATCGCATAAACATTTCCAGCCCCCGAATTCGCGAAGATCGTGATAAGTACGTGCTCTTTCACATTGAACGGACCTGGATTCAGCGTGAATTCCCATTTCTGACCCTCGAAGAAAACACGTCTAGTAATCAAAGAAGCCATGAGATGGCCAAGAGGAACCACCGCGATCTGAGCTGAGATCGCCGACACAGTAAGAGGTTCTCTGCGGTACCAAAAGAACTGATTGAGGAAGGAGAGTACAACGCACGCCAGAGTACCAAGAATCCATGTTCGGAACGTGACCACCGGAAGAGAAATATCGTCGGTGATTGGAACTGTAAGAGCAACTTGCTCGATCGGAGAGTTCTCATCTTCGCTGAACGACACAGACGGTGTTTGTGAAGATGAGGCATCGACTAAGGAGCGGAATTTTCTCCTCTGAACTGTAAAGAAACCAAAAAATTAAGATTAAATGAGTGTTTGGAAAGAAATAAAATTTGGAGGAAACCGGAAGAAGAGAAAGAGAAAAGTCTTACTTAGAGGAGCTGTAATTTCTTCCTCAACCGTCATCTCTCTCTTCTTCCTTTTCCCCGCCGGTAATATAAAACTCCTAACTGCTAGATTATTTTAAAATATGGGCCAAATCTGACAAGTGATGGCCCACATATAGAATTATTGGGCTTTATAAGGCCCATTCAACATATCCCTGTACAACTACAACTGTCTTTTGAGGGATACGATTTTCCATATACTTACACAACAACTAGGCAGAGTCTAAAGTTCTAAACTTCTGAAATGACTTTCAATTGTTTTATAGCTAACAAGTGAGTTTATATTGTGTTTTACTTACTAACATGGTAATGAAATTCAATCTATTTAATATAATTAAACTATATTAATTATTATTTCATTAAAAGGAATTTATAGTCAGCTAGTTAATATGAATTTTGAATAAAATAATTTCATATAATATTATTAAGATTATATATATATTTAAAAGATTTGATAAGTAATATACAATTAGAGAGAATGGACGAGTAGGCTTATGTCACTGCTGATGTAGAAATACTTATTGTGACAGTTGGCAAAATGAGATTCAGATTGGACTACGACCAAGTTAATATTAACAAACGATTAATCAAGCTCTTTTCATATTCTTCATCCGATGTATGTATACCATTTCTAGCACAAGATACATTTTCAACAATAATAAATAAATAAATAAATAATTTAATATTTTATGATTGTTATAGTTCTATAAAATTAATAATAAATATTTTAATAAAATAATTTATTTTTAAAATAATATTTAATTTAATTTATTTAATTTTCTTAACTATCGTGATAATTTATTAATAAAAATTAAATTTAATCAATATTTAATTTATTTTTATATCATTTTATATTTCAAAATAAAAAAAAAATAATTTAAGATTAAAAATAATTAAAAATCATAATTTTAAAATTAAAAATTTAAATTAATTAAATAAAATATTTATTACGATTTAAACTTATAATAATCTAAATATTTTATCCATGTTAGTGAATATTTAAAAAAAAAATTCCCATCTCAACTTTGATTAACAATGATAAAAAAAAATTAATTTTTATTTTGTATAATAAAATTTTATTTCATAAATAAATATATAATTATATTAAAATAATATATTCGATCTAGTGAATATTTAAAAAAAAAAGAGATTTATTTGTATAATTATGATTGTAACCTATTCCAAGATCCCATCTCAATTTTGATTAACAATGATCCAAAAAAGTTAATTTTTATTTTATATAATAAAATCTTACTTCATAAATAAATATATAATTATATTAAAATTATATATTTGGTCTAGTGAATATATATATATATATATATTTAACAAAGAGAGGGTTTATTTGTATCATTATGAGTGTGAACTATCCTAAGATCCCATCTCAACTTTGATTAACAATGATCCAAAAAAGTTAATTTTTATTTTGCATAATAAAATTTTATTTCATAAATAAATATATAATTATATTAAAATTATATATTTGGTCTAGTGAATATATTTTTTAAAAAGGAAGAAGATTTATTTGTATTATTATGATTGTGACCTATCCCAAGATCCCATCTCAACTTGGTTAACAATAATCCAAAAAATTGAATATTGGCTTCCGGTGTTTACTTTATACAACTAGATTGTGTACAAAATAATAGGATGAATCTGAACAAATTAAATCAAAGTTTCAACTTATAATTTGTTATATATATATTTAACAACTTATTATCATTGCACTTGTGTGCAACACCACTTGAAAAAGTGATTATTATCAAAGTTGTTTTTGTTATTATCATAACAAAGTTTCAAATTTTAAAAATATCTTATTGTTAAACTACTAATCTAAATTTTCAATTAATTTGGGATTAGTTTTTTTTTTATTTTAAAAATATAAATTCACCACTTATTGCTTTGGTTATTTCTAAATGAAACTTACTTTTGTATAACATCATATTGCTGACATTTTCTAACATCATTTCACTGTTGTTTGATCACATGAATTATTGTATTTTTTTTTTTACTTTTTCATGACATTGTAACTTTGGATATTTTGTTTAATTAACAGCATAATTTTGAAAAATCCATCTTTTTAGCATTTAATTTATCGGCTTTGTAAGTTGATTTTGTTTTTAAGAACAATTTCCTTTTATTAGATACTGTTTTTCTTACAATTACTTTTAAGAAGACTCTATATTTAACATTTAATTTTAACATGGTGTTTTGAAATTGAACACTTAAAAATAGCAACAATTTTTTTTTATCTTCATCATTTTGGCATATATTATCAAGTGGGAGAAAATTTCAACTCCTCAAACAAGAAATTTAGGAATTATTTTGCAGTTAAAATAATATAATTCTCAATTTTTATTATTTTAGATCTAAATTCAAATCATTAGTAATTTTTTAATTATTTAATAGAGAAAAAAAACCAACATTGAAAGTATTGCTTTTTTTAAGTGGTTTTTGATAGGTGTCCGAGTTGCTTATAATGTCAGGACATCAATATAAATTATTATATATTAACATTGAAATTTATAAAAAATATAATAAAAAAAAGCACACTTATAATCTAGGTATCAAATTATGATCATCTCTCACTAAACAATAAAACATAAATTTTAATTTCTTATAATAATTTAATAAATCTATAGACTATTTATTTTCATAATTCTTTTTATAAATATAAAATTTTATTATAAATATATAAATTTAAAATTAAAATATTATACATATAAATATTATATTTCATATTTACAAAAATAATTCATATATAATTTCAAATCTCAATTCAACTTTAACTTTATCTTGTCTAAAAATAAAATCTAATTATAGATTAGTTCGAATTATTTCATCATATAATTTTAAATTAAAAATCTTTAAATTTGATTTAAATTAAATTATAATTGATAAAAAAATATATCATTTCAAAAACTATTCGATCCTAAAAAACCATAATTACTTGTGTTAGAATCAAAATTTAAAATGTCGATAATGATCAAAATGTCGAGATATAATTTTTACAAAAATATCAAATATATTATCATTACTAATAAAAACTTTGAAAACAATCATAAAAATTATGAAAATTCTATTAAAAATATGAATTTTTTTTATAAAATTCTATAAAATATCAAAACAATCAATTTATATTTTAAACTAATTTTTTATTTAACACATATAAATACCTATAATACTTATATTAATTAATAAATTTACCAATTAATTAAAATATTACATAATAAAATATATATTGTTTTTATAAAATATTAGTTTAAGGTGACATTTGGTTCACATAATAGAATCGAAATCAAAATCAAAATAAGAATATAATGGAATGAAAAGAAAACAGTTTTGTTTGGTTTGATCACTAAAATCAAATAAAAAATCAATATTACAGTAATTAATTTACAACTAGAATGAAATGAAAAATATTGTATATTACTTTAATACCTCTATATTCAGTAAAGTTTGAATAATATCATTTAATTATTATTATTTTATCAGACAAAATATATTATTGAAATCATTATTTTTTTAAATAATTATTACTTAAAAATAAAATATATTATTTTTCTAAATAGAGTTTAGGGTTTTGAGATTTGAGATTTGAGATTTTGGATTATATTTATGGTTTAAGGTTTAGAGTTAAAATTATTATTTTTTTAAATAGGGTTTTAGGTTTTTGGATTTAGGGTTTATGATTTAGAGTTATATTTGTGGGTTAAGGTTTTTGGTTAAAATTATTATTTTTTAAATAAGGTTTTGGGATTTCAGATTTTGAATTTAGGATTTAGAGTTATTTTTAAGATAGGGATAAAATTAGGAAGAAAAAAAAGATAGGAATATAATCACAATTCCATTCTATTCTTAATTTTTAACCCAACCAAACATAAAAGTGAAAAGAATAACTCTGATTCCATTCTATTTCAGTCAATCAAATATGAGATAAAAGTTTAAAATAAACTATCTTTATATTAACTGTTATAAGTAAATAAATCTTGATAATATTAAAAAAAATTCATTTATATTTTCAATATTTAGTCGACATTTTAACAACAATATCTACATTATCTTAGATATTTTAATCAAAAAAATACTTTAAGCGATAACTTATCAACATTCTCAATAATTTCGTGACAATTTAACCAAAAAATATAAATATCACATTTCGATGTCAAAACATATAAAATATCGACATCCTCACAACAATATTGACATCGTCGTCGATATTTTCATCTTTGGATAGAACCTACTTGAAATGGATATGCCTACATGTTCGTACCAATCAGGAGAGTTTTGCTTGAAAGAACACTTAATTCAAACTTGTATAGTTACACACTTATTTTAAACTTGTACCTTTCATGACATCCATTAAAATTGGAACGTTATATAGAATTAATCAGAACTTAAGCTACAAAAGTCTAAGTTAGCATGCTTAAATAACTTGTATAAACTCTTACTCCTAATAATAAAAAAATCAATCCTTTGGTACTGATAACTGGGTAGGTCAATACCTCTGTTTGATATTAAATATGTAATAGATATACGACCTTAGATGTGTAGGTACCCGCTATGGTGTAACAGGGTAATATGACTAGCTCAACGATGACCTAGGCTCAAGGAGTTTGGTAAAACACATAACCAAATCGACAGAATACCTCGTTGTCCAAATACGAGATCCTAGACGTCAAAATCTAATGAAACTACAAACCTTCTTATGTCGACACGATCATGGTCTTTCCTCTCTATAAGCGACCTGAAGAAAGCTACTTAGGAACCTAAAACGACCTACATATAGCAATCTTTCGGGTATGCATATAACGACCTCATAATGTAACACATAGCGATCTTCTTTCTGTTTATATTAGTTCGCATATTATTTGTTTACATGTAAACAATATATCCAGATCGCTTATACGTACCATGCTATGTACGTAGGATGTCATACATATATATACCACTTAAATGAGGAGAATACATGATCTAATTTAGTTGTTCAATTTCTTACTTCTCACTAAAAATCACTAGAATCTTACACTTGAAATTCTCTCCAAACACCTTCCTAAATACATAATGACCATTGATCAAGTCATTAATTTTTTGAATTTGGCAAGAAATAGACCACTAGTCTGAGACATGAAAGGATCAAAGCGTAGGGTCTTTGGTAGGCCTCCGCCCCGGCAAGGCCAGCTCTTTGCAGCTTCTATCTCCTGCAGCTCTGTAAAAAGCAAGAAAATAACTAGATTACAAGATCCACCAAAGCGCGTGCAAACTAGGGGAGAGAATGTTTTAAAGGCGGGGCAACAAAAGAAATTGCAATAGACAAGCATATGGGGTTATACTTAATAAATAATTGAAAACGTGGCAAGTTTTTGCATATCTAAATGCAAAAAAGAAAATTACCGGCACAAGGATTCTCCTTAAGAAATTGCTCCACGACATTCTCATTCTGAGCAACTGTTAAACTGAGTGGTACAAAAGACAAATGTAAGTACAGACCGAATGTAAGTACAGATATACGGTGTCATGTGTGGCTTTCAAGAAGCCACGTATAAAAACCAAAGGAGGAACCTGCAAGTGCTATAGACAACAAGCCCTCCAATTTTCAGCAACCTAAAACCATTTGTTAGAAGTTTTAACTGCAAGCCAAAGATAGAATGTAGATAAGTGTGAAGTTCATTTAAATCCAGAAGCATAAATTCAACTAAAACAACATAACTTCATCTTACTCTTAAGAGAATAAAAATAAATAACCTGAAGCAAGGTCAAGCTATCTGTCCTATCTGCATTCAATACGCGACGTTGTAGTGTTTTCCAGCCCCAGTGTTCAAACTTTTGGATGTGTTTGATTGATCCATCATGAGTGCACTCGGCATCTACTAGGACCTGATCTAATACTGAACTAGGTCATTCCACTATCATATTAATTAAAAAAAGCCACAGTCCAGAGAGTATGAGCTCTCAAGAGAAAGGGGGATGCAGTAAAAGTAAAAAGCACTTTACCTTATCATAGCCACATCTCAAAATCTCATTATCGCTAACATTTTTATACAGTTGAACTTTGCTGAGCCCAACCACACCAGAGTTTCTTCCATAGAAAATAAGTTCTGGATGTTGTGAACTATAATTCTCTTTTGCCCGTGCTGCCATTTTCCTTTCTTTCCATGTTCTCCTAGATGTCCACTCCTTCAATATCTCCACATCTTCCGATGATATAGATCCGCCTGCATCATTCTAGATAGAATGATAAACATCAAAGTGGGCATACAAGATATACCATAATTGAAGCTTACACCAATTATACCCTAAACACATTACATGGTTTAGAATCTAGATGGACCCTGACAGGAATGAGAGAAAATTTTGTCCCGTCTGCAACAAAAAGACGGCAATGATTGCCGAGTTCATATTTCTGCAGCATTGTCCTGCAAGCAGCTAAACGCTGTCTTGACACATCAACACCAGTTACAGAACCAGTGTCACCAAGAAGGTCTAAAATCATACAAAGTTTTGCACCTGAAGAAAAATGAATATGGGATATAAAATAGAGCAAGCAATGAGCGAGAAAATCTGAATTAAATAATATATAAAGATCATTTATATTAACTGGATATGAAGTGATAAGCATTCTACCTTGAAGAATGTACTTGAGTACATTACAAGGGCCTAAAATGAGATACAATTCTACCCAAACCAACCATAAGAACAAACAACATCAGACGAACACTCACCAGGAGCAGCACAAAGATCAAGAACATGATCTCTAGCAGAGATATCCAAAGCGGCAACGGCAGCTCCAGAAGCTGCATCAATCCCATATATCTGAAACAATCAAATAAAGAAAATATTGTAGCAAAAAGCATCAATAATATCCCGTCTTTTCTTGAATGCTTCTGAAAATACAAAGACAAAGATAAATATCTTCTAGTTGTTGTTGGTTCTTTTACATTCCTTTCAGGCTAAACAGCTTTCCAAATACCCAAACTTTGATCCATTTTAAACAAAAGTACTTAGTTTTTATTTTATTTTATCTACATAAAGGAACCAAAATTTTATCCCTTTTACACATAATTTATTTTTTTATAATTAAGTTTTCCTACATTTAATTAATTAGCTAACGTGGAGAAACTTAATTAGTGTTAATTAACTGAGGTAATGAAACTTAATTATAAAAAAGACTTAATGCATAAATGGAATAAAAGTTTGGATACCTTCGTGTAAAGAAAAAAAGTTCAGACATCTTTGTATAAATGAACAAAAGTTTGGTTATCTCGGATGCTGTTTAGCAATCTTCTTAACATGTTAAGAACCCTCACCTTCCCTCCTTGGTATGCCTTTGAATTAGCAATCTGAATACTTGGTGGAAGAGAATAAAAACCACTTAACCAGCTAATTTTCTCAAGCTGACAATTGATCTCAGCTTGAAACTCTTCAAGTTGGTCTTCACAACCAGGCTTCAACCTTTCCATCACCACCATCACAAACCAATATCAATTAAAAAAAATTCAAATCATTGCTACATTTGCATTGATAGAAACATCATTAATCGCTTTGAACAGATTTGTTCGCAGTGTACCAAAATCCAATGGAGCAATTCTGCTATTATAAACCAAACAAAACAAGAACCGGGAAAAAAATTGAGAAATAACTACCTTATAAAACGAGGGGTGGAATCAGTAGCCGAATATATAGAAGGATCTAACCCATTTGCCTCCAGAAATTCAATGAATGCTTCAGGAAATGGTAACGTTGAAGTTTCTTCCATCAAATGTATATCCAGTTTAGGTTTATCTTTTTACCCCCCAAAAAAAATCAAATTTATTTAGAAACTCTAATTTCATTGCAAATCAAAAACGCTCCTCCTAAACTGTGCGAGACCCCCTAAATAAACCCTAAACGAAAGGTGCCGAAGGTGCAATACGAGTGTTCACAATTCCCACCAGCGTTTCAGAGAGCACCTTCCACATACGACAGTGTTCTTAGTCGTTATTCCCAACGACGTGTTCTGTAGACGTTTTAATAGAGTAAGAGAACGACGTCGTCAATACATAAAGTTTGTTGAATTAGAGTTCGAGTTTTGCTCTAAATAAAAGTTACAAATCGTTTTATTCTACGTCTTATTATTATAGATTTAAATTTAAATATAATTTTATCCTATTTTTTATTTAACTTAACAAAAATTAATGAAGCAAAATAATGAAAGTGATATTTAATAGGAATGGATATTTAAAAAAAAAAAATAATAGAGCAATCTGAGTCTAAGGTCAGATCGAATATATAAATATATATATATATATATATGTATTTGAAGATTGATTGGTCTAAATAAGTCTAAAAAATATCAAAATTAACAGATCGATTGAATGTCTAAAAATTAAATAACCTTTTAAAATCAAATCAAATTGAACCTTTATTTTTATTACATAATAATTTTTTAAATATTTTTTTAATTATTTATATATATATATATATATAATGTATTCATTTCTAAACTTAAATCTCATTTTTATCTCTTAGACTCCTCTCAATATTTTACTTATGAGTTACGTCTCACTCATTGTGTTTTTTATAAAAAAAATCAAAAAATATGTATTATAATTTTGTATACAACTTAGTGAATATATACAACAAGATATTTTTTTACAAGATATAAGGTTGATTTTATCATTATATATTACATTAAAATCATGTTTAATTGAGTCTCATGTTATAATTATAAGTCCAAAATCATCAAGTTAATCTCATTCAAATTGATCTTATAGTTGGTTTTAGGGGTTTTGTCTATAAGAGCCAATTTTTGGACAATAGTTTAAAAATGGGCACAAGTTGAATTTTTTTTAAAAATAGGCAAAATCTTACCTTAAACTTGAAAGCAAAATTTTTAATCAATTTTATTTAAAAAAAAAGATATATTAGTTCTATTTGACAAAAAATAATTATTATAAACATAAAAAAAATATTAACATCTTATAAATTTATAATTAATTTTAAATACATAAATATTTTTTATCATATTATATATTAAAAAAATTATTTTAAAAATAAAAAATAATTTATTTTACAATAAAATAAATATAAATTTATACATATATTGAAAATCATATGCTAAATATTTTGATAATTCATAAATAATATAATATATTATTATTATTAATTATAATTATATTTAATAAATAATTATAATATTTAATTATAATTATGATATAAAAAATAATATTCATAAAAATAATTAAATTATTAAAAAAATTATGAAACCTCTATATCTAACTTTACAATATACAATACAAACATAACACATTATATACTAAAATTTGTGTGAAAATATTATCTAATATAATATTATTATAATTATTAGTCCAGTTTTTATAATTTATTTTATAATAATAATTATTATTAATTTTGTAATTATTTTATAATTTATTATTATTATTTTAAGTTAATTTATAATAAAATTTTGATAAGTTATTTGTTATAACAAATTATATATTTATTATTAAATATATTTTTATATTTTATAAATATAAATTATTTTTATTATTTTTTATTCACCCAAAAAATTATTTATTAAAAATTTATAATTTTTATATTCGGTATTTTAAAGTTGCAAAGGATAATTAAAATATTTTTTTATCTTGTTTTTAAAATAAGAAGGGAAAAAAATGGGCTGGGAATTGAAGGAGGAGAGAGAAAAAAAAAACGAAAAAAATTGAGATATAATTGAAAGAGGAAAGAGAAAAAAAAATGACTTGTTACTTGATTAAGAGGTTAAAAAGAGCCTTTTTTTAAAAAAAATTCAACTTGTGCCCATTTTTAAACTATTGTTCAAAAATTGGCTCTTATAGACAAAAACCCTTGGTTTTAAGGTTGATTTTTTGGAAGATAATAAGTCAATTAATGTTTTTGATTTTTTAAAATTGTTAAGATAAACTCTACTTATAAAATAGCTTAAAAGTTAACCAATCAACCTATGTCAATACTAGAAATTATAGTTGTCTTTAAGAGATATAATAATGTTTTTTTAATTGTAATGGATTTGTAATATTATAATAATATTTAAAAAAATGTTATTTTTTTGTTTTGTTTGTAAAATAGCATAACAAAAATATGAATAGTAATATGAATTGAAATAATAGAAATAAAATTACTAAGATTGTGTTGTGTCGTGTAATAAATATTAAAATAAAATTTATAAAATTATAAATTAAAAAAAAATTAAATATAAATTTTTTAATTTTTAAATGAGATATAATTATAAAAAATAATAATAAATAATTATTACAAATATGTTATGAAAATAAAACATTTTAATATATTTTTAATGGATGTATAAAGAATGAAGAATCTTATTATTATTAAAATATTTTATGTTTCATTATAAATTAAAAATTAAATAAAAAATAAAAATATTAATTATGGGTGTTATTATTTTTATCAAAAATTATCTAGATAATATATATACCACTACTTTTTATTATAAATTAATATACCATTACTTGTATAAATGTATATATGTTTTTTCGAAATTCGTGTTATATTTATTTTTGTGGTATATACCCCAAGTGCGTGATGGTGGTGGTACTTATATAATAACAATTTAATTAATCTTAATTCCATTGCTATTTACTATATGATTAAGTCAGTAATATGCATATGCGGCTTATGCGGTATTTCCAAAAAACTTTTGAGCATACTTGTAAATCACATAAGAAATTTGCCGTTTTAAGCAAAATTATATTAGCTGCAATTAATACGCATATGGGACCCAATTTGGAGATGATATAGGAACAATAAATCCATTTAAAACATTAATTTTACTTAGTATATGCATTGTAAGGCGATGAACATTGTGTTACATTAAGCTCTAATATATATATATATATTAATGTTTACTATTACAATGATAGTTTGTAAATTTGTATTAATTAATTTTTATAAACTAAATTTGTATTAATTAATTTTTATGTAAATAATGTATGAGGTAAGTTGTAAAAACGTCTAAAAAAATAACGTAGATGTGTAATTATAAAACATATCTAAATAATTGTTTAATTTTTTAATAAAATAGTATTATATGTATTTTATTTTGTAACTTTTGTAACTAATTATAAATATTTTTGATATGTTTACGAACCACTTAATTATATGATTTTATTATAATATCATCGAAAAATACATATAAAATACATACAATCAAATAATGTTAAAAAATTAAATGATATATATCAATTTAATATATTTTTATCATTATATATAATATTGTATATATAATTATAACTAGTATATATATGATAATATATTTTGATTAATATTAATGAATATCCTTGTGGAATATAGTTATCTGATATCTTCTTTCTTTAAACCACCTTTATGTTGTTTCTATCTTCCTCTATCAACTCTTTCTTCCATCTTATATTCTCAATACACTAAATCTTCATCAGACCCATCTATGCTCTTCTTCTCCCTATTAAAAAAAAAATAGAACAATATAATATCAAATCGCAAGTCACCTTCAACGCCCAACATCACCATTTTCCTAATAACCATTTAGCAGGGATCATCCATTATTCACTAGAGAATATTCACCTATTATTCATTAGACCCGCAATCATTTTTGAAAGCTATCGACCGTCATCAACTAGTGCATTGGGGCCGTCGACTTCCCCCCGAACAGACCAACATTGTCGTCGGTCGTTTCTCAATATTGGCAAACCCTACCAATCTCAGATTCTCAGAGAACTCAGATCGTCAAATCCAAGTACCATGAACCTCTCTGGAGTAGTAATTCTATTTGTTTGTAGTGGGATACAAACTCTACCTACGTCTTAAATTTTTATTGATTTTAAGACATAGACTTAGATATTAATTCAGGTGAAACTTATGAGTATTAATAAATTATGTAATTTTTTTTAGTTGAGATGTAATAGGAATACAATTATACTAAAAAGGAATAGAGTTTTGATATAATAGATACATGTTACTTTAAATTAATAAAATTTAATATTAATATAATTGTTTTAAAAAAAAATATAAAATAATACGAAGAATATAATCTAAAATAATAAATAACATATCCAAATTCATAACAAATATATTTTCTCCACAAATACATCTGACATTTGAAATATATATATATATATATTTATTACAATAAAATTATATATGTTATCATAAATAGTTTTCATAAGTAATGATATTAACCTTTTCATATATTATCTCACATATTTTTTATTTTTTATTAAATTATTGAAATATCTTTAAAAATAAAAATAAATTAAAAATATTTACTTATTTTTTAAGGTTAAAAAAACAAAAATTTAAATAAAAAAAATATAAAAATATAAAAAATTGATTTAAATAAAAAATAGGTCTAAAAATTTAATATAATGTTTTTGTCTTCTTTCCTCGCTCACATCTCTTGATCTCTCTCACACCATTAATTCTTAAAAATATTTATATATATATATATTTGTATATTATCCAAAAAATTTCGATATTGACTAATTAATTAAATTCATAAAAATAATTTTAAAGTTTTTTTGACAATGTATTATAAAAAATTAAAATTTAATATTTGGTATAATTAATACACTTAAAAATTACTTACCAGATTTTAAAAAAATAAAATATTATTTATATTAATCAGATAGTTTGTTAAAAATGAATTTATTATTACTTAATTCAAGTCAACTAATTCATAAAAGTGATTCAATTTTTTAATTTTATCATGAATTTTACTACAAATGTTAAACTTGAAAATACTATCTTATTTTAATAATTATATCTTGAATTATATGTAATTATATTTAATTAAAATTAATTTATAACTATTTACAGATAATTAAAAAATAAAAGTAATAATCTTATTGAAGGTGATTTGTGATAAATGAAAATAATAATTTCATTCTCCGTAAGTATATTGATTTTATTTTTTAAATTGATAATCATGTGTATATTTTTTTAATTTTATGTGTATTTAATTATGTATTTAATTTTTTTCTTTATATAATTAGATTTTTATTTATTTTATTAATTTAATATTATTGAATGTTTAATATTAAAATATAAGTGAAATTAAAATTTTACCATAAAATTAAACTTTAAACATATTATAAGAACGTCATCTTTGATACTTTCGAAAAATTGGAAATATTTGTTAAAAAATTATGCAAATTTCAAAGATATTATTGACCTTTCTCTCATAATTAGTCACTCTAGTTGTTTGTGTATAGGGGATTTATTCGACCCCATGATTAGATCCAATTATGGAGTTAGTTAATATTATTTATGTCTCTATGTGCTGATTAATTTGTAAGTCTCTTCTACATTTAAGAGGAAGAAAACATAAATATTAGGTACAACCATAAATGATACGTGCAATCACAATTGGTAAGTGTAATCACAATTGGTAGGTGCAACCATAAGTGATAGGTGTAACCACAAATGGTAGGTACAATCACAAATGTTAGGTGCAACCACAAATGGTAGGTGCATCTAACATTGATATGCAATTTTGCCTATAAATAAGCAATATTTTTGCCTTAGAGAATATCAACACACCAAAACAAGAAGAGAAGCAAAGCAAAGTCAAAGGAACAATTTCCTTTGAAGAAAAATAGTGTTGTGTGTAAGAAAGTGAGAAAGAATATCTTTGGAAAATATTGTGATATTTTTCTAAAAAGGGAGTGACAAAATAGCGAGTTTGGAAAACACTTGTGTGACATTATTTTGGGTTTATCTCAATTTGTTGTATTGCATCACTTTGTACCCATTAATTTTTTTAGTGGAAGAAATAATTTCAGAGTTTGTCCCGTAAACTTAGCCCAAATTAAATGGTGAACTACGTTAAATTTTCGGTGTCATTATTCTACTTTATTGAATTCATTTTATTTTTACCCACTGTGCCCAACAATTGGTATCAGAGCTGGTCTAGTAAAATTCTTAATATGCTCAGTGGTTACAGCATAGACTGACCTGCCACATCAGAAAAAAATTTATTAGATCCAAGGTGCATTTATTTGTAGAAAAAGAAACACAGCAAGAAAAAAAAATGTCAAGCCAGAAGGTAGATATTGAGAAATTTAATGGCAATAATAATTTCTCTTTATGGCAAAGGAGGATGAAGGATATTCTCATTCAACAGAAGGTCCATAAGGTGTTGTTGGGAAAAGAAAAGAAGGTAGCAATCGTCACCGAGGAATAGTGGGAGGAAATAGATGAGATTGCAGCTAGTACAATCCGTCTAAATCTCTCAGACAGTGTCTTGCAAATATTGAATCAAAAAAATTGCAAGATTGCTAAAGAAACACGGGAGACTCTAGAAAATGTGTACATGTCAAAGAACCTTGCCAATAAATTTTATTTGTGGAAGGAGCTATATCAGATGAGGAAGGAAGATAATATGAGCATGATGTAGCATGTTAGCAATTTCAACAGCAAGCTTTCTCACTTAGGAAGATTTTATGTGAGTTTCGGCGATGAAGAGAAAGTTGTGATGTTGTTGGCATCACTACCCTCATCATATAATCATATCACAACAACTTTGACTTATGCAAAAGACAAGATGGAGTTTGAAGTTGTTGTAGAAGCCATGTTCTCATATGAGAAACAAAACAAAGAAAGAGATTCAGAAGCACAAGCACTTATCATAGAGTCTAGAGGAAGGAGACTGTACAAAGAACAAAAACCCAGAAGCAAGAGCAGAGGCAAATCAAAAAAAATTTCCAATGTTTAATGCCATCACTACAAGAGGAAGGGTCACATTAAGAAATTTTGTTGGGTATTCAAGAAGGAAAAAGAAACGAACAAAGGCAAAGTAATGAAGAAAGACGACAGTAGTGATGATGAGCAAACAAATACCATAGACGAGTTCAATATCGTTTATGATGAAGATTTTGTCAATCTTGCATCACACGAGACCAACTGGGTGATTGATAGTGGTGCTATAGTTCACGCTACATCGTATAGAGAATAGATGTTTGCTTGGAAACAGAGAATAGAACCAGAATATTTCTGAAGAATGTTAGGCATATTCCAGATATAATGCAAGTGGCTAGAGGTGAGAAGAATACAACTCTGTATATAATGCAAGTGAAGCTCTCCACCGACACAGTAAATGCCATAGAGAAAGACAGTGCAGCTGAGTTATGACATAAGAGACTCAGTCACATGGGTGAAAAAGGTTTGACAAGTCTAGCCAAAAAGAAGATATTGCCCAAAATGGATGAAGTACATTTGGAGAAATGTGTTCATTGTCTAGCAGGAAAGCAAAACAGAGTTGCTTTCAAGAGTTTCCCTCCTTCCAGAATGAATAATATTTTAGATCTAATTCATTCAGATTTGTGTGGACCAATGCCAAAGTCACTTGGTGGTGCTCAATACTTTATGACTTTCATTGATGATCATTCAAGGAAGACATGGACATATCTTCTAAAGACAAACGATCATGTGTTAGATGTTTTCAAAGAATTTCATGCCTCAGTTGAGAGACAGACTGGAAAGAAGCTGAAGTGTATCCGAACAGACAATGATGGAGAATACACAAGACCTTTCCATGCTTATTACAAAAAACATGGTATTCGATATCAGATAACACCTCCAAAGACACCGCGGTTGAATGGCTTAGCTGAGAGGATGAACAAAACTTTGATGAAGAGAGTTAGATGTCTACTCTCACATGCAAAGTTGCCAAAAAATTTTTGGGGTAAAACCATACTCACAGTTGCACATGTGTTGAATCTTTCACCATGTACTCCTCTCAAGATGGATGCTCCAAATAAAGTGTGGTCAGGAAAGGATGTTTCCTATGATCATTTGCGAGTGTTTGGCTGCAAAGCATTTGTCCATATTCCAAAGGATGTGAGATCCAAACTTGATGCCAAAACAAGATAATGTATTTTTATTGGCTATGGCCAAGATCAATTTGGCTATAGATTTTACAATCCGGTTGCAAAGAGACTTGTCAGGAGTCGTGATGCTATATTTGTTGAAGATGAGACCATTGAAGATATTATCAAAATAAAGAAAGATGTTCCTAATTCCAATGGTGACTTATCAGATTTGGAATTAATTCCTCCAACATCAGAATAATTATCAAGAGTACCAAAGAATATCTCAAACAGAGTCTCCAACTCAATTGTAATTGATGGAAACTGATTCACTAAATAGCAGGCACAGTTACAAGCTTCAACCCAAAAGGATTTATCCAAGTTAGCTTGAAAGAGAATACAACGAGCTCTTTCTAGAGAGTCATATTCATACGTTCTGCTACTCCATTTTGCTGTGGTGTATGATGCACAGTACGGTGTCTCACTATGCCATTTCTTTCACATAACTCACTAAATTGACTTTCATAAAACTCCAAACCATTGTCAGTTCTCAAATACTTAATTTTCTATACAAACCTTGAATTTCACAAACTTTGAGAACGCGATATTCTTGTTCTTCAGAAAATACACTCAAACATGATGAGAGAAGTCATCAATAAAAGTCAACATATATCGGGTACCATCCTTAGACATAAAACGAGAAGGACCCCAAAGATCTGAATGAATATAATCAACAATACCTTTCGTTTTATAGATGGTTGTACTGAACTTTACCCTACGATGCTTTCCATAGACACAGTGCTCACAAAAATCAAACTTCCCAGTTTTCTGACCACAAAGCAAATCTCGTTTGCTCAAAATAGACATCATTATCTCACTCATATACCCTAGCCACATATGTCATAATCGAGTAGTAACTAAATCTTGATCTGATGAGGACTAAACTGAAACACTGCCAATAACAATGCTACCCTGAAGCATATAGAGGCCATGCGAAAATTTCCCTTTAGTAATAACGAGGGCGCCCTTATTAACTCTTAAAACTCCACCTTCAGTTACATACTTGTAGCCTTGTGAATCAAGAGTACCCAAAGATATCAAATTCTTTTTCAAATCTGGAACATGGCGAACATTTTTTAAAGTCCTAACAATACCATCGTGCATCTGAATTCAGACAACACCAATACCAATAACCTTGTAGGATATATTGATTCTCATCAATAGACTGATAAGAAGCAAACCAGTCTCTACTGGGGCACATATGGTAAGTGCAACCCGAATCAAGAATCCAAACATATCCAAGAGAACTAATAGATACTGATAGAACATTTTCACCATCGGAACCAGAACTATCTCTAACACCAGGAACATCATTAGTACTAGAAGACATTGTGATAGATTTTCCTTTACCTTTGAGTTTTCGAAAATTTACTTTCTAGTGCCCTTCCTGACGATAATAGTTGCATTTATCTTTTTTTTCTTTCTAGATTTGGATCTAGACTTACCTCTATTATTGCTTGTACCTTTTTATTGATTTCTATCTTTGACAAATAACCACTGCTATTATCATTACTACTTGTAGACACCTTTTTTTCAACTCTCTGGAATTCAAAACTATTTTGACATCTTCCAAAGAAATAGTGTCTCGCCTATATAGCGTGGTATCAACAAAATGTTTAAACGAATGAGGTAAAGAACATAATAGAACTAGGGCCTGATCTTCATCATCAATCTTAACACCACCATTTTTTTAGATCACGAATAGTTTTAGTAAATTCATTAAGGTGATCGTGTAAAAATGTACCTTTTGACATTCTGATTATATACAAACGTTGCTTCGAATATAACCGACTTGTCAAAGACTTGGTCATATACAAATTCTCCAATTTAAGACATAACTCAACAGGAGATTCCTCATCACCAACCTCGCATAATACCTCATCAAACAAGGATAACTGAATTGAACTGAGAGCATTTTCCATCAATGCATCTTTTTCTTTATCGGTCAATTTTTTTGGAAATTTATCCTTGCCTTCAAGTGTCTTAACAAACCCTTCTTTAACTAAACAACCTGCATCTTCATACACCAAAGACTAAAATCATTTCTACCATGAAATTTCTCAATTTCATATTTTGCCGCAATGATAAAAAATCAAATATTAAATAAACAGAAACACAATCCAAAAAAAATATGAAACCTATCAGATAACTAGAAGCTCAAAATAAATCCAAAAGAGCAAACTTGATCAGTTCCAATAAGTAGCAAAATAACTCAATACTCTGATACCAATTTGTTATAAATTAGCACTTGTGGAAGCGAAGATCGGGTTTAATTTTGATTGTACAAATATATAATTATGAGTAACAGTAAAATAATAAGCAATGAGAAAACTAAATGACACATAATGATTTAAGTGGTTCAATTTTTTAATGTGAAAAATCTACTCTACTGATGACGATACATCGAGAAAAAATCTATTAATAATCAAATGAAGATACAAATACCAATCTTCAGATAGTTTTATAAAATACACAAAAAAACAAATAAACCTTTACTCTAATTTACTGATAATATATAACAAGATAAATTAGACATACTTGATATTAAATCAGATATTATCATAAACTCCACGACACCAAAATCTGATCTCATCTAACAACGGCTTCTGCAATCTATATTCGGAGGAGGATGGGCTTGGCGTCACTGGTGGTCTTGGTCGGTTGTAAGGATATGTATTGTGTCGGCACTGATGGCTTTAGAGACGAAAATGGAAACTCTCTTTCGCTTGCTTTTTCTCCTTTTATTCAGCTTCTAATTTTTCGGCAACTCAATTCTAAAATGATATATATATTAAAAGAAGAATTTTAATACATGGGTTTGTGCATAATATTTTTTTGGGCCACCTTTAACAGTTTCCTTGATTACTATAATTCTCTAATATTTTTTTTAAATCAATTACTTGTTTTTTCTATTTTTTTTATCCACTCTTTTCTTCCAATATTCTTAATCTCATTACATCATATTAACGTATCATATATATATATTAATAGATATACATGTTATGGATTTTAGTCACATCTAGTTTACTTATACTTCTTATATAAATACATCATGTATATTTCTTAAGATACATAATATAATACAATTATTTATCTTTTCTAACATGGTATCAGAGCTTTGTTCTTGGTCTCTATGTGTTTGGATCCTGGGTTCTACCACAGTCTCATCGTGACGCTTATGTCCACCTCTGTCCACAGTGTAGAGAGGCTGTTAAGTATCTTTGTCCTACATCGGTCAGGAGCAAGACAATAATGCTACTTATAAGCTTGTGCAGCCCTTAACTTTATTCGTTTTCATATTGTCCATGGTACTCTTAAGCTTTTTACTCGTAATTTGATTGACAACTTTAAATTGATCTCACATTCACCTTAAGTTTGAGAGAGATTATTAATATATATATCTGTTAATAGATATACAGTTATGAATTTTATTCACATCTAATTTACTTGTAACTTTTATATAAAAACATCGTATATATTTTTTAAGATATAAAATACAATATAATCATTCATTATTATTTTTAGCGTATCAAAATAACTCTCGAAAGAAAATAGTAATAAAGTTTCAATGAAATTCAGCTGGAATTAATTAGTCAATAATTACTGGCATCTATCTGTATATTAATGTACATTTAAAGTATGAGATGACAACAATTACTAGCATCTATTACATTTAAAGTATGAGATGACAACATAATTAAAATATTTCAGAAGGTAGATGAACACTTCTGAAACGTTGACCACCCTACCCCCGACTCTTTGAGATCACCAGTATTATTGAGATTTGAGAGTGTTACGATGAGAAAAAGTATCGAAATTTCATAATTGAAATGAATATTAAATTATATATCATAATGTTATTAATAAATAATTCAGATCCGTATAAATAAAAAAAAGGTAAAAGATTTTGATATATAATAACGTTAATTTAATTATATAGAAAATATAAAGAAAATTGTTCTGCTAATTAAACGTTCCTACCAAATCCTCATCATTTATGGTAAAGTTGTTGCATTAACTATTTTTTGTTGACGATACCCTCCAACATCAATTTCTGTAACTACCCCACCATATCTATAAAATTATTTTAATATAACACTAAATTTTACATCTAATTTAACACAATAAACAATGTTATATCATCAAATTAGTTAAGAAATTGTTAATTTGACATAATATTGTTCACGAGTATTTTTTTTTTAATTATAAAAAAAATTATTAAATTTTTATTACATATAATAAATTAAAATTAAGTATATGATGCATAATTTGTAAAAATAATTACTAAATATTATATAGAGGAATAAAATAAAAAATATATTTTTTTTAATATAGTATTTAGTATTATGAATTAGAAAATAGAAAAAATTTGGTTTAATTTTTGGTGCAAAATGGTGCCACCTTGTCCCACCCTTAACCTCATTTTTTACACCAAATTTTATATAAAAAATTATATGTTATAATTTTTTGCTTGTTTTGTATTATTTAATTAATTTTAATTTATTATATGTAATAAAAATATTTTATAATTTTTTATTAAAAAATCGGCTCATAAATAGTACTAATATGATGAATATTTTACGTTAAATTTGATGTAATATTATTTGTCGTATCAAATTCGATACAAATTTTGATGTTAAATTAGAATAACTTTGCACCAAATTAGATACGTTGGTGGAGGTTGGAGTTGGATATTGGTCTAAAACCCCTCCTTTGGATTGGAAGAGCTTGTATTAATAAAATATTTTAAAAAATGTAAATAACATTTCAAAACTTGACCTTACATTTTACTTACTCTTTTTCTTTTTGGTGCAACTAAAATAAACAACTCGACCAGTATTTAAAAAAACATTAAACACACAATGTTTAAAAGCATCGGAGAAGCCTAGCTAATAACTTCTATAAATTTAGTGTCAATGTACCCATATGATCATTTCATATATATTATAGGTTGAAGTGTTAAATGAAATTACGGCCTTAAGTTTAGTCAATTTGTATAGTAAATTATAATTCAATTTACTCATTTTATTAAAAATTTACATAAATTGAGTTAATATTATATTATTTTAAATAAATTGAGATTAATAATTTATTTTTATTTATATTTAAAAATAATATTATAAATATTATATGTTAATTATATTTTTGTAGAATCCATACGAAAAAAAATAATTTTTAAGTGTGTTTTCATATCGCCATTGTTGAGTACTGGCCCAAGGGTGAGTTTGCCCGATGATCGATGAAAGGAATTGATGGCGATTGAGTGCGATTATATAAACCAAATATGAGGCAGTGAGAGCATTTGATCTAATATAATATATTAAATATATATAATGATAAAAATAATATATTTAATAATTAATATATATATATATTAATAAAATATAAGTTAAAAAATTGTGAAAAAAATAAACTATAAATTACAATAAATATGAATAAAAAAAGTTAAAAAACAAATATGGAATCTTGTTATACGATATTTTTAAGACAAATTTATCATTTCATGTTAGATTTTAGAGAATTATAGAAATTTATTTCATAAGATAAAACTATATATAAACATCACTTGTATACCAATCTCATTGTTTGTACCAATTTAAAAAAATGTCTAAATTTTATCACATTGAAGTCACAGGGAGAGTGTAAGAAAAATGTTATATAGCTCCTTAGTGAATAAATTAGAAAAGTCTCACGTTGGTTAGGAATGAAGATGGGTGTTGGATTTGAGGCTATAAATAAAGTCTTCCTTCACCATTTGTAAACATCCCAAAATTTGTAAATCTTCTTCTCTTTTGTAAGGGTAATTGATTAGCTCAATTTTGCCCAATTAGTTGTAATTTTGGAGTTCATCCATTTGGAGATAGTGAAAGTGTTCAACGACGCCTGAGGACCTAGGTAACATTTGTACCGAACTTCATTAAATTTCTGGTGTTATTATTTTTCTGCTTTAATATTTCTGTTTCAATATCTGTTTTAGTTTATTTTAGCATTATATTTCCAATAGCATTATTTTGTCGGGTTAGTTTGAGTTCTATTCATTTAAATCATAAGTGACTAGTTACTACTTAGAATAGAGAAAATATACCTGATTTTCCCAACAATTGGTATCAGAGCCGAAGGTTTTCTACCTAGGCATTTGTTTGTATTCCGTTTGTTTGCTATTGGAATATAGTTGCTAGTTGTTGTAATTTGAAGAAATGGCGGAAGAAAATTTTCTTTCAAACAAAGGCCAGTCATCCACGTCAAGCAAAACTATGGTGATGAATGCAAGGCTCGAGGTGGAGAAGTTTGATGGAACCGGTCATTTCGGCATGTGGCAAGGCGAAGTTCTAGATGCTTTGTTTCAACAAGGTCTAGACATCGCTATTGAAGAAGAGAAACCAGATGGAGCAGATGAAATAGAGTGGAAAAATATCAACCGATTGGCATGTGGTACAATCAGTTCGTGTCTCTCAAGAGAACAAAAGTACACGTTCATGAAGGAGACATCCGCAAGTAAGTTGTGGAAGGCGTTGGAGAACAAGTTCATGAAGAAGAGTGGACAGAATCGGCTCTATTTGAAGAAGAAGTTATTCCGATTTGAATACCTTCCAGGTACTACAATAAACGACCATATTACTGCTTTTAATCAATTAGTAGCAGATTTGTTAAATATGGATGAAACTTTTAAAGATGAAGATTTAGCCTTGATGTTGTTAGCCTCCCTTCCTGATAAGTTTGATCATCTTATTACGAGCTTACTCATTGGGAAGGATAAAGTATCTTTTGAGGAAGTTTGTACTGCTTTGTATAGTTATGAAATTAGAAAGAAAGATAAAAGAGAAAGCATGAATGAAGCAGCAGAGACATTGTCTGTAAGAGGACGTCCGCAAACACAACAGAAAGGAAGGAGAGGTAGATCTCTATCAAAAGGAAGACTTGGTAAAGATGAATGTGCCTTTTGTCATGAGAAAGGCCATTGGAAGAAAAATTGTCCGAAGCTGCAAAAGAAAGGAAAAGCTGTGCAATCTGATGCATGTGTAGCTGAAAGCAATTCAAATTCAGATTTTGCATTGGTTGGTTCGTCAACAGCATCTCATTCTGGTGATTGGATTTTTGATTCAGCATGTACGTTCCATATGTCTCCTAACAAGGAGTGGTTCTTTAACTTTGAAGAACTAGACGATGGAGTTGTTTTCATGGGTAATGATTATCCATGCAAAGTTTTGGGAATCGGTACAATTCGTTTGAAGAATCAAGATGGCTCAACCAGGGTCTTGACAGATATTCATTATGTTCCAGATATGAAGAAGAATCTCATTGCTGTGGGAGTCTTAGAATCAAAAGGCTTCACTATAACCATACAAAATGGGGCATTGAAGGTTACTTCTGGAGCACTTGTGGCGATGAAAGGTGTTCGGAAGAATAACTTGTACTACTACCTTGGTAGTACGGTTATTGGGACAGCATCAGCAGCAGTTTTAGAGGAAGAAAGAGATTTAGAAACTACCAAGATGTGGCATATGCGTTTGGGACATGCTGGTGAAAAAGCTTTGTAAATTCTAGTAAAGCAAGGCTTGTTAAAAGGTGCGAGAACCGGCAAGTTAGAATTCTGTGAGCATTGTGTATTGGGGAAGCAGAAAAGAGTAAGCTTTGGCACTACTCTCCATAATACAAAGAGCATTTTGGATTACATCTATACTGATGTATGGGGGCCAACAAGAACTCCATTCATGAGTGGCAAACATTATTATGTCACTTTCGTTGATGATTTTTCTAGAAGAGTTTGGGTGTATCTCATGAAGAAGAAGGATGAAGTGCTGGGAATTTTTCTCAAATGGAAGAAGATGATCGAGACTCAGACTGGTAGAAAGATCAAACGTCTGAGGTCTGATAATGGCACTAAGTACACAAACGATCCATTTATAAAAGTTTGTGAAGAAGAAGGGATAGTGCAACACTTCACTATTCGAAAAACACCACAACAAAACAGAGTTGTAGAACGTATGAACCGGACTTTGCTGGAGAAGGTTCGATGTATGTTATCAAATGTTGGTTTAGGCAAACAGTATTGGGCTGAGGCTGTGACGTATGCATGTCATCTCGTCAACCGTTTACCATCGTCTGCTTTTGAAGGCAAAACGCCTATGGAGGTATAGTCTGGAAAACCTGCTAGAGATTATGATTTCTTACATGTGTTTGGTTCAATTGCATACTACCATGTAATGGAATCAAAGTTGGACCCAAGAGCCAAGAAAGCCATTTTTTTGGGGATCCCTTCTGGTTCTAAAGGATATCGACTATGGTGTCTTGAAACGAAAAAGATAATCTTTAGTAGAGATGTTACCTTTGATGAATCTACATTGTTGAGAAAGGTAACTAAGAAGATTGATGACACTTTAGAGTAGGTGGAGCAAACTCCGAAACAAGTGGTGTTTGAAAGCAAAATTGTTAATCCAGTTAGTGAAGATAAGACAGAAGTTGATCCTCTATTGACAGAAGATGAATAAGATGAAGAGGTTTTAACCCAAGAACCTCCACAGCAACAAGAAGAAATTGCAGATAATAGGCCACGACGACAAAATGTCAAGGTACCTGCTCGATACAAGGATTTTGAAGACCTACCTGTTCAGTTTAAGAATACAGTGGCCTGTGCACTTTCAGTTGTGCATGATGATGTTCCCTCCATATATAAAGAAGCAATCAGAAGCCCTGAAGTTGAAAGATGGAAGGAAGCCATGAATGAAGAACTTTTGTCCCTTCAGAAGAATAAAACATGGAAGTTGACACAACTACCTAAGGGCAAAAAGGCAATTGGATGCAAATGGGTGTATACAAAGAAAGATGGATTTCCTAACAAAGATGGTATTCGCTACAAGGCAAGGTTGGTGGCTAAGGGCTACGCTCAGAAGGAGGGAATCGATTATAATGAGGTATTTTCTCCAGTTGTAAAACATTCCTCCATTAGAATTTTGTTAGCCTTGGTAGCATAGTTTGATTTGGAACTAGTTCAACTTGATGTGAAAACTGCATTTTTACACGGTGACTTAGAAGAAGAAATCTATATGTCTCAGCCAGAAGGGTTTAATGTTGTTGGTAAAGAGAATTGGGTTTGTAAGCTTAACAAATCATTGTATGGATTGAAGCAATCTCCAAGGCAGTGGTACAAACGATTTGATCAGTTTATGTTGCAACAGAAGTACACCAGAAGCACACATGATCATTGTGTGTATTTTCGCAAGCTACAAAATGAGTCTTTCATTTACCTTCTATTGTACGTCGATGATATGTTGATTGCATCGAAGAGCCAAGCAGAAATTGAGAACTTGAAGGCTCAACTAAGTCAGGAGTTCGAAATGAAAGATTTGGGAGAAGCCAAGAAGATTCTCGGTATGGAGATAAGCAGAGACAGGAAGAAGGGGAAGCTTAATTTGACCCAGAGTTAATATTTGAAGAGGGTACTACAATGTTTTGGTATGAATGAACAGACAAAACCTGTAAGTACTCCGCTAGTTCCTCAATTCAAGCTTAGTGCTCAATTATCTCCTAAAAATGATGCAGAACGAGAATATATGGCAAAGGTACCATATGCAAATGCGGTTGGTAGCTTGATGTATGCAATGGTGTGTACAAGACCTGACATTTCACATGCGGTTGGTGCTGTAAGCAGGTACATGCATGATCCTAGTAAAGGACATTGGTTGGCTGTGAAATGGATTCTACGGTATATTATAAATACTGTAGATGTTGGTTTAGTATTTTAGCAGGATAATATTGTTGGTCAATATACAGTCAGATATTGTGATTCCGACTATGCAGGAGATTTAGATAAACGTCGATCAACTACTGGTTATGTGTTTACTCTTGCTAGAGCACCAGTTAGTTGGAAGTCTACCTTGCAGTTCACAGTTGCTTTGTCTACTACAGAGGCAGAGTATATGGCGATTCTGGTGTGAAGGAAGCTATTTGGTTACGAGGTTTGCTTGAAGACTTGGGAGTTGGTCAAAAACATATTAAGGTGTTTTTGTGATAGTCAAAGTGCTATTCATTTAGCAAAGAACCAAGTCTACCATGCACGTACAAAGCATATTGACGTTTGTTATCATTTCGTGCGAGAGATTATTGAAGAAGGTGGAGTACTAGTTCAGAAGATTAGTACGACAGAGAATCCTGCAGATATGATGACCAAGGTGGTAACAGCAATCAAGTTCAAACATTGTCAGGACTTGATTAACATCCTGCAAATCTGAATTGGCACTGGAGTCGCTGATCTAGTAATTAAAGAAATCATTTAATATTACTAAGTCGCTAAGGTGGAGATTTGTTATATAGCTCCTTAGTGAGAAAATTAGAAAAGTCCCACATTGGTTAGGAATGAAGATGGGTGTTGGATTTGGGGCTATAAATAAAGTCTTCCTTCACCATTTGTAAACATCCCAAAATTTGTAAATCTTTCTCTCTTTTGTAAGGGTAATTGATTAGCTCAATTTTGCCCAATTAGTTGTAATTTTGGAGTTCATCCATTTGGAGATAGTGGAAGTGGTCAACAACGCCCGAGGACCTAAGTAACATTTGTACCGAACCTCGTTAAATTTTTGGTGTTATTATTTTTCTACTTTAATATTTCTGTTTCAATATCTGTTTTAGTTTATTTTAACATTATATTTTCAATAGCATTATTTTGTCGGATTAGTTTGAGTTCTATTCATTTAAATCATAAGTGAATAGTTACTACTTAGAATAGGGAAAATATACCCGATTTTTCCAACAAAAAACTTTTAAGAGCTTTCATATCACCAGAATAAAGAATCAAAACCATCGTACCAAAATCTTTAAATCTAAAATCAATTTGAAGAGTTAGGAAGTCATAGTATAATATATAAATTCTTGAAATCTAAAATCATTTTATTATGGATGTTACAAAAAATTCATAGACGTTTATCTCACATAATAAAATGATATACAAACAGTAAATTACATTAATGTAATTATTTTGACAAACTAAAAAATTATCAAAACTCCACTATATTGAACCTTTTAGATGGAGTGTAAGAAAAATTTCTAACAAATAATTTTTTAAAAGTTCTCATTTTTGAAATCTAAGTTTTAATATTTTTTTATCAATTTTATAAATATCCAAAAATCAATTTATAATCATTTATGTTAAGATTTTTCATTTCTTATAACCGTTTATATCATAATACAGACATAGACGATTATAACTGTTTATGCTATAATATAGATATAAATATCATATCTTTTTTTATCATAATATAGACATAAATAACTATAAACATTTTTGCCATAATATAGACATAAATGTTATAATCATTTTGTATTATAAACATTTTTGTTATAATATATAAATAAATGTGATATGACCATAACTATTAAAAATTTATCTAAGGTTTATATATTGAATGGAGAATTTAAACATCTATTTTTTCATCTCATGAGTAATCTTTGAGATTGAGTTTCTTATTCATTCTAATATTATTTTAAAATATTTTATCAAATATATTCTATCCGTATTAATGTTTCAAAATGACACATCATGAACTTATCTATTATATAAACTATTTTTCACTGATATATATTATAAATATTAAAATAATTTTAAATTTATCTATATGGTTTAGAAATTAGGTTTTAATAATAATAAAATATTATTAATAAATTATTATTTAAAATATTTATTTTAATTACTAATTCTTATTTTTAACATTTATAATAATCTCCAACGGATAAACACGTATTCAGTATTACTAACCATTTTAATATATACGAAGATAACTCGAACCACGCACCATATTTGTCGCTAGCTTAAGAGTGATGGCCCAGCTTTAGAAAATATAGTTAAAAATTTTAAATTTATAAGCAAATAATTAACTTAAAAAAATCATTTGATACCTTTAGATTTTGTAAATTTTAATTTTATTTCTAGATCTGCCTGCACGTATAATTTGTTGTTTTAATAATTTTCTATCACACATTCTTTGACGTTTTCATGGGAGAATAACTGCACGTAACCCACGTAGGCACATTCACAGTTAAAAACATGGCTGGCCGTTAACCAAAGCAAACAGTGGGACCCATTTTATGGCCTTTTTCATGCCTACCTGGTTCGTGACAACCCATGCAGGTTAATTTTAATTTTATGATGGTACGGTCTCACTTCAAGGCACAGCAAAGCCCACACCGTTAGACATCGTCCTTAATTGACTCAATTTAAGCTCTTCTTTGGAATTAACTATAACAATTTCCCAAATGGGTTTTCGATTTTCATGTGTATGATTTAAAATTTCAAGCTCACACGAGCTGAGAAACAGAATTGGTTAGACGATTTGAGCTGGAAATGGATGAGAAAGAGATTAGAGAAGGTCGGTCTTTGGCTGAAACCCCAACATGGACAGTTGCTACTGTTATCACTGTTATGGTTGCTCTGGGTTTTTGTCTTAATGGCTCCTTGGAAAGGCTTGGCAAGGTATGATGTTTTGGGTATTTTGGTTATGGTTGTGTTAAAACAAAAAAAGTAATTTTAGTTAAAAGCAATTATGTTGAAAGTGCTTTCCGAAAAACACATTTTGCTCTTGCTGGAATTACAAAATTTGTTTTCTGATCTGAAAATGTAAGAGACATATTAAATCTTAACAAATGGTTTTAGCATGAGTGAAAGATGCACGTACTTTCATTTTTAAAACTTGTGTTTCTATTTTCTATGGTAATTTTAATTCCTGCTTGTTCATTAGCAAATTTTTTTTAATGTCAGAAGTATTAAAAAAGAAAAAACTCTAGTTTGTTTTCAGGTTTTATTTATTTTTTAAATTGAATATATTCAACACATTGCTTTATATTATTATTTACTATTATATTACATTCATTCACTTTAATTATTTTTAATTATTTTAGGTTGATAATTTATTTATTTTTTAAATTTTTTAAGACAATTTTCTATTCAAAATTATTTGAAGAATTTTTATGTTATAGAATTCTAATAATTCTAGAAAAAAGTATGAAATGTTAATAATTAGTGAGTCTTTTATTCTTCTCATAAAAGAGGTATATATAATACCTATTAGACAGGTGTCGAGGTTACATAGTTAACAATCTTATATGAGTTATTAGAATACATACAGAGTAGTTTTCATAAAATTAGGTCATTATTTTCAAGTCGTCATATACGTGTTGCCTAAGGTCTTATATAAAAAGGTGACCCAAGTCATTAGGGTGATGTACTAGGGCAGGTGACCCAAGTCATTAGGGTGATGTACTAGGGCATTTACTTAGGCCAAGTCTTGGCCCTCAGGCCTTGATCCTTAGGTCTTAACCGATAGCTTCAAGGATCAGGTCTATATATACGAGCTATTATACGAGTCTTATCTCCACCATATGAGCGAGGTACCTCAAGTCACTAGGATCGCGTATCTGTTACCTAAATAATACCAAAAATTAACTCCTTTATTCCCTTGATTTCTCATCGATAGCTTCCAAGGATCAAGTCTATATATACGAGTGCTACCTCTACCATATGAGCGAGGTACCTCAGGTCATTAGGATCGCGTACCTGTTACCTAAATAATACCAAAAATTAACTCCCTTATTCCTTTGATTTCTCACTGATACCTTCCAAGGATCGGGTCTATATATACGAGTGTTACCTCTACCATATGAGCGAGGTACCTCAGGTCACTAGCATCGCGTACCTATTACCTAAATAATACCAAAAATTAACTCCCTTATTCCCTTGATTTTGAGAAACCAAGGGAATAATACTTCGTTGCCCAATCCTTGTATAGTTAGGCCGCTATGAATAGGAAGTCTGATTCAACGACTCTTTAATAGATAACGATCTCTTCATGAGCGCTATGTCTAACGCAAACTCTCCTAGTTGCGAGGTTACCAAGTCGTTAAGAGTATATTCTCATTATGAATCTCGATTCCAAGGGGTAAACCCTTCAACTTCTCCAAACACTAAGTCGCTATATACGGGGTGTTAAATGACAATATTACATTCACCATATTAACGATGTACCTTAGGCCGTAAGGTGAATGCTATTATACCTCTCCATTGTCATAGGGGAATAATTGAGTAGTCCTTACGAACAAGGAGATGAATGGCCTTGTAATTGGAGGGCATATATCTAAGCCCTTGTTGGTCAAGCGCTAATACTGAAACTCCACAATAGTGTGTCTCCTATCAGCGAGCTCTTCACTAATTTAGGATGAGTTCATTGATTTTTATAGGCATAGATTATACAAAGATTGACTTTGAAGATTCGATCGATGTGTGGTACCCCTGACCTGTAGCCCATAATGCCAAGGACTAGTCAAAATATCTTACCTCTACTAAAATTTTAGTTGTGTAGACAAGAAACTTATTAAAATTCCTCCTTTAGCCTCAATCGATATGTCAAACAATCCTAACTCGCTATTTGACTTAATTGAGACCATGAAAGTGAGATGAGTTGAACCCCTTAGAATTATTTTTCGAAATGCCTAGATCATATAGAAAGATCCAGAGCTTCTTGAAGATGCTAGAAAAGCCACCACTTTAGGAGAAATAATGAGTAGGGAACAGTATCGTCCTCTTCGTAGGAAAATTGGAAAGATGAGGATTTCTTCAATTATGATGTTGAGATGGGTGGGCAGTGGAAGGAAAAATGGTACGTTGTTGGAGATATAAGGGGACTAGGTCGCATGTGCTTGTTTTCCTTCTTGAATAAGACCTATAATGCCTTTTTTGGAGATACCCAACAATAGCGAATTAAACATGAAATCCATTAGTCATTCAAGCACTAGGTCGTTCTTCTTTAGCTTACAGATCAAACCCACAGCCCATAACCACAACTCGTTCCTTTTTAGCTTACAACATGTGTAGTCAATCCAGGCCCAATTCGTTCCTCTTTAATTTATGCCAACCTATTTCTCTCTAGTACGTGACAACTTTAGTCAAACCATCCCAGTCCAATTTGTATGTGAAATGTGCAATAAATGATTTCACAGGGATCAAAATCTGCAACTTCATATACGGGGTCACAATCTTCCATGGAAACTTGGGCAGATGTCAATACGTGATAGCTTCAACTTTAACTCATGTGTTCATCATAACTCTTTTTCTCCATATCCTTCTACCCATCTTAGGATAATTTAATTTTCAATCTCACTTAGCAAAGACATTTTAAAATTATAACACGTCATAAAAAATGGATAAAATAGTGCGTGGATAAGGGTTGGTCATATTGTGTGTGATCGGTACTGAGTAATTTTCTTATAAAACAAAGTAATTCTTCTAGTTAGAATGAAAGGTCTCAAATTCTCTCATATGGACTGAAAAAACTTAAGGCTCTAAGGTGGGCGCCAATTGTTTAGAGAATTTTCATGCTATAGTATTCTAGTGATTCTAGAGAGAAATGTGAAATGTTAATAATAAGGGAGTCATTTATTCTTTTCATTAAGAAGGTATATATAGCACTTATTAGATAGGTGTCGAGATTACATAGGCCGACGCCCTCATACGAGCTGCCAAAGTACATACAAAGTAGTTTTACATAAAATCAGGTTGTTTTCCTCAAGTCGTCATATACGTATTGCTTGAGGTCTTGTATACAAGGTTGACTCAGGTCGTTAGAGTGGTGTACCAGGCCATTTACTTAGATCAGGTTTTGGCCCTCAGGTTTTGATCCTCGGGTCTTGGCCCTTAGGTCTTGATCCTCAGGTCTTAACCCATAGCTTCCAAGGATCAGGTTGCTATATATGAATGCTACCTCCACTATATGAGCAAGATACATCTGGTCATTATGATTGCGTACTTGTTATTTGAATAATACCAAATAAAAATTAAACATATTTGCTTGTAAGGTTTAATTTGATTATTAAATAAGTTTAAAAAAATATCTAAAAAAATTAAAATTGGTAAGCCTTTCATTTTGATATAGTATCTTGTCTTTTTTTCTCCTTTTCTTTTGGAAGTGGGTGCTAAGGACTCGCAGGAAAGCTCTTCTAGCTGCTTTGGAAAAGATTAAAGAAGGTAAGAGAATTGGGACTAAAAGATTTGTTCTTAGTTATTTCAATAAAATCTTTGATAAAGATTAATTCATAATTTGGTTCTAATATGCAAACAGAGCTAATGCTTTTTGGGGTTTTGTCTTTGTTGATGGGTCATTGGATTATATTTGTGGCCAAGATTTGTGTGAAATCGTCCGTTTTCAGCAGCAGCCGATTCTATCCATGTACAATGGATGGTGAAGTTCGCTTAGTGGGTCGTGTTACTATGCCACGTTCAGATCAATTTTTGAATATGTCCGTTGTGAACAAAGAACAATTGATTGCTGTCTCTGATGGTTACTGTCCTCAGGTAGCTCAACTTTTTATTTATTTTGGAAAAGTGCATTTTTTGAATGAGAGATTTACTACAGTTTTCATTATTATTCTAAAAATATAATATTTAAGTTCGTTACTTATTGTATACAATATTTGTTAGGAAAAATTATTGGATCGAAACTAACACACAATTAAAGTGAAATTGAGAATAATGAAAATAAAATAAATATAAATATTTTACGTGAAAAATCCCCAAACAAATTGGGGTAAAAAACCACGGGCAAGTGTTGGAAGATTTCACTATTGTAAAATAAGTATTACAACATCTTCTTTCTAGTTACAATGAAATAACAATTATAATCTCTATTGTAATAGGAGAAATAACTCTCTCACAAAATAGGAAAAATATTACTTAAAAAAAAAACAAATTTTTCTTTCTAAGTAGTAACTCACAAGATAAATCTCACAAAGACTTTTACTATCTTTCTTATGGATGCTCTCTAATTCATTTGCTCTCATCTTTTGCACAAATGAAACAAGCTATTTATAGGCAACATCCTTGAAGAACTTGTGGTAGCAAAGATTCCATGTTTATCTCCACATTGAATGGACAATAAATTAGTACTCCATATTGAATGAATAAAAAATTAGTGCTCCACATTGAATGCACAAGAAATTAGTGTTCCATATTGAATGAATAAAAAATTAGTGTTCCACATTGAATGCACAAGAAATTAGTGCTCCACATTGAATGTTCAAGAAATTAGTGCTCCACATTGAATGTTCAAGAAATTAGTGCTCCAATAACATCCTTAATTAAATGTCTTTCATGTTTCCTACTTCATCCATTAACAAAATATAACATTAAACCAAGTAAGTGGCTTTACCACTAAACAAGGCCATCAATAATCACAATATTTTAGTCCTATTATTATTAAAAAATTACAACACAATGACAAATAATCATTTATTATATGTTTTTTTTATATTTTTTAATTTTTTCTATTACATTTTTTTCAAATTAAAACATTTTAAAAAAAATAAAAAAATTAACTTCGTTATTGTAAGATAAATTTTTAGTAACAATATTAAAAAATTATTACATGATATAAATGTTATTTTTAAATAAATATCACACATGTTTTTCTTTTTTAAAAAACTTGCCATATTTGGTGCATATAGTATTTTTGGAATATACTTTATATCCCCACCCTACTCCCCAACGCCACCATTGTGTCAAAATCTCTTGGTTTATTGATCTCATAAACTCATCTAACATTCCTAATAGTAATGCTCAATATTTTGAGCAATGCTATATGCATTAAGTGGTATTTCAATGTTGTATAGGATAATAATTGTAGGAGTGCTTATGAGTGGTCAATTGCATTTCTGACATGTAGAAGCATGCACCAACTTGAGACAAATCATTTTCCATATTTGTATGACTTTGATGATTTATGCTTTTGAAATCCAATAAAAGTACTTATATTTTAAATAAAGAAAATTTGTTATAAGTGCTTTCAAGCTCCTGAAAGAGGCACATACAATATTTTTCTCCTTATTAGTGCTTTATTATGAAATCACTTTTAATAGAATTACATGCCAACAAACTCTAATAGTGCTATTAAGTTTATGTGTTCAAGAAGATTTAGAATCTTGTGTATCTACTTTCTCGAATATTTCATTCATAGTGCGCTTAATATTCTTTCAAAATGTGTTATTTGTTATGCAGGGTCATGAGTCATTTGCTTCTCATGAAAGTCTTGAACAGCTTCATCGCTTGGTGTTTGTGCTTGGTGTAACCCATGTTTTGTACAGCTTTACCACTATTGCATTGGCCATGATTAAGGTTGATATATTTTCTTTTATTATGTATTGCCATACAATGCTTATTTGAGCTTTCTTTCCAGAAATTACTTAATACAGGCACTAGTTTGCCACAAATTCACAACATAGTACGAGATATGCATATTTCACAATAAGTAGCTACACACCGTAACTGAGTTATTGTATCCGGTTGTAGCCGTGTACATTGTGAAATAAGCATATTTCAAACTACATTGTACATTTATGCAAAACTTAAACCCATAATGTGAGTTTGCCCTTTTTTTACGCAGATATATAGTTGGAGAGCATGGGAAGATGAAGCCAAGACCATAGCTCTTCAGAGCTTCCAAGGTGCACATACTTAGCTTATTAGAATGATATCTTTGATTATCCACTAGTTTTTTGTTTTAATTTAATTAGTGTTCATTTTGTAACGTGTTCTGTTTTCTTATATTTGAAATTAATTTATGTTTCCAAATTCATTTAGAGAGGGGAAAAAACTCTTTTGGGTAAAAGTTCTGTTTTCTTTTTTAATTCTCTATTAAGTCACAACATATAAATATAAAAGTAGTTAATAAAAAAAAATGAAGTTGAAATATGGTTTTCAATAACTTCTTCTTTTCAAGTTTCAAAAATAATAAAAACTGCTTAAAAGTAAACTGATTTCTAATCGAATTATGAATATAAAAATCGAAATAATTACCAAAAACATTTATTTTGAAATTTTGAGTTCAGAAACTGGAACTTGAAAACCAAATTGGTTATAAGACAGGCCCTTACGATTCCTTAGTAGTAACATTGTGCTGTTACTATGCAATGCTGATTTGCTTGAATTTAGATGCTCCTGAAACTGAGCCAAAGAGTACAAGATTGAGAAGATTGACCACTTTTATTTTTCACCAAACATCCCATCCTTGGAGCAAACACAGAGTTCTTGTTTGGCTGGTATACTGATATCCTTTCCCAATTTCTCTTATGTTTTTTTTTTCAACTTGCTTGTTAGTAATATCTGAAGGATTGTATGAATAAAACAATAACATAAACTTGCAATTGGTCCTATTTTGTTGGTGAGTTTGCCCTTCGTTGTTTATAGATCGTGTTCCTTATACTGATGCTGTTTTAGTTTTTCAGCTTTGTTTCACCCGCCAGTTCTGGAGTTCAATAAACCGATCAGATTACATGGCTTTGCGCTTAGGCTTTATCACTGTATACTTTTTTCCCTTAGCTTTAATCAATAGCTTTCTCAATACCACTACTTATATGGTTTTTCTCATGTCCTTTTACAGAAAATATAAAGTTGTTTTTCTCAATATGTTAATGTATATCATTATAGTTCCATTATGGATGAACCATTTAACTTGGTGGGTTAGTGTTGGATATTCTTTAGAGAACAACCCCCAATATGTTAATGGAGGGAAATTATTATTTATTGAAATAGGTGGGAAAAAATGAGACTTTCTATAAGATTATTACCCCCCAAAAAAAACAAAACATCAGTTTATAACTCTTTGCTGCAGACTCATCAACTTCCTCTGTCATATGACTTCCACAATTACATGCTTCGAAGTATGGAGGACGAGTTTCGTGATATTGTGGGAATCAGGTGCTGCCTCTTTGCTTTCATTTTTTTTAGTTGTTGACAAATCAAAATAAGTAGAGAGTAGAAACAAAAAGTCAAATAAAGTTATTACTATTCTCATTGATAAATATTAGCTAGTAAAGTTGCATATTTATATATAAGTTAGTACACCAAAACCACCTATTATACTAATGAGGCACCTAAGCACACAAGAAAACTAGATATAAATATTTTATTTTCGAACTTTAGTGATACGACAAGTAGTGGATGTAAATAGGAGTGAGGAGTTGCAACTCAACTCTTAAGTCTTAACAAATAAAATTTTAGTTGTAATATTTATGAAATTAGTGATAAATTATATAATAAAATAGAATTATGTGTTGTTTGGATTTTAAGTTTTAGACTTTTAATACTCAATATAACTCACTATATACTCAATAATTTGAATATATTTTTACTATAATAAGATACATAAAATTATTTTTTAATTAAAATAAGTAATAATAATTGAGAATTGACTGATAATATTTTTTAATATATATATAGTGTCCTTCGATACAATACCTAAATCCGCTTATGGATATAACAATGGAATTACGACCATAAGAGTAAACATGTAAAGAGTTGATAAAAGAATCATCAATATTGAAATTTAATTCTAGACTTTTATTGTAATTACGAATTCTTCAAATAGTATTTTATAGCTAATAGACTGATTGATTATCTTTAATATCTTTTGCAGCATATATCTCTGGATTTACACCATATTTTGCATATTTCTAGATTTTCATGGTAATTCTCTGTAAGCTCTAAGAAAGGATTGATATGATTTTGAATAAGATCTCAAGTATTTATAATTTACAATACTTCAATTATGAGAGAAACCACCATCTTATTCATGCAAAATGAAATCTTGTTTTACTTGAGCATAAGACAATGATTTATTGAAGATTAAAACAATGATTTTTCACCAAGTGATGACATAGTACCATAAATAGATTTAGTTATTTTGATTAAAATGGTAGCTGCTGTATTTTATGGCACCTCCGTTTGGTAAGTTAGAATCTTCTTTAATAACTACAGATATTGTTATATAAATTCTTTCAGTACACCAGTGTTCTAAACTTTTGGTTACATATTCAAGTGTCGTGCACACCTACTTTTTTAATTTTTTTTTAAATTTCTACCAATTTAAAGTATCGAGTATTTATACCTTTGTTCTTGCCTTTTTTGTTGGACATGGATACTTCATGAAAAATGAAAAGTACATGTAAAATAGATAGATTGTCCTTTATTTTGAATAACATGTGATGTATTTTCTCTTTTTGAGAATTGCATGGAGTTGTATTTATAGATTGAACTGTATTACTTTCAGGAAGCCACATTTACTTTTGGCTTTCTTTCCTCCCAGCAATTGTAAGTTTTGTCCATTCAATTATCAATTTGAATGAATTCTCTATTATTATTTTTAGTTCTAATTAGCAAGGCACATCAGTCTGCTAATGTTTCTTCAATATCTTTTTTTCTTCTTGAAATTCATGACAGTTGATCCTGCTTATTGGAACCAAACTTCATCGAGTGGTAGTGAAGTTGGCTGTTGAAACCATGGATAGCCATTCACATAACGAAAATCGTCAATTTAATCTGAGAGATGAGCTATTTTGGTTTGGGAGACCTAGGCTTCTTTTGTGGTTAATACATTTAATATCGTTCCAGGTGAGATAGGAGAGTTGAGCTACAACATGGATTGATCCGTTTTGAACTACATACTTATTCAATTTATCTTCTATTGTTTGCAGAATGCATTTGAGATGGCTACTTTCATTTGGTCCTTGGTAAGAATGCATGTAGCTATTTCCTCAAAATTATTGCAGAGAAAATCTTGTATATAACGGAATTGTGTGCCCCCTTTGGTTTGGTACCGATGATTTTTTGGTAAGATCAATGACAAAATAGGGGGGCATCTGGGCATACAACCTGTTGTGTATAAGAATTTCTCCTGCCAATGAGAACTGTTGTTGTTTTCTGCCTACTGTATTATAATTACATGATTGTGATGCTCAAGCTCATCAATCTTTTGTTTCCAGTGGGAGATTAGAGAACCATCATGTTTCATGGAGAACCGTACTTTCCTTGGGATTCGTATAGTATTCGGGTATACAGTACTGCTACTCCATTACTTTTATGGCATATACTATGTAAGATGGACTCTTCATTTTTTTTTATGAAGTAGTCATGTCCAACGGACGCAACATGTGTTAGCACTCCACTATCCAAATTGGTTAAAACATACAAAAAAAATAAAAATGTAAGAAAATTGGCATGCTAGATACTAGCTGATACATATTTAAAAATTTATGATACTCAGAATCCTAAAAGAGTGCATGTAACAAAAGATTTGTATTCATTATCTTATTAATGTTGTTAATACCCTGCAGGGTAAGCTCCCAATTTTGGTGTAGCTTCATTACTTTCCCTCTCTATGTTATCGTCACACAGGTCTGGTTTAATTTCTAACATTCTGTCTTTTCTCTCTCTCTCTTCAAGTCCCTAGCTCCCTCATTGTTATTAATTAATTGGTTGCAGATGGGTTCAAGTTTCAAGAAATCTTTAATGTCTGAAAATATAAGAGGGTCACTTTTAGGATGGCGTAGAAGAGTACAGGCTAAAAAGGGTAATTCCACAACAACTGCACTTTTGACTGGAGTATCAACTAGATCTTCAGATTTTGATCATGATCACGTGGTGAAAGACATGACTCACAAGAATGTTGATGATGATTCTGTGTCAATTACCAACAGAGGGAGTTCAGTTGGATTTAAAACTAACACTTCTTGTGAACATGAACAAGAAGATGTTGAAGATCCCTTTGAGTTACATGATCAAACAACTGAAATTTATAGTGAATCATCGCAAAGCGACGACGAAAGGTTACAACTTTCGCACTTTGACGATGATGCTGCTCATTATGACAGTTATAGCGACGACGAAAGGTTACAATTTTCGCACTTTGACGATGATGCTGCTCATTATGACAGTTATAGAGAAGATGTTTACCATGATGATGAAAGATGATTCTTCTTCTTCTTCTTCCACTATCCTTAAAACTATTCTTCTTCTTCTTCCATTAATCTTACTTAAACCTAACTTAGCTGTTTGTAGTGTGTAGATAGATACTTCATGAATAGTTTAAATTTTTATTCAATTTTGTATGACAAGTAGTTTCTAAATTTAAATGTGTGTGATGACTGATGTGAGTTGAAAGAGGGGTCAAGTTGCTTTTTTTATTTTTTTATTTACCTTGCTCAGATCTATTCTCACTTGAAATTGCAATTTGTAAAAGGTGATCAGGTTATTTTAACACTTCAGACACTCTAATTATGCATAGCTAAATTTTAAATATTTAGAAAACAATATTTATTACAAAAAAAAATTAGTATTCACAAAAATAATATGATTATACTGTGCTTATATATTTTTTAATATTAAAAAACAATCAATCTGAAACATTTTAAATTAAATATCTTTCAATGTTGTTTAAATTAAACTCTTATTATTTAAGTTTGTTCAATGTTAAGTTATGTTCAATTTAATACTATTTAATATTATTGTGATGTTATTTTTATTGTTATAAATTTTAAAAGTATTATTTTATTTAATTTTTCTATATTTTTAATGTAAAAATACATGTGAGTCAAGCTAAAGAGAGGGCATCAATGTCATTTTAATATTTTCCCTTCAATTTTCAACATTTTTCACCATTTTTAGCTATCGACCAACAAGCCAATGCCATTTTTATTTCTCTCCATGCAAATCTCTCATTTTCCTATATCATTTTATTCCTATCTACAAATCCCTCCTGAAAATATTTAAAAATCACACTTTGAGTGGTAAGAGCCTTTCATATTTATAATAGTGTAACTTAGACAAATTCCTATAATTGAGCCTTAAATTAAGGAGGAGACAAACATCTATAAATGAGCCTTAAATTAAGGCATAATATCTTCAACACTTCCTCCCCCGCAAGCCAAGCATCATATTTGAGCAGACATGAAGCTTGGAGCAGAAAAATTGAAAAAGAGATCGAGGTACACTTTTGGTGAAGATATCAGCAACCTGTAAGTGAGAGGGTACATACTGAGTACAAAGTTTGTCAACAACAATAAGTTTCCAAAGAAAATGGTAGTCTAACTCGACATGCTTGGCACGCTTATGAGAGATGGGGTTAAAACTTAAAAAAATTGCACTTTTGTTGTCACAGAGAAGATGGGCTGTTGTGGAAGAGAAATTCTAAGGTTACGAAGAAGATGCATGAGTCGAAGAAGTTTAGCGGAAGTAAGAGCAAGAGCACGATACTCAGACTCACAACTTGAATGAACAGTAGGTTGCTTCTTAGCACTCCAAGAAACCAAGTTGTTGCCAAGGTAAATAGAATAACCAAAAGTAGAGTGACGAGTGTCAGGACATCCTGCCCAGTCGGGATTAGAGTAAGCAACTAAAGCACTAGGAGCAGCAGATGGACGAAACATGAGACCAAAATGGAGTGTGCCCTTAACATATCAAAGAATGCGTTTGACGGCAAGAAAATGGTCTTCAGTTGGAGAGTGCACAAATTGACTGATAGAATTGACGGCGTAAGCAATATCGAGACGCGTGATAGTCAAATACTAGAGAGCACCAATAAGAGAGCGGTAAAGAATAGGATCCGAAAATAGTGGACCCTTAGAAGATAGGTACTAAGAGACAACCATGGGGTGTGAACAAGCTTGTTATCAAGTAACTGAGCTCGTGTGATAATGTCTCGTGCATATTTAAGTTGATTGATAAATAAACCATCAGTGGTAGATGTAGCTTTTAGACTAAGAAAATAACTAAGAGAACCCAAATCCTTAGTAGCAAACTCATAATTAGGCTTACGAGTAAAGTTGTCAAGAAAAGAAGAGTTGTTGCATGTAATAATGATTTCATCAACATAAAGAAGCAACTAAATAATGTCAGACTGGTTGTGAAAGACAAAAGTGATGTGTCAGCACAACTGCAATAAAAACCAAGTTGAATGAGAAAGGAGCTGAATCGTTGAAACCAGGTGCGAAGAACCTGTTTAAGTCTATAAAGAGCTTTATTCAATTGACAAACATGATTGGGAAAACAAGGGTCAATATACCTAGGAGGTTGTTCCATAAATACAGGTTTAGGAAAATGACCATTACGAAACACATTATTCACATCAAGTTAATGGAGAGGCCATTTGTTAGTTACAACAAGAGAAAGTACAACACGAACAGTAGTAGCCTTGATAACCAGGCTAAAGGTATCAGTGTAGTCGAGAACAAGTACCTGTGTGTAGCCTTTGGAAATAAGGGGAGCTTTGAGGTGCTCAATGGACCCATTTGGATCCTACAATATTGGTGTTAGCAAGTCTAGGGACCAAAATCCAAGTATGATTTTTTTGTAGGGCCTGAACTTCTTCATCCATAGCGGTGAGCCAAGCGGGATTCTTGGCAGTAGATTTGAATCCTTTAGGCTCAGTGGAGGCAAAAAGAGTAGAGAGAAGACCAAAAGAACCTAAGAAAGCAAGATTCGCCGGGTGGCGAGGTTTGAAAATACCAGTTTTGGATCATATAAGCATGGGATGAGAAGTCATCGGAGTAGCCATAATAAGAGTAGGAATAGATGTCTTGGTGATGAGCTCAAGAGAAGTAGAAGGTGGCAAAGATGAACCTACAAGCAAATCATTGTCCTGAAAAAACTCAGCCACTGGATCAGTACAAAGACCACACGAGTTAGATCCGGATTGTGTAATGTGTTGGGAATGAGGTGTAGGGAAATATGAGAGTATGGCTGTAGGGGGAAGACTGGGTTCTAGAAAATTTGAAAATTGAAGTGATGATATGGGATGGGTTGAGCATAAGAGGTATCGAGGAAGGGAAGATGAGTCTCATCAAATTGAGCATGTCAGGTGAAATAGATCCTAGAGGTGGCGAGGTCAAGACAACCCATAAAAATACAAGGAATACTACGGGGGAAATTTTGGTAGGCATATAATCACGTAAATAAGGATAAACACGACAACCAAATGGATGAAAATTTTCATAATTTGGAGAGGAACCATATATGAGCTCAACGGGGGACTTACCTCCAAGAAGTAGTGCTGGCAAACGGTTGATAATATAGGCAACAATGCTAAAGGTGTTAACCCAGAAGCGAGGAGAAGTATGAGAGTGAAAAATTAGTTCCAAACCAATTTCAGTCACATGGTGATGTTTTCTTTCTACGCGACCACTTTGGGTAGGAGTATATGACAAGAGAGTTGATGATGAATGCCAGAAGTACGAAGATGAGTTTAAAGTAATTGCTAGTAAATTATACACCACAGTCACTTTGAAAAAATTTTATACGAGAAGAATGTTGATTTTCCACAAAATTTTGAAATTGGATAAAGGTATCATAAAAGTCATATTTGAATTTTAATGGATAAAGCCAAGTAAAATGAGAATAATCATCAATGAATAAAACATAATAGACAAAACTCAAATTAGATTTTACAGGGGAAAGACCCCATATATCACAATGAATAAGATCTAAAACATTAGACGATCGATGGTCATTACGAGAATAAGGCAAACAATGATTTTTTGCAAGTTGACATGTATCGCATAATGTAGGAGACGATAATAAATATGTAAGATAAAGTTGTCCTTTTTATTTAAAAAAAGAGATAACATGATGGTTTACATATCCAAGGCGAGCATGCCATAACATCTAACAAATGAAGATAAAGGTGTAATGACCTTGCTTTAGCACATATAAGCCTTTATCTCGTTTACCGGTTGCCACTACCCTTTCTGTTTGGCAATTCTGAATAGTGAAAAAATCATTAGTAAAAGTAATGTATAATGGAAAATCATTTGTTAATTTACTAATGGAAAAAATATTTTTGTGAGGTGAGGTACAACCAAAACATCTAATAGATAAAGATTCGGGGAAAGGGAAATTTTACCGGTATGGGTAATGGGTAGTGACGCATCATTCCCTACAATCACACAATCCTTACCTGTGTAATGTGTGGATTGGGCCAAAGTGGAATGGGTTGGTGTCATATAGGCTGAAGCTCCTAAGTCCAAAAACCAGTTTGAAGCTTCATTTTCAGACACGGAATAGGAAGCATTGAAGGCTTCGGCAAGCTATGTCGATTGGGTATGGGTTTGTTGGTCATAACGTTCTCGGCACCGATCAACATAGTGACCTTCTACCTGATAGATTTGGCACCATAGTGGATGATGACCTTGAGTGGGTTGGGCACGGCCTTGACCGAAACTAAACGAATTATAACTAGGGTTATTTCCTTAGCCACGTCTGAAGCGAGAGGAGCCACCCCTGCATTGAGAAGATCCACGGTGAATGGTGAATGTTGTAGTTGAAGGCACCAGAGTCTCAAGAGATTTTTGAAAGATTTCAAAACTCTCAACCCTAGACACAAGATATGGGAAGTAGAGGAGATGCGTTTGGTCCATTTAAGCAGTGAAGAAACTAGAAAAATCGTATCCGAGATCACGAAGAAACCAATGAACTTTGTCGGTGCCATCAACATGATGACCAATGGCATGAAGCTGATCGTAGATGGTCTTGAAATCACAAGCATAAGTAGTGACTAGACGGGTGTCGCGTTTCATTAATTGGAGGTCATATTTGAGACGTATTTCACGGGCTTTGGATTAATGGATGAAAGTATTTTTTAGAGCCATCTAGACCTCGTGAGATGTGGAGAGGTCGATGGCTTTAGCCATGGATTCTTCTATGAGAGACGAGAGGAGGAGGCTTAGTAGTCGTTGATTAGTGGCTTTCCATTCCAAGTGTTTGGAATTTGGTGTTAAAGAGGTAGGAGGATCAAATGAAGGTGGCGGCTCAAGGGGACCATCCACATAACCCAATAGACCTTGAATCTCAATAAGGGAGAGAAGTTGGCTCTTCCATAAGAGATAATTAGAGGAGAAGAGTTTGATTGTGATCATGTGAATCATGGTGTTGAAGGGAAGAAGGGTGGGAGAGGAATCAAAGGCCATTGAAGATTGTGGGATGTTAATCCAATTAGGCTCTAATACTATGAGAATATTTGAAAACCACACTTTGAGTGGTAAGAGCCTTTCATATTTATAATAGTGTAGCTTAGAAAAATTCCTATAATTGAGCCTTAAAGTAAGGAGGAGACAAGCATATATAAATGAGCCTTAAATTAAGGCATAATATCATCAACACTTCCATCTTCATCATAAATTCTTTTGATAATTTAAAAAATGCTAGTTAAAAAATAACAATATTTATAATTATGTAATATATCTACAATGAAAAGGAAAACAAATTAGCTAGATAGTAGAGTCTTATCATGGTAAGGTGGTCTGAGATGATCTAGAAGTCAAATTCAAGAATCTCCTTGCAATGTAATCAATTCAAGTCCAACTACTCGTAATGTGTGACCTTTGCAATTCAATCACAAGATCTACTATTTCAATAAACTAGAAATACCAATCATGTTGATGGTTTTTAGAATATGGGAATGAAAATTTATTTAAGTTGAATAATGTTTTCTAACTATGTGTATTTATAAGCTTAGGTGATATTGAATAGTTGGATATTTAGTATTGGCTAGATAGTTGCTTAAGGAAGAACAAGTGAAAAATCTTTGAAGTTAAGATGCAACAAGATGATTTTAGAATAGTTTGTATTGAATTGTATAAGGCTTATGAGAGTGTTGGCGTTATTCGTGAACAAAATATATAAATGTAATTTTAGTTTTCTAGGTGTGGCTTTCAAAAATATTTCAAGCCAAAAAAACTATCGAGCTCCAATGATCACATATCAAATATATCTTTGTTCTTATACATATTAGATTTCATATTAAATATATAGGAACATTTTGAGTTTAGTCTTCTGATCGATCAAGACATATCTATATCGATCGAGATGTGGAGATCGATTGAGAATCGATCTACTCAGTTTAAAAAATCCTGAATTAATTTTTTAATTGACTAGATCGATCGAGTATTTAGTATTCGATCAATCAAGCATTAGATTGATCTACCCTGGTTAGAGTTAATTTTTATTACACTGGATCAATCAAGAATTGACTGAATCGATCGAGCATGGTTTAATCGTAGTTTTGGATCGATCGATTTAGCATATGTTAGATCGATTGTGCAGCTAGGGCTTTAATTTTAAAATCTATATCTAACTCTATTTGAATTGGCTTATTACTATATTGTCCTCATTCATTAAAACTATTTTAACTGATTTTATGAATATAATAATAATATTGCTTTGACTTAGTGCTTTAAAATATTCTATTTAAACAAACCAAAACACACAAATTTATTAACTACATAATAACATTATTCTCTTCATCTTAATCCTTCTTTCTCTTTATTTATTTTTTTGCAAAAACTATTTACATGAGATTTTTTATTTGGTTAATTTTTCAAACATTTTGTAGCTATGTATGATTGATTAACAAGCCTATAATATTTGTGATATTATGCTTAAACTGATTGTTTTAGGGTTACTAGTTGATTTTAATTAATATGATACATTATTAAATCATCTAGTTAAGATTATTCATTATTAAATTTTCTATAAAACAATTATTTATACTTGTGTTATTGTCTAACATTTCAAGGATTGGTTGAACGAGTTCGATTTCTTATGTGACTTAAGTTATCAGAATATTGGTCCGGATCCTAATACCTTACTTGTAGAGATTGTGAAAGAAAACATAGACTTGTAAGTAAATTATTTGGAGGCATTACTTTGTGAGTAGTTCGACTCCAACTTTATAATTGAACATTATTTTCATAGTAGATAGTTAGATGGTCAGTTAGACCGATGGTTTTTCTCTTAGGTCATTAGTATAACCTAAATCGTTACCACTTAAAAATCTCATGTGTTAATTTATATTTCTTTTCACGTTACTTTATTTACACATAATTACATGCTTAACCATCTACAAAAAAATTAATGTCATAATTTTTTTATTTATATATGCATCCTCTCTCTAGCTAATTTGATCCGTAACTAAATAGAACCTTTCAAATTGGTTACTCAACTTCACTTACATAAGTGATGGATATGGGTATTTATAGTTAAGCATGTAGGTTCTACACAATTTCACATAATTTCTTTAATTAATGATTCTAGAATTGTCTACCAAATTTACTTGAACCAAGATAATCTAGAATTATCCATTCAATCTTAACCACATATTTTACTCTCTCCTCAATCACTTCTAAACATTTCTAAAATATATTTTATTCTAAGACATTTGTAGACTATTCTAGAGAAATTAACATCAATTTCTATCACTCTTCCTTGATGTTAATTTTGGTTACTTCAATCATTATCCATAGTAACTCGAACTTTGCTCGATAGTGCCTTCATGAAAATGTTAGTTTTTTGATCATCTGTTTTGTTGTACTTGAATTCAATTTGTTTATTGGCTTCTTCTTCCCCAATGAAGAGATACTTTATACTTATGTGTTTTTTTCTATTTTGGAGCATTGGATTCTTTGTCATTGTTATAGTTGACTTACTATCACAATATATTTATGTAGCTTATTCTTGTGACTCTCCTATGTCTTCAAAAATATGCCTTAACCATTTTATTTAACTTTTAGTGAGAGTTGTTGTAATGTGCTATGCTTCAGCTTATGATTGGGTTATTGTTTCTTGTTTCTTTGATGCCCAACAGACTATCCTTGAGCCCAATGTGAATGTATAGCTAGATGTGCTTCTCATTTCATCGATAGATCTTGTCTAGTCACTATCAATGTATTCAGTTAGCCTTGAACTTGGTAATGGTTTGTACCATATTTCATAGTTCTTTGTTCCTTGTATATACTTGAGTATTAGTTGTGCTGCTTCATAATGGATTTTTGTAGAACATTGTATGAATCTTGATAGTAAGTAGCATACATTATGGCTAGCCTTGTTGTCGTCAAATATAGGATACTTCTAATGAGACTTTGAAATTGTTCAATATTATATCCATTCGTTTTAAACTTCTTGATGAGATTCTCTATATATTTCTTCTGTAAGATGAAAATATCATCATCACTTTTTCTAACTTCAATTCCAAGAAAGTAATGCATCAACCCTAAATCAGATATCTCGAATGTCCTTATCATTTCTTCCTTGAACTCTCTGATCATCGTTTCATCATCACTTTTGTAGATAAAATCATCCACATGTAGAGAAATAATGTGTGTATTTGTTTCCTTGGTTCTTGATGTATAATGTTGGTTAGCTTGTGCTCATCTTAAAGCCTTACTGCATAAAATGACTATCAATTATGCTATACCAAGCTTTAGAGCTTATTTTAATCCTTATAGTGCTTTCTTTAGCTTGAGAATTTTTCCTTCTTATCCTTGCACCAAAAATCCTTGAGGTTGTTCCACATATATCTCTTCTACAAGGAAGCCATAAGAAATGAAAACTTTGCATCTAGTTGATATATCCATACTTCTTTTAAGCGACGAGTGCTAGTAGTCCTTTAATAATATCCAAACATGCAATTGGAGAAAACGTCTCATTATAGTCAATTCAAAAATTTTACGAGTATCCTTTAGCTATTATCCATACCTTGTATTTTTGAATTGATCCCTTAGATTTAAGCTTGGTCTTGTATACCTACTTAACTCCAATGACCTCTTTTCCTTTTGGTAGATTAACCAACTCCCATGTTTCATTTTTCTCAATTATCTCTATTTCTTCTTCCATAGCTTTTACCCATGCTTTTTACTTGGAAGCTTCTTCAAAAATTTCTAGCTCCATAACTAGGAATGGGCAAAAAAACTGTGGGTTTGGTTATCCGCGGTTAAGCACACCGATGGGTCGGTGTTTATTCGGTAAATTTCGATGATGGGTATGGTTATACTAAAAACCGTACCCGTCTGTATCCAAAATTAATTATATTTATTTAATTAATTTATATATTTATTAAATTAAATTATATATTAATTTGGCACCTAGGGTTTTTACTTTTCAGCCTTAGATTTTTCAGGCAGTATATAAATGAAACTATGCTTGATTTTAGTCTCGGTCTCATAAATTTGGTCTCTGTCGCTCTACGCTTGTCGTCAACTCGGCTCGCCATCCTCGTCTCTGCATCTACCATCCTAGTCAGAGGTTTTATTTTGTTTTTTGAGCAAAACAGCTTCAACATGGTACAATTTTCTTAATTTTCATTTCGCTTTGTTATCTGAGTTGCAGTTGTTAATCTTACCTTACTCAAATGATATGTAACAATATGCAAAAAATGTCACTTTTTGAATTTTGGTGAGATCGTCCCCTTATAATTGGTCGTGTTTAATCAAGATAAGTTTTGCTTGATTCTTCCATAAGTATGATCAAAGACTTGACTTTTGTTTGATGTTCAACCATGAAGCATAGATATATAATGCCAAAAAGTATAAGATATCATAGTAAAGTCCTCATGTAGTGCTTTTATGTTCATAGTTTATCCTAATACTTTCTATTATAGATATATAATGGCGTACGTTTAAATCTTTCCCTGATTTTCACAAAACAGAGAAACCCTAATCAGATATTTTTTCTTCCATTAACGTAGGGGCCTAAGAGTGTACTATGCAATAATTTTTGCATATTTAAGTCAGTCACCAATGAATCCCATTAATTGTAGGCTTTGTCTCACCTAATTGTATTGCTAACTTCAGATTAAATAGATATATGTTTTTAATGGATTTGGTTGAGAATACCATTATTTTTCTAATCAATTGAGTCCAATTGCTTTAGGCTTTGGGCTGCAGAACCAAAGGAAGCCCAGTTGAATAGAATATTTTTAAAAAGTTTCAAAATGGTTTTTTTTAGGTAATTTTTAATAATCATCCCCAAATTGTAAAAGTGTTCGGACGATTTTGGGTATAGATTTTATAATTTAATTTGGGAACGGTTATATCAAAAACCGTCTATACCCGTGCCCATTCCTATCCACGACAGTCATGTTGCACATTTCATAAATCTCTAATAAAGTTCTCATCCTTCTTGACGAAGACTCTAAAGATGATTCTTCTTGATTAGTAGGTTCTTGTCTCCTTATAACTTATTCTCCTACTTGAAAATCTTATAGTTGTCTTGTGAGAAGATCAAAGTTTGTGTTTCTTTCATTTTCTTCATTTTCCTAATTGTATTTAGCATTTTTATCAAACTCAACATCGTGAATGATGATCATCTTCTTCAATTAAAAGCTATAGATACGATATTCCTTGGATTGAGTGTTATAGCCTAGGAATATTCCTTTCTAGCCTTCTCGTCTAGCTTACTCTTCTTTACTTCTGGAACATAAGCATAACATATGCATTCAAAGACTTTGAGATGTTTTATTGAAGGTTTTTGTCGGCTTTAAACTTTAATAGGAGTTTTCTTTGGCATTACTTTGGTTGGACGCGTATTGAGAAGATACAATATTATGTATACAACTTCTATCCAAAAGGTCTTAGGAAGGCTTTTGTCCATTAGCATTGTTTGATCCATCTCCATCACTACTCTATTTTGCATTCAGATATACCATTTTGTTATGGCGTGTATCCAACAATGAGTTAATATTCGACTCATTCATCTTCACAAAACTTGTTGAATTAGTTAGATGTATATTGTTTTCCATGATCGCTTCTAACAATCTTCAAGCAATAACTCCATTGTTTCTTCACAAATTTCTTAAAATTCTGTATTGAAGACTTTTGATATTTTTCGTAGAAAATACACCCACATCATTATGGTATAATCATCAATAAATAAAATGAAGTACCTATTTTGGTTGTAATATAAAGTGCATATTGGCCGCTAACATCTGTATGGACATGCTTTAGTGGTTTCTTTTCTCTCCATGCCTTATATGTGGGAAAAGGTTGTGATATTTCTTGTCTTGTAGACAGCCTTCATAGATGCCTTTTTACCTTCTATCATCAGTAAGTCACACATTATTCTTTTTTGGTACAATGTATTCAAGGTATGGAAGTTGAAGTGCCCAAATATTTTATATCATAGCCATAACCATCCACATGTGCCTTCATGGTTGTCTTACGTATGTACTTGCATTGAATGAGAAGCATCCATTTTATTTTATTTTTACTCTTGTTATCGACAAACTTTTGTGTTTCTTGTCATAGATTGTGCATGAGTCTTCTTCAAAGTGAAGAGAATATTCTCTCTTAATCATTTGACCTATTCCCATAAGTTTTGGTCTATGGAATGGACTAATATTACTCATTTATATAATTTTTTCCTTTCCTTGTTTGGATAGCAATTGTGCTTTTTTCCTATGGCCTCAATACATTCTCCATTCCCAATCTTGACTTTTGCTATGATTTTATCAAGATTGCAAAAGATGCTTTTATCTTTCGTATTTAGATAACATGTATCTTTTTTTTCTTCATCAGACTAGCATAGAAAAGATGATTTTTACCATTTATTTTTCTTTTGTGAAGTTAGCTTGCTAAATTATTTTGAATCCTCAAACTTTTCCTTCGTGCCCATTTTTCTTGTAGTATCGACACATAATTTTTCTTTGAACCAACAGTATTTTTCCAAGTGGACTTTTCTTTTGCAAATACCATAAGGAGGATAATTCCTTTTGTTTAGTCCTTATTTTTCTTAGCCTTTTCTATTTTTGGAATTTTTTTAAAAAAATCTCCCATTCTTTTGATTTTTGAGATCGCATGTTAACTTTAGATTTAAAGGCAATTTCTACTGAGTCCTCATCACATCTACATTGATGTTTTCCATATGCTTTGAGAAAGCCTAATAATTCGATAGCCATCAAGGTTGTTAGATCTTTTGTTTCCTCAATAGTTGTAACTATTGCATCGTATTTTTCATACAACTTATGAGGATTTTTTTTACAATTCTTTTACAATTTTTTTTGGATATATTTTCACCGTAGGTTCTCAATTGATTTACTATTTCTTTTATTCTTGATTGGTATATTTTGCGATATCATTTTCCTTCATTTTAATATTTTCAAATTTTTTTCATAAAGATTGTAGTTTGACATCATGTACCTTTTTTATTTTCTTGAACTCCTCTTATAATGCATCCCAAGCCTTCTTAGATATAGTAACTCCCATAATTCTTGAAATATTTTGTTGCCCATAGCTTGTTGTAGAGTGAATAAGGTTTGGGAATTCTTTTGTACTTTCTCATTCAACCCTTTCTTTTAGGCCGTATTTAGCATCCCATTCTAATAGCCCAAACATTAGAGTTTTCTTGACAGAAGTTTGGCATGAGAACACTTGAGTAGATAATATAGATAATATTTCCAACCATTATATTATATGAGAAGAGTAACTTGACACCTAACAAAGAACGAACAAGACTAATGCCATTGATGGTTTTTAGAATATGAGAATGAAAAGCTATTTAAGTTGAATAATATTTTTTTAGCAATGTGCATTAATAAGTTTGGATAATATTGAATAGTTGGGTATTATATTTTTATGATTTGATATTAGTTAGATAGTTGGTCAAAGAAGGATAAATGAAAAGACTTTCAAGTAAAGTGCAACATTATTATTTTAGAAGAGCTTGTATTGAATTAGTTATTCAACTTCACTTATAAGAGTGATGGACATAAGTATTTATAATTAAGCAAGTAGGTTCTACACAATTTTACATACTTTTTTTATTTAATGATTTTAAAATTATCCACAAGATTTATGTTAAGTTATATTTTATACACGTTTTTATGTATTAATTTCTTTATATATATATATATATTATTTTTATTATTAGCTAAAATTATTTATTTTATATTTATTAAGAAAATATTAATTTTTTGGATTTTTTGAATTCTTTTTGAGATTTTTATGAATATCTTTATTATTTTTATTTAACAAGTAGATATACTTAAAAAAATGTGAATGCATTTAAAAGAAAAAAAATTCAAAACTCTTGATCATAATTTACTCTAAACTCTGAATCTTAGGTGACAACATGTGGCACCATATATTTATTCATTAGATGAGAGATTCGTGCACTATATATCCTTTTTGAGTGTAAATTGCGTATAATTATTCTTAATATAACTAAAAAATATCAATTTTTTAAAAAATAAATACAATATAATACCCTATAAAAAAGAGCAATATTAAAATTGCATGAAAACAAAACCCATTTTTAATAAAACAAACCCCTATTTTCAATAAAACAAAACCTCATTCTTAATAAATAAGTTTTCAAAATCCTTTATGAAAAAACTCTTACTATATATTAAATAACGATATCTTAAGTAATTTAAAATAAAGTTTAAATTAATTGTTAATCTGAATACGCATAAACTTTTGGCATTGTATCGTCAAAAATATTCATTTAGTTAACTCTTATTTACTTTTATTTATTTTTTTAAAAATAAAAATAAATATTTTAAAAAAATAAAAATATTTTCTTCATTTTTATTTATTTTTATTTAATTTGTTTATAATCTTTATTTGCTTTTTAGAATTACAATGAATAAACCCACACTACAATTTGAAATCAAATGCATAATTGCTAAAGCAAACAATTCAAACAGATCTTTCAAATAAGTCGCCAAATTCAAGCGACTCATTTAAAGATTCGGATCATTCCATTCACGTAGAAATAGTCATGAATAATCCTAATCATACCCTTAGAGAGATGGTAGCACCGGATCAACAACCATTATACATTCAATACGATGACAATGGTTGTGCTCTTAAATTGTAGTCTTGAATGATTCATCTCTTGCCTACTTTTTGAGATCTAGTTAGTAAGGATCCAAATAAGCAGCTAAAGAAATTTTATGTGGTCTTCTCTAGCATGAAATCTAATGGGACTCCTGAAGAAAAAGTAAAACTTAGAGCATTATCATTCTCTTTAGGAGATAACGATAAAGAGTGGTTATATTACTTTCCATTTGGGACAATAAATAGTTAGTAGGAGATAAAATAGCTCTTCTTGGAAAAATATTTTTCAGTTTTTAAGGTCACCATAATCAGAAAAGAAATTTGTGGTATTTAACAATACAAAGAGGAGAATTTATATGGGTATTAGGAGTGGTTTAAGAAATTATGTGCAAGTTGTACTCATCATAAAATAAGTGAGCAACTCTTAATTCAATACTTATATGAGTAGGAATGAGCAAAAAAACTACAGGTTCAGTTTTTATATGATAAATTTCAAGGATAGGTACGATTTTTAGTAAAAACCAAACATGAAACAACGGGTACAATTTGGGTACGATTATATTGATAATCGTACCTGCTTGTATCCAAAATTAATTATATTTATTTAATTAAATTATAAATTTATTAAATTAAATTATATGTGAATTAATAATTAGGGTTTTTTAAGAATTTTTTTAAAAAGTTTGGAAAAACAGTTTTTCCCGAATATTTTTTAATAATCGACCCAAACTATTACCTGCGGGTAAAAAACCATTCCCGAATCGTAATCGTTTTTGGACAATTTTGGGTACATATTTTTTAATTCGGTTCGGGGATAGTTATATCAAAAACTGTTCCCGATCATACTCGTGCCCATCCCTATCTTTAAGGGATTGATATACATAGATAAAAGCATGATAAATATAGCAAGTAGTGGAGCTTTGGTTGATAAGACTTCTAAAACTGTAAGAAGTGTGTCTGCTATTATAGCTACAAATGCTCAACAATTTGGCACCTATTCCAACCCACTACAAAAGGTCAACAAAGTAGAAGTTCCTAATAATATTGAACAACAAATGAGCACCCTCATTTTAATTGTGCAACAATTAGCGATCAGACAAATTCAAGCTTTTCGAATATCAAATATGTACTAAAATTGGACACCCAATACACATATGTCATGCTATTCAAGATCCTAATGTTGAACACGCAAATGCTATGAGAGGATACTAAGGACAACAAAGATAAAAATATAATCCCTACTCAAACACTTACAATCTTTGTTGGAGAGATCATCTTAACTTTAACTATTCTGGACAATCAAGTAGTTATCTCTAATAATTCACCATATTTTCTTTTTCCAAGAGGCCAATAACTTTATCATGTGAGACCACAAAATCCTCCTCCACCTCAAGGTAAACCTTGAATAGATATAATAAATATGATAATATCCAACACTACTCACTAGGAACAAACCAAAGAAAATGTGACTAATGATGAGCTAATTCAAGAATAATCAAATAATTCTAACAAAGTAAAAAACAAGACAACTGATAATAAGGAAGTAAAGCAACCACTTAAGATACAAACTAAAGTTTCAATTTCTACTTATGAGCCCCTATTCCTTTTCATAACAGGTTTGTAAAATCCAAGAATAAGGTACACTAGCAAGAAATCTTCGAAACTTTTCGAAAAATACAAGTTAATATTCCATTACTGGATACCATCAAGCAATTTCTACGCTATGTTAAATTTCTAAAGAAATTTGTGCACCAATAAGAAGAAGCTCAAAGGCAATAAAGTGGAGAATATGAGATAGAATGGTACAACAATTTTATAAAGAAAACTTCCACAAAAATGCAAGGATCCAGGTAATTTCACTATACTATGCGTTATAGGTAAAACTAAATTTGAAAGGGCTATGCTATATTTAAGAGCTTTAATTGATGTTATGCCTTACTCAATTTATGCTACTTATATCTTAGCCTCTTAAAGTAATCAGTGTAGTTATCCAATTCATTGATCAATCTAATACTTATCCAAATGGAGTTTTGGAAGATGTTTTAGTGCAAGTTAATGGACTTATCTTTCGATTTGATTTTTATGTTCTTGATATGAGTGATGACTCTACTATTAAGTCTATACCATTGCTTTTGGGTAGATCATTCATGAGAATTGCTTGAACAAAGATATATGTGTATACCGAAACTCTAACTATGGAATTTGATGAAGAGGTTATTCGCTTCAATATCCTTGAAGCAATAATGTACCATAGTGATTATAATTCTTATTTTTTCTATTGATATCTTGACTCTTTAGTGCAACAAGTGATTGATGTCAAAATAGACCTATTGAAGGTTATTATAAGGTGGCGTTTGATTCGTGGAATGGAATCGGAATCGGAATGGGATGGAATGGAAAAAAAACAATTATGTTTAGTTTGACCATTGAAATCAAGCTCGGAATCAGGATTACAGTGTTTGGTTTGTCACTAGAATGGAATGAAAAAACTATAAATGACCTTAATATCCCTACGTGCTGTAAAGTTCAAATAATGTCATTTAATTACTATTTTTTCGTCAGATAAAATACATTTTTGAAATCATTATTTTTCTAAATAATTATTACTTAATTAAAAAAAATATATTATTAAAATTATTATTTTTCTAAATAAGGTTTAGGGTTTTGAGGTTTGGGATGTGGGATTTAGGGTTTAGGGATTTAGGATTTGGGGTTATATTTGTGGGTTAAGGTTTAGGGTTAAAATTATTATTTTACTAAAAAGGGTTTAGGGTTTTAGAATTTTGGATTTAGGGTTTAGGGTTTTAGGATTTGGAATTTGGGGTTTAGGTTTTAGGGTTTTGGGATTTATGTTTTAGGGTTTAAGGTTTTGGAATTTGGGGTTTAGGATTTTGGGATTTATGTTTTAGGGTTTTGGGATTTATGTTTTAGGGTTTAGGGTTTTGGAATTTGGGGTTTAGGGTTTTAGAATTTGAGGTTTAGGGTTTAGGGTTTTGGGATTTATGTTTTAGGGTTTAAGGTTTTGGAATTTTGGGTTTAGGGTTTTGGAATTTATGTTTTAGGGTTTTAGGTTTTGGGATTTATGTTTTAGGATTTAGGGTTTTGGAATTTAGGGTTTAGGGTTTAGGGTTTTGGGATTTATGTTTTAGGGTTTTGGGTTTTGGGATTTATGTTTTAGGGTTTAGGGTTTTGGGATTTATATTTTAGGGTTTAGGGTTTTGGAATTTGGGGTTTAGGGTTTAGGGATTTGGGATTTAGGGTTTAGGGTTTTAAGGTTTTAAAATTTTGGGTTTAGGGTTTTGGAATTTTAGGTTTGAGAATTTGGGATTTGAGTTTAAGGTTATATTTTAGGTGAGAGTAAAATTGGAAAAAAAAGTTTAGATGGGAATGGAATTATGATTACCAAAGGGGGAGAAGGAATTGTGATTCCTTCTCTTTTAGTAATCGATTCCATTCCGTCCTCCTATTCCGTCCAACCAAACACACAAAATGAAATAAATCAATTCTGATTCTATTCTATTCCCTACAACCAGACATGGGGTAAGAGATAGCATGAAAACCAAAAATTGAAGGGATAAAGAAAAGGATATTGATAAAGTAAAAGAATAGAATGAGATTTTCTTCTATCTTGACTCTTTTCCAAAGATAAACTCAAGGTATAATCTTTTCTATATTTATCTTCTCGTGTCTAATGAGAAGAATTTTCCTTCCATTATGCAAGCACCCATCTTGGATCTCAAACCTCTCACAGAACATCTCAAATATATATACTTAAAAGATGGAGACACACTTTTCATGATTATATCATCTAAGTTTTCAATTACTCTAAAGGAGAATTTAATCCTTATTTTGAGAGAATACAAATTAGCGATTGAGTGGATAATTGTTGACATTAAGGGAATTAACACCTCTATGTGCATGCACCGAATATTACTTAAAGATGACACTAAACCAACAAGAGAACAATAAAGGCGATTGAATCTGCCAATGATGGAATTGGTTAATAAAGAAGTTATCAAGCTATTGAAAGTTGATGTAATTTTTCCAATTTCAAATAGCAAGTAAGTTAGCCCTGTCTAAGTTGTTCTAAAGAAGTCAGGAGTTACAGTAGTGAATAATGAGAATAATGATTTGATTCCTACTCAACTCCAAATTGGGTCGCAAATTTGCAATGATTTTTGAAAGCTCAACTTTATGATTGAAAAGATCATTTTTCTTTACCTTTAATTGCTTTAGAAGACTAAGAGAAGACAATATTAACTAGCCCCTTTGGAGCCTTCGCTTATAGATGCATGTCATTTGGCCTTTGTAATGCCTCATCCATCTTCCAGAGAGAGATCAAGTTCATCCTTGAAAAGATAATCAAACCCAATAGAAAGGATTAGAGCTTGAAACTAGATGATGCATTGTGAGCATATAGCACTGTATATAAAACTCTAATTGGGATGTCGCCATTCTGATTGGTGTATAATAAGCCTTGTCATCTACTAGTGAATTTAGAGCACTTAGCATTTTGGGCGATGAAACAATGTAACATAGACTTAGACAAAGCTAGAAGACACCAAAAATTACAAATGAATGAGCTAGGAGAAATTAGAAACAATACCTATGAAAGCTCAAAAGTTTACAAAGATAAAACAAAGGTGTTTCATGACAGTATGGTATCAAGGAAAGAATTCACCATTGTCAATAAAGTCCTCTTATTTCATTCATGCCTTAAACTATTTTCAGGTAAGTTACGTTATCATTGGGTTAATACATTTATTATTACCAATGTTTTCTCTCATGGTGCAATTGAAATATAAAACCCAAGTACCGACAAAGAATTCAATGTTAATGGATATAGATTGAAGCCATATTAAAAACCTTTTGCACCAATCAATATAAAGGAGTTGACTCTATGTGAACCAATAGATTTGGACGGTTAAAGAAGCACATGAGGTATTATAATCTAGCAACGTTAAACTAAGTACTTTGTGGGAGTCAATCCACCAGATTAGTTTTTTACTCCCTTTTTACCTATCTTGTTACATTACATATATGCATGTGCTTATATTTTGGACAATGTAAGAATTAGGTGTAGGAAAATGTTAACACATCACTATCTTTATTTTTTTATGTTTTATTAGTTTAGCATTTTCAGGATTAGTATGCTCTAGATAGCATACTTTTTTTATTTTTTAGTATTTATTTATTGCATTCTTGGAATACTTAAGATTAATAGAAAGACATAAAATCAATAACATATTCTCTTTTTTGTTTTGTGGCATCTATGATAAAATTAGTTAAATAATATTAGGTAAAAAATGATAATGAATGTTGATAGAGTTTTGACCTTGTTATCAAGTAAAGATGAATTTATGATAACTTTTCTCAAAACTTGCATGCACAATGACTAAATTAGTGATAGAATAATCCATTTGCATAGATTTGTAAAAAATATTGTGAATTCTTTGAAACATTGCTATTCTTTAAATGATGAAGAATATGTCGGTAGTACTTTTTTTAAAATTTATCAAGGCGAATATGAAATGTATTTCTTGAAAAATGATTCAGGCAATAGGATTAAATTCTTTGGCTAAATTGTCTTATCCTTAATATTGTCGTTCTTTCAAGAATAATCCTTGTAAAGAGCCAATTTGAGCTTACATGAGCCAATTATTCGTACCCACTCCTTACTTTGAACCAAACACATTAGCCATACCCTATAATTTAAGAAAAGTAAAGTTACACAAAAAGAGAATAGATTCTATCAAAATATTATAATAAGATTTAGGAGTATCAATAGTGATGTAATTGATTAAATAGCCAATATACAAAAACAACATATGCTACAATATGTTAAAAAGAAAAGAACATATATATATAGAGAGAGAAGCTAAAAAATAATAATAAAAAGGTGTTTAGTGTTATTAAAAAAAAGTGGCATGAATAAAAGAAAATGTGCCACTGATGATATTTGGGTTCAAAAAAATAAAATTTGACTCTATTTTATTAACATGATTGGTCTTATTATAGTATTATTTATAGGTATCTTTCTCTTACTCCATAGACTCGTGAATTTTTGTTATCTTTTTTTTTCTTTCATTTGATTGAATTAATAAACATAACCATATACTATACCCAAATGAAAGACCTTTTGATTTTCAAGAATATTTTTAGTGAATGAAGATACAACTTTAAGGAAAAACATATGGTACCCAATTCAACTCTAAAAAGAATTGTGATGTTTTGCAAGAGAAGCAATATTTCAACTTTTTTATGTTAGATGATTTGGCTATTATTAATGGATATTACATCATACACATTTTGAGCATGATTATTGTACAATATCTATAGCAAATAGATGATTAGAGATAATATATAATATTTATTATATTTTGAAACCGTAACATTGTTAAGCTCATGAGATAAAATGTCAAAAAAGTTATTCTCTTAATTTTGGGTGTTTGCTTTACTCGAAGACTAGTAAAGAGTAAGTGTGGGAGAGTTTGATAAGTGTTATTTTATACACATTTTTATATATCAATTTATTTTTATATACATATATTATTATAATAAACTAAAATTATTTATTTTGTATTTATTAGGAAAATATTAATTTTTTAAACTTTTTTGAAATTTTTCTTGGATTTTTATAGATTTTTTTTATGATTTTTATTTGATAAGTAAATGTACTTAAAAATATTTATAAATGAACTTAAAAGAAAAAAATCTTAAACACCTCAAAATTTCTAATCTTAGGTGACAACATACGACATCACATATTTATTCAACAGATGGGAGATTATATCATTTTTGCGTATAAATCGCATATAATCAATCCTATTACAACTTAAAAATGTATCAATTTTTTAATATAAATATAAAATAACACCTATAAATAAATAACAATGTTAAAATTGTGAAAAAATTAAGAAAAAATTCATAAAAATGCTGAAATTATAAAATTAAAATGTAAGCAATAATTGAGAAGAAAATGATCGAAGAAGTAATTAAAGAAGTTGAATATCAAAACTAAAGATAAAAATCTTAAGATTTCTTTCATTTCTTTTATTGTTTTCATGAATGATTTTTTAAATTTGTTATTTTCATGAATAGTTAATTTTATATTTAGTGTGGATAATTTCAAAGTCTTAGACATAGATTGTAATATTTAATAAGATTTGTAACATTCTATTCAATTATTTTTTTGATTATGTATTAATTCTCAGTTTTAATTATTGTATAAATTTATTTGATTATTTAAATATACAATTAAATAATTAAATTAATTCATCGTTAATCAATTTAGTTGGTTGAATACGTAATCATTTAATCAATTTAAATAAATAATGATAAATTGCTTACAATGATAATTAATATTCAAGATAATTAAATTGAATTTGTGTGTTTAATCTTGATCCAATTTGATTATTTAAAAATAATGCTTTTGATATATTAAATTTAGAAAGCTTATTATAGGTTGTTTATTAAAAAGAGTTGAAATAAAAATTTGTTAATTCAACGAATGTATAAGAAAATAGGAAGATTTTTATTTTTGTGAATTTTTCTAAGTTAATATAATCAAATAATAAGATAATAGTATATAATTTTATTGATTTACAATACATGCTAGTGGTAAATAATGATACTTTAATAGTTTTTTATTTGAATTTTTATCATATTTTTTATATTTTATTTTTATTTTTATATTTATTAATATTTAATTATTAGATTTAATTTTCAATTTATAAAATAAAATTTCATTTTTAATAAATAAAAATTATTTTCCAAAATCATGAAAATATGTTTACTTACTATAGTAATTTAAAGTTATATTTAAATTGATCCGAAGATAAATAATATTTAGAATTAATTATCCATTCAATCTTAGTAATATATTTTACTATTTATGTTTAGATATTTTTAGAATATATTTTATTTAAGATATTTGTAAACTATTAAAGATAAATTAAAATAATTTTCTATTGCATTTAAAGATTTGTAATTGGATTCTTAATTAAAGTTGTTGTGAAATTTAGTTATTTAAAAAAAAAATTTATATATCACAATTAGTTACAATTATAACTATATATATATTTGATTATATTTAGTGTTTTTATTTAAAAAGGGAAATCTAAACTAAGTAATACGTGGTCGAATATTATTCGTTATATCTTTTGACTTAGTGTTAGTGATTGTATATGATACCTTCCTCGGCTTATTAGCAATCCTCCGCTGCAAGAAAGGTGTAGTTGCCAGTTCCAAAAAACTAAAGAAAAAAAAACCGACATTTTCTGTCTATAGAGCTCTCTCTCTTGCTCTCGTTTGGAGCACTCTTTCGCGATCTTTCTGCTTAGTTTGCTATCTTTAACCATGGTGCTTGAGGTAAACCCCTCAATCTCCAGTTCTTCTTCAACCGCAATTTCATATCAGATCTTTTCGTTGCCTTCTATGATTTCAATGATCCAGTTCGTTTCATTATGCCTCAGGAATTAGGGTTATATGTCGAATATTTGAGTTTTTATTTATGTTTATTTATTTATAGGCAACAATGATCTGTATCGATAATTCGGAATGGATGAGAAATGGAGATTATACCCCTTCTAGGTTTCAGGCTCAGGCTGACGCCGTTAATCTCATCTGTGGAGCTAAGACCCAGGTCCACTTCTATGTTCCTATCTATTTTTATCTTATGTTTTATTTTACCATTGAATCAACATTCAACAAGAGGAATTCTATTAGCTAGTTTAGTTTCCATATGTTGGTTTTTCACCCTGCTTTTTCTGGATTTTTATATGACTGTTGCATTTTGGAATGGTTTTTCCAAACTTCTAATTACTTCATTGTTTGGTTCTGTTTGTGATGTGAATTGAGAAGGGGAAAAGAGGGGGGAGAGAGAGAGAGACAGAACTGTTTAGAATTGGGGATTAACAGAAAGAATAAATTTTGGGATTTGTTACAATTTAGAAATGGGGAGAAACTAGTTAGATAAATAATCAATATTCCATATCTGCATTGAATATACTGCTTGCACCCTTAAAGAAGATAGCATATTTCTATAATTAAGAAAGATTAAGAAGATAGCATATTGAAATCTTACTAATTATAATTTAATTTCAAACCAAGATAAATTGCAGTCCTATGGGATATTATAATCTCAACTAGAGAAATTATAATATCTTTATTCCCATCAATTCTCCCGGTTGGGAAAATGGCGAGTAGTAGAGTCATGAGTAGTAAATGAAACTCAAAATATGACGGTGTCTACTTTGAGATTTTTTACGAGGAGATGACAAATGAAAAGAACTAGTAAGACCAACATTTAGGTACTTGAGCTTGATCCAAGAGGTGCTTGAAATTCAATAGATTGAAATAATATTCCTCTTTTGAAGCTCGAAAACTCTGTTAAATTCGTACAATAATCCTATGAAGTAATTTTGGCTATAGAGACCCCCTTATAACTTCTATACTCTTTTACATCCCTACAAACCTCTACCAAGATGAATGGACTCTATCTTCATTGGACGCTCTTTCTTCATGTTAGAAGATACAGAGGACTCACAAATTTGGTGAGGAATGTTGTCAATCTCAGCTAAAGCTTTGGCTCACATCGGTCAATTGTTCTTGAAGGTTATCCATGAGAGATTCTTGCATACAAGGGGAGCATTTACATGTGCTGGAACATGTTTATCTTAGCCCTCTATTTTTATAAAATGGAAAGTGAAAAAGTTGGTACGAAATCACTAATTTTAATGGGGGCATATATCAAGTTGTATAAAAGATTTTCTCCTTATCCACATACTTCATTATTTGAACTATGGGCCTAAGGCCTTCATAATTTTAAGAGATTTTTGTTCTCTTTCATCTTGGGCCTTCTAAATGAAAGGATGGTACTGATAGTAAACCGGACCATGATCAAACTCATAAGATTGGTTTAAAATCGAGTCCCAACATAACTATAGTAATAACCATTATAACTGCGAACATGTGAATACCTCTATGATATTAAGAGCACTCTCACGCCGAGTAGTTTTACCCCACTGCAGGGGAACTAGATTCAGAGGGTATTCATATACAAATCTAACTAATAATAATTGAAATTTAAACTAAGATAAAATGCTTCCCAAAGATATTAAAATCCCAACTAGATAAATACTAATAATTTAAGATACTGATATCTTTGTTCCCATCAGTATGATGTGCTAGAAATGAGTTGGAAATCAAGACTTAGTTAAATTACTCATCGTTAAATGTCTGTATCTTGCACAGTCTAATCCGGAGAATACAGTAGGAGTCCTCACAATGGCAGGAAAAGGGGTTCGGGTTTTAGTGACTCCTACCAGTGATCTTGGGAAGATTCTTGCATGTATGCACGGTTAGTTCTTTAACTTTAGCTTTTATTTGGATGTATTGCATTGTTGGGCAATTTGTTGAATGTTCAATATAAATCTTGGTACTGCCTGTAAAATAGATATATCAAGAGCTGCCCATATCTACTCTAGTAATTCTTATTTGCCCGATAAATTTAATTTCTTCTCTAATTCAGTATATAGGTGTTAAATGATTCTATATATGTGGGTTCATTGCTTAATGACATTGGAGTTGTATCTCTGCCATATTTTCAAATAGTCTATGGATGATAGTGATATGTTTATGTTGACTGATTCATCTAACTGACATTTACACTAGTATTTAGTTGTGTTGGATTTGAGTTGCTACAATTGGATGCCTTGGGAGAGAGGGCTGCCAAAGTAAATCCTTTTACTGATAATAAGCTGACATGAATTTTCGTATATTAATTTTTGACATGCGTGATTAATGGAAACATATGATTTTCTAGATAATTGATATTGTTCTTAACTGCTGTTAACTGTCTTCATCCCTTGTTAAGCTTATTCTTTTATTTTAGGTCTAGAAATAGGGGGTGAGATGAACCTAGCTGCCGGTATCCAGGTGGCCCAGTTGGCTCTGAAGCATCGCCAAAATAAGAAGCAACAACAAAGAATAATTGTTTTTGCTGGAAGGCATGTACTATAGTGGATTGAGTAATACTTTCATTAAGTCTATAGCCTTGCTCTCATAAATTCTTAATTTCATATTACCTGTTTTCAGTCCCATTAAACATGACAAAAAGATGTTGGAAATGATTGGAAGGAAGTTGAAAAAGAATAGTGTAGCTCTCGACATAGTTGATTTTGGTGATGAGGATGATGGAAAGCCAGAAAAGCTAGAAGCTCTTCTTAATGCTGTGAACAACAATGACACCAGTCACATTGTTCATGTTCCTTCTGGTCCAAATGCTCTTTCGGACGTACTTATAAGGTCTAATGGTCTTAATATTCTCCAAGTATAGTATAATGTTTGCATTCATTGGAAAATTCTGACTTACTGATATAACTTTCCTTTTCCTCATGGCAGTACTCCAATTTTCACAGGGGATGGTGAAGGTGGTAGTGGTTTTGCTGCAGCAGCTGCGGCAGCTGCAGCTGGTGGTGTTTCTGGTTTTGATTTTGGCGTGGATCCCAACCTAGATCCTGAGTTGGCTCTTGCTCTTAGAGTTTCAATGGAAGAGGAGAGGGCTAGACAAGAAGCTGCTGCTAGAAAGGCTGCTGAGGAGGCTTCTAAACAGGAAAGAGGAGGAGAACAGCCATCCAGCTCACAAGATGCAACTATGAGTGAGCGTGCCACTGCTGCAACTTCTGAGGCTGAAAATAAGACAAATGATTTAATGGTTTGTGCCATTATGCTTTCAGACAGTGTATAAGTGTCTTCCTGTGCTTTTTGTTGTCAATATTGCAGTAACCATTTTTACATATGGTTAATGTTGCATTATCTTTCCGGTTTTCTAACCATTTTTGTGAGTTTGTTTGTACGTAAAACTTGATCTTGCTGTTAAGATATTTTTTATATTCTTGCTTCTAAACTGATCTTAGTTTCTCAACAGGATGATGAAAACTCTCTTCTTCAGCAGGCCCTTGCAATGTCAGTGGATGACCCTGCCTCCAGCCAAGACATTCGAGACACAGATATGTCAAATGCAGCTGCAGACGATCCAGAATTGGCTCTAGGTGAATTCAATTTACACAGTTTTATTCAAAATAAGAGCTAGTTCATACATGTTGGCCTGTTCCATTGAATTATTGGTCTTGATGTCAAGTTTGCTGTCTTTTACCCCCATGGAATGGATGGATGCAAAGTGTACTGATTTTATCAATTGTATGTACTATTCCTTGAGCATATAAGGCGATGCATGGCAATCTCCAAACGATTCAGATATGTTAGCTTAATTCGTCATTTGGTGCTTGCAGCTCTTCAGCTGTCTGTGCAAGACAGTTCAAAAGATTCTGGAAGCCAGACGGATATGAGTAAGCTGCTGGCTGACCAATCTTTTGTATCTTCCATCCTCGCCTCGGTAAATTTTCCAAACCTGCAATCATCAGTATATATATATTACCCCCCCCCCCCCCTCTCTCTGAGCGGAGTTTTTTTTTTTTAATGGAACTTAGAGTAGTGTAAAGAAATTATTAAATGATCTTCTCAAGCTTTCAATAAAAACTAATTTAATGCTTCTGCAGCTTCCTGGTGTTGATCCAAATGATCCTTCAGTTAAAGATTTGCTTACTTCTATGCAAAGCGAATCAGAGGTGAGTTGTAACTATATTGGCAAACTTCAAGTTGGATGAATATGAACAACTTTGAATGCAAGTTTGTAGCTAGCATATTTTGTGAACTATATTATAAATTTGATCCACTTGGGATTTCTTCTTTTAACTTTCTGAAAATATTTGGTCATACTGTACTATGTTCTGCTGTCCCTTTTACTTCATCCAACCAAACATTTTGATCAAGCGTTCCAATTAAAACTAATGAAAAATTGAGAGTAATCTCTAAATTCTTTTGAAGCCGACACCCAAGATGATGCTAGAAATAAAACTCTCCCATAAAAAAGAACTATCATTCTTATCATCTTCAAAAATTCTCTTATTCCTCTCCCTCTATAACACCCAAATGATTGCTTCCACCTTGCAATCCTACGACACCTTTTCCTTTGAAGCCTTACTGCTCCTCCCATTATCCCATGAGAGTAAAAGATTTCTAGAAATAAAGAGTGATAAGTTCCTACAATTGCCTACTGTATTCTCATATTGTTCTGTAGGATTGATCAAAGAAGATATGCAACCGAACAATTTAGATAGATGATCGATATCTTTCGAATTGGTCTTACAAAGCACATACCAATTAGGAGCAAAGCAACACTTGGAAAACTTTAATTGAATCCCAAGACTAATCGACTTCTTCAAAAATTTGACTTTACTTGGAAAGGGCAAGTCAACAAAGAATCAAAGTGATTGAAAAGTTGTCCATTGGAGTCATCTACAAGAAGCTCAAAATAAGACTTACAAGAAAAACATCCAGATGATCTACAGTCCACATCCTTCTATCACTAATATTAGCTTTTATATTAACTCTTTCCAGCTCAAAATGATCGATTTAAGAAAAAAGTTCCTTACCCGTCATCGTTTGTTGCCAAATTTAAATTTTATGCATTTTTCCCTATTTGATTGCATGTAATTTTAAATTTTAAATTATCTACTGTCATTGAGAGGAAGTAGGTTGACTTTCACTAAAATGGCCTTAATTTCTTTCTCACTCAGTTTTGTTTGAGTGAATTCGTCCATAAAAACAAAACAACTGAGTCAATGGTCCTATCTTCCCACCCCCTCCTAATTGGGCTTCTTTGTCTCACATAATTTTGTAATGTTGTTGACTTTATTGTGTTTTATATTATTTTAATCAATAATAACTGCTCAAAATTATTATATCTTGTGTGCATGGTATATGACATGCATATTGTTCTACCAGTAGTCCTACGACTACTATATGTAATCTCCATTTTTTTCAATTTTTTTCTTTCTATTTTTGTTAGCCTGACCAGAAGAAAAATGAAGACAAAGCACCATCTGAGGAGGAGAAAAAATGATCGTGTTTGGAGTTGTTTTCTGATGCCAGGTCTAACCTTCACCCACTTCATATTGTTAAAAGATTGAATTATGTTTTTGGAATCCATACTTTTAAGGGGGGAAGGATCCCCCTACATTCCCACAACTTTCTTATATTGTGCAATTGAGTAACGTATTTTTTTTAAAATGTACACTTTTAGTCCCATAACTTTTAGAAAATGCTCACTTTTATTCCCACAACTTTGTAACATACAATTTTATACTATGTGGTTGAAATTGTGATATAAAAGTTGCTGGTAGATAAGAACAATGCAATTTTGGGTTCTAACATCTGAGTCATTTAGGTGCCAATAATGAAAAATCACCAAAATAGGTATGCACTTGTATTGATGAATGTCGACACTCTAATAAGAATTTAATGACAGTCTAAGTAAATGGATCAAAGTGTACATTTTCGAAAAGATGTTTGACTAAATTTCATATTATGAGAAAGTTGAGGTACCCTTTTTTCTGCTTGTCACTCGGTCATTACAAGGATAACTTCTTTAGTTAGCTGGATTGACTTACAATGTCCTGTTTCCGTGTTTTCCAGGTCAAAAAGCTCTGTTGTGGCACAATTTTGTTATTGCTATATCGCTGATCAGCCATTATTGCTTGTCATGAGATGGCTTCATCCATGCAGAGACATTAATGGGGAAAAAAATGCCGTTTCTGCATTATGCAACATTTACATATTGTTAAACTACATTATTCATGTGTTTGAGCTGCTGCTTTCTTTGTGGTTTTTATTGATTTTGTTAGGAATGTGATAACTGAACCTACTATCTCGCTTCTCTCTTTTACATATTAACTCAACCCCGTTTTCCCATCTCCCTTAGTCATGGACCTCAAATTTGATGAAAAGCCATTTTGTAGGTATCAATATCACCACCTAGATGAAGCTCCAAATAGGAACTAAGTAAAAGTTATTTATTGCTTTTGAAATATTGGTGACGTGGTACGTATGTTTGATTAGTAATTTAGCATATATGTTTCTCTTTTTTTTTTCTGAAAAATGTTGCATTAAAAAGTGAAATATACAAAGAATTTAACTGGTTGGGATTTGAAAGTATAACGTGTACTCTTAGCTAATGTCAAAGAAAGGCATCACCCACTAGTCCAGACATAAATAACTTGACAAACCGTAATTCTTGAGCTCATAAAGTATGTTTTGTGTTCTAGTGCAAATTACTTTCTTTTTAACAATAATTTCTTTACTTCGAATGAAATCATCTATAATAGAAATAAAAAGCAAACCTAATGGTAATTTTTGGTTCGAATGATGTAAAAGTAATGTTAAGGATAATAGCAAAAGAATGAAAAAGGTATTATTATTATGATGATCTGCAGCTTGTACTTGAAGCTTTTGTTTTTTTTTTTTTTTTTTGGTCGGTAAGATTATTAATCAGATGATAAGAATAGGTACATACCTCAATCTGAGGATACAAATGGCCAATTCTTAAGTAATATAGCTACTAGAAAGGGAGCCTTTACATCAACATCCCTAAATGCTCTTCAAAGCATTATTATCTAGAAAGAACTTTTTTCTACAGTGTTAAACAAAGCTACCAGTTCACAGTTAAACACCATGCCAGTAAAGATTGCGAAGATAACTGGCAAAATCAATAAGGAATTTGATGGAAGATAGAAACCCTCGCAGAGCTCTTTTTAATGGAAAAAAGGGCCGCTTCTTTAATCGACGCACATTTAGATTTAAAAGGAATAATCTTAGTTTAAGTGGAATAAAACATGCAACTTTTACAATAATATGCTTATAATGACGCTCATATCTTTGATATTATTTAGTATTAACTAAATATTTTCTTATTAATAATATCATGTGATGAGAAATTTGCTAAATAAATATATTTAACTATAATTAGAGATAAAAAATTTAATATAAATATTTTTATAAATATAAAGATTAAAAAATATTTATATTGAAAAATAAAATTTAAAAATATAAAATGCATTAATGTTTGAAATGTTATAAAAATTTAACATATTTTTTATAAATATGAGTTGAATATATATTTATCACGTTATAAAATTTGTATATATGTTCGAAAAAAAAATTATCTAATAAAAAAATTATGCTATATAATTGTTATATAAAGTTAAATAAGGAAGTACCTATACTATGGTATGAACTATGAAGTATGAGATGAAAACGTATTTTCTTGAGGGGTGAAAGGAAACTTAATTATACACCATGAAAGTTTAGAACAATAGTTGGTACATTGTAGTCTTTTTTTTATGTGGAGAGAATAGAGATGGTTGGTAAAAAAAACTATTAAAAATAAAGAAGATATAGTTAAAAAAATTTATAGTTAAAATATTGACTAAAAAACTAAACCAAAAAAGGAGTGAAAACTTTAAAATAAATACCCTCGTTAAATTATTATTATGTTAACTTAACAAAAAAAAAAAAACCTTGGAAAGCCACCCAACCTATTTCTTTCATCCCTCTAATTAAGGTTTTATACACCATTTGGGTGTTAAGATTGGTGTGACTTGGCTTGTTATGTTCAATCCACTTGTCATGTAGTTAGCTTTTTATGGCTTCGTGATATTTGTTGAATGAAATTTTATTTGAAATATGCAAGAAAAAGACTTTTCATCATGAATTTGGTGTTCTAATTTGGAGGACTTGTAATTGGTTTTTATTAGCTTTTATCATTTCATGATTCTCTCTGATATTTCGTGATGTATTTTGCTATGTTTCTTAAAAGCTTTGCTTTGAATCAGTATTTAATAAACAAATAAATTGATAAATTAAATAAAATTAAAATATTAAATTACATTGAATAGTTCGATCCAACATGTCATTTATTTTAACTTGATTTGATTTGTAAAATTCAAAAATAATTTATATTAAACTGTTTTAATTAATATATACTTAAAATTGTCATTATTGGTGTAGCCTATAAAATTATATATAAATTAAATATTTTTAATCAAAATCCATCAATTTTTTTTATTTATTTGTCTCTTTCGATCCAATTTAATGTTTAAATAATTAATTCCAATTCTTATAATTTTTTAAAAAATTAGACCAAATCAAAAAGTAATTACTCCTAATTTTTGACAATTTTATTAATAAATGAAAGTAACTTACTAAGGAGAAGAATTCAAGATTAAAAGTCATTTTATTGCAGTTGGTCTAAACTTGGAAATATGGAACCAAATTGAGGTGTATTTTAAAACTATTTTGGAGCTAGTCGTAAAGTTCATTCACCAAACCTAGAAATTTAGGATCTAAATTTTATTAGCAAGTATATTTTAAATATATTGTATTTTTTTTAAGTTCTTGAATGATATACATTTATTTCTCTAATTTTTTTTTAAAAAAGAAAAGTACATTTTATAAAAAATAATAATAATTGATATTTTTTAAGAATAAAATTGAAATAATAGTTAAATAAAAATGTTAATATTTTAACCATTTTTTGGGCCTTCAAAGAGAATAAATTAAAGGTGTGCGTTTATCAAATGCGAAAATACTCTTAATTATTTCCATTATTATTCTTATTACAATCAATTAAATATGATATTATGTTTTTTTTATTTTTTCTCCCTTTTAAGGGATTAATATCTCATAAATAACTTTATGGATAATTTATATATGAGAATTAGTAAATTTTGATAAATAAATTATCACTATTATTTATTGTTTATTTTCCTTTTAAATTTTTCTTACACTTTATGATCGATATGAATAATGAATTATTAGTATCATTTGTCTATCTTTTTTATTCTTACAATTATATTTTAATTTTGATATTTTAAATTTTAATTATTTGAACTTAAATATATCAGGTAAGTGATTGGAATCTAAAGTCTTTAAATTTAGGAATTGTAATCAAATTAATATTCAAAATATTAAAAACTATAAGACAAAAGTTTTAAAAATTAATAAAAAATTTATTTGCAAAATGAGAGATTTTATTTTTATAAAACTATTTGACATAACCCAATCCAACCAAACCAAAAAATGGGTTAGAATTGTATTAATTTTTTAATTTATTAGATTAAATTAATACTTATTTTTTATTAACTGATACAATGATTTGATTTTTATTTTTATCAAAAACTAAATCTACTTATTTATACAATATGTACTGCATTTTCTTTTTCTTATCGTAGAATGCAGGAGTGAACTTTTTTTTTTTTAAGAATCTACTAACCAATCAAAATTTATGATCAAATCAAGCTATATTGTTTTTAGAGGTTGATTAATACAAATAGATTTAAAAATGATGTAAATTGAGTTCATATGTTAAGTTGTATGTTTTAAAAATGAAAAAAATCTATACAATTGAATTAAACATACTCTTTTAATATATTAATTTTTTAAATATTATTTATTTTATATATTTATTTATTATAATAATTACTATTATTAAATTATAATTATAATACATTAACATTTTATTTAAAATAAAAGTAAAAATAAAAATAAAAATGTAACTAAAACATGACTTAGAGTAATATTCAAATAATATACATACAACTCTAATATTTCATGTTATTATTCACTTACAATGGAGACTATTGTTTTTATATCAATGAATAAATTTATTTATTTATTTTTATTTTTTCGTTAAATTGTATAATATATTTTTTCTATTTTAATTAAATGTGATTTTTATGTAAGTTAAGAAATATAAAATCAATCATCTTCAAACATACTTTTTAGGTTGGTTTAAAAGTTTATTTAGAGTTATAAGTCAACTAAGGTTTTATATTGTCTAAAACCTTCAAAATAAAACAAGAAAATAATCAACCTAATTGACCTAAGGAACCTATCTCACCTCTAATATATATAGAGAAATTTATTCCTAAAAATTTACATAGTAACTTGAGTTCAAGTTATTATTTGATATTTGATAAACTAATAATTTAGGCTAATTAAGAAATTTACAAGAAAGAAAAATAAAAAATTCACACATATTTTATTTGAGAAGGCCTAAATATTTTAAATATAATATAAATTTTATAAATGTTATAAAATATTTTTATTAATAATATATATGAGTCATTTAAATATATTTAATGAAAATTATAATGTCAATTATAAATATGATATATAATTATATTTTTTATCTTTAGTTAGCGAAATTTATATAGCTAAAAATATGATACTTAAATGTAATTAATTATAATAATATAATAAAAAAATCATACATTTTAAAAATAACAAAATTAAATATATCAATGTCATTAGCGTTTCTCTTTCTTCCAACCAACCTCCTTTTTTTATTTCAATCGGAATGGACCAACATGTTAGTTTATGATGGACATTATCTTATTTTTTAAAAAAATATTTATTATTTATAAAGTAATTGATAATGACACTTTATACTAATTAAATAAAATTAATAAAATTATTATTTTTAAATCAAATATACAATAACTGATTAAAAAACAAGCAGTTTACTTAACCTAAGTAATAATAAAAATCTCCCATTTTTCGTAATCTTTTTCTTTAGCGGGGGAGTCCCAATACAATTAGGCTACGAGTTCATAAAACTATCATTGGTTTTCTTTTATACTCTAGTGATGATACTAACACTTCATATTACGGGTATCAAATAGATCGGTTTGACACAATACGATCCATTAATTATTTGGATTGTTAGCCAACTAAATCGTATAACACATGATTAAAAAGAATCAACATTATATAGTTAATATTGGTACATAAAGGTAAAGAGTTTTATTCTAACTAAATCATTTTTTTTAAATAATGGATTAAACGGGTCATGAATCATACTTAAGACCGTACCAACCAGTTAAACATGACTAAAAGGGTCAAACACGACATGATTCATGTATAAGTCATGAGCCAACATGGTTCGTTAGCTAATGGTCTATGAGTCGACATAACACATTAATTAATGAACATGGTTAGGTTGTGTCGAATCGATCCGATCTGATCTCTTTTGACACCTCTATTTCACATATATTTAAATGTATTGTATTAAATTATTACATTAGCTAATATTTCAAAGTATATTAAGTTTACAAAATAGAACATCAAAAGCTTTAATAGACGTATGATGTCCCAATTTTTAAGTAATTAAGCCTAATAAAACTTTACTATACCGTAAGTAATATATCAAATGTTTATTAGCTTTAAAAAATGAGACAATAAAGATCATTATAAACTTTTAATGTCATGATTTTTAAACTTAATGAACTTATAATGTATTATATTTATTTAATTTATATTGAGTATTTTTTCATACTTTAAAATTAAGAGTAATGTTAAAGATATTTTTTTATGTACTCTCTTATTTATTGGATGACAAGTGTCATTTCATTTTAAATACAAGTTATAATATTTACGATAATATTTAGGAGTGTAAATCGAATGTACACGACTGGACCTACTAATTGTTACAATTGTTGGTTCATTAGATCGTAATTCATTGAAAATTCAACACGATAATTTGTGAACATAAAATAATAGATGACACAATTTGTTACTCATGATTCACAAACACCGTGATAATGTCTAAATACAAACCCATTTATCCTAAATTTATTTTAAGCAAAATATATAATAACTATATAGTTTGATATGGGAGTTATAAGTAACTAAGTCTTTGTAACCTAACCACCCTTATCTTAAAAGAGAGATAGATTTATTCCTAAAATTTTATATGGATGTTGAGTTCAAGTTATTATTTGATATTTGATTAGCTGAGAAATAGACGAGAGGAAAAAATAAAAAATTTATACATTTTTTATTTAAAAAAGTCTAAATATTTTAAATATGATATAAATTTAAAATATTGTAAAATATTTTTATTAATAAATATATATGAATCATTTAACTGAATAATAATATTAATTATTAATGTAATATATAATTATTTTTTTGTTCTCTTTAGTCAACAAAATTGATATAACTTAATTTATTATTATCATAAAAGTAATCCATCGATTACGATTTTATACGATAATATGTTAATAGTAATTCATTTCATAAAAGTAATTTATCGATCACAATTTTATACGATAATACGTTAATAGTAATTCATTGATTACAATTTTATATAATATTATGTTAATTAAATATGTCAATGTCATTATCCTTTCTCTTTCTTCCCACCAACCCTCCATTTTTTATTTTAATCCGAGTGGACCAGCGCGTTAGTTTACGATGGATTAATTAGTTCACTTTAACACCACGACAAAATATTATTTATTAATTCTCTACTAATAACATTACTTACTTTTCGATTGTAATATTAAATATTTATATATATATATTTTAAAATAAGTACACTATTTTTATATTTTACTACTAAAATATTAAATAATCATTTATTAAAATAATAATAATAATAATAAATATTTTCTCATTTTTATTACATTAATAAAAAAATTTATTATTTTTTTTATCATTGGATGACCATTGTTAATTGTACTTTTACATTTAATTAACTTGTCTTACGTTATTAATGAATATCTTCTCGTGGCTTTTCTTTCGCGGGAAGGTCCCAATACAGTTGGGCTACTAGTTTCAAAAAACTGTCATTGGTTATCGTTTAAACTCCGCGAACGTTTCTGTTCCGCACAAAAGTCGAGCGACTTTCTTCCGTCCCACCCGTTTTGGCCATCATCATCTCCGAGAAACCCACACCCCCCCTATTCTTCTTCATTTTTGTCCCTTCTTTTCCAATTAAACCCTAATTCCTCATCTCTCGTATTTCTCTTCCAATTCCATATCTAATTGAAAATAAAGAAATTGAATGAATACATCTCAAATGGCTAGAGAAAGGACTTCAATTTATCCAGAAGTAATCCAATCCAATCCTGAATCTCTATTTTCCTTTAAAACTAACCATCCATCGTCTTCTTTCTCCAATCCCTACCCTACGATCGACACGAATGATCTTGTTGAGAATCTGTTTCCCGATACCCCGCCTGATTCGAAATCTCCTTCGGCTCCTCCACAAGTCATCGAAGAAGTCATTATCAGAATCCCAGGGGCGATTCTCAATCTCATCGATAAGCGTTACAGTGTGGAGCTTGCTTCTGGTGATTTCAGTATATTACGTCTCGTCCAAGGCGATAACATTGTAGCTGTTCTTGCTCGTGTCGCTGATGAGATCCAATGGCCTTTGAACAAGAATGAGGCCGCTGTGAAACTCGATGAATCGCATTATTTCTTCTCTCTTCAAACCCCAAAGGCACAAGACTCTGGTGGGTCGGGAAGCGATGATGAAAAACAGGAATGTTCAGATGATTTGTTGAATTATGGGTTGACGATTGCGTCAAAGGGGCAAGAGGGTTTGGTGAAGGAGTTGGATGAGATTCTGAAGATGTATAGTGGGTTTTCGGTGCAGAAGATTTCGGAGAAAGGCTATAAAGGGGAGGCTTTAGATGGGACTTTGGCGTTAGAGACTACGCCGGAGGAAATGAATTCTGGGAAGAAAAAGGAATTGATGGAAGAGCAGAGTGCGGCTTATTGGACCACGTTGGCCCCAAATGTGGAGGATTATAGTGGTACTGCAGCGAAGATGATAGCTGCAGGTTCAGGACAGTTGATTAAGGGGATTTTGTGGTGTGGTGATGTAACCGTAGAAAGGCTGAAGTGGGGAAATGAGGTTTTGAAAAAGAGGTTGAATCCACGCTCGAATAAGGAGATTAGTCCTGAAACAATGAAGAGGATTAAAAGGTATGGGCAAGCAAGTAAAATTCTATGGCGTAGTTGTTAAATTTTAACTTTTTTCAAAATTGAATTTTATGATTGAGATTAACTTGAAAAAATTGGAAAGAAAAAATCTAATGGCTAAACTTCCAAACTTACCAGATGTATATTGTATATTATGTAAGTTAGAATGACCGGGGAAAGCAATTTCTTTTAGTGTTAATGTTTTTAAATTTGTTTGGGTTTGGCATGCAGTACTTGTTTGTTCGTTTCAGTTCTATTGGTATCTGGATTTTGTACTTTATTGTTTGTAATTGCATTTATGTCATGTTCTGGCTGTTTTCCATGCAAATGTTACTTAGGGGTAGTTAAATTTACTAAATTTACCATGAGTACGTGAATAAATCTTTTATGTAAAGGATAATGCCACTGTTTTAATTCAGTCATGGTTGAGAATGGTAAAGCACTGAAATTTTATAGGATTCTTTATGTTAACCTTTTGCTATTTTGAAAGTTCAGAATTTAGATTAGTTTTGCGGTTTCAGTCATGGAAAAACACTTACCTATTTCCTTTTTTGGTCAAACATGGACCTTTGTGTTTTTACCACCATATGCTTTTTAAGATGTAAAATGTGTTATGAGTAACACATGGTAACTACGAGTATGTGTGTGACCACAGGAGATATTGTTTCTGTTGGGAAATAACGCAAATTCTCGATAAGTCAAATTTATGAGAAAACAAGAATATAAAAAATAACACACAAATTTGATAACGGAGTTCGGTCAATCTTGCTTACGTCTCCGGACCTGTTGCAGATCTTTTTACTGAAAGATGAGAAATTACACAAGGTGTTTACAACACTCACAACCCACAACCCAATTACACCCAAGAAAATTACTCTCAATTTTCTCTCACAAAAGCTTTGCTCTCTAAGCTTTTCTCTCAATTGGAATGAACACTTTGGATGATTAATTCATTACAATTACACATCTATTTATAGGAAAATTCACTCCTTGAATTACCCTTAAATTAATGGTTCTTTGAATTGCTCCTTGAATTAAGCTCCATATTTTACTCCTTGTTTTGTTCCATGTTTTGCTCCTTAAATTAAGGAGCTTTATAACAATCTCCAACAATCTCCAACAATCTCCCACTTGAAGATTAATTTCAATCTGTCTTCACATCTCGATCAATGCAGTAGCTTTTCTAGTCTTTGTTACTCTAGCAGACCAACTGAAGTTGAGCACAACTTCAGTTTGTCAATAGTCACCACCTTTGTTAACATATCTACTGGATTTTTGCTTCCTTGAATCTTCTCCAGTATTAACACATCATCTTCCAATAGAGATCTGATGAAGTGATAACGAAGTCCAATATGATTGGTTCTAGAATGAAATGCTGAATTCTTTGTCAAGTGTATTGCACTTTCACTATTATTATGCAGAACATTTTTCTCCTGTTTGAATCCCAGTTCAGTTAACAAACCTTGAAGCCATATCATCTCTTTACTAGCTTCAGTTACTGCTACATACTCAACCTCTGTAGTGGATAGAGTGACAATTTTCTGTATTTGTGACATCCAACTAACAACTGTAGTTCCAACAGTAAATATATAACCGGTGGTGCTTCTTTCGTGATCAACTTCACCTCCAAAGTCTGCATCTACGCACTTGTACTTTTAACTCTCCTTTACTAAAGTACAAGCAGTTTTCTGTGGTGCCTCGCAGATACCTCAAAATCTACTTGACTGCTTCCCAATGAGTTTTTCCTAGATTTGACATAAATCTACTAACAACTCCCACCGTACGCCAATGTCCGGTCTCGCATGCACTATTGCAGACATCAAACTTCCAATGGCCGAGGCATAAGGAACCTTAGCCATGAATTTTCTCTCTTCCTCCGTCTCGAGGGACCGATCCTTTTATAGGCAAAAATGATCGACCAAGGGTGTGCTAACCGGCTTCGCATCACCCATGTCAATCTCGCAAAACACGATTGATGTATTCTGCGAGATAACCGCAAGGATCTTTTCTTCTTATTTTTATGATTTGCATTCCAAGAATCTTCTTTCTTTGGACCAAGTCTTTCATGTCAAACTCCTTTGACAATTCTTTCAACCTTTTAATATCATCAATATCCGAACCTCGCTACTAACATATCATCAACATAAAGTAGTAAAATGATATAACTGGACCTATATCTCTTGAAGTAGCAACAATGGTCGCATTGCACTACGGAAACCTTCCTCAGGTACGAAGTCACAAACTTTACGTACCATTGTCTCGGGGCCTGTTTCAGGCCATACAAACTCTTCTTAAGTCTGCACACCATGTTCTTCCCTCTTTCTGAGAAACCTTCTGGTTGGTTCATGTATATCTCTTCATCTAAATCTCCGTGAAGGAATGCAGTCTTCACATCCAACTGTTCAAGATAAAGATCTTCAATGGCTAAAATACTCAATACTGATCTGATAGTATTGAGCTTCACAACGGGAGCGAAAATGTCAGTGTAGTCAACTCCTTCCTTCTGTTGAAACCCTTTAACAACTAGGCGGGCTTTGTATCTCTTGGAACCATCATGCTCCTCTTTCACCCGGTACACCCATTTGTTGTGAAGTGCCTTCTTTCCCATAGGTAACTCAGCTAGTTCGTATGTCACGGTTGGAAATGAGAGATTTCATTTCTTTTTTCATAGCAAGCTCCCACTTGTTGGAATCTTGAGTCTGATAAGCTTCATCATAGTATTCAGGCTCCCCTCCATCAGTCAGCAACATATAGTTCATGTATCTCCTGTTAGGCACATGAGGTCGAGAAGACCTTCTCAATACAGGAGCTGGAGTAAGAGGTTGTGGTGTGTCGGAATGCTGTGTACTGTTCTGTCCAACAAGTTCCTCTGGCTGAGGACTTGTTACAATTGGTTCTGTTGCGGAACTATCTAGGGCATCATCTGCATTTGCAAATACGGACTCATTCTGCTCTGAGTCATTGGCGTCTATTTTATGCATGTCCTTATACATCATCCTTTCGTTGAAAATCACATCTCTGCTACGGATAACTTTCTTGTTTTCGTCATCCCAAATGTGGTAGCCAAACTCATCCTCACCATAGCCGATGAATGTGCATTTCTTAGATTTGGGATCAAGCTTATTCCTGCCTTGATCACTGATATGCACAAATGCTACACAGTCGAAAACTTTTAGATGTGATAGTTTCACCTCTTTTTTGCTCCATACCTCCTCTGGTATTCTATGCTCCAATGGAACAGATGGGCCTCGGTTGATGAAGTAAGCTGCTGTGTTGACTGCTTCTGCCCAGAACTGCTTCGGTAAACCTGACTGTATACGAATGCTTCTGGCTCTTTCTGTCAACGTTCGGTTCATACGCTCAATTACACCATTGTGTTGAGGCGTGCCTGGCACAGTTTTTTCCATTCTGATCCCGTGCTCATAGCATAAATTTTTGAATCTGGTGTCTTCATATTCACCACTATTATCGGTTCTGAGCTTTTTGATCTTCAAACCCGTCTCATTTTCCACCATAGCTTTCCATCTTCTGAAAGCCTCAAATACTTCGGACTTATGCTTTAGAAAGTAAACCCATACCTTCCGAAAGTGATCATCGATGAAAGTCACGAAGTATTGTTTCCCACCAATGGATGAGACGGTTGTTGGTCCCCAAACATCAGAGTGAATAAGCTCTAGCTTTTCCTTCTTTAGGGTTTTGCCACTTGTCTGAAAGCTGACTCTCTTTTGCTTTCTAAGTATGCAATCTTCACACATGTCCATCTCTACAGACTGTAGACTTGGAAGTTTTCCTTTTGAGTGCATAATCTTCATCCCCTTCTCACTCATGTGGCCTAGTCTCTGGTGCCACAGATTTGGTGTTTCATTGCCTGCTGTAATTGTGATTGAACAATGTGCTTCTGTTGTCATGTAAAGAGTGCCACTTTTCTTGCCTCGAGCAACTGTCATTGCACCCTTTGAAATCTTCCAATCATCACCATGGAAGATCGTAGTGTAGCCTTCACTGACCAACTGCCCTACTGAGATTAAGTTTCTTCTGAGGTCAGGAATATGCCTGACATCCTTCAGCTCCCAAACAGACCCGTTTAACTTAATCTTCACTACACCTTTGCCAATAATAGCACATGGTTGATCATCACCAAGATATACCTTTCCAAGGTTTCCGGGGACATATTTCTCGAAGAATTCTTTCTGTGAAGTAGCATGGAATGATACTCCAGAGTCTAACACCCAAGATTCTTCCTTGCTCTCCAAAGAGCATATCAATGCATCATCCCCTCCTGAGGTGGAAATAACATTTGCCTCTGTCTTCACTTGTTTGTCCTTCGGTGCATTCTTGCACTGATTTTTGTAGTGCCCTGTTCTTCCACAATTCCAACACTCGATAGTCTTCGAGCTATGGGAATTATTAGGATTCCTAGATTTGGACCTCCTGTCCTTTGATCTACCTCGGTAGTCTGTTCTACCACGTCCATTCCCTTTAGTTGAATTTCTTCCTCTTGACTCTGTATGCAAAACTGAAGAGGTTGACGATTCACCTGACTCTCTACGTCGGATCTCTTCACTGAGAACCAAATCACGAACATCGTCAAATTTTAACTTATTGCTTCCCGACGAGCTACTCACAGCCGTGACAGTAACATTCCAGCTTTCTGGTAGAGAAGACAAAAGTATCAATGCTTGTATTTCTTCATCGAATTCAATTTCCACTGAACTCAACTGGGTTGTGACTGTGTTGAGTTCATTGAGATGTTGAGCTACCGATGCGCCTTCCATCATCTGCAAATTAAACAAACGCCTCATCAAGTGCACTTTGTTTGAGGTTGATAGCTTCTCATACATATTGGAGAGAGCTGCCATAAGACCCGCCGTGGTCTTTTCCTTTGCTATGTTGAAAGCAACATTACGGGATAATGTCAATCGAATAACTCTGAGGGCTTGTCTGTCTAGAAGATTCCAATCTTCTTCCTTCATAGCCTCTGGCTTCTTATCTGAGAGAGGTTGATATAGATTTCTTTGATATAAATAATCCTCTATCTGCATTTTCCAAAACCCAAAATCTGTGCCATCGAATTTCTCAAGTTTCACCCTTCCTTTATCTGCGGCCATTACTCCCACTCAAATCTGACTTTTTCCGGATCGTTTTTGACTATTTCTGCAAACCACCGTGTATTAGAACACCTCCGTCAACGAACAAATATCGTCAACAAAATTTCACTATTCACGTAATTCACTATTCATGTGAATAGTAACTTTGCAAGAAATTGACAGAAATCACCACCAAAAGCTCTGATACCAATTATTGGGAAATAACGTAAATTCCTGATAAGCCAAACTTATGAGAAAGCAAGAATATAAAAAATAACACAAATATGATAACAGAGTTCGGCCAATCTTGCTTACGTCTCCGGACCTGCTGTAGATCTTTTTACTGAAAGATGAGAAATTATACAAGGTGTTTACAACACCCACAACCCAATTACACCCAAGAAAATTACTCTCAATTTTCTCTCACAAAAGCTTTGCTCTCTAAGCTTTTCTCTCAATTGGAATGAACACTTTGGATGATTAATTCATTACAATTACACATCTATTTATAGGAAAATTCACTCCTTAAATTAATGGTTTCTTGAATTAAGCTTCATGTTTTGCTCCTTAATTTGCTCCTTAAATTAAGAAGTTTTATAACAATCTCTAACAGTTTCAACCCAATTTGCTGTTTTGAAACATGAACTTGACATAGGAGAAGAAAGAATGAAATATAGGCTTTCTGTTGTTTCAAATTTATAGTACTTTGGTGGTCATGCATGTACACCTTGAAATCTCTCAGCGTAAATGTTTGTGCAGGGTTAAGAGGGTGACTAGAATGACGGAAAAAGTAGCTACAGGTGTCCTTTCTGGGGTTATCAAAGTATCTGGATTCTTTACAAGTTCGGTTGCTAACTCAAAAGTGGGGAAGAAATTTTTTAGCCTTCTTCCTGGAGAAATTATACTAGCATCGCTGGATGGTTTCAGTACGTTGCTGATTTCAATCTCCTTATATATATATTGTCTTGTTTAGTTTTGTTTTGTTTTGCTGATTATCTCCATATTTTGTGGCTGGGGATTTTCTTTAGTAAAAATTACCAAATTTTCTGTTTACAACTTTTCACTATAATTTAATCTAGGATCGGTACCTTTTTGGTACACATATTATTATTTTGGTACTCATTAACGTCCAAGTTCTTTTACAGTACTTTAAAAATACATATATTTTTCAAAAGGTACCAATTTTGTCAAAAACAATTTTTATGCACAAAAAATAATATTTATTTTTTATTTTCTTTCGTCCTTTCTCTTGTTTCCTTCTCTCTTTCTCACACCACTATTTATTTTATAAAATTATCCATCATTTCTTTTTTTTAATAAACCTTAACTCCAAACCCTAAATCTTAAATCCTAAACCCTAAACCTCAAATCTCAAACATTAAATCCTAAACTAAACTTAAATCCTAATCCCAAAGGAGAGAGAATGAGAAAAAGATTAAAAATAATAATAAAAAATTTAAAGGACTAAAATATCCTTCAACTTTTTGTACGCATGTTTCTTTTTTGACCAAATTGTTATCTTTGGGATAATTTGGGTATTTATAAGGGCTCGATACTTTAGTGGTATCCTTATCATAATATTAAACTAGTATACTAGTAATCCTCCATTTAACAAAAGATACAATATTTGTCCAATTTTGAAAAAAAAAACCCTAATTTATAGAAGGACAATTTTATCTTTAAGAAAAAATATTTATTAGTTTATGTCTTCTCTTATATTTTTTGTTCATTTCATTGCAAAAAAAACAATATCCATCATAGTAATCATGTCTATGTTGTGCACGGAAGCAATAAATAACGATATATGAATATATCAAAACAGTAAAAGGACATAGAATTTATTTGGTTCGAAAATTTGCCTAGGTCCACGAGAGGCAGCAGATTTTTTTACTAATAATATCTCTCAAGTATTTCCCCAAACTCACAGAAAACTCTCAAACTTACTAAGTATTTTCTCTCTTTGAGTTTGCTTATACTCTCTCTGATTTTTTCTGATTTTTGTCTTATTCTTCAATGCATGAACTCCTCCATATTTATAGATGAATCAAGGCTCTTTTTTCCTAAATTATGCCATAATTTAAGCCTTAAATTATGCCACTAATTTCCTTAAATTAAGTTACAAATTAGGTCACTAATTTGTTATTTTTTAGAGCCAATATTCAACAATCTCTACCTTGGCGAAAAAGTTCATAACATTGCCTCCAAATGCACCCTAGGTGCTTTAAGCTCGAGAGATGTTGATCAAGTTTAAGCAGTGTTGAAACTTGATCCCTGTAACCACCTTTGTAAGCATATCTGTAGGGTTATCCGCAATCCTAACTTTCTAGAGTATAACATTCCCTTCATCGACGATTTCTCGAACAAAATGAAATCGAACATCGATGTGCTTGGTGCAACCATGATGAACTTGCTTCTTTGCCAAACAAATGGTACTCTGGCTATCGCAGAAAACCTCTACATTCTTCTAAACAATACCCAAATCCTTGGTCAACCCGAGAAGTCATATAGCTTTTTTGAATGCTTCTATTACAACCATATACTCTGCCTCTGTAGTAGACAAAGCTACAGTTGACTATAATGTTGATCTTCAACAAACTGGTCCTCCTACCATTGTGAACACACAACCAGTTGTACATCGATGCTTAACCAGATCTCCTGCATAGTTAGAATCCACATATCTGACTAGATGCTTGCCTTCAGTCTTGTCTCTCTCAAACTTCAAACCAATATCCACAGTATCATAGATGTATCGTAGAATCCACTTTATTGCTTGCCAGTGTCCTTTATCGGGATTATATGTACCAACTTACCATACCAACAACATGAGAAATATCAGGTCTGGTGCAAACCATTGCATACATCAAGGCACCAACAACATTTGCATATGGAACACGCTTCATTTGCTTCTTCTCATCGGTGGTGCTAGGTGACATCAATGCACTCAATTGAAAGTGAGGAGCAAGCGGTGTACTTACTGGTTTGGTTTTCTCATCAATGTCAAACCTGTGTAGTACTTTCTTCAGATACTGGGTTTGTGTCAGACAGACTGTGCTTACAACTCTATCTCTTGTGATTTCCATCCCAAGAATTTTTTTAGCTACTCCAAGATCTTTCATTTCAAATTCTGAATTCAATAGAGCCTTCAATCTGTCGATCTTCACCTTGCTCTTAGATGCATTCAACATATCATCAACATATAAGAGCAAATAAATGATGGTACCGTCTTGGAGTTTCCGAAAGTATACATAGTGATCAAATTGGCTGCGTATGTACTTATGCTCTATGATGAAGCTATCAAAGTATTGGTACCATTGTTATGGTGATTGCTTCAAACCATAAAGTGACTTGCTCAGCTTGCAAGCCCAATTCTCACGTCTTGGAACTTTGAAGCCATCGGGTTGAGACATGTAGATCTCTTCGTTCAAAGTACCATGGAGAAAAGCTGTTTTTGACATCGAGTTGAGCTAACTCGAGATCAAACTGTGCTACCAAAACCAATAGTATCCGAATAGATGAATGCTTAACAACAGGTGAGAATACCTTATCGTAGTCTATTCCTTCTTTCTGAGCATAGCCTTTTGTTACCAATTTGGCTTTGTATCTGATGTTGTCTTTACCAGGAACTCCTTCCTTCTTGACATAGACCCATTTGTAGCCAATAGTTTTCTTTCCTTTGGGAAGTTGAACCAACTCCCAAGTCTGATTCTGGTGTAGAGACTTCGTCTCTTCATCCATTGCCATCTTCCATTTCATACTATCAACTTTCTGCACGGCTTTTCTATAAGTGCATGGGACATCATCATCAATTACTGGAAGTGCGAATGTTACCATGTCTATGTATCTAGTAGGCTTCCTATTCTTCCTTCTTGGTCGAGTAGTGGCAATAGATTCTGGCTGTTGATTGATCGGTAGTGATGGTGAGAGAACCTCCACCTCAACTAAGATCTCTTCTTGATTATCAATTTCATTTTCACCATAATCGGTAGTCGGTGCAATCTTTTTTTGGATCTTCTAGAGTCTCAAGCATCACCTTAAAAAGAGTATTTGGACTTTCATTCTCTTTCTCTAAATTTGTCTGTCTCAGCATAACAGACTCGTCAAATGTGACATCTCAACTTAAGACGATCTTCTTGGATTCACCACACCTAAGTCGAAATCTTTTAACTCCTTCCTTAAAGCCTAAGAAAATATCTTTTTTTGCTCTAGGATCCAGTTTGGATTCACTAACATGAAAATATGCAGGACATCCAAATATTCAGAATGAATCATAATCAGAAGCAGGTTGTCCAGTCTATACCTCTTTAGGAGTTTTCCTATCTAATGCAGTCGCAGGAAGTCTGTTGACTATATAAGTTGCATATGACGAAGTCTCAGCCCAAAATGTTTTGCTCAATTTGGATTGAGATAGCATACATCGAACTTTCTTAACCAAAGTACGATTCATTCGTTTTGCAACTCCATTCTGCTGTGGTGTACAAGGAACTGGAAAATGTTTGATTATCCTTTCATCTTGACAAACTTTGAGAAAGGGATCTGATTTGTACTCGCCATCATTATCAGATCTAAACCTCTTAATTTTCCTTCCTGTCTTAGTCTCGATCATTTTCTTCCATTTAAGAAAGATATCTAGAACTTCATATTGTGACTCATGGTGTATATCTAGACATATCTAGAGAAATCATCAATAAAAGTCACAAACCAGCGTTTACCTCCAAGTGAAGCATTCTTGGAAGGGCTCTATACATCCGTGTGAATATAATCAAGAGATCCCTTAGTACGATGAATGGTAGTGCCGAACTTGACTCTTGTTTGTTTTCCCATTACACAATGCTCGCAGAAATCAAACTTTCTAGTCTTGACACCTTTCAAAAGACCTTGCTTCATTAAGCCTTGCAAAGCCTTTTCACCGAAATGCCCTAAACGCATGTGCCACAGGTGGGAAGAATCATTTGTTTTTTCTTCATAACTGCTTGAGATAGCTGCTCTTCCTATAACTGTACTCCCATCTAGGAAATATAAGTTCGCCTTCCGAGTACTCTTCATCGCTACAAATGCACCTCGTACAACTTTCAAGACTTTATTTTCCAATGTTACCTTGTAACCATCAAAATCTAGAATACCTAAAGAAATAAGGTTTTTCTTTAGGTCAGGAATATACCTTACATTTGTAAGTCGTTTGATTGTACCATCGTGCATCTTTAGTCATACTGTTCCGATCCCTTTTGTCTGATAGGCATTGTCGTTGCCCATAAGTACAACTCTTCCATCGAGCTTCTCAAAACTCGAAAATCAACGTCTGTTCGGACACATATGATAAGAACATCCAGAATCAAGAATCCATTTATCTGAGTAGGTATCTGATGATGAAATTGAAAAGGCTGATTCTTCATCTTCATCTACCTTCTGTGCAATGTTTGCATTTGACTCGTTTTTGTTTGGACAATCTTTCTTCTAGTGCCCTTTCTGGTGACAATAGGCACACTCGTCCTTCGCAGGATGTCTTCTGGATGACTCTTCTCTAGATTTTGATCTGGATCGTCCCTATTATTTGATCCGCCAGATTTTTTGTTGTTCATCCTACCTCTGGCTGCCGCCAATGCTTCTGATATTGAGTCTCTGTGATCATGTTGATCCTTTTTCTGGTACTCATTATTTACCAAAGCATTTGAAACATCTATGAATTTAATCTCATCTTTTCTATATAACAGGGTTGTGGTTAAATGCTCATAGTTCTCAAGTAATGAATTCAGCAACAACAAAGTTTTATCTTCATCGATAATTTCAACATCTAAATTTTGTAGATCGGCCAAAATTTTATTGAAATTATCTAAGTGTTTAATCGTAGGGGTACTTTTCTTATACTGGAAACGGAAAAGTTTCTTCTTCAGATAGAGTCTGTTCTCACTTTTCGTCATGTACTTGTCCTCTAGTTTCTTCCAGAGAAATGCGGCTACATTCTCTTTCATGACAAAGTACTTCTGATCTTTTCCTAAGCAGAATCGTATTATGCCACAAGCTTGTCGGTTGACATAATTCCAATATTCATTTGAATAATCTTCTGACCTAGTCTTCAAGGCTATATTAGATCGTTCTCAGAACAATAGATCTAATACTTCACATTGTCACATGCCAAAGTTATTGGTGTCGTCGAATTTTTCCACCTCAAACTTTGCATTGGATAACATAGTTCTTCGAGTAGAACAAGTTGGTTTGTTAGAAATTCTAAGGTTAGCTTGTTCACCTTTTTCGATTTCTCTTTTATCAGCCATAAGTACAAACGGATAATAGAAATTTTGCACTTACAACTTAAAACAGTGTTTTCCCAAATTTTATACCTTATTTGAAAAAAAAAAGTCTACAGTTGAATCCAGAATGATGCAATTAGATAGGAATAGGTCCGAATCAGCTAGAAACGGATGAAAAACGAACCAACTTGGTTCAAATATCACTAATGATTGAGTTGACTCAATTGCTGGCAGCAGCACTCCGGAGGCTTCTGGCGGTGATTCTGACTTCCGATTTGAGCAATTCTTTCACCGTTGCGTTCGTCTCGTCGAGAGCTTCAATTTGATATATAATACTGCTATATTTGGCTCTGATACCAATTTGTTGTGTACGGAAGTAATAAATAGTGGTATAAGAATATATCAAAATGGTAAAAAGACAAAATTTACATGATTCAAAAATTCGCTTAAGTCCACGGGAGGCAACAAATATTATTGAACTGAATAGAAAATATACAGAATACAGATACAGATTTCCTTACTAATAATATCTCTCAAGTGTTTCTCCAAACTCACAGAAAACTCTCAAACTCATTAAGTATTTTCTCTCTTTGAATTTGCTTATGCTCTTTCTGATTTTTGCCTTATTCTTCAATGCATGAACTCCTCCATATTTATAGATGAAGTAAGGCTCCTTATGCCACTAATTTTCTTAAATTATGTCACAAATTAGGCCACTAATTTCTTTAAATTATGTCACAAATTTGTTACTTTTTAGAGTTAATATTCACAATGGTTGGAGGACTAGTTTGTTAGAGATCAACATTACAGTCAATTGTAGCTTTGTTTACTACAGAGGGCAGAGAGTATGACTATAACATAAGCATTCAAAGAAGTTATATGGCTTCTTAGATTGACCAAGGATTTGTATATTATTCAGAAGAATGTAGAGGTTTTCTGCGATAGCTAGAGTGCCATTTGTTTGGCAAAGAACCAAATTCATAATGGTTGCAGCAAGCACATCGATGTTCGATTTTATTTTGTTCGAAAAATCGTCTATAAAGGGAATGTTATACTCCAGAAAGTCGGGACTGCAGATAACCCTGGAGATATGCTTACAAAGGTGGTTATAAGGATCAAGTTTTAATAATCCACTCTTTCATCCTTTTGTCATACCCTTGACACTATCCCATTTTTTCGTCCACTATTTGCCCTTCACTGTTTGCTACAAAAAAAATATAGTTTTTATTTAAATTAAAGTTAAAACAACCATAAATTCATTTGAAACATCTTTTCGGTCAATGATGGCGACTATTGTTAACTCGTTTCCTCTAATCTTCTTGATCCTTTATCCTTTTTTAACCACCTTGTGTTCTATCAAAACTACTTTTACCGTAGATTTGATTGAATATACGGTGTTGGTAAAGGATAAAGGGGTCAATTAAATCTAAAGGAATGAACTAGTGATAGTGGTGGTCAAGGGTATAGATTGGTACTACAAATAAGTTATTGGTGGCCTAACTATAGCTTCCGTAAAAAAATACAGTTTTAGATTGTTTTGTAACAAATTGTGAAAGTTAGTTGGCGATAAAAATATCAGGGGTAGGAATGAGATGCTGATGAAGGTTGACGGTATAGGATGGTATTAGATATTTGAGTGGAATATGGCTGTTTTTTATGCCCGTGGGATTCTAGATTCTGTAATATTTAGTTCATGTTGTTAGGCTGAAAAATATACAGATTTCACTTTTTCACATTGAAGAGAAGCCATATTTAAAAGGGTTCTTTTGAAGGAATTAAAAAAAATTGTTAATAGATTAACTTCCGATGTTGCAAGGGTAAGGTTTCTAGGTTGGTTTCATTAAGATTTGATCTTTTTATGTGACTATCTTGATTCATGCTCAACTTTGAGTTCATCTAAGTACAAATCTTTAATGACTAATCAATGTAAACCTTGCTCTTTCAACAAGGGAAACAATTCATCGTGAATGCTCCTTCCATGCCCTCTTTTTTTTCCTCTCTCTCCATATCACATTGATTTCAAATACATCTGAAATGAATTAGTTTATTCTTCCATTTTATTATTCCGTCTGCTTATCAGTATTTAACAAGAAATTCAGAATTTGTCAAGTGTTCTGCTTTTTCGGCAAATGAGATGAAATTTGGTTCTCATAATCCCTGAACTTACACTTGGCTTTTCAGTACAAATTTTTCTTAGTGATCTTTTATGTTCCATGGATTTTTATTTTTCTCTGTTACACGAGATATAACCATCAATCATGATGTTTTATGGTCATTTTTTAAATCTCTGATTACCTGTATATATGGATTCTCTTAGCACTCCGGTGGCCTAAATTTTTGGATACTTAAACACCTATTCCTTAGTTTTATGCAAATTTTGATCAATTTAGAGCATTAAGTGCTCACATCTATGTTCATATACATATGATACGTGTTGGACATTGGTACTCGATTTAACATAGCATCCCTCTGCCTCAATCTATATTCTGTTTCTGTTCATTTGGATTCTGAAGGAAGTCATTCCCTTTTCCCCTCTACTTGGTTTGAGAATGCCAGTTATTGACTGTGCATTTATTTACTTTATCACCCAAGTAAATTAAGAACTAGTCATGCCATTAAGATTATTTCACCATGCAATTTTGAGTGTTTCTATTGGTTGCAGAGTTTGGCAACTTTTATTACTGATAGTGTCATCTGTGGAACATGAATTCAGTGTAATAGCTTTTAGTTACCTTTTTAGTAATATGTTCTAGACAGTTTTCTTAGATACATGACAGTATCAAACAATTCATATTCTCAGTATTAAAGTTTTTTTGTTTGTTTTGCTTGAAAATAGACAAGGTTTGTGATGCTGCCGAAGTAGCCGGGAAAAAAGTCATGTCAACATCGCATGGTGTGACTACTGAGCTGGTCTCTCAGAGGTAAACTTAACCAGATTTGTAAACCTTACACTGAATTAGCAACCAAATAGTAAATACTAGCAAGAATAGAAGTAAATACACTAAACTGAATGGTGATTTGATTTGTAGACAGTTAACATTAGGTACACTTTAAAAGGTTGGGAACTGAAGTTTACCTCATCACTAGAATTGCAAGGCTCAGTGACTATCAGCATTTTGCTTATGAGTATAACATTGAAAATAAGAATGAGTTTCAGAGAATGTTTATTCTACAGGTATGGGGAAGAAGCAGCAAAGGCTACGAGTGAGGGACTTGGTGCTGCTGGGCATGCCATGGGGACTGCATGGACTGCATTTAAGATCCGTAAGGCACTCAATCCGAAAAGCGTTCTAAAATCTTCATCTCTTGCAAAATCTGCTGCTAAAGCCACAGCTGCTGGAGTGAAGTCTAAAAGTTCTAAAAGTAATCAGGGAAGGGAGTTAATCAGTAGTGAAAAAGGAAACTAGGTATTGTCTACCCTTGCTTCCTCCAAAAGTGACTTGAAACATAGGAAATCACCCAAAAGAGAAATAATAGTATCTTCCTTATTTTGTACTGTAGGTGGAAATTAGATGTGTGTATAATTTGATTGTATTTATCATAAAATTGTAAAATTGATATTTGTTCTATTGATTAGTGCAATCATAAAACTATGAGTAATATTGTATACAATAAGTGACTTATTAGTATTGGATTTTATATTAAATTAAAAAGATGAGATATTGAAGGAATAGGACTACTTAGGTTTTCATGTCTACAGACATTTTTCTTGAACTATAGTTTTCTAAAACCATAGTTTTCATGTATAGCTGTACGTTACGTTTGTTTACAGCAGAAATTAGAACATATCAACTGCTTGCTACCTTTTCAACCAGTGAAATGGCTAACCTAATACAACTTGGGAAGGTGTAACTTGAGCTTGCAAAGCCATGTATGAAGAATTGATGTCAAAGCCATGAATTTTGGGTCTGAATTGGTTGTATTCTTTGGTATATGGTTTAATGTGTTTCTTAGTCCAACTCCAACTGAAAACTTTATTTTAGTACAATTTTCACACTATTTTTTCATCTTTAACGCACAAAATATCACACTAAAAAGTATATATATGTAAATATATATTTTTGTAAAAGTAGAATATTCTTTTGCACCAAAATTTGCCCCAAAGAGGCTCTAAATCTTTGTACTACAATAAGTGCAAAGTTCTATGGTCTTTTTGAAGAAAATTTGATACAAAAATTGCCCTAAAATAAAGTTTTAGGTCTCTTTGGAGTTGCTCTTATTTGTACATGGAACATCAATTTTTTTTTTCAGCTACATTATTTGCATTGTTCACAATGGACATTACTTGAGCAATGAATGCTTTATTCATTTATTTTAAGAATTGAGATGTTTACCAACTCATGTATGGGTTTTAAGCCCTTAGCCATATGTCACGTCCTGCCCAAAATGTCCCTAAAAATCCAAATGTTGGCTGCCTAAAGGATTTAGACATATGGAAAGTTCTAGAGTTGCCTAGAGAAGTCTAGAAAGGGCTAGAGTTGGACGGACTCAACTCAAGCTTGAAGACCCTAGATTGTTCCCGAGAGCACACTTGCTGGAGGGGTGCTAGAATGGGCCGGAACGTTCTAGAATGCGCCGGATGGTTCGGGAAGGATGTGGAAGCCGCTGGAAGCTTACGGAACGTCCCGGAAGGATGTAGAAGCTGCTGGAAGCTTGCGGAACATCCCGGAAGGTGCATGAAGGAGCTAGACAAACCTAGAAGACTCTAGAGTTGGCTAGAAGATCCTAGAACCTTGTGGCATGTTGTACATAATACTAGAAGACTCATGTACATTCTAGACTAGGAAGACTCTAGAAAGTGGTGGCATGCTCTTAAGCTTAGAGCCACACTATAAATAGACCACTTGGTCTTCATTTGCATTCATCTTGGAAAATCTTGGGAAATTGTAACATAAACTCTCTCTAGAGCAATACAAAGCATTCTTTGCAAACTCTCTTGTTAATCTCTTTGGAGAATTCGTTCGGGAAAGGCAGGCTTAGTGCAACGGAACGTGCTAAGTGCCGCACGATCGCTATTGAAACTTTAAGGTCGTGACAGTTGGTATCAAAGCAGGTTAAAGTGTCTCTATCTTTGGCAAAAATGAAGAACACCGCCCCAGCTACACCAAGCATGGACGTTCCACCAATGGAACGTGGCCGTGAGGAAGTTCGGAAAGCCCCAAAGGAATCTCGAGCCAAGTCGAAAGACTTGCTTTCTAGCTTGGAAGCACGAGTGGGAAGTGCGCAGACGCCCAGGGAGCCGTTCTCGACCGGGTTGACAACTTAGAGGAGCGTTGCAATGGCTTGGAGGCCGAGGATGTGGAAATTCATGCAGCGGTTAAGATGTCACTCAACGAGCTAGATGGTGGATTAAGGCAAGAGATCGATGGGTTAAAGGCGGAACTTGCCAAGGTAAGGGATCTTGTCCAAAGAGAACTCACTAATGTATTGCATAGAATGGAGGATATGGGTGGTGATCTAGCTCTATGTAAGCGGGCTATGGCCGCGGGGACTAGTGCAACCACCGTCATTGAGGCTAAGAGGGTAGATGTTCCCAAGCCCAAGACCTTTAATGGCGTTAGGAACGCCAGGGAAGTGGAGAACTTCTTATGGGGGCTTGAACAATACTTTGAGGCTACTGGCATAACGGACCATGCCAGCAAGATCCGAACTGCAGCCATGTATCTATTCGACACTGCGATGTTGTGGTGGAGACGGAGGCATGGAGATGTGCAACGAGGGGTTTGCACAATTGATACCTTTGATGACTTCAAAAGGGAGTTCAAGATGCAGTTCTTCCCCGTAAATGCTGAAGAGGAAGCTAGAGGACGATTGCGACGGTTAAAGCAAACGGGTAGTATAAGGGACTACGTGAAGGAGTTCACAACCCTGTTGCTTGAAGTTCCTGACACATCCGACAAGGATGCCCTATTCTTGTTTATGGATGGTCTCCAATCATGGGCTAATTTGGAGCTCAAGCGACGTGGTGTCCAAGACTTATCTTCGGCCATCGCAACTGCGGAGAGCTTTATTGACTACTCTACAAACAAGGAGGGCTCAAAAACCTCAGATAAAAAGTTTGGTGGAGGAAAGAGTGGTGGAGGCCATGCTAAGAGTCAGGGTCCCAAAAATCCTAAGGACGGCTCCTCATTCAAGCCACGGGACAAAGGGAAGGAGAAGGAGGATCGGAATGCCTCGAAGCCCCGTGTGACGTGCTTCATATGCGACGGACCGCATTGGGCACGTGAATGTCCGAAGAGGAAGGCCTTGAGTGCCTTAGTTGCCTCCACACACAACCAAGATGGAGGTGATTCGGACGATGGTGCAAAGATGGGTTCTTTGCGCCTACTTAGTGCATTGCAGAGCGCCCCGAAGACCCCTAAAGGTTTGATGTACGTGGATGCCACCATCAATGGGAAGATCGCCAAAGCATTGGTCGACACAGGTGCATCGCACAACTTTGTTTCAGTGGAAGAAGCAAAGAGACTCGGCCTAAAGGTTGTCAATGGAGGGGGTTCTCTCAAAGCAGTTAACTCAGCAGCACTGCCATTACATGGAGTCGCTCGAGGAGTTAAGGTCAGTCTCGGTGCTTGGACTGGCCAAGTGGACTTGTCGGTGGCGCCATGGACGACTTCTCTATTGTATTCGGCATGGAGTTCTTGGACCGGTAAGAGCTTTCTTGGTGCCATGTTCAAACTCTATGTGCATCACGGATGGTGCGAAGGCATGTGTGGTACCGACGGAGAGGACCACCAGACCTACTATCCAAGCTCTCTCGGCGCTTCAATTCAAGAAGGGGTCAAGAGGGATGAAGAGAGTTATTTGGCCATCCTAAAGGAATACGATGATGAAGAGGCGTCACCAAAGCCAAGCTTGCCGACGGAAGTGCAAGTGTCCTAAACAGTTCAAAGACGTAATGCCTAAGCATTACCTGAACGGTTACCTCCAAGGAGGGAGGTAGACCATGAAATAGAGTTGGAACCCGGTACTGTGCCACCAAAGAATGAGCCCATATCGGATGGCAAACTCGTAGTTGGCGACTACGAAAGCAACTCGATGAATTGCTTTGGATGCCGGCTTCATAAGGCCCTCCAAAGCCCCATTTGGTGCCCCTGGTTCTCTTCAAAGGAAGAAGGATGGCTCGGCCGCGAACGTGCATCGACTATAGAGCTCTAAATAAGATCACGGTCAAGAACAAGTATCCTATCCCTCTTATTGCTGATTTGTTTGATCAATTGGGGAGTGCAAGATACTTCACAAAATTGGACCTACGATCGGATACTACTGTGCACGCATAGCCAAGCGGAGATGAGCCCAAGACTACTTGTGTAACTGTGTATGGTGCCTATGAGTTCCTTGTTATGCCATTCGGTCTCACAAATGCACCTGCCACCTTCTGTACTTTGATGAACAAGATTTTCCATCCCTACCTCGATCGGTTCGTGGTAGTCTATCTTGATGATATTGTGATATATAGCCGGACTTTGGAAGAACATCTAGAGCATTTGAGGAAGGTGTTCGAGGTCCTGAGGGAGAATGAGCTATATGTCAAGAAGGAAAAATGTTCCTTTGCCCAAGACGAAGTGATGTTCCTAGGGCATAGGATAAAGGATGGAAAACTGATGATGGATGGTGCTAAAGTGAAAGCCATCCAGGAATGGGAGCCTCTCACCAAGGTTCCTGAATTAAGATCTTTCCTTGGACTGGTAAACTATTACAGAAGGTTTATCAAGTCCTACTCAGCGAGAGCAGCCCCACTCACTAACTTGCTTAAAAAGAACAAGGCTTGGGAATGGACAAGTGAATGCCAAGCCTCATTTAAAGACTTAAAGAAGGCCGTTAGTGAAGAACCGGTGCTTTGTCTTCCAGACCCCTCCAAGACATACGAGCTGCACATAGATGCTTCAGACTTTGCCATTGGTGGAGTATTGATGCAGGAAGGGCGTCCGATAGCTTATGAGAGCCGCAAGCTGAATGACACTGAACGCCGCTACACAGTGCAAGAAAAAGAAATGACAGCTATCATTCATTGCCTAAGGGTGTGGCGACACTACTTATTGGGTTCTCATTTTGTTATCATGACGGACAATGTTGCAACAAGCTACTTCCAGACTCAAAAGAAGTTGAGTCCTAAGCAAGCTCGGTGGCAAGATTTCTTGGCGGAGTTTGACTATAGGTTGGAGTACAAGCCTGGTAAAGCCAATGTGGTGGCTGATGCGCTGAGTCGTAAAGGCGAATTAGACCTTGAGTAGGCCAACTAGTCCTTTGTCGGAAAGGATCAAAGAAGGGTTGGAGCATGATACCCTTGCTCAAAACCTCCTTGCCCTCATCAAGGAAGGGAAGACGAGACGATTTTGGCCGAGTGACGGACTACTCTACGCTGCGTAATCGAATCTTCGTGCCAAAATGGGGAGCTTAAGGAAAGAGCTTATCAAGGAATGCCATGATTCCTTATGGCCGGACACCCGTGAATAAGGCGCACCCTTGCTTTGTTCAATTCCATCTACTATTGGCCTCAACTTCGGGACGATGTAGAAGCTTATGTGAAGACTTGTCTCGTATGCCTACAACACAAGTTAGAGCAAAGACGCACCGGAGGCTGCTTGCTAGAACCGCTGCCTATTCCAGAGAGACCATGGGAAAGTGTCTCTATGGACTTCATCACTTGCTTGCCAAAATCTGAAGGCTTTGGCAGCATCATCGTCGTCATCGACCGCTTCAGCAAGTATGCAACATTCATCCCTGCCTCAACGGACTGCACGGCAGATGAGACGGCACGTTTATTCCTTAAACATGTGGTGAAGCATTGGGGGATTCCATCCAACATAGTGAGTGATCGAGACCCACGATTCACGGGGAAATTTTGGACGGAATTGTTCAAGCTGTTGGGCTCAGACTTGAACTTCTCCACAAGCTTTCATCCTCAAAGTGATGGACAGACGGAGCGTGCCAATGCATTGCTGGAGTTGTATCTCAGGCACTTTGTGAGTGCCAATCAACGAGATTGGGCGAAGCTGTTGGATGTAGCCCAATTCTCATATAATCTACAAAGAAGCGAGTCTCATCACAAGAGTCCCTTCGAGATCATCGTGGGCAAAGCAACCCATGACTCCCCATGCCTTGGCCACAAGTTATGAAGGAAAGAGCCCAGCTGCTTTCAAGTTTGCCAAGGCGTGGCATGAACAGGCGGAGTTGGCCCGAGCCTATCTGAATAAGGCGTCTAAAAAGATGAAGAAATGGGCTGACAAGAAGAGGAGGATGGTAGAATTTCAAGAAGGCGATTTGGTCCTTGTCAAATTATTGCCCCAACAATTCAAGTCCTTACGGAAAGTTCATAAGGGGTTGGTGCGGAAATATGAGGGACCATTTCCCGTCCTCAAGAAAGTTGGTAAGGTGTCTTACAAGCTACAACTCCCTCCAAGGCTTAAAATCTATCCGGTCTTTCACGTAAGCATGCTTAAACCCTTTCATGGAGACAAGGAAGACTTGAGCGAGGGAGAATCCAAAAGTGGCGCCTACCGCAGTGGTAACCTCCTTTGACAAGGAAGTGGACTCGATTTTGGCGGACCGCTTGATCCGTCGAAGAGGCGTACCAAGTTATAGGGAATACTTGGTCAAATGGAAGAACGCCTCGGATGAAGAAACGAGCTGGGAACCTGAGGAATCCTTGTGGCAGTTCAAAGACGACATCGAGAGGTTCAAGCTTGAAGGCGCGACGACGGGGTCGCGGACTTAAGGGGGAGGGTGTCACGTCCCGCTCAAAATGTCCCTAAAAATCCAAATGTTGGCTGCCTAAAGGATCTAGACATATGGAAAGTTCTAGAGTTGCCTAGAGAAGTCTAGAAAGGGCTAGAGTTGGACGGACTCAACTCAAGCTTGAAGACCCTAGATTGTTCCAGAGCACACTGGAGGGTGCTAGAATGGGCTGGAACGTTCTAGAATGCGCCGGATGGTTCGGGAAGGATGTGGAAGCCGCTGGAAGCTTACGGAACGTCCCGGAAGGATGTAGAAGCTGCTGGAAGCTTGCGGAACATCCCGGAAGGTGCATGAAGGAGCTAGACAAACCTAGAAGACTCTAGAGTTGGCTAGAAGATCCTAGAACCTTGTGGCATGTTGTACATAATACTAGAAGACTCATGTACATTCTAGACTAGGAAGACTCTAGAAAGTGGTGGCATGCTCTTAAGCTTAGAGCCACACTATAAATAGACCACTTGGTCTTCATTTGCATTCATCTTGGAAAATCTTGGGAAATTGTAACATAAACTCTCTCTAGAGCAATACAAAGCATTCTTTGCAAACTCTCTTGTTAATCTCTTTGGAGAATTCGTTCGGGAAAGGCAGGCTTAGTGCAACGGAACGTGCTAAGTGCCGCACGATCGCTATTGAAACTTTAAGGTCGTGACACATAGCTATCATGTTGTGTATGGGCTTTGATTGACAGGTATCATCCACACCAACGTATGGGCACTGGGCCCATTTTTGTCCATAAATTGACCCAATGAAGCTGTTCCTCCATCTAACACTAACGTGCACGGTGGGTACTGCATCTATATATTTACAGGCCAACATCACTCGGCTACTGGTATAATGTTTCACCTTTTAACGATACTCCTTTTATGGCTCCATAGTAATAGTAATATAAAATTAAATCATACATTTCTGTGACTAGTCTATACATGTTGGAGCACCAACATAGGAGGTACGAAATTTATTCTTTAATTTATGGGAAATTATTTTTATTATAAGTTATGACTATAACTAATATAAAAATTCATTATAAATTATAAAAAATAAATTTTATTATTTTAATCAATAATTATATATTATATTAATTATATTTTTAAACAATTTCTAGAAAAAAAAAGTTAGTTTAATTTAATCCTTTAAGTCATACACCACTAACTATTCTCTTTGACTCGACTTTTAAAAGCCGAATCGTATGCTTCTCTAACGTGAAAAGTTATTTTTTTTTAGTATATTTAATATAATAATTTATTAAAAAATATATAAATACCTAATAATTAATTTAACGAGTTGAATAACTACTCCGTGTTAATTTATACAATCTAATTTTATATCTTTATAAAAATATTATCAAAATTTAATTTATTATTTATATATTATTAAATTTTTTAAATACGATTAAAAATATTATCAATTTTTTTATTTTAATAATATTAAATTTTGTAAATATAATAAAATTATCGGGATAACTTGAGGTTAATTTTTTTACTTATTGATGTAATGATATTTTATAAAATTTAATAGTATAAAAAATAATAATAAATTAATTATATTTTTATAATAATTATATAATTTAATAATATAAAAATAATAAATTAAAATACGAATATACCTTTATAACATCTTAAAATTTAACTCTAAAAAAATTTATTTATTTCATTAATAATATTATTTTATCATAACACACTGGGAGAAAGACAAACAAATTTTTCTTTGCATGACATATAGATTGTCATCCTTTCATATCAACATATAAAGTTAAAACTCCCTCTTAGGAATAGTAACTAACCATTCTTACCAAAAGCTTAAACTGTTAGTAGGGGGCACCAACTATCTTTTATTCAGCCTATTACACTTTAACCCAAAATTCGAGTTCCACCAGGACACATGGATATAACCCACCATGAACCACGCAAGCCAAGGGGTGGGCCGTAGCCAAACAAGTGACGCATCACTCCCTCCCTCGTAAGAGAAGTTCGTCCTTGAACTTGCGCTTTTCGAAACTCGAACCCGGGACCAGGCTCTGATACCAAACTTAGGAATAGTAGCTAACCATTCCTACCAAAAGCTTAAGTATGAATCAATCTAACCTAAGATTTTCTTGTCTCTTCAAACCAAAATAGATCTTGTAATTGGCATAAACAAGATTCAATCTAAGGCTTTCGTCTGATATATATATATATATATATATATCTTTAGAAGTTGAGATACATATCTCTAAGCTCTTTGTCTTTTTTATTTTGTTTAAGAAGTGTAGTGATGACATGAATTAGTTGGTATACGATGTACAGGATTCCTATAAGAATCATTTTTTTTGGTATGCAATAACTTATTTTTTATAAGTCGATCAAATTTTTATAATTATCGATAACTTTTCTCAAATTTTATAATTTTATGTTAAATTGTATAATAAAAAACAAAAAAAATTATCCTTTCTTAACTTTAATAAAATAATATCAAGATCATATTCATCACATGTCCGATGACCATTGCTAACAAACTCGCTTGTATTTTGGTAGTTATTATCGACAACTTTTTTCGGAACTTCGATGGATGTAATATGATACATATAAAAATACAAATGGCTACATCTGTGGATCACCAGAACTATAGTGGGTATATCATATTATATACAAAGATATATGTGCTTACATTAGTAAATTGTTAGAACTATGATGAATGTAACATATTATATATAAAAATACATGTAAATGTTACATATTATATCCGAATATCTGATAAATCATTGGAACTATGATGAATGTAATTAATACAAGCTGATGTAACATGTTATATCCATTTGATTATTGAAATATCAATGAGTCACTGACAATGGTCATCGAAACTCTACCGATGATGGTTGTAAGAGATTATAAAATATAATCTTATTTTTATTTTATTGAATTATATTATAAAAATATTTTGATATTTATGTGTACAAAGTTATGAGTTTTAGAATAAATTTTTATTAATTTGAGAAAATTAATTAAAAAAAAGCTTTATAGTATATGAATATTAATGTATATGTATTTGCTCTCTTATCATTCAACCTAAAATTTATTAAAAATAATAAAAAGATAAGAAGTAAATGCATGATTGTATAGCAAAACCTAGATAGCTTGCGACTAAAGATTAGACAAGACAAAATATCACACAAATAACGATACACTTATTCACTATGTCGATCATGTTATAAATACTAAAGTGTATTACTCTCAAAAGAATAAAACTAAGATTATGATTGTTAGAAATACATAATGATTGTATTATATTATGTGTGTTAAGGAATATATATGGTGTCTTTATATAAGAGTTACAAGTAAATTAGATATGCATTAACAGATATGATATACATTAACAGATATACATTAATCTGTTAGTAGATATACATTGACAGCCTCCCCTCAAACTCAAGGTGGATGTGAGACTAGCTTGAGGTTGTTGTTGGCTCTAAAAGAGAACATAAAAACGTGCAAGTATACACGGTCACAAGTAATAATATTTGTAAGTAAAGATAGTTCCCACGGAGATTTGTTACTATAGTTTGTTGAGTACTAAAATTGTTTCTCTCTGATTTTATTCAAAACAATCGTTGATTAAGAAAAAAGTAATAAGAAAATAAAAGAAATCTAGGATTGTAATTTTTCACCAAACTAATCCACTCAAATCATGTTATTTTTTTTTATTTATATTTTTTTAGTACATTTAATTTGTTAACCGAAAACTTCTATTTTATTCATACATCTCTTCCGAGCTCCGTATAAACACACCTCGTTAAATTAATTCACTATATCTCTATGAGAATTAAATTTAATAAGATTCATTAAGTTCTAAGTTTTCAAATGGCCACACATATAATTAGCGTATATTCCTATCCTTCATCATACATGTCATTCTATTTACGAGCAATATACACACAAATGCCTCTTCCAAGTTTATTTATGTGCCACAGATCGTTTTGATAAGATTCGTAAATAATCAAAAAACATTAAGCACAAAATAGAACGAACAAATCGAACGTCTTATAAATCTATCAAAAATAATTAAAATCAAAGCTTCATAAATTTAGATCAAATGCAACCCTAGAAAAATTAAATTACTTCATAAATTAAAAATAAAATTTACAACACATAGAGAAAAATAAGATGAAGAAGAAAGAAAATTAAAACATCTCAATACGAAAAATATTTGGCACACGTAGAACACAACAAAAGCCAAAAATGGCTTCTGCGTGTTCCGCAACCAACACACAAACACTACTAAAATTACGAACTCAAAAAAACTTCAATACTCTAAAAAACTTTCGAAAACTAAAACTAAAAAAACTCTTTAACTCTATCATCTTATCACCTATTTATAGCTAAAAAATACATCAAAAAAATATTAAAATCTAATACACGCGGGGGACAGGGAAGTGTGGGGAAAATAATAAATTAAAACGCGTGGGGACAAAATTGTATCGAAAATGGAATCGAAAACGCGGTTAATGTGAGTGGGCGAACCGTGCGTTTCTGTTTTTCTTTTCAATAAACTCTGCCATGTGTCGCGATCTGATTCGCTGAAACATATAGTGGGACACGTGGCAGCACCTCATTTGTTGCACGGAATGGGCGCACGCAGAAACTGTCGCACGGGATTGGAGCGGGCGAAAAAGTGCGGCAACGGTTGGAACGGGGGCTTGATCCTGCGCTTTAGCGCTCATTGTAACATGCCATGTGTCGGAACATTATTTGCTGTAATATTAAGTGGGACACGTGGCATATTATGGTTCGTGGAATAACCGGGCGCACGTGGATCGGCCGCACGGGAAAAAGGGCGCGCGAAGGTAGGGGACAGGTCTGCACGACGTCAGACGGGTGGGTCCTACGCTGCACGCTGGCCTGCGCGGTAGGTGGGCCCTACTCGGGCACCGAGCCACGCGATAAAGGAAATCCCTACACCCACTCTCCTTGGTCGGGTTTGAAGAACATGCGCGCATCCTAACCGTTAATGCATTGATCTGACGGACCACGTTGTACGCGTGGATGATGCCGCGTGGAATTTCTCTCCTGCGCAGAAAAATAACTTTTATCAATTGTATTTTCACCCACAAATATATTTCAAATTACATTTTAAACTTTGTTTAATTGCAATACAGCCCGATTTTAATTTAAATTATATTTTCAACTTTTATCAATTGCAATTAATCACTCTTTTATTTGAAATTATATTTTTGGACACAAATTTTTCATTAAGAACGTTTTCGATACAATTTATTAATTTTCTTAAAATATATAAAAACAGTAAATACTAATTTATTAAACTAAAATTAACTAAAAATAGAGAGAACATAGCAATTATAATTAATAAAATAGGTGAAAATAACTATATAAAATACAGTTATCAGTTTTCAACCAAATTACGAGTGTATCCCTTAGGAAGTGTCTTAGTGAAGATATCTACAAGTTGATCGTTGGAAGAGACAGAGAAAAGATTGAGAACACTATGGACAAGATGAGCATGAATAAAGTGACAATCAGTCTCGATGTGTTTAGTTCGTCCATGGAAGACATCATTGTGAGTAATATGAATGGCACTTTGATTGTCACAATAAATGAGAGTAGCAAAGGATGTGGACATACCTAAATCCTTAAGAAGCTATTGTAGCCAAATGAGCTCAGATGTGGTATTAGCAATAGCACGATATTCTGCTTCAGTATTGGAGCGGGTCACGAAAATTTGTTTCTTACTTCGCCAAGAAATCAAAGTAGAACCAAGGAGAAAGCAATAACCTGTAGTGGACCTGGGATCGGTAGGATCTCCTGCCCAATCAACATCAGATAATGCACAAAGTACAAGAGGAAACTGAGCTGAGTAGAAAAGGCCATGGAAGAGAGTGCCCTTTAAGTATCGTAGAATGTACAGAACAACAACATAATGAGTTAATCGTGGAGCAGGATACCAACCAATCATTTGTAAAGAGAGGGATTAGACAATGGTTCCCCCCTGAGGGTGTCAGATCCGTATTAAGTTAAATTGGAGTGTCAACAGTCTTACTGTCAGTGAGTCCAGCTTGAGATAAACGGTCAGATGCATACTTGGCTTGAGTAATATAAAGACCATCTATGGAACGAGTGATCTCAAGACCCAAGAAATAGATAAAATGTCCAAGGTCTTTCATCTTAAACTACTGACTAAGAAAATCCTTGAGTTCTTCAATGCTACTGAGGTCATCACCAGTTATGATCATATCATCCACATATAGGAGAAGCAAAATAATGCCTTTATCATTGCGACGAAGAAATAAGGAAAATCATAAGGACTGATAATGTAACCCAAGTGAAGGATGATGGAGCTGAACTTGGAAAACCACGCTTCTAGAGCTTGTTTAAGGCCATAGAGTGCACATTGAAGGCAATTTACTGAGGTCATCACCAGTTATGATCATATCATCCACATATAGGAGAAGCAAAATAGTGCCTTTATCATTGCGACGAAGAAATAAGGCAAATCATAAGGACTAATAATGTAACCCAAGTGAAGGATGGTGGAGCTGAACTTGGAAAACCACGCTTCTAGAGCTTGTTTAAGGCCATAGAGTGCACATTGAAGGCAATAAACCTTGTTTGTTTCAACGAAAAGACCAGAAGGAGGTTGCATATAAACTTCTTCATACAGATCCCCATTAAGGAATGTATTTTTAACATCCATCTGAAAAAGGTCCTATTTACTAGTAGTAGCAACAACTATGAGGGCACAAATAGAGGAGATATGGGCAACTGGAGCAAAAGTCTCTTCATAATCAATCTCATACCTTGTGTAAAACCTTTTGCAACAAGATGAGCCTTGTAGCGCTCGATGGACTCATCAGAGTGAGTCTTGCTCTTATAGATCCACTTATAACCAACCACAGACTGACCAGGAGAGAGAGTAACTAGATCTCACGTATGGTTTTTGGTTAATGCATCAATTTCTTCTTTCATTGCAATCTACCATAAAGGGTCAGTAGATGCCTCACGATAGGTGTGAGGTTTATGGAGTGTAGCAAGAGCAGTGTAGCAATAATAGTCAAATAAATGTGCAGGAATGGATCTTATCTGGGTTGAGTGGAGAGGTGAAATGTCTTGTGGAGGATCTTTAGGCAGAACAGGAGTAGGGGACCTATGCTTAAGGTGGGGTAGCTCTCCATTAACTTGTTTTTCTACAACCTGTTTAGGAGAATCATTAAAAATATCTGAAGATTGAATAGAGAAGTCCAAAGAAGGATCAAGAGTATATGTAGAAGGAACATAAGACTCATCTGAAAATATTTCTAAAACATTTGAGTTAGTTAGGGAAGAACGAAAGTGAGAGAGTTCAACAAATAAATAGTGTTTCTAAAAGACAACATTACGAGAAACACGAAGACGATGCGAGATAGGATCATAACATCGATACCCTTTTAAAGTTTCACCATAACCAAGAAAACAAAAAAGTCTAGATCAAAACTCAAGTTTTTTGTGCTCATGAGGTTGAAAAAGAACGAAACAGGCAGATCCAAATGAGCAAAGGTAATGATAGTCAAGGGATGACCCAAAAAGGCGCTCATATGGAGTCTAATTATGAATGATAGCGCTTGGAATGCGATTAATGGCATAAACAACATAAAGAACGGCTTCATCCCAAAATAGGGTAGGAACTTTAGTAGAAAGAAGAAGAGCACGGTCAGTGTCAAGAATATGATGAAATTTTCTTTTGGCTCGACCATTTTGCTGAGAGGCGCCTGGACAGGTTATAGATAATGTACAGTGCCATAGGAGTGTAATAGAGCTTGAAAAGCATATTGAGTATCTTCAAGAGCATTATCAGATCGTAAAGTTTTGATATTTTTGGAGAATTGTGTTTCAATCATTTTTGCAAAGTTACTGTATATTGGTAATATTTCATAACGAGATTTCATAGGAAAGATCCAACTATAACGAGAATAATCATCAATAAAAACAACAACAAAAAAGATCCACCAATACTAGTAACAAGAGAAGGTCCTCAAACATCAGAATGAATTAACTCAAAAATACTATTAGAGATAAAATCACTATTATTGAAAAGTAAAGCTGGTTGTTTTCCTAACTGGTATGAAGTGCAATCAAAATTGTCTTTGGACATAGAACCCAACAAACCTTTAGAAGCTAACTGTTGTACCCGAGTAGATGGGGCATGACCAAGACAAGAATGTCAAAGTGTGAGAGAAAGTAAAGAAGAAACTACAGCTGCAGTTGCAACAACAATAGAGACAGGAGTAACAGGTGGAAGATGAAGATTGGTCACGTGAAACATACGCCCAACTCTAGGACCGGTCCCAAGCTCTTGTCCCGTCCTCAGATCCTACACAATACACCCAAAATAGTCAAAAATAAGACGATATTTTAATTCAACTAATTGTCTTAAAGAGCATAAATTGTAGGATAAATCAAGTACATGAAAGACGATTGGACACATTGATTCTTCAAAAAAGGCGTGAGCTTTATCTACGCAAATCCTAGGCTTGATGTGATTTCATCCGTTTGAATTCAAGGTTCGTATTGAGCTAAAATTATTAATTGTGTAAACAAAGACTTATTATGAGTACTAAGATAAGAATTATTAATTTGTGCAAGGGAGGAGTGAATTATAATGTAAAGTGTGTAGATAGATCATGTTTACTTTCTAGAAACAAAATCAAATTGCTAACAATGATTTTCTTTAATTTGGTTACTTACAAAATAACAATTTAAGAAGTTAGGACCTACACAAATATAAACCTCATGTTCCCAAATTAAACTCTTTAAAAGTAATTATTATTATTTAAATAATACACTTTAGTAAAACAAAGATTTTAATATTTGGATTACAAAAATGGTACAAGTAAACATAATCAAAATCAATTTAGTTTCAATTATTCTTCTTTTTAATTTCTTACTTTTTCTCATTTTTTTTTTACATTTTATTACTGATCCAAACAATGTTCATAACGCGTATCTTCAATTAAGGGAAGCTGAACCATAAAGTAACCTATAAAAAATACTATGTAGTTTCAATTGACCGGGGAGGCAAATCGTACATGTGGTAATTCATTTTGAAGAAATATTTTTAAGTATATGTGAATAAAATTATACATTAAATATTGAAAATATACTAATAAATTTTCGTATTAATTAGAGTGATTAATGAATTAATAAGTACTCCTACTAATGAGTTAAGATTATAGAAAAGTTACTTACATATGTTGTCCCTGTACATAGCTATAGGCAGTGGGATTAGAATAACGTGGAGTTTAGTGGAATACTGATGCTGGCCTAAAACAAAACTAGGCTGGAATATTAATGTTCCAAATATATGTAGTGGTCACTGAACAACAAAACAAGAATATATTAAAATTCGTGGATCAGTGAGGTAGAATCACAAATTATGTTATAGAGCATGGATTACATAATTTATTAAACTATCATATTTTAACTATTAAAATAAAAAAAATAACTTTTTCACTTTTATTTTTTATAAATATCAATAATTTAAACGCATTAGATTGTATAATAAAAAGTTACTATTAATCATATAATATATATATAATCAGATTATTGTTTACTAAGGGTTTATGAAGCATTTAATTGTTGTTTAAAAAAGGTTATTGAAAATTTTATGCTTAAACTAAACTTTTGACTTTATCTTAAAAAATTCCTTCCAGTATTTGATACCTCAAAACTATAAGTAAAACTCGATCCTCATCATTTGTTTTGATCAAATTATCTTGAATCATCTTTATGACAATACTAACGGTATAAGATCCAACAATTTAATTGAAACCTTAAAGAATAATTTAAGATATTGTTCATAGATCGATTCATTGAATTTGATAAGTGATTGCTACAATTTATGAGAAAACTCCTATATCTTGGGAAAAAGAAAACATTGTCAGTTTCTCCCATAATTGGTTCAATCCGATGAATTGTTCGTAAATTAAAGAAATTCTCTACGTGTATTATGTTTACAAATTGAAGAAATCATCTATGGCTTAAAACAGGCACTGAGATAATGGTACAAGAAGTTTGATTATGTTATAGGGGAGTAAGGTTACAAAAAGATTACTTCAGACTATTGTGTTTTTGTGTAAAAATTCTCTGATGATGATTTCATTATTCTTTTGCTCTATGTGGTTGATATGTTGATTGTTAGCCAGAATATTTCTAGAATCAAAAACTTGAAAAAATAGTTGAGTGAGTTTTTTTCATAAAAGACTTGGGGCCCGCAAATCAGATTCTTGGTATGAGTATTAGAGACAAAGGCGCCAAGAAATTATGGTTGTCATAAGAGAAGTACATAAAGAAAGTAATTCAGAGATTTCATATAGATAAGGCTAAAACAATTAGTTGTCCTCTTGCTAATCACTTTAAACTAAGTTCTAAGTAGAGTCATTCTACAGACAAAGAGAAGGAAGAGATGAAAAAGGTTCCATATACTTCAGTAGTTGGAAGTCTGATTTATGTCATGGTTTGTACACGGCTAGATATCACTCATGTAGTTAGAATTGTGAGTACATTCCTTTTAAATCCTAGAAAGGAACATTGGGTTGCAGTGAAATGAATTTTTAGGTATCTTTGAGGTTCTTCCAAAATATGTCTATGTTTTAGAAATGAAAAATTTGTGTTAGTTGGATACACAGATGCAGATATGACTAGCGACGTGGATTCCAAAAAATCTATTTCAGGTTACCTGATTACATTTATAGGGGGAGTTGTGTCATAGCAGTCAAAGTTACAAAAATGTATTGCACTGTCCACTACAGAAACAAAGTTTATAGCAGTAACAAAATCATTTAAAGAGTTGCTATAGATGAAAACTTTTTGAAAGAACTTGGTTTACATTAAGATATAGTTCGTAGTTATTTTGTGATAGTCAGAGTGTTATCCACCTTGAAAAGAATGTCTCCTTTCATTCGAGATCAAAACATATTGATATGAGATATCATTGGATTAGGGATATAATGGGGAAGAAACTACTACAACTTAAGAAGATCTATACAGAGGAAAATGGATCAGACATGTTGACGAAAATTCTTCCAAGATAAAATTTTAAATATTATCGTTTAACTACTGGATTGGTGGAACCCTCTATGTAGTCGGGAGGGGGAGATTTGTAGGTCCCTCCCACATGAAAGAGGAAGAAAATAAAAATGTTAGGTGCAACCACATTTAAGAAAATAAAAATATTAGGTGCAACTACATTTGACAAAATAAAATTAGGTACAATCAAATTTGATAAATGTATCAAATATTTTTGTGGCTAAAATTTGGCTAACTATATGGCCAATTTCTAGCCACATAAGGGATAAGTAATTTTGCCTATAAATAGGCAATGTTTATGGCTTAAAGAGACATATCAACACACAAAAAGAAGAGTAGTAAAGCAAAACCAAAGCAACAATTTTCTTTAAGAAACACTTGTGTGACATTATATTGACTTTATCTCAATTTGTTGTATTATTTCTCATTTTGTACGTATTTATTTTATTAGTGGAAGAAATATTTTTCAGAGTTTGTCCCGTAAAATTAACCTAAATTAAAGAGTAAATCACATTAAATCGTTGATATCATTATTTTACTCTGTTAAATTTATTTTATTTATACTATTTGTTGCACAACGTAACAATGCCACGAGCCAAAGTATAACAAGTTGAGGTTGACTTAGGCCAATGTTCTTATAATTACTACTTTGTTTAAATCACACTTTATCAGAGTGTGCGGGACTAATGTTCTGTTTATAAATTTCTAATCTTAGCAGTTATACAGTCAATAAGGGCCGTGACATGAGCACTATTTGTTAGTTGTAAAGCTTTAAATGCAATCACAATAAATTACAGAAATGGTTTTGTTCAAGCATTCCATAGAGATCATTGGAGTAACAGCACGTTCTACATTTATTCTGATCTTGTAAACTACTCAATATTGCAGGTAAGGGTGAAAATCCCTGACACAACTCATTAACCCAAGACAAACATGACATTACACGAAAACGTTTCTAGTCAGAATCGATCAACAATTGTTTTATATTATTACAATCCACTAAAACTCATTTTTTGTGTTTAAAAAGGGAAGATAAAAATGATAATATGACACGAATACGGTTAATTGACACGATTTTTCACCTCTAATTGCAGGCCTCTCACAAGTCCCAGATGGTGTGGCTACTTGGCATGTAGCAGTGAGCAAGTACACAGATTCTCCTTTGCTTTCAGCAGCCTTTCCAGTTATGGATGCTTCAAATAAAACTATAGTAGCTGTTGTGGGTGTTACTACAGCTTTGTATAAACGAAGAGACCTGAGCTGTATGATGCCTATTGATTCTGAGGATCGTACTATACGATCAGGAGTTGAGTAGTTACATAAAGCTTATGGCAATAAATTCCCTCCTACTTATGAGGTTCATGTTGACAATGCCAAACTGGGACAACAACAATACTATATAGACTCATTTTTCCTAAAACTGAAGAAACTTCCTATGTTAGCCTTTGATCTAATTCTGATTATTCTATGCATTAAATCTCAGTTCCTGACATCTGATAATAAAACAACCTCAGTTCATGTTTTGTCCCTTTTTAGCTTTTAGCACAAACATAACTTTTTCCTAATATGTCCTCAAAATTGTGATTTTTGACAAATAGCGAGTATATAAGTGAATCTCTCCACTTATATAGTAGGTTGGTAATTAACGTGCCCGTATGAAACTATTTCTTGTTTGGTTTGAAAGCACGCAAAATCACTTTTAATTGTGTTTGGAAATTCCAATAGAAATGCTTTCATGATTTTAAGAAGCAACAATATTAGTACATTTAGTAGAAGCAAGTTTTGCATGCGTGGTCTATTTCTTTCAATAATTACTTAATTACCACTCAGAATCACCTCTGATGATTTTGTGCCAAGCACCTAAATGATTCTCTTCAAACCATTTATACCTAAATTACTTCATTTCAAAGCATTTGTCTTAAACCACTTCAAATATAAGGACAACCAAACGAACCTTGTAAACTGATAAATAAATAAATATATATATATATATATATAAGAGAGAGAGAGAGCTTGTAATTACCTTTGTTGCGTTGCAATCATGAACTGAGGACACCAATGGCTGCTGTGATTGGATTACTTGACATTCTGGTACGTGACGACTGCTTGACAAGTGAACAGTATGCAATGCAACATTCACTCAGATTAGAAAATGTTCGACAGCTCTCTTTCGGCTTCTTGATAACATACTTGATCTAAGCAAGGTAATCTACAAAGACAAGCTTATCATTTGTCAATTATCACACTTCTTCACCTGGTTTATATTAGTATTGGTAATATTCCTCTCAAGATCAACAAGAGAAGTAACCATCTTAAGTAACAAAAGATAGTTTCTACAACATACCACACAATAAGAAGGGGGAAAACACATTAAAATTGTACGCTGACCAGAGGGCATGTTTTTGCTTTTAAATCAAACATTAAAAAATTTTCCATAACTTTTTCATGGTCAAAAAGCACATGTTTTTGCTTTTTCCTAAATTTGCTTTCCTCTTAAATCACTTTTGATGGAAACTATTTTTAGCATGAGTGCAAGCAAACAGACCCTTAATTATATCTATTTTACTTAGACTCTTTATTTTGGATAAAATATCCGTGTTTAAGTAACATGACATGAACATGATACTCGAACACTATAATTTGGTGAAAACCTACAAAAAAAATTGAGAAAAATAGGTATCATTAAAAAACCCGAATATGTATAAAAAAAATTTAAAATTCTAAGTGTCTTGAAAGAGTATATATAATATAGATCATATTCAGCAAGAACATTTGAAGATTTAAGAAGCAGCTATATATTAAATAGCTTCATTATATTGCACAGCTAACTAAGAAAGGAATCCTATCTGAAATGTATCATGTAGGTGAATCTGGAAAACTGGTGTTAGAAGAAGTTGAATTTGAGTTGGGACGAGAACTTGAAGGATTGACATGTTTTCTGTGCAGCGCATTAACCACAATATCGAGACTGTCTTAGATCTTGCAGGTACGGTTATTAATCTTAAAGGGGAAGCAAATTACTCTGTCTTAGAAGAAATTTATTTGTTTTCACCCTTTATTTTCCTACCGTAAATAAGTTCACTGTGTCAAAACAGAGCTTTAAAATCGGTTTGGTAAACTGAATTTAAATGCTGTGACTTAAAAATTTAAAGTCGATTCACGTATTGAACTGATTTTAAATGTCAACGTCTGTCCTTTTTGCGTCATTGTCCGTCTATTATGCATTTTTTTCCATTTTTTTTTATCATTTTTCGCACTTTTTTACTTTTTTTTCACCTATAAATACCCCATCTTCCTCATTACACAAATCACACTTCAAAAATATCTTATTATCTCTTTTTTTCTCCCTATTTCTTAATTTTTTTAGTTTTTAGTCTTAATGTTCTTTTATTAGAACTAATTATGTTTTTGTAAATTTATAGTTTTCTGATTCAATAAACGGAAATGCAAATCCGTTTGTAGGTTTTTCAGAAATGAAATTAGTATCAAGGTTCTGTAAAGATTCTTATTCTTTACAGTTATTTTTATGTTTTATTCTTATATCTTATATTTAATTTGTCTGTGATTAAATTTAATATGATTGGATGTTTGTAAAAATGATATAATAATAACGTTGTTATGCTTGCGAAATATTAAATAGGTAAAAATCTCTAAAAAATAAATTGATTTTGTTTTTATTCAAGATTTTATATTAAGGATGTTAGAGAGAAATATATTATTTTTCATTATAAACTTAAATATGAAAATTAGATTTTAAAGTCTAGTTATCCGATCTGATTTAGAGTAGTGCTCTTTTATTTATTGGTTCAATCGCCCAATAGTTAGAGTGAAGTTTTATAAGAATTATTATTTGAAAATGTATTGAAAACATATTTTTAATAATGGTTTTAAAACTTGAAAGTTAGTACTCGGATAATTAAATTCTTAGATTTAATTTAGACACCTTGAATAAAGTTTAAACTTTCTAACCCCACCAAAGGTGGCATTTAAATGGTTCATTTTTAATCTCTTAAAAAAATTACTTTAATTAACCAAATTGATTATCGACCTCACTCATAAGTGTTAATTAATTTTTTTAATTAACAAAAAATATCTAACCCCACCAAATGTGTTATTCATATAAAAAAGAGAGAATCAATAAATATCAATTTATATCTTTAATAACCTAAATAATATGAGCAAACGTAATTAACTTAGTTCCATAAATACTCCACTATTATAAATGATAAAATTTGTATAAATATTTATTGAATCCATATCTATGTTTATTTTTATGTTATTAGATTAGAAAACACATAAAACTCAAACTATAGTGACAGGATGTTTAAGATTTAATTTCATTTTTAAAAGTTTGAATAATAAATTAAAAACCACATATATTCCTTCCTTAGATCGACCTTGGGAGTATACCTGTCATTTTCTATGAAATGATTCGTACACACGAGAGTTTTATAAATATAAAACCAAAGTATTTGTAGGATTAATGATGTTGGTTTTGCTCACTAATAAACATCATCATCTCCCTTGTCTTTAGCAACAACTTCTATGGGAGCATCATCTTCATCAAGTAGATAAACTTGGTCTTCATCTCCAACTTGACTTGGCACTGATGTTGGAGGAATTAATTCCAAATCTAATGAGTCATCATTGGAATTAGGAAAATCCTTCTTCATTTTGAAAATATCTTCAATGGTTTCATTTTCAACAAATACAATATTACAGCTCCTAACGAGTGTTTTTGCAACCGGATCATAAAATCTATATCCAAATTGATCTTGATCATAGCCAATAAAAATATATTGTCTTATCTTAGCATCAAGTCTAGATCTCTCATCCTTAAGTATATGAACAAATGTTTTGCAACCAAACACCCGCAGATGATCATAGGAAACATTCTTTCCTAACCATACTTTATCTGTAACATCCATTTTAAGAGGAGTACAGGGTGAAAAATTCAACACATGTGAAACTCTGAGTATGGCTTCACTCCATAAAGTTTTAGGCAACTTTGCATGTAATAGTAAACATTTGACTCTCTCCATCAAAGTTTTGTTCATCTTCTTAGCTAAGTCATTCAACTGCGGTGTCTTTGGAGGTATCATCTGATGCCGAATATCATGCTTTTTACAATAAGCATGAAAAGGTCATGTATATTCTCCACCATTGTCTCTTCGAATGCACTTCAACTTTTTCGCAGTTTGTCTCTCAAATGAGGCATGAAATTCTTTGAAGACATCTAGCACTTGATCCTTTGTCTTCAGAGGATATATCCACGTCTTCCTTGAATGATCATCAATGAAAGTCACAAAGCATTGAGCACCACTAAGTGACTTTAGCATTAGTCCACACAAATATGTTTGAATCATATAAAAAATATTATTCATTCTGGAAGGAGGGGAAATTTTGAAAAAAACTCTATTTTGCTTTCCTACTAGACAATCAACACATTTCTCTAAAAGTACATCATCCATTCTGGGTGGTATCTTCTTCCTGGCTATACTTGTCATACTTTTCACCCATATGATTGAGTCTTTTATGCTATAATTCAGTTGCACTATCTTTCTCCACGACATTTACTGTGTCGGTGGAAAGCTTTGCTTGCATTATATATAGAGTTGTATGCTTCCCACCTCTAGGCATTACTAAGGAGCCTTTTGTAGGTGTCCATTTGTCATAAATGAAGGAGCTACAATATCCTTCATTTGCATGTTTGCATACAAAGATCAAATTCAGGCACATAATTGGAATACGCCTGACATCCTTCAGAAATAGTCTAGTTTCATTCTCTGTTTCCAAGCAAACATCTCATATGTCAACAACCTTTGACATGTCTTCCTTTCCCATTCTAACAACACCAAAACTTCTAGGTATGTATGATGAGAAAAAATTTATACACGATGTAGTGTGAATTGTAACACCACTATTAATCACCCAGTTGGTCTCGTGTTTGTTCGTTTCCTATTCCTTGTTGAACACCAGGTAAAATTTCTTGATGTGACCCTTCCTCTTACAGTGATGACATTCAACATTGACATTGTTTGAGAGATTTAGATGAATTATACTGGTTGCAATCTCATCTATCTCCTCCCACTGTTTCTTAGTGACGGTTGCTGCTTTTTTTTCTTTCCCCAACAATGCTTTATAGACCTTCTGTTGAATGAGAACATCATTCATCCTCCTTTGTCATAAAGAGAAATTATTATTGTCATTAAATTTCACAATATCTATCTTATAACTTGTCATTTTTTTTCGATGTGTTTTTTTTTTGCAAATAAATACTCCTTGGATTTAATAAAATATTTTCTGATGTAGCATATCAGTTTATGTTGTAACCAGAAAACATACTAAGAATTTTACTATACCAACTCTGATACCAATTGTTGAGGCACAACGAATAAAAATAAAATAAATCTAATAGAGTAAAATAATGATACCGGTAATTAAACGTTATTAATCCATTAATTTAGGCTATATCCACGGGACAAACTTCGAAATATATTTCTTCTGTTAATAAAATTAATGAGTCTAAAATGAGAAGAAATACAACAAATTGAGATAAACCTAAAATAGTGACACACAAGTGTTTTCTAAACTCATTATTTTGTCATTCATTTTTTAGAAAAATATTCTCTCACATTCTCTTATACACACAACACACAACACTATTTTTCATAAAAAAGAATTGTTCATTTAACTTTGATTTGCTTCTCTTCTTCGGTGTATGTCTCTAAGGCACAAATATTATCTATCACTTATGCGGCTAAAAGTTAGTCAAGTAATTGACCAAATTTGAATAAAAAATATATTTTTTTATTCGATGAATTTGTCAAATATGATTGCTAACTAAAATTTTTATTTTCTTGTCTGGGATTTACAATAACCCTTTTTTCCAATTCAGATGCCAAAGATGGAGGGTTATGAAGCAATAAAAGCAATAAAGGAAATCAGAAGATGGAACTGATTTACACATTCCCATTGTTGCTCTAACAGCTCATGCAATGTCATCAGATGAAGCGAAGTGCTTAGAAGTGGGGATGGATGCTTATCTAACAAAGCCAATTGATTACAAGCTTATGGTCTCTACTATTCTTTCACTCACTTCAAGAACAACTTAACTTCTCAATGAAATTTAAACATTTGGCTTAAGCAGCCTTGCGGATGTAAAACTCGGATACGAGCTCTATATAAAAACACAATATCACATGTACAAATATAAATATGCAATTATCCTATGAGGCTGTAAATTAATCAGAGGCTGCTACACTCCAACAAACAAGAAGCTGTTGACATTTTTGTTTGGTGCACGTCTTCTTTCAGTTTTTGTTAATTAAAATTTAGTGTTTGGTCTCTTGGTAGCATGAGGGATCAAACTTTGCTTAGAATGCAGAGAAAACTCTGTATACTAAGTCGAGGTTTGCTCCAAAACAAGTGAGCTAAATTGTATACTAATTAAACTCTGTATACTTGAGTGTCTAGAGAGAAACAATTAAAAAAAAAACCCTGTATTTATAATACCTATTAAAATAATACCGACATAAGCTTATTTATTTTTTTACTAAGAAGGCAAGTTTGGTTCAAATATTTTGTATTAAATTTCATTTAATTTAAAAAATTTAGTTAATTAAATTTTATTTAATATTATTTTAAATGTTATAAGAATAGTAATAACATAGTGGCTTTTATCTCATAACAATAATTTTAAAATCATGTTTGATGGAATTTTTTCTATAAGAATCATATCCCATATAATAATTTAAAAATAGGTTTAAGTGTGATTTAGTTTAAAAATAAATAAAATCTAACTTACTAAATAATTTATCCACAAATTCTTCGTCTATTTTTCTATCTCCCCTTTCCCTTTCCCTTTCCCTTCCTCTTTCCCTTCCCCTTCCACTTTTCTTTTTCTCTTTCCTTTTCTAATTTTTACCCCATTTTCTTCCTTTATTTTTCCTTATTTTCTAAAAAAAATAAAAACAAAATATATTCATCCAACAATTTTTAATAAATAATAATTTATTTTATTATAAATAATAATAATAATAATAATAATTTATATAAAATTTTATTATAAAATAATTTAAAATAATAATAAAATTTTAAATTATTAAAAATTTTACTAAATAATTAACGTTTATAATTTTTAAATATAAATAAATTATATATTTATTAATATAAGATAAAAATTTAATTTTTATTATTATTTTGATTTATATTATAAAATACTGAGATATTATTTTTCATTATTTATTCTTTTTATTGTTTCGATTATTATCTTTAATCAAACAATTTTATAATAATTTTTGAAATTATAAAAAACTGAAAATCATAATGCATTGTGATATTCAATTAATATCATAGGATATTTGTAAAAATTAAAAAATAGATTACATTGTAACATATATCTCTAATATTATTATAATTTTAATTATTACTAAGATAATAAATATTTATTAACAATAATTTTATTTAAGTATTAAAATATATTTAATTAAATATTATTTATATATTTTATTATATTGATAATAAAAATAATTATAATAATATTATATTAGATAATATTTTAATGTAAAATTTGTGATATAGTGTTTTATGTTTGTATTGTATATTGTAAAAAGTTGGATTGAGAGGTTTCATAATTTTTTTTAATAATTTAATTATTTTTATGAATATTATTTTTTATATCATAATTATAATTATTTATTAAATATAATTATATTTATATTTATTAATAATAATAATGTATTATATTATTTATGAATTATCAAAATGTTTAGCATATTATTTTAAATATACGGATAAATTTATATTTATTTTATTATAAAATAAATTATTTTTTATTTTTTAAAATAAAAATTTTAATATATGATATGATAAAAGAGATTTGTGTATTTAAAATTAATTATAAATTTATATTAAATTATTATATAGGATATGCATCTTATACACAAAATCCCTTCTTTTATGTCAGATAAATCATGAATGTTTCGGCGAACGTCGGGCCATTTCCGATCCAATTCTCCCAAATTCCCACACCCGTTCCCCCACTTCCTCCCTACAAGAATCGCTCCATTTCCCTAAAACAGTCTCATAATTCTCTGGACCCTACTATTTCATGGACCGCTTCCATAGCTGGACACTGTCGCAATGGCCAATTAGCTGAAGCTGCCACGCTCTTTACTCAAATGAGACTAGCCGGCGTTGAGCCTAACCATGTTACTTTTGTTACTTTTCTATCAAGTTGTGCTGATAAAGTCCTTTTTGGGTCTTCAATTCATGCTTATGCTCGTAAAATGGGTTTGGATACAAACAACGTGATTATGGGTACAGCTCTGATTGGTATGTATGCCAAATGCGGCAATGTGGGGGATGCTAGGTTGGTTTTTGATGAGCTATCTGTGAAGAATAAGGTGTCATGGAATACGATGATTGATGGGTTTATGAGAAATGGGGAAATTGATGATGCCATTGAACTGTTTGAACAAATGCCTGAAAGAGATGCAGTGTCTTGGACAGCTTTAATTAGTGGGTTTGTCAAAAGGGGTCAGTTTGAGCAAGCCTTGGCGTGGTTTCGTGAAATGCAACTCTCTGGTGTGGAACCAGATTATGTGACAATAATTGCTGTGTTATCTGCTTGTGCTGATTTGGGTACTCTTGGTTTGGGTTTATGGATGAATCGGTTTGTCATGAATTTTAGGCTTGAGGACAATATTAAGATTTGCAACTCAATGATAGATATGTATTCTAGATGTGGTTGTATTGACTGTGCCCAACAAGTGTTCGAGAAAATGACCAACAGGACTGTAGTATCATGGAACTCAATCATTGTGGGCTTAGCTGTTAATGGTAATGCTGAGGAAGCATTGAAATTTTTTGACTTGATGCTTAAGAAAGGATTCAAGCCCGACGGTGTCAGTTTCACTGGAGCTCTTACTGCATGCAGTCATGCGGGACTGATTGATGAGGGGCTCCAGTTATTCCATAACATGAAAAGGGTTCATGGAATTGCCTATAGAATAGAGCATTATGGATGCTTGGTGGATCTTTACAGTCGTTCAGGGAGGTTGGAAGATGCATTAAATGTAATAAAAAGCATGCCAATGAAGCCGAATGAAGTTGTGCTCGGATCGTTGCTAGCCGCTTGTAGAACCCAGGGCAATGTGAGCTTAGCTGAAAGATTAATGGAGTATCTGTTTAAGTTGGATCCTGGAGTTGATTCTAACTATGTGCTCCTTGCCAATATATATGCGGCGTCTGGTAGGTGGGATGGAGCAGGCATGGTTAGGAAGCAAATGAAGGCATTAGGGATACAGAAGATGCCAGGATTTAGTTCAATTGAGATAGATTGTGATAGTCACAAATTTGTGGCTGGTGATAAATCTCATCTTGACACAGAGTGTATATATGCAATGCTAGAGCTTCTGTCAGTTGAACTAAAAGGACGTGGATATGTACCTGAAAGTATTATCACTAAATCATACGAGCTTGATTGAAATTGTTTGAGGTCATTCTAATGATTTTACAGCTTGATCCGAACAATGGTGAAAGATGAAAAAAAGCAATGCCACTCCCTCCAGATTGATACATGGTGATGAAAGAACTTGTTGAATTCCAAAGGACAGAGCCTATTGCACTAAATGCCCTTCATGTCATGAGATTCATGCTGAAAATGCCATGCCACGTGGTTGGCAAGCAACAATGAGGGTATGTTTCCTTTTGCTTTTGACATTGTAAAAAGTAACTAAAAAAGAAAAAGAAAAGAAAGCAAGCTTATGAATCAAACGGAATTTTACCCCTTTTTAAACATAAAGACTTTGTGGTCTTATAAATCACATTTTGTGTTAACTGATACTAGCAAAATTATATGTTTTTGTCATGCTTATTGTTGAAATTACGAGCAGGTTTGGATGCTCTACTTGAAAATGTTTGTATTTGTGTTTGTGAAACACCTCTAAAAATCACGTCCACATTTAAGCATTTCAAAACTGTTTTTTCCAAATGGTTACAAGTGCTTTTTTTTTTTTTACCAAACGTGTATAAACTAATTATTAAAGACTAACTTCAATTGGGCTTATTTTAGTAGTGATCCAAACACACATTGCTTTTCTCTGAAGTCACTTTTAATATAAGCACAAGAGAACTGATTATCCTTGATTTTTGGAGTACATTTTAAGATATAATCAACAATAGAAGGAAACAATCATAATCACAACACTTAAAAACGTTTTTACTAGCTGCTTCACTGCATCGTCTAATGTCAATATACTTTGTGGATGTATGGATTGCTCAAAGAACATTAGGCCTCACCCAATTTATTAAAGTCCTGCTCATCTTTGCAATGATATACCAAGTACTAATAGTCTTAGCACATAAATGCAGGTACTTACACTATGCAGAAGAATGAGTATTTTGTTTACATTTCAATGTTTATGGAACAATATGGTTCGTACTTAGTAAGCCTCGTAGTGAAATGGACTAAAATTTCTTAGGGAACTCGTTCAAGCAAGATTGAGCCCGCAATAAAAAGCTTTGAAACACCATTTTCACTCATTGAAGTTCTAAAACTGATTTTGCCGAAGATGTATGTATAATGAAAATAGTGCAGATACAATATAAGTTGTAAGCTTACTAACAACGTTGTAACTAACTTGATTACTAAGTAATGATAAATATCTAAGGCTTTGTATACTCTGCATTGATAGTACACAATATCATGTACACCTTATTTAAACCGAAGGAGATGCGTCTCCATCAATTTAGGTTTCAAAGAAGAAAACTTAGCATCTGTGATATCAACTAGTTGATGTTCCAAGAATGTGTATTTTACATGAAGCTTGCCTTCCACTACTAGATCTCTAAGGAAATGAAAAATCCAACTCCATGTGTTTTATTCTAACATGTATTATAGAGTAGAGGCTAGGTATTTAGTGTTTATATTATCAAGATAGGTGTATTAGCAGTTTTCACTTGCAACTTGGAGAGTAATGATTGCAATCACGAACCCTAATGGAAGCCAATGATTGCTATCCTCTTCCTTAGTCCTCATGCCGTCATGACTCACGCCGTCCCACCTCTCTCACCTCTTGCAGTCTTGTTCATCATTTTCAATTTTTTGGCTACCAACATCTCCCTAACCTATACTCGTGCTTCCTTCATGTTCATCATTTTCAATTTTTCATAACTACCACTAGCCAATATTTCCATTGACGACATACCTAGCTCCTACTCATCATTTTTAGTTTTCTTAACGTGTTGGGTGAGGTTCTTTCTTTGGTTTTTGTTAAATTAAATTTGTATTCTTGTTTTTTCTTTGCATAGAGAAACAAATAAACATTAACTCGTAATTTTTTTGTTTTTTTCCTATTCATATTTGATTGTTTTCTGGTTAGGTTAGAAACAACAAGTCATAATGAAAGTTGAATATTTAGGATTGAGAGGCACACGAGGGTCAATGAGTTGGGTTTGGTTAGGTTAGAAACAAAAATACACAACAACATACCAGACAGATGGAAATTGATTTGTTATTTATTTAGTATAAGACGAGATAATAAAATAGATGTGGTTAAAATACATATTTTAAGGAGAGAAACTAAGTATAAAATTAAAAACAAGGACACAAACAAAGTGATTCAACAATCATAATTCACAAATCAATGTGTAATAGTAATGTCAATCTAGGCCACCAAAGAGAAAAGATCTCTTGTTTTTTTCTTTGCATAGAGAAACAAATAAACATTATCTCGTAATTTCTTTCTTTGTTTACTACTCATGTTTGTGTGTTTGAGGAGATTATTCTAATATATATCTTTGAGTGTTATGTTTTTCATGTCTAAAAGCATATAATAATCATATGCTTGATGGTATTGAAGTAATTGAATCGAGTAATATTATTTTAATTTTCATTATTAATTGCTAGCATTTTCTTATGATTGATGGTTTAATATTTTCATCATTTTTTTCTTCTATTTTGTAAATACGTTGGGAGGAATTAAGGATATTATTCTTGATTAAATATGATATATAATTATTTTATTTCGTATGTTAGACAAGGAAATCAATAAACCACTAAACTAAATCGGAAAATTAAATCAAACATTACCAAATCATCCAATTTTTATAATAGAACATTCTTGTCTTATTTTCTTACTACAAAACACTCAATAAATTAGATTGATATACAGATTAATTATACATTTTATATTATAAATATTAATTATACACTAAAAATGTTTACAATAAAGGTAAAACACTACTTAGAATGTGTAATACAATAATTTCTTAACATATTTATCTGTATATTATAATTTATATAAAATGGAAAACAAGTTAAAGAGATTTAAACCTTGTGGTTCCTTGTTATTTGTTTTTCAATCCAACTAATTACACTACCTATATTTTTTAAAAAGTTTTGTTTGTATTATATTAAATAAATTAAACAAAATTATATTACACTAAATAATAATAAATTAAATTATAATTATAATTATTTTATACAATGATAATCTATATAATATAATTAGATAAAATTAATAATAAATATTTTAATAAAATAATTTATATTTAAAATAATACTTAATTTATTTTATGTAGTAATCTTACCTATCAAAATAATTTTATTGTAAAAATTTATTTAAATCAATATTTAATTTTTTTATTCTTTATTTATATTTTAAAAATAAAAAATTATTTTTAATTTAAGATAAAAAAAATTAAAATATTTAATTTTAAAATTAAAATATTTAATTTTAAAATTAAAATTTTTGATGAGTTAAATAAAGTATCTAATAATAGGCTAGAATCACATTTATTATTGGCTACAAAATTTCTACATAAAGTATAGTTTTTGTTATCTACTATGCAATTTTATTTTACAACTAAGTATATGTAGTATTGTGTAATAAATATATCCTTATTATTATTTTTTTCGATTACGACTTATTCAATTTAAAATAATATTTATATTAAAAATAAAATAAAAAGTAACTATGTTGTTAATTTTTAATAATCAGATTAAATTAAGATTAAAAAAAATTACATTAATTATCATATTTAAAAAACTTGATAGTATTTTCTTAAAATAAAAAATAAAAAAACTAATAGAGATATCAATTTTTCACATACGAATCAAAATTAGTGAAAAACTTAGAAAAAATCAATTTTGAATCGATAGTGAATGCCACCATTCTCTAAATTCTGTTTTTTAATTTTTTTAAATATATTATATACATGTAAAATTTTATAGTAAAGAATGAATGTTGATAAAAAATAATATTTTTTTAATAAATATAAATTTTAATTATAAAAATTTAATATTATGTTATATGAAATATATATTATTATAACCATTGTTACTTTAATAATATGTATAATTTTAACTTTATATTTATCAAAATTTAATTATATAATAAATAAATATATATGAAATTTTATTCATATTTAATAATTAAAAATTTAATTTATTATAACTTATTTATTAATAAAAAATCTCAATAAAATTTCAATCTATCATTAAAATATATTTTTGTTAAATGTAATATACTTATTTTAAAAATAACACTTAATTTTTATACTTTTTTTTAGCAATACATTCTTATTATTATGAAAAGTGATTGCACAATGATATTTTTATTTATTTTTGATATTTTATTATTTTATTTATAGTTTATATATAATATAATTTAAAAATTAAATAAATAAATAATATATTTATATGATTATGATTATGATTATTTTTTTATAATAATAAAATTAAATTGGTATAAAATTTAAATATTATTTTTACCATTAGTAAAAAACAATGAATGTATTTTTTTATATTTTATTAGTTAGTTCTCTCTCATTTCATTACAAATCATCTTATGGGTTTTGTTTTTTTTTTAATTATTTATTTATTTATTATTTTCTTTTTTGAAAAGAAAATAATTAAATAAAGTAAAGTTTAATTTTTTCGGAAATTTTAATTTTTAAATTTTTAAATTTTTTTTTAAAAGAAAATAATTAAATGAATTTATTTAAATTAGAAATGGCTTTGGTGAAGGATAATAAGGGGCTTGCAGCTCGTTTTGAGTGGTCTAATATGAATGAGTGAGGTGGTATTCATTGGGTATCATGGGAGAAAATATATAGGCTGAAATGATTAAATGGTATTGATTACGTAAATTTTCTATTTTAATCAAGCTTTTTATTAGCAGGTACAGAGAGTATTACGAACTAAATATATGATGGATAAGACAATATGAATTTTGCGTACAGGGATGTCAATTTACTTTATAATAGGAGAAATTCGTAAAGAAAATTTTATTTTAGTACCGATAGGGATTGACTCCGTGAGGAGCGGGATGGAGATGGAGATCACCTTTTCCGTCATGTTAATTCTCCGATCATCATTTTCTTATATTTCGTTTAAAAAAATATTATATATTTATATAAATTTATAATTAAATTAAATTATTTTTATCATTAAATCAATACTTTAATTATAAAATTACAATATAATATTTTATAAAATAATTATTATTTAATTATCGTTAAAATAATAAAATAATTAATTTAAATATATTTATTATTTTAATTTAAAATTTAAATAGTTGATGGAGTTTACAATCCCTAACTCCAGCGATGCAAGCTTTGTGCGGAGGAGTTTATGATAGGGTCGGTATTTATTGGCCAAAGGATTGAGGACAGGAAATGGAGAGTTAGTAAGGGTCTACTATGATCCATGGCTTCCCACTATCACTGGTAATTTCATGGTTCGTTCTGCTCTCCGACTGCAGGGGGAAATTAAAGTTTATGATTTAATTACGTCAAATGGATTGTGGAATTTTGATTTAATTCTTAGCCCTTTTGATGATGAGGAAGTTAAAATAATTTTGCAGCTCCCGCTTGCACCTCATGGACGAAATAATAAAATGGTCTGGTATCGACTTGCTTCTGAACTGCAGTGGTTGGAATTTGGGGGTTTGAGTGCATCAAATGTTATACCAGATTTGGAGAAGATTGTGGCGGCTTAATGTGTTAGGAAAGGTAAAACAACTTTATGGCAGCTTGATGTGATGTTTAATCTAGTTATTGTTGCTCATAATTTAATTAAATTTTAAATATAAGCTACGAATTATATAATTTGGATGAAAACTTAGCAAGATTGGTTTAGTCTAATTCTAGTTAAAAATATAGCAGTTTGATTTTAATATCAATAAATCCTTCCTTTTTATAATTACATAAAGTGATATTCTAAAATAATCTGATTAGAGAGATTAAGAGAAAACTGATAAAAATTGAAATATCCCTCTATATGATCAATTAGAACCTAAAAATCTAAAGCATCCACAATCTTATTACAATTTTTTTGATCCAACCCAAGCAAATGCAAAAAAAAGTCTTCATCCAAAAGTTGTTTTGCTTGTTAGGAGATTTGATCATCCATTCCAATGGTATTGTTGATGATGTTAATACTATCTCCTTCAACTATCACATTCTTGAAGCCGAATGCATTGGGCAATCTTATTGCCAAAGATAAGGCTCTTGTTTTTGTAATTTGAACAGAAATGAACTTCAAAGTATTTTGCCCCAAACTCTAACCATTTCTCCATGAATATTTCTAGCAGTTACTCCAATTTCAAAAATACCATTTTTGCAGCTGGCATCCACATTTAATTTGATAGTTTGAACAGAAGGTTTTATTCAATGTGTATCTCTTAAGAAAATAGATTCTGAAGAACCTGTAATCTAGAAGGGCATTTTAATTTTGATGCAGATGATCATTGAAAAACTTTGCCATCCATCTTAAAGTACCAATGAAATTGGGTTGTATTCTATGAAAAATAGCATGATTTCTTATCCTCCAAATACCCAACATTGCTAATGTTAGTCAAAGTAAATTATTTTTTATTCTTTTTCTATGTTAACATTGAGTTAGGAGGATCCAAGATAATTTTCATGTAAGTGAAAAAGCTATTATCTCCTAAGCATATGAAAAACTAGACAATGCTACATTAAATTTTGAATAGTTTCAGTTTCTTGTTGACATAACAAACACCAGTCAGGTATTTCAGGCTTGAACCTTTTCAATTTAACCCTAAATGAAAAAGCGTTAACCAAAATTTTCGAAAGGAAAAAACTGTTTTATGAATTTTGCTTTTCCATAGATGTTTCTATAAAGGATCTTCTTCCAATTTCACTTCAGTCATTGTGCTTAGTTTATAAGCAGACTTAACTGAAAAACAACCCCACTCTTTAAAAGTCCTAATGAGCTTATTATTCAAAGCTGGATTTGGACTTTTAGGTCTACTAATTGCAGATCCAGTGTTTCTACTTCCCAAATCCATCCACCTTCCAATGAAGTAAGATCTTTTACTACATAGTATCCTGAGATTGTAGAAAGGTCCAAGATACAGTTTGGTATATGTCCTCTAATGAAAGGAATCCAATGATCTTTCCAAATATTAATAGAATCACCATTGCCAATCATATATAACAACATATTTTTTTAGTAAAGGGATAATTTTACAAATGTCTTTCCAGATATAAGAATCTCCCTGCCTTGTTGTACTATCCAATAATTTTGTTATAGTACAGTATTTGCTTAGTAACATTTTAACCCACACTTTATCAACATTTGAAGCCAGGTTTCATCCTAATTTAGTAAAAAGAGTTGTATTTAAATGCTTAGCATATCTAAAACCCAAGCTTCCTAATTCTTTTGGTTTATAAATCTCATTCCATTTTCATTTAATGATTGTTATCTTGTTTTAAGAAAATCCTATAAATAAGAGCATGGGTATTGTATTTTAATTACATGAATCGATTATAATTTTCTTCCGATTTATAGTTTCAAATTCCTAGCCCTAATTCTTTTCTTTTCTTCTAGGATTCCATTCTATAGGAAATCAACTTAGGAATATGGTCAGTTTCCTGATTTCCAGGGTGGAACCAACCCCTAGTTTTAAGAGGGCAATTTCTTGATTTTTAGGTGGAATGAGCCCCTGTTTTCAGGATGTTAGTTTCCTGATTTTCAGGATGATTTATAGCTGTATATTAATGACTTCCAGCAGTATATTAGGCATAACAAATGTATATATAAAATGATCTGAGATTAAGAAATAATATGAAGTAATTTTCTGTAAAATAAAAACAGCTTCATGGTATCAAAGCTTTAGGCTCATAAACTGTTGCTCTTAGCCTCTTGTTCAACTAGTTCTGTAAGTTCACTTAGTATGATGTCAAATACTCAAGCAGGGAATGCACCTTTTTTAGTTTCCAACTCGAGTTTCAGCTTTTGGGCATGAGAGCTATGAAAAAATTGAAAGTTTAAATGTTCTTAATACACTGGAAGATGACATGGATGAGGAAGTTCCAGAGACAAGTAACAGAACTGAATTCAATATGGAAAATTCAGGCAATTTTGGGCTTGGATCCATTCTTGATCCTGCTCTTAAACATAATCCTTTTGGTGGTCTATTTAACAGTGTAGTTATTAATGTTTCAGCTTCTTCTTTTAACAGTACCAGTCTTCAAGGAGAGTTATTTTGGCCTGCATCTGAATCCTTCCCAACCCGAATCCCAAAAAGATGTCCTGGATGCAATCTCTTCCATGGATCAGTCCTATATAGAGATGCTGCAGCTTCAAACTCAAGTGCATTTTCTGGTAATCCTATCTCATTCACTAAGGAACAGTTAGAACTTCTCCAACAACTTATACAAAAGGTAAATATCAACACCACATTTAGTAGTAGCAGGAATAACTCCACACATAGTTCCAGTAATTCAACAATGCATGTTGGCAAATTTCCCTCCTCATCTTGGATAGTAGACTCAGGTGCCTCCAATCAAATGACAAGTAATCAATCACTTTTCACAACCAACTCACCTTGCAACAAACTTCAAACAGTGCGTGTCGCCAATGGTACTCGCACCACAGTGGTCGGAACAGGGACCATTTGCCTCTCAAATCTATGTTATTTGTGCCTGAATTTTGTTACAATCTCATATCAGTTAGTAGATTAAATCATGACCTTAACTGTGAAACTAAATTCTTGGCTAAATCTTGTGTTTTTCAGGACATGAGCTCGGGAAAAATGATTGGCGGTGTTGATTTATGTGCAGGCCTCTATGTTCTTGATATTAACACTCCTTCAAACCATTCTGTTAGTCATCAATGTCAATTGAGTAATAATCTTAAGTCTCATAGTCATACTAATAAGGAAAGTGAAATCATGATGTGGCATTTTCGTTTAAGTCATCCAAATGTTCCGTATTTGAAACGTTTGTTTCCATCCTTATTCATCAATAAAAATCCCATTTTATTTCATTGTGAAGTTTGTCAGTTGGCAAAACATACTCGAAATACTTTTTCACTACGCACGCACAAACCAAGTCACCATTTTTCCCTCATTCACGGTGACATTTAGGAACCATGTTGCGTTCCCAGTATTACTGGTGCTCGATGGTTCTTACTGTTAGTTGATGATCATACTCGATTATGTTGGACATTTCTTATGAAAGACAAATCTGAAACCAAGCATCTGAAACCAAGCACATATTTTCACTTTTTCATTCCATGATCCAAATTCAGTTCAATGCCAATATTCAAATCCTAAAAACTGATAATGCTAGGGATTTCTTTAACTTCGATCTTAGTGGATATCTCCAATCACATGGTATTGTCCAACAAAGCTCCTGCGTTGACACACCACAACAAAACGGTGTAGTCGAACGCAAAAACCGTCATATACTTAAGGTTGCCCGAACTTTACTTTTTCAAACCAATGTTCTTAAAAATTTTGGGTTGAAGTCATTCTTACTGCAACACACTTGATCAACCGAATGCCTTCTCGAGTTCTCAACTTTCATTCACCTTTACAAGTGCTTTAGAGTCAATATTTTACCTCACAACTTGTGTCACCAATTCCTTTCAAGGTTTTTGGTTGCATTGTTTTTGTCTATATTCATTCACAATATCGTGGCAAACTTGATGCCCGTGTCATTAAATGCATCTTCGTTGGTTACTCAGCCAATCAAAAAGGCTACAAATATTTCTCTCCTATCACTCGTAAGTTTTACCATCCATGGACGTTACTTTCTTCGAAGAAACTCCATTCTATTCTAATTCTGCAATTCAGGGGGAGAATCACACTAATGAATTGTAGAATTAGGATTGATCATCACTTATTTACCCTCCATTACCATCTTATTTACCCTCCATTACCTTGTCCTCTTCCAACTTGATACCCATTCCAGATTCTCCTTCAAAAACCAAACCTGATCAATCTCCCATTGTCTATCCTAGACATCTTTTCCTTCCTAATGATGCCATAAAAGTCTATGGAAGAAAGAGAAATTCTGACTTGCCCACACGAAATCAGCAAAATCCTAAAGACTGAATCTGAAAGATTACAAGATGAAGCAGAATCTAGTCCAAAATTAGGTTTTGACCCTGAGTTAGATCTTCCTATTGCACAAAGAAAAGGTGTTCGATCATGCACTCAACATCCTTTTCAAAGTTACATTTCTTACGCAAATCTGTCCCCAAAATTTCAGGCATTTATGACATCCCTAGATAACATTAAGATTCATAATTCTGTCAATGAGGCTCTAAAGGTTCCTGAATGGCACAAGACAACCTTAGAAAAATATACTGCATTTGAAAAGAATGGTACATGGATGTTAACAGAGCTACCACTTGGAAAGAAGATAGTAGGCTGTAAATGGATATTCTCTGTTAAATAGAAGGCAGATGGAAATATCGACAGATATAAAGCTCGACTAGTGGCTAAAGGGTTCACCAAATCATATGGAATTGATTATCAAGAGATTTTTGCTCCTGTAGCAAAACTTAACACAGTTCGTGTCTTGCTATCTATTGCAGTTAATAAGGATTGGCCACTGCTTCAACTTGATGTTAAGAATGCATTCTTAAATGGAAACTTGATCGAAGAAGTTTACATGGATGTGCCTTCTGACTTTGAGACTAAAGATACACAAGGGAAGGTATGCAAGTTGAGAAAGACACTATATGGACTTAAACAGTCACCTAGAGTATGGTTCGAAAAATTCACCAAGGTCCTCAAACAGGATGGATACTCTCAGACACATGCAGACCACACTTTATTTGTCAAACACTTCACAGATGGGAGAATCACAACTTTGATTGTATATGTTGATGACATAGTTCTTACAGGAAATCATGTAGGAGAAATGAAGAGACTTAAGATGCTATTCTTCAAGGAATTTGAGATTAAAGACTTGGGATATTTGAAATATTTCTTAGGGATGGAGGTGGCACATAGTACCAAAGGAATCTCAGTTTCTCAATGCAAATATGTTCTAGATCTCTTGCGTGAGACTGACATGAGTGGGTGTAAGCCTATTGAAACATCCATGGATCCTAACACCAAACTAATGCCTTGAACTGATGAATTGGCAACTGACAAGGGGCAATATCAACTTTTGGTAGGTAAGTTAATTTATTTGACTCATACACGTCCACATATAAGTTTTTGAGTCAGTGTTGTTAGTCAGTTTCTTGGAAACCCATCAGTAGATCACTTGGAGGCAGTAAATCGTATTCTAAGATACTTGAAGAAGGATCCTGAAAAGGGACTCGTGTTCAAGAAAACAATTAATAGGAGATTGGAAATTTATACTGACGCTGATTGGACTGGATCTCCTAGTGACCGAAAATCCACATCTGGATATTGTTCATTTATTTGGGGAAATTTAGTGACATGGCGTAGCAAAAAGCAAGCAATGGTAACACGTAACAATGTTGAGGCTGAGTTTCGTGCATTGGCTTTGGACATCTGTGAAGGAATTTGGCTAAAACGATTGCTATACGAACTCAAGGTTGAACATTTAGAATCTATTAGAATCATGCGTGACAACCAGTTAGCAATTGCAATTGCCAAAAAATCCAATCCACCATGATCGAATTAAACATGTGGAAATTGATACATTTCATCAATGAGAAAATTGAAGGTAAAATGATCTCTCTCAACTATGTTCCATCTAGGCAACAAGTAGCAGATATCTTAACCAAAGCTTTGTTTCGACCTAATTTCATAGAGTTAAGTGTAGCATTTGGTTTGAAAAACATATATCGCCTAGCTTGAGGAGAGTGTAGGAAATCAACCTAGGAGTATGATCAGTTTCTTGATTTTCAGGGTAGAACCAACCCTTGGTTTTAAGAGGACAGTTTCCTGATTTTCAAGGTGGAATCAGTCTTTGTTTTCAGGATGTTAGTTTCCTGATTTTCAGCATGATTTACAGCTGTATACTAATGACTTTCAGTAGTATATTAGGCATAACAAATGTATATATAAAGTGATATGAGATTAAGAAATAATATGAAGTAATTTTATGTAAAATAAAAACAGCTTCACATTCTATTCTGTTCTTATTATCCCATCTGTCTATTCTTGTTGTGTTGGCACATAATAATTTTAGAAATTGTAGCATGATCAAATCAAAACATTAAAACCTTTTAATTAATTAGAACTTGAATTACTCACACTTGACAAAGAAATTGGAAAAAACAATTACCTATTTATTTCTCATAAAAAACTATCCAAATATGATATAAACTTAAGCTTCAAGACCTGAGGAATTCCTTCTACTTAGAAAATCTGCACTAGCTTGCTAATACTCTATTTCCTACAGTTGCGCATAAAAAAAATGCAGTGAAAAAACTCCTCTAGGTGTCTAATTTTTAGAACCACATTGGACTTGAATTGCCAGGGCTTTAGAGACTTGCGAACAAATATCATTGTCTTTGGAGAAAATCTTATGCTTCATTGGCACCACACATCTTGTCTTTCCCAAGCACAGCTGTTTAAGTAACAATAAACCAATTAATTAAATTTCACTAAGATATTGCATTAAGAAAAGGTAACAACCATATGATTTTTTTTACAAGAAAAACAACTAATAAGATTTTACAGTTTGGGCCCTAAATTGCACATTTTTTTAAGGTTAGGACAAAAATTTCCCAAAATCACACACGTAGCCTATACGAGTAACATAACTCAGAGTTTGGCCTTAGAAAGTATGTATAGGTTGTACATAATCAAGGGGCCTTACCTTGTGATTTTGGGACATACTATGTACAACTAACTAACATGATATTTTGGAATCAATTCTATTATATACATACATACTATTAGTAGGACCTTAATAGTTATGTACATGACTTATGAAAAGCCGGCATATACATAGCGAAACCTTACAATTTTTGGACACATTATGTACAACTAACTAACATGATATTTTGAGATCAATTCTATTATATACAACTAATACATGCTATTATGCTGCTTGAATATGATAACTCTTGTACAACCTTAATAATTATGTACATAACTCATGAAAAACGAGCATATACATAACAAAACCTTGGGATTTTGGGTCAACTTTCAGTGTTAGGGCTTCTAATCTATGACTACTTTTATATGTGCCTTATATATACTGGTATAGTTACAAGAGGGAGAAAAAGAAAGAAACCTTTTCAATAACCGAGTGACTATTAGGAATTGTACAATTTCCTTCACTGTAACTTCCACATTCACCCAATGGATTGCCATAGCTTGCAAACTCAATACTGACAATCTCTTTTTTATCTGGGCATGTTAAATAGGCGCTTGGTCTAGGATTAATATTCCAAACTTTGTTTCTTATCACAGTACCATTCTCTCTCTTCCATGCCTTAACATGTGGTGGATGGATCTCAGTAATGAAGCTGCATATTGTATCCCTATTGGCAGTTAAAATCTGAATACCATGTGGATTTCCTCCCATTTCCTCTAATAAAACTAGAAGATTATCTTTTGGCTTCAAGAAGGCTCTTGGTATGTGATATCTAGCAAGAAACAAAGATATTGGTTGAAACATCAGTTAAGTTAGCACATAGGTAAGCAACTAATGTTGGGTGAGGGGCACCAATAGTCATCTTCTTTTGTTACATTTAGGGTCTGTTGGCTTTTACTTGTGTTAAAAGTGGTTTTAGATAGAAGCAGTTTCAGGGAAGAAAAAAAGTTATTCAGGAAGAATCACATTGCACAAAATGTGTTTTCTAAGCCTTGAAGGTGCTTCTGACAATTTTTTTTCCCGTTTAGTGTTCAAACTTTTTTTTTTTGCATTCATAAGCACTTTTACAAGATCCCAAAAGCAAAAACAATCAATCCCTTAGTCTTATCAGCATATGGACTTTTAATCATGTATATCCATAAAAATGTGTAAAGCAAGTGTTTTAAGACATCACTAAAGAGCACATTTTTACACGACTAAAGAACATATGTTGAGGAGTACCATATGGATTCGTTCATGCATAGAACCACTGGTGCCCTTTACGTGATTTGCAATAGAAAGTTACCGTACGTCCAAAACTTACATAGATTGAGAGGGCTTTCCAGAAGGGGAAAGAAAAGATACCCAATAACGACCAATACTTTTACCATTGACCCAAGCCATTCCTTTGGACATTGTTTCTAGGTCTATGGCAATTGGATCATTTCCATTAGGAGCATCAAAATAAGCCTGTAATGAAAGTAGTATTAAAGCATTGCACAAGTACACTATTGTGACAAAAATTGAGATTAAATTAGGAGAAAAGTAAAGAAGCAATTGTTCAAGTGAGCACCTTGTACCAAGTAGGAACAAACGGTCCAGTTTGTCCCTTAGCTTGTGACCATTGTACTCTTCGAGAACCTCCTGAAGTGAAGATTTGGAGTTTTTCACCATTTAAGCCTACCTATAGATCAATAACCATTGGGATTAAACATTAATCTAGAGCAACCTTAGAGACATCTATGAATTAGAAACCTTGATGAATATTATACGAGCAATGCTAAATACACTCCTCTGTGACATGTGACATTTCTTTTTTTCTTTTGAAAAATACAAACCAGGTATCAACTAGAAAAAAAATATATACATAACGTAAGCATTCCTCGTATTATTTTGGAAACTTTGATAAATATTATATGAGCAATGCTAAATTCACTTTTCTCTTATACACTCTTTTTATTAGAAATGTCAATGGGGTGAAACGGAACTAGGAAATATTTTATCCAAAATTCAAACCGAAATATTACATTATATTTGAAACTGAAGTCGAAATGTTATATTTTATCCGAAACCGAAACCAAAATATTTTATTATATCCGAAACCGAAACCGATGGATATTAATTTGAGGAATCATCCGAGCTTTAATATCAAAATGGTTCAAAAACATTAAATTTAACAAAAAGAATCTTTACAAATTAAAATAATAATATGTTATCTCAGTATATTTGGTTTATTTTTTCTTCATAAATATTGAATTATAAGTGTTTTTATCTTTATATATAAATTTATAAAATATAATATTAATTTATAATTTTGGGTATTGGGGTTGAATTACCCACTCTTGAAACAGAAACACAAACCCAAAATTTTAAATAAAGTAAAACCAATCCAAAATATACCATCCAAATCGAACCCGTTCAGTAATTATGTACGATTATCCGAACTCGTGGAAAATATCTTACTTTTTATTCTAAGATGATGTATCATTTCTTTCTAATACTAAACTCTTCTATTCTTTTGAAAAATTCAAAACAACGTATCAATCAGAAAAAAACTAAGTATATAGAATGCATTAAGCTAAGCATTCCTCATATTATATATTACCTTATGCCCCCATCCATTGCCTGTCAAGTCAAGGGTTCCTGAATTTAGACCTTTGATTGTCACCACACGAACCCCAGCAATTCTATGCTCTAAGTAAGCTCCACCATCCTATAAATCATCCATGAAGGAGATAATTAATTTATATTTTTATATGACCCAGTTATTTACATGTTTTTATTTTTAAAACATATATTTTTTTGAAGTTTTAAAAAATTAATAAAAGCATATGTACATTGTGTGGAGAGATTCAAGATAAAATTAAGACTAGTGAATTTTATCATTACAGGATATCCAACTGTTGCCCCCAAAACGGACAGAAGGTTAGTTCCTCTCTTCAAGGTGATGGCTTTCTGAAATAGAAAGCTTTTCTCTTCTTTTCTTCCATGTGCTGATCCTGTTATAAACCAGTGCCTAATGAGTAAACAATATTTTGAACAAACTGGAAGAAAATTTTTACCTGCAATTAAACCATTTAGAATTCATAGTGTAGGTTTTCTTTCTAATTATAATATAGTTATGCTATTTTGTTCTTATAGTTGGTTTTATTCTTAAGGTGAAAGCTGAAGATATGTGTTTCCAAACATTAATCTTCACCATTTTAAAGCATCAAGTGATGTTTTATGCTTGTTAGATGTTGAATTAATATAGGAACAAGTATAAGGAAGAAACTCCTCTGAGTGATTTGATTCCTCTAGTGGAAACTTCTCCCTAGGGTTTGCTATTGGAGATTAGATTTGATTCTTCTACTATAGTCTTGGTGGTTTTTACAATGTATGTGTTTAGGGGTGGAAGATTACGATTAACACAATTTAGTCATTTTTTTTAGTCTAAAAGTAGGGTTGCAACACCTTTCTTGCCCATTTGATGTTTCTTTGGTTTTGGTTCTTTTTTTCAATTTGAGGTCTGTAATGGTTGGGGATTGCTTTGTTGGTGTTTTTTTTCTTTCTTGGTTAGTTATGGTAGTTTGTGGTGGCACTTGCTTGAAGAGTTTCAATGTCCTTTGGCCATATGTATATGTGGGAACTATCATTTGGGTGTCGTGATTGACTATGAGATTCTTTCTTCTACCAGCTCTAAAATATTATGGTGTTTTGGTGTGAGAAACTAGATCTGGATTAGAAAAGCAATTTTCACGACAAAAATTGTTATATGGTAGTACCTAATGTCTACGGTTGCTTCAAGGAGGTGGTATATCGTTTGTGTATGGTTTTGTTTGTTCTTTCCGCTGCAATGTTAATGAAATTCTCTTTTTTGACCAAAACTAAGTATAAGAAGGAAGAAGTGTTTTTGCATGTTTACATTTTATTTAGTTCTACAGTGGAAAGTCTAAACTATTTTGGTTTTTTGCTTTCAGTCTTGAATTGTGGTTTTTTTGTTTGTTGCCACTTGGTTTCATATTTGATTATTATTAGGGAGAAGGGTGCTAGCTCTTCTATAGCTTTGGAAAAGGAGTGCTTCAATCCTAGAACTTTCAATTTGAGCACCCAAGTTCCACTAACTTTAAAATATGCATTTTAATCCCATATCTTTGGTGTAAAAGGTGTACTTAGTCTTATTTTTTGAGTTTTTTAGAACTAAAATTCACCTTTTTTTAAAGTTGTAGGACTAAAGCGCTCAAATTGAAAATTACGGGACTAAAGTGCTCCTTTTATAAAAGTTAAGTAACCTTTACACCCCTCACCCTTATTATTAATAACTGTTCAGGCTTTAGCTGAAGCTAGCTTGACCACTATCACTAAATCTTCTAAAACACTGCTTAGGTGTGTGGAGTTTTGTAGATCTCTAAAAGAGGTACATAGCTATCTCTTAATGTATTATTTGTATGTTGGTGTTATGTGGGATATACTAGGATTAATTTTGCGACCCTCATGGTATAGTTATGATGGTAATCAATAGATAAACAAAGAGATTTTAAAGAAGCACTTTCTACATACCTATATACGCTCCATTAACAAAAGCGTGCATGATATGGCCAAAATTCGAAACCTCAAGTGTTGCAGAAATATCTGCCTGAGCAGTGGGTAAATCAGAACCATCCAACTCAACACTGATTAAGAACACACCATAGATATGTATTAAACAAACCGAGGGTCAATTTACTTATGCTTCAGAAATTCTGTAAAAGCGCTTTTGACAAAAAAAGAAAACAAAAAAGCTTCTGAACATAAATATTTTATCACAAGTGCTTTCAAAGTTTATAAAGCACATTTTATGCTTCCTTATCTGTTTGCTTCTACTTCTGAGGCCTGTAAAAGTGCTTGTCAAAAGTGCTTTTAGGACTCAAAAAAATATTTTTTTGCTTCATAACAGAAGCACAAGTTTTGTGTTTTTTTTCTAAAAGAACTTTCTTCTTAAATCACTTTTGAAAAAATACAAGCAAGCATATCATCTAGTACAAATAATATTTGTTTTTCTCTTAAAGTGCTTTATTCTGAAACCACTTTTGACTGATTACTTTTAATATAAGTAGACATACTGATAGAAATATTATTATAGAGAAAGGATGCAATTTCATGGAATATATTCTTCACAAAAAGTGTTGATTTGCTTACCTTGTGGTGTACCACAAATAATCTGTAGAATCCTTGGTGGTGCTCATTAGTTCTAGAGGCCTCTCTGAGTTAACAAGAGCATTCTGCAAACTAGGAATGCTCTCTTGGTACATTTTCCAGCCGATGTTTTCATCAACTACTCTGGATTTTAAGTAATTTCTCAAACTCTGTTGTGCAACTACCTGTTTTTTCCAAAATGTCATAACACGTGTTTCTTCTTGGGCAAAATCTAATTGCAACTTACGTATATTTTTGAATATATATCGGAATGTCAAAAACGGTTATTTTTCTCAATTTTCTTTAAATTTACATTAAATTATAATAAGTACCCATACTAATGATGATGTCATGTTGTTTGGACACGGGTAATGAAGACTTCGAGTATCATAGGATTTTACTAGCGGGAATTAAATTATTTGAATTGGGATCTTACCATTTGTGTATTGAAAACAACAGTCTTGCAATCAGGTAGGATGCTTATAGAATGTGGAGGTAGGTCATATTGGGAACCTCTGAATGTGATAGTTGTTGATACTTTTTCATCCTTGTTGCATAAGAATGCTGCACAAATATTTGTTCCTTTCTTTTCATAGATCATTACCTGCAAGAATTAACCACTTACAATTAAGTAGACAGACAGCATGTGCTCTTCTTCTTTTTGTTTTTTGTTTTTTTTTTGTTTTTGGATTTTGAGGAATATAATCCTTTTTAATAGATAGAGACGAGAAATAGCAATTTTTGCATATTCCACTGTGGCTATTTCGGTATGCTTAATTACTCTTAATTTGGGCTCTAATTAGCGTGTATTTTGGAGATTTGGTTGAAAATGTCCCAAAATCGACGGTATAGTCTATGTACAACCTGTACATGGTTGTACACAGCTTCTACATGAGACATGTATGCAGTCTGTACATAGCATGCGAAGTGCATTTTTGGGGCAAGTTTTGCTCAAACTCAAAAAGCCTTCGTTTTAGGGCCTCAATATAAGTTATATAACTACCTCTATGCTTTCACCAAAAGTTTCAACAGATGGAGTTCCAGCAAACAAAGCTTTCTTGGACAATCTCAAGGCAGCATGAAGATCCCTCAGGTGACTCCACTTTGGTTCCCTAAGTAATCCTGCAAACAAAGAAAAAAGCAACTCCATTGAAAAAGGTAAAGCTAGCTTGACTCCATTGTACTATTTTTGAAGGGGAAATAAAATTGGTTTTTGAATGAGATTCAAAATTCCTCACCATATTCATCAATAGGAGCTTCATCATAGTATTGAGTTGTTACGAACGACGAAGCTGTTCTACCGAAATTTGTTCCACCATAATACTGTGAACATACAAAGACACAAATGAGAGATTTTGGTTTGAGTAAGTAAACTAACAAATGTGCCACCAAACTTAGGTCATTTGTACAAATCTATGCTTAACTTTAGGCTGTGATAAATCTACCACCGAACTCCTTATTAATGATATAATTCTTTCATTAAAATATTTATGATAAATCTACCACCGAACTCCTTATTAACGATACAATTCTTTCATTAAAATATTTAATTGTAATGGTAGATTTGTCACAAAAATAGTAGATTTGTAACACTAATAAAAGTTTAATGTTTGTTTTGTTACGGTCCAAAGTGTAGAGGCGGATTTATCCAAACAGTCTAAGTTTGATGTTACATTTGTCAGTTTACTCTTTTGGTGATATTAATTGCTAAAGTTTCGCTAAGAAGCGAGCACATCAGAGTTTAAGGTTTACGGTAGTACCATATAGTAATTTACAAGAGTTCCATTTTTGGAGAAGAATCTAGCAACAGAGAATGCTATGTCTTCAGCTGTCCTTTGATTAATAGGATCTCCAAACACCCTGTAACTATATTTACAATGAAAAGGAACATTTTAGAAGTTGCCAAATGTTTTAAACTAAGGTCAGTTTACTTGTGCATTTTTTAGAAGTTGTTTCAAATAAAGACGACTTTAGAAGAAAATGCTTTCAGGGAGAAATATATATAATGTGCTATGAAGTAAAAAGTGTGCTTTCTGAGCCTTAAAAGTACTACTGGCAATTTTTTTCCTGCTTGGTCTTAGCGTTTTTTTTTTTGCCATCCAAAATGCTTTTATAGGATCTCAGAGCCAAAAACAAAAATACAAAACTTAATTTCTTTTTGTTTTATGCTTCTGAGACCCCGTAAAAGATATTGTAACAACGAAAAGTGTTTTTAGACCAATCAAGAAAAGAAGTTCATCATAAATGTTTTCAGAGCTCAAAAAGCACCTATTGGGTTTCTGCTACAAATATGGTGAATCTTCTTAATAGCGTTTTTTTTCTTTCCAAAAACTACTTTTAACGTAAATATAAATAAAATAGATACTAGATCCCAAAAATAAAGTTATACTCACTGAGCTGTCCAATTCTCTGTCCATAAAGCGGGTTTATATGGTCTATTTGGTCCAGTGAATGTATCTCCACAGTTCCTCCCATTGCAAGTATTGATCTTCATTCAGTCATTCATTCCCATGAACTCTAAATGATATACTAAGGGTAAAGGACTTTGAGACTAGGGTTAATTATATTTTACTTTCTCTACGAACATACGCATAATGTTTATGAAGTTGTAAACATGTACATAATGTATTTAAATTTTTAAAATGTTGGAGTTTATAAACGTTAGGTGCATATTTAAAACAAATATATCCATAATTTTAGAGTTTCAAATAAGTCATGGGCATGTTTTCAACTTTATGAACATGTTTGTAGCAAATTCAATAGGTTGGGATAATAAAACGTAATTAACCCTTGAGCTTAAAACAAATTATAGCTTGAAAAACCTACCACTGGATCAGGAGCATCCATTTGCTCACACATCACCCATGGGACTCCGGTTTTGAATCCTGAAGCCATTTTTCCTGCCCATTTGACGTACCGAGTTCCCGATTCTCTGTACGCGTGTTGAATGTTGCTATACTCATTTTCAATCTGCAGAATCAAATATACACTAAAGTCGTGTTTTTTGGGGTAATAATGTATGTTAAACTAGTTGATTAAACAGTAGTTAACAAACTTGAAACTAGTTAAACATAATTTTTTTAAACAAAACCTAACCTGTGATAAAATGATAGGACCACCTTGAGATGCATACAATTTAGCATCTTTCATCATATCCACAATAATTTTGGTAAACCTTTTCATGTGGAACTGCATTTGGAAAAATCCACAATTCACCAATTAGTCACATGATTCACGTCCATATGAGATTAGGTAAATTGATCGTATTAATCTCATTATTATGTAAAAATGAGTACTTTAATTTTGTTATTTTCAAGATGTACACTTCAAGTCCCGAAAATTGAAAAATTTGTATTTATAGTCTTGTAATTATATGCTCAAGTTGCATAAATATAGAACTGTATACATGCTTAAGTTGAATAGAGCATAATTAAAGTACTCTTTTAAATAAAAACAAAAAAAATAGGATCTTTGGTGTCGCACACACTACTAAATTATATTACCAATAATAAGAGTGGATTGAAAAGTTAAATATATATAAGTTATAGTCACCTTGAATTGCGGGTTATCAGAACGAAATGTAATATTTGGAACCTCTCTTAACCAAAATGGGAATCCACTAAAATAATCAAATTGAAAAGGGTATGAGAAAGAAGGTTCTTCAAAGTAATTAGCTAGCAATTTTCATAGCAAAAAATATATATAGCTAGCATATGTTACAAATATGAAAAAAAAATAAAAAAAATATAAGCTATATTTTATATAATAGTATACCCGTAATTCCATTCAGCCTCGATAAATGGTCCAATCCGTAGTGTAACATACATACCATTTTCACCAATCATCTTAATGAATTTCACTAAGTCATAGTTTCCTTTAAAGTTGAACTGCAAATCAAGAAAAGTAATTTCATTCAGCGTACACAAATTAGGGAAAAAAAATTATTAAGGATGTGCTTATTTGTAATGCTGTTATTAGTGGCTTCAATCAATAGGGATTTCATAGAAAGCGATTTTAGTAAAAACGTGTAAAAATGCCTATGACAACAAAAAAGTGATTCATAGTCAAATAGTAAAACTTGTTGTAAGGATTCTAAAGGCTTAGAAAGCACAACTAATGTGATTATTCTTAAAAGCCTTGTTTTTCGATAACTATTTTAATACAAGTACAAATGAATAGATCTTATATACTTTTAAGTACAAAATGTACTTTTTAAGTTCGGATAACATTTACTATTCAATGAAAGTGCATTTTTATTATCTTAAACATTTTTGCAAGATCTAAAAAACACAAAGAAATATATAGTAAAACTAATGCGAATCTTTGTTACCTGACCCTGAACTGATTCATGAACATTCCAAAACACGTAAGTCTGAATGACATTCAATCCACCCCTTTTAGCTTTTTGCAATATATCTTGCCACATCTAAAACAACACCAAATCCAAAGCTATTAATTTCATCAAATAATGAATAACATAAGCTTCTAAGTGGTATATACATTTTATCCTCAGGTTTTTATAAAACCAAATTATTAACATAATTTTTCTTCTAAACTCTTAAAAAAGGTACATTTTTTTAATTATTATAATAAAAATAAATAAGAATCTCATGATAAAAAGATAAGATAATCATTTTTTCAAGATTGATATTTTAGATTGGAATTCCATCCCGTCACATTTGTGTGAGGCCTATTGTGCTCCCACATTTACATAATAAAAAAAACCATATGTGTAAAGTGAACTCAAAAATAAAACTTAAATGGATGAATGGGATTATAAACAATTAAACCTACATTTTATCACAAAAAAAAAACAAAATAGAGTAGACAATACCTGAGGAGGACTTCTTGGGTAATGTATAGAGCCAGAAAAAAGAAGCTCTCTTCTACCATTGATCTTCAATGACCTCCCATCATAACTCACACTCTTTGTCTCCACTTTTATACCATCAACAAATGTGAAAAGCAAAGCTAAAGCTATCATCAGTAACACTAAGGTTAGTTTCAGTGCCATTGTTGTAGCTACAACTAACTAGCTAAGAACTGAGTTCAAAGGTACGTAGTTAAATCGGAGAAAGTAGTATTTTTTATGGTTGGCATCAATCTCGGAGCTACGACTATATATTAACAAGAGGCAATTACCCAGAAGAAGAATAGCACATTTTATGGTATCTCAGTGATTATCAATTAAGGCTTTTTTAAAATATAATTTTTAAGGTTTGGGAGAAAATTTCGGAGTTTGCTTTGATTGTGTTGTCTACGTCTATGTTTTGTAAATTTTAAATCTATTATATTTTGATTATTTTTCTTTTTTTCTTTTTATATTAAGATGGTATGAGTAGAGTATTTATATGAGTATTTTGTTTTAAAAAAAATCTCTTTTTTTAGTTCCTTATGATAAATTAAGTATCGAATAAATTTTTTAATTATATTTATGTATGTTGTTTTATTTTAATCTTTGTTACGATATATGTTAAATTATGTAAAAATTATGTATCTTTTAATCTAAAAAACTTATATTTACTCGTAAAAAAATTAAAATAATATTTCTAATAATAAAGGTATATCTTATAACATATATACATATATTTAAAAATACTATAAATATATAATTTTTATATCATATAAAAAAATCAATGGCGGGATAATCTCACTCCACGTGACAAAGAATGATGAGAGATTTCGAGTAAAATTGGCATTTCACATCGATAGATTAATTTTTGCCAACTGTATTAATAATTTTTTAAGGTTCATATATTACTTTCACATATTACCTATTTATTTATATAATTTCTAAAAGATCAAATTAATATTAGAAGAATATCAACAAGGTTATTGTTTTTTATGGATTAAGTGGCAGAGGTATTTAATCTTAATATTTTTATATGTTAAGTATCTTTGTCACACATTGATTAAAAACAAAACAATAAAACTGTTTATCAAAGTTGGGTCTAGTCTCTGTGTGCTTAGACCTAATTAGGTTCTATCACAGTCTTACCGTGACGTTAATGTCCACCTTTGTTTACTGTGAAGAGAGACTCTTAAGTATCCTTGTCTCACATCGATTAAAAACAAAACAGTAAAACTGTTTATAAGTTTAGGTAACACTTAATTTAATGAGATCTTATTGAGTTGAGTTAGGGTTAAATTTCTAACATTATGAATTAATAATTTTAAATAAAAAATCAGATACTAAATTTATAAATTATGATAATAAATTAAAGCAAAAATGTATCGGTTATTTTACTATCAATTTTGAAGAGAAAAGATATTTTGAGCACTTTGGAATTCCTACTTTTTTTTTTTTTTTGAGGTAGAAAATAGAAACTAAGGTACGATTCAATGACGGAGGAGATGAATCACGTGTCCGTAGTCACACCATATTAAATAACTTAAATGCCTTACAATATATCATAATTATATTACAAATATAATTAATTAATATTATAATTTTTTATTAAGTATAATTATTTAAATTAATTATATTTATTAATATTTATAATAAATAATTTTTTTATAATTTAATTATATGATATATTTTTTATAAACAAAGTTTTTTTTAACTCTTTATAAAAAAATTTATGTTTAAAAATAATATATATATATAACTTATTTTTAAAAATATTAAAAGTAAAATTAAGTAAATAATTGTAATTTAAAAAACGTTATATTAGGAATATAATTTTATAAGTATAATTCAGTGATTTGTAAAAATCTAAAACCTATTTAAAGACCCCTCTCAACATATTATGATTAAAAGGCTTAAACTCAAATTTTACATGAAAAAAAATTATTATTTCGAATAAAAATTCAATAAATGTATAATAAAATCTACATTTTGAAATTAATTTGTTAAAAAAAATATTTTATATTTTGTACCTTAAATATAAACTTTTTATTTTCGTTTTTTGCTAATTTTTTTTGACTAAATATCTTGAGTACTATTTTAATCATTAATTGTTAATTATTACGAAGATGTCTAGACCGAAAGAATAATAAATTGATTCAGATCGAAAAATTGTTTAATTCGATTCGATTTAATTTATAAAAAAATTAAATTATTAAAATGATCAAATTATTTACATTATTATATTTATAATCTATATTTTATAAATATATTATTATATGTAGCTCAATGATAAAATCTATTATTATTTAATATAATGTTATCAAATTTAATACTTAAAAATAGTGAATTTTAATTTTATTATTATTTTAATTGAGAGAAGATAAATAAAAAAATATTATATTTTATGGTTGAGATAATTATGTTTCAAAATATAATAAAAGATCACTTAGTTATTGATAATATAAAATAGTTTAATTATATGTTGTTAGTGTTTATGAAACCCGAATCAGTGTAATTTACTTTGATGCATATAACAATTCGCTTCAATTTGTTTAAGTTCTATAAAATTTAGATAAGAATGGACCATGTCCATCTAACTCTGAGTCTTAACTCTGTCACTGATGTAATTCAGTATAGAATATACCAATACAATTTTGTTACATAATTATAAAAAATATCATTTTTAAAATTTATAGCAATAAAAATATCAATCAAATAATATTAAATGAGTTAATTAGACGACATTTAATATTTAATAAGTTTAAATAGATCTATTTTATTTTAAATGACGTTCAATTAAATAATATTCAAAATAAAATAGTATATCAAATTATTTTAATAATAAAAATACATAAAAAAATATTTAAAAAATATTATTTGATAAAGGTGTTATTTTTATTATTTTTTATTTTTTTTATAAACGGATATTTCTTGTTTGGAGAAGAACTAATGTATTAGGATTTATAAAGGAGATAAATTTAGATTATTTAGTTATCTTATTAATGAGATATATATAAATACATAATGGACATGTATCATTGTTACAATGGTCGGTATTCTGATGTCGATTTATAATAAAATTACAAATATCAACATATCGTTATTATCATGTGTGATTTTGTCTATAAAAATCATCTCTCACATGATAGTTTTAAAAATGAGTTTAAGTAAGAATTTTTTTTTAAAATAGGTAACATTTTACCTTAAACTTGAAATCAAAGTTTTTAATCAATTTTATTTAAAAAAAAGATATATTAGTTCCATTTTGCAAAACATAATTATTATAAATATAAAAACACATTAACATCTTATAAATTTATAATTAATTTTAAATACATAAATCTCTTTTATCATATCATATATTAAAATTTTTATTTTAAAAAATAAAAAATAATTTATTTTATAATAAAATAAATATAAATTTATACGTATATTTAAAATGATAGGCTAAGTATTTTGATAATTCATAAATAATATAATACATTATTATTATTATTATTAATTATAATATTAATTATAATTATGATATAAAAAATAATATTCATAAAAATAATTAAATTATTAAAAAAAATTGTGAAACCTCTCAATCCAACTTTTTACAAGATACAATACAAACATAGAACATTATATTATAAATTTTGCGTGAAAATATTATCTAATATAATATTATTATAATTATTTTTATTATTAATATAATAAAATATATAAATTATATCTAACTAATTATATTTTAATACTTAAATAAAATTATTATTAATAAATATTTGTTTTCTTAGTAATAATTAAAATTATAATAATATTAGATATATGTGTTACAATGTAATTTATTTTTTAATTTTTACAAATATCTTATGATATTAATTGAATATCACAATATATTATGATTTTTAGTTTTTTATAACTTTAAAAATTATTATAAAATTATTTGATTAGAGACAATAATCGAAACAATAAAGAAAATAAATAATGAAAAATAATATCTTTATTTTATAATATAAATCAAAATAATAATAAAAATTTAATTTTTATCTTATATTAATAAATATATAATTTATTTATATTTAAAAATTATAAACATTAACTAGTAAAGTTTTTAATAATTTAAAATTTTATAATTATTTTATTATTATTATTTGAAATTATTTTATAATAAAATTTTAATAATTTATTTGTTATAAAAAATTATTATTATTTATTAAAAGTTGATGGATGAGTATATTTTTTGTCTTTTTTTAGAAAATAAGGAGAGAGATAGGAAGAAAATGTGATTAAGAAATAGAAAAGGAGAGAGAAAAAGAAAATATGAGGGGGAGTTAGAAAAGGAGATGAAAAATTTACTGCAAATTGTTTAGTAGGAAAGATGTTGTTTATTTTAAAAAAAATTATCACTTAAACCCATTTTTAAACTATCACGTGGGAGATGATTTTTATAGACAAAATCTCTTACCATGTTGTTATTACTAAGCCATATAAGATGTCTCCGGATCTTATTTATTAGGTATGCCATAGAGCTTATAATGATGGTTGTCATGAGGTCTTTCTCATTAGGTCGCATTACATTGATCTTGAACAATAAATTGGGTATTACTTATAATATCGCATATATGAGGTCTGATGGTAGCCTATCTAAGGTTCTATTATCATAAATGAATCGATTGTTTTCAAGGATAAAATCGATATGAATGAACAATCAAATGGCAATATCATACACAATATGAACGAGGTATCACATGTCGTTAGGGTCGCATACCTAATACTTGAATAATATGAAACAATTCAAATATAGTTGTCAGATTTACGAACACTTATAGTAAAATAATTACATGTGAATTTATTTCTTAAATAGAAGAGTATTTGTACAAATCTTATACTTATTTTAAAATTAATCTAGTTTAATCATATATTAAAAAATAATTTCATAAATACAAATGATCTTTTTTTATATTTTTATTGATTAATTTTTTATTTTATTTCATTTTTATTCAATTTTTTCATATTCAATCTTAAACATTATTTATTTTATTCAACTGAAAAAATAAAATAAAGAATTTAATTTATCTTTTTATGATATTTTTTAATAACAATAAAAATAAATTATCGTAAAAATAAATATTAAATTTAAATTTTACTTTTATAATAAATATAGACCTCTTATATTAATCTCTTCTAAAATTAAATTTTTTTTTAAGAATATAGGAACTAAATTACACATTATGAGTAGATATGTTATGTGAGAGAAATACGTGTCACTATTATGAATTTCTCTCAACTCTATCACTGACCTACCCATTAAATGTCAGTTACGAAAATTTTTGAACTAATTTTGCTTGTATGAATCGAAAATTTTATTCAATTTGTTTTAATAATAAATAATTTAGCACTCTTATAATAAAATTATTAAATGATAATTATTTTTTAAATAATATGGTATTATTTTATTAATAAATTTTTTTAATAAAATAATAAAATTATTATTTTAGAATTTTTACTCATAAAAGTGAACTTATTTTTGTATGGTAAATTTCTATTAATAAAATAATATTATGTTTTAAAAATATTAATATATTATATCTTTATTAAAAGAATAACTTTAAGTTTCTTTTATATAAAATAAAATAACTAAAATATTTGAATGATACAAACAATATAACTCTTAAAATATTTAATCTAATATTTTTCTATCCTACCATAGTATTGAGATGGTGGTACGTACATCTTAAATGAAAGATAAATTTAAATATATTTAGTTCATTTATATATATTTAAAAAGAAAAACCATTTTTATCTCTTTTATACTTAAATTTCCTTTATGTATTTCTATCGGTTTTGACATGCACATAAATTATTCCCGTGGGTCACAGACTGTCATAATGTAGTACTACGTACTTATTTTTTATTATATTCTTTATTAATTCATATTATTTATAATTTTATTAAATTTTAGATATTTATTTTTTAAGAAAATAATTATACTAATTTTATATTTCATTATTCTAAAGTATATCACTTATTTAAAGAAAAATAAATAATTTATCAAACTATATTAATATTATTATAAATTTTTCTTAAAGGTTAATGTTCATTCGTATATCACTTTTCAATGGAATATCTATTTTTTGAAGTCGTTCGTGGTTTAGGTATTATTATTTCCCATTATATCATCACAAGTTTATGTTGGAATCTTATAAATATAATATTTTTTTTATTTAATAAAAAAATAATAGCTTTAATAATCCTTTTAAAAAAATGTGTATCCATTTTTAATTACTTCAAGTAATAAAAAATTTCCTGCATTTTGTCAACACCTTTCTTGTATTAGAAGATATTATTATGTAATTAATGATGAATATATGTTATTAAATGTGGAATTTATATGTAACAAGTTGTGGTTTAATTCTAATTTAATGTGTTGCCAGCTGCAAATGAAATAAAATGAATGTATTGATTAAAATTCAAGAAAGCTTGTATTCTAATTAATCTGCAAATTAAGATGTACCAACCTGTTATATGTTAATCCCCATATATTATTAAATTGCAGTTGGAAGCTTGATCCATTTTCATAATTAATGTTGACCAACTAGTTTTTTCAGAAGAAATTAAAATTATTTTTAATCTAATGTATGAGTTAGAAGAAAGAAAATAGAGGAATTAGTCTTACTCAATAATTAATATAATTATTAAAAAAAGAAAAAAAATTGCATGTAGCTCATAGTCTAGTGGAAAAAAAAGAAGATATTTGGGAAATTTCATATAATAATTACTCTAAATTTTATATTAATAAAAATAATATTGAATATTAATTATACAATAACACTAAATTATATCGGTGATTCACTTATATGATCAAAATATTCTTGATATCACCACTAAAACGTTTAATACATCACCTACATATGTCATACACCTAATAATGTTGTGTTTTTAATTAAAATTTAATGAATGGTTAAATGTCTATTAACATTGATGGTATTATTGTGTTAGTAGTATTATATAATTGGAAAGAAGTAGCAGTAGTTTAGTAGGTTATATTATTTGAGTGGTTTACTTTCGTAGGTTAAAATGAAGTTTTTTTTCATGTTGCTTTTAAAAAATAATTAAAGAAAAATAAAATTAATATTTCAATATTATTTTAATTAAAGATATCATATAATAATTACATTAGCTCTAAAGATATCATTTTATTTGTCCTACTCCCTATCACGCAACCATTAAAATATATTTGGCACTATTTTTCAAGTATAATTTCCTTATAACTCTTAATTAAATAACAATTTTATAATCATATTAATTAAATTATAATAATATATTTTAGAGATAATTTTTTTTTTCACTTTTTGTCCTTCAATTTCATAATAACATGACCAAAAGATCATGTAAATTCAATAGAGTATGGATACTCGTTCGGAGGATACGAATAAATAATTGCTTCTTAGTATTGGGGTATAATTGGAGTTTAAGATGGACAACGTGTTCTTATTCGATACAGATTATTAGGTGTACGAACAAATCACATATTGAAAAATATAAATAATAAATTAGGTATTTTGAGTTAATACCCAAGGTTTGACATCCTATATATTTTATATTTTATAGTTTAGTCCCCTTAATATATTTCTTTTAAATTGATTCATTTATCTTTTAAGTTCACACTTTAATTCTCTTATCTTAATTTTTTATAACTTATTCAATTTGTTTTTTTAATTTTCATATATTTAATCTAAATTTTGAAACCAATTTGAAATTAAACTTTAAATTTATAAAAAAGTAAAAACATTAAACTATAAATATTAAAAAATAAAGAGACTTTACAAGGAAATAAAAGTAATGAGATTAAAGTGTAAAAGTTAAAAAGTAAAGTGACTATATCATAAAAATAATAATAATAATATGATCAAAATGTAAACTAAATAAAAATATAGGACTTATTTGTGTAATTCAATGAAATTTATCACTAATTCCCTTGAGGTTAAAAATATATTTTCTTAAAAAGAGTTCTAATACCCTTAAGGTTTATAACTAATATCACTAATATTCTCGAATGATTAATGATGTTAATTTTTCATCCAATGATGTATTTTTCTTTTATATTACTTTGATACCAAATTATGACTAGTTGTATTATAATACTAGTTGTTAATTTCTACATGTTATTATTTTGAAAGTAAATCTTTAAGTTTTTTATCAAAACATTATTTTATTTTTATAATTTCCTTATATTTATGTTCATACAGACTTATTACTAGTTTCTTTATATTCATTTTCTTACTTATCAAGTTTATAAATATTATAAAAAAATATTTAATCATTCAAGATCCTTAATTGAATTTGAATTATAATTATCATACTTGACTTAATGGGTCCACCACGATCTACCCTTCTATCCTCTTTTGTTACGTCTAGTATGCCTCAACTTACTCAAACCTTAATACCCTTTCTGATAATGATGAAATTTTTGCATCCGTACATAGTATGATGTCTAAATTAAACTAACTAGAAAATAGAAAAAGAATAATTACATTTTATTTTATTCATAATATTAATAATTATTACAATTCTAAAAGCTAATTAGGAACCTTGAAGATATTCTTAAACTCTCATAGTTTCTAGAGCTAGATGAATAATTTTTAGAGTATAGAGGTTATTATTACTAAAATTATTTCTAACTAATGAAAATAAGGGTTCTTTTTATAAGACAAGGAACCCCTACTTACAATAGTGAAAAATCATTGTGTTATCCACACTTTAATAATTCACCTAAATTTTTACTTTTGACTTCTGAATTTAAGCTTTTCATTTCCTTGACATGACCTACCGACTAAATATGTGAATTCTACATCTTTAATCATCTTTGTTGTTTTCTGCCAACAGTCATTTTAATGTCGTAGATGATGATGCATCTTTATCTTCTTGATCTTTTATGTAGTAAATACATTTGTGATCCTTAGCGGTTTTTTGTCATAAAAACAAAATATTTTTTCTTATTTCTTGATAAACTTTCAAGTTATTATTATTAAAATTTGTCTCAAACTTACTTATTTTATTACCATTTTTTTAGTGAGGGTCGTATTATTATGGGAAGTCAATATGAACTTACTAGTCGAATAATTCATTTTGATTTTAGAAGAATTATTAATTATTATTTCCTTCTCATAAAGTACAATGTCTTCTTTCCTACATTCTTGTAGAATATTAATAATATCTAAATAATATCTATTTAATTTATTACTGAAAACCAAAATATTATATACATAAACACAGCAAATATTTTATAATTTCTTAAAAATATTGTCCATATACCTTTGAAAGATACCTAGAACTTATTTTAATCCGAATGGTACAATAGTTTATTACAATTTTCCTTGGCGCAACTAAATGACGTTAGTTTTTGAGATTTTTTATCTAAACTTGTTTGCCAAAATCAACTTTTGCAATCGAAACTTAAGAAATATTTCTTCCATTTTATTAATAATAATAATAATAATTTTTTTTAAAATAAAGTATTCATTATCAATAATTTTCTTATTCAATGTTCTAGAGTTTATTGTCATTCTCTTTTTCCTCATCTTTTTTCATCTTCTTTTTCAATTAAGAATGATAGACTAGAGTAAGGCAAATTACTTGGTATTATAACTTTTAGTTTTAAAAATTCTTAAATTTGTTTCTCATATTCATTCATATCTTATGGAATATAAATAATAGGTTTAACTCTAATTAATGACTTTATTAGAATATCTTATTTTATGTTAGCAATCATTTTAGATTTATTTACCTTTAGATCTAAAAGATTTGATGAGCTTACTATTTTTAACAATTTTTTGATGTCTATTAAGGCTTTGTCTTCATATATTTCACTAAGAAAAGAGTTTTGTTTCTCTTCTATATTTATCAAAATATTTTATGAATAAGATTTTTGTTACTACTTTGTATCTATCTCACCATGTTTTTATTTTTTATGTTGTTGCATAAAAGTTGAGTTTGATACAGTCAAAGTTTTTATTATTTTTTACACATAAATGATTTTATCATCTAATATTGTTAGACTTATTTTGTCTAAATAACGTGTAAAAAGTTTATATAAGTTTCAAAAATTATTCCATATTAATAAATAAACTCTTGCTTCTTATTGATATATGGTAGGAATATAAAATTTATCTTCTCCTATCATTATATCTATATATTTTAAAACTTTATTAAGATTTATTATATTATCGTTAGTAATTCTTACAATTAAATCTTTTGATACTTATTGATAAACAAAATCGGTATCAGGTTACCAATACCAGTTTTGCAAATACTTTGATTTTATATTTGTAAAACTCTCGTAAGTACATGAATCATTTTATAAAAGACGATAAGTATACTCCCAAGGTCGATCTAAGAAAGAAATATATATGATTTTTAATTTATTATTCAAACTCTTAAAAACGAAATTAAATCTTAAACATCATATCACGATATTTTGATTTTTTTTTGTTTCATAATCTAATAACATGACAAAATAAACATAGATATAGATTCAATAAAAAAATTTATTATTTATAACAGTGGAGTATTTATGGATATAATAATTAAGTTAATTATGTTTGCTCATATTATTTAGGTTATTAAAGATATATATTGATATTTATTGATTCTCTCTTTTTTATATAAATACCATTTTGGTGAAGTTGGATATTCTTTGTTAATTAAACAAATCAATTAACACCTAAAGGTGGGATCGATAATTAATTTAGTTAATTAAATTAATTCTTTTTTTGAGAGATTTAGAATGAATCATTTAAATACCACATTTGGTGGGGTTATACATTTTAAACTTTATTCAATATGTTCAAATTAAACCTAAGAATTTAATTATCCGATCACTAACTTTCAAGTTTTAAACCATTACTGAAAATATGTTATCAATACATTTTCAAATAATAGTTTTTATAAAAAAAATTGAAATAGAGCTTCACTCTAACTACCAGGTAATTGTATCAACAAATAAAAGGCATTACTCTAAATCAGACCGGATAATTAAACCTTAAAATCTAATTTTTCATATTTAAGTTTGTAATGAAAAATAATATATTTCTCTCTAACATCTTTAATATAAAATCTTGAATAAAAACAAACAATTTATAAAAATGTTTTACCTATTTAATATTTTGCAAGCATAACAACATTATTATTATATCATATTTATAAATAGTCAGTCATGTTAAATTTAATAACATATAAATTAAATATAACATATAAAAATAAAATATAAAAATAACTATAAATAATACATTTTAAAATTATACTTCAAAATAATCTTTATAGAACTTTGATGTTAGTTCCGTTTCTAGAAAACCTTCAAATATATTTGTATTTTCGTTTATTGAATCAAAACGTAAAAAATTATAAAATCATAACTAGTTCTTCTCGAAAAGAGAAGAATTTTAAAACAAAAAAACTAAGAAATTTTTCTAAAAAGAGAAAGATAGAGAGAGAAAGAAAGAAAGAGAATGTGTGATTTGAGGGATTATTTTTATAATAGGGGAACATATCCTTTTATAACTAAGGAAAAAGGCTAAAAAAAGTGGGAAAATATCTCACAAATTAGTCTGAGAAGAGTTTGGACAGGCTGGCATGTATGTGGGGGTATTGGCGGACCAGATGGGCTAGATTTGCAACATAACAGGCACTAACGCGCGTAAGATTTTTGGTAGATGGACGTTGGCGTTAGTGTGCACATGGCTTGGCAGACGAGCGTTGACTCTCGGCGTGACATGTATGCAGTTGGGTGTGGATTGGCGCTGGCGTGCGTGGGATTAGGCATATGCACACAGCTCGACACGGATTGGGGCATTTTTGACCTATTTTTTCCATTTTTTTCTCAACATATTTTTAATGTATTGCCTCTAGTATTTTTCTTGGAGTCTTTAAATTATTTTTAAAATGAAAATAGTTGAAAAACAATATAAATACCCATGATTCTGAAAATACAAATGTATATAAAATGTGATTAAATCATACAAATATAAATCTATTTAATTAATTAAAGTACATTAAATCATGATAATTTTAATGCTTTTTAAGCACTCATCACTAGTTTTCAAATTTTTTTTGGGAATGCATATTTATTAACTACACACATACTAGCTCATGTGTCTACATATACATGTAAACGGTAACTTGTTTAACCTTTAAATTTCAATCCTACCTTAATATAAATAATATTTAGATTTGTATACTATACAAATCATTCATTTTTCTGATGAAGAGTATCCATATTTTGAGCTAATTATTTTTTTCTTAGTTTATTCTAATAGATAAATACTACAAAAATCATATATACTTGATTTCTTTATTGGTTTTAATTTCATCTTAAAAGCTTCTTCTAAATTTTTTTTTATGAAAATTATGTTTTTATGTTAGGGCCTATTAAGGCATTCAATCGCATAATGTCCTTTATCGTAAATTCAACACCTGTATTTCTTTTTTTCTGATGGCAATAATTTTTGTTTTCTGGTGGCTTATAAATTTTTTTCCTAAAGCAACTTTGTTTATAAGGCTATTTGGTACACCTTTTCTTATATTTGAAAAGTCTTGTTTTCTAAATTTATATATTTTGAATGTTTTATATTTTTTATATTTTTCTTGTAAGATTTTATATTACATCAATATTTTTCTGACATTTTAAAATCTCTTGTAAGATTTTTATCATTTCCTCTTATTTCCTTGTATTCTTGTCTTTCTTGACAATTAATGGTTATCTCGATTTTAAGACATATTATTATTCCTCCTAAGGTGTGAGGTATAGTTTACTTATTTCTTTTATTACATCCTTTTATTATAGTTTTATGTAATGTTAGAGTTAGTTTCTAAAAAAACATTTCTTTATAAGTTTCTGAAAAAACATTTCTTTATAAGTTTCTTACATGGAGAATGGTAATTTATGATAATACATTTCATATTCATAAATAAAAGAATATATATAACACATGTTACATATTTTTATATTTGTTAAATGTCATTTGACTTATTCAATTTCATTCTCATTGGATCTAATGATATGCCTTCATTTATCTTGTCCAATAAATTCTTTATATATTTTATTTATTATATTAGCTAAATATTCTCTACCTATGAGAGCATTCCCCTATACTTATAAATGTTATTGTTTTGTTAAATTTGTAATCCAAATTTTAATATTTTATGTTATTTTGTGAGCTATTAAGACTCTTCAAGTTGAATGATTTAATTATATAATTTGATATATTTGTATGATTATATTAATACCACTAGACCATTTATTTAAAGTTTTTTCTATCTTTTATACAATTTAAATATAAAATATCATATATATAATTTTCATGAAGTTTGAATTCTAATGTAACACTGCTTCTAGTTACTCAATGTAATTATTCTTTTATTTTTGGTTGTTGTTTTCTTCTATAAGAAATGTCTGATTCTTCTGAGCTTTGCCTATTTCTTTCTTCTCTATGTGGATCAGATGTTCCTTCTTGATAAGAAACTGGTAAAGAAATTGGTTTCATATCATTTTTTAAGAACATATTTTCTAGTTTATAATAAATTTCACTAATTATTGTCATACCATCTTCCTCTTTATATGAATGACGTTTTTCATCATAATGTCTTCTTGGTTCTTCATCTGTTGAGGTTAACAAACTAATTAATTTTTCTATGTCCTTATTATCATATTTTATAAACTATTCTTTTAATTCTTTTATATATTCTATTAAGTTGGGATTATAGATTCTTCTTTATTTTTGGATTTTTTCTCATTCTTCCATTTCTCATTTTTAAGTATCAATGCATCTGACCTTTTAGGTGGTTCTTCTTTTAATCCTATAAATAAATCAAACTTATAAACTATAATTTCATTCTTTTTAGGAATGTTGTTTACATCAATTATTAATTCTGTAAATTATTTATGTATATCTTATTGTAGTTTTTTATTATAACAAGATTCTCTTATTTCTTTTAGAAATTATTTTTGTATCTCATTTATATCTTATAAAGACTTAATGTTTGATTCTTATGTTATATATATTTCTTCTGCTAAAAGAATTTTATTATTGCTATTTGGTTTTTTGATATGCTTACTAGGCTTATATGAATATTATTGGAATAATAATATCATTTATTATTATTATTATATCATGAACTAATTCTTTCATTACTTAAACCTCTTGTTTTAAATTTGTCATCTCTCTTTCTTTGTTAAAATTTATCCATCCTGGTCTATAAACATAAACTATGATACATTATTTTTTCTTACTACATTGTTTTTTTTCCTGGTATCAGAGGGTTTTCCTTAACATTTAAATTTCATTCTTCTAGTATTTCAAAGTTTGTTAATACTTATGGTTTTATTATTTTTTTCAATTTATTAGAAAATTTTATCGATTTCTATGAATTTATTTTGTCTATATATTGAACTACTATGGTTGTTTGTCAGTGAACATCTTATTATGAAATGTACTAAAAATAAAAGATTTCTTTCTTTTATTAAATCTCATCTTTTAAATTCATAAGTTAAACTTAATATTAGGTTTAAATTTTTATCATTAATATTAATGTCAAACCTAAAATATGTTGTAAACTTTAATTTTTGGTATCATAGGTTTCTATGGATCATTTTTAATAAAACATATTTTTTATTTATTATTCTATTGTTTATTAGTGTTAATTTTAATAGTGTATCAATTTATTCTCTAAAATGTGTCTTTATTAATACTTGGATTCCTCCTAAATTGATGTATTCAATTTTTCTTTTATTTTTTTGAGAGATTTTTGATAGTGACTTCCTTGTTAATTAATTATATATTATAACATTCTTTTTGCGTCATTAATATTAATATTTATTTTTTTATTAATTATTTCATAATAAACTATATATTTTCTTGAAAATATTTTTTTTTATTCTTGATCATAATAAATCTTTAAATCAATCTTTTTAATATTAATTTAAAATTTAAAAGTATTTTTAATAAATACATGTAATTTAATAAAAAAATAATATTATTGAAAAAAATGATGGCCCAAATTAGTTAGGATACATGTAGTGTGTACTACTTTCTTTTGGATAGGATGTCAAAATTTTAAATTTTAATAACTTTTGATCTTTATGTTAGACTGAATCGTAATTATGTTGTTAACGTTCGATCAATTATTTCATAATTATCGATAATTTAATAGATTATGTGTTATCTTTAATCTTAGCGAAGTTTTTGATAAAAAAAAATAATACTTTAACCCGAAAGTGGGTATATTGGGTAATTTCTTTATATAAATATTTCTAAATGCAAGCATTTCGAAGAGGTTAATTTAATTAAGATTTATTGTATATTTATTTAATTTTAATTTTAATTCAAAATAAAAAACAAAAATGACTCTTTCAAGAGGTTGGGATTTGTTGGAGAGAATTGGTTTAGCTCAACGAACGCTTCAACGGCATTATTTCCCGGCCAAAATTTCTTTCTCTCATCGTCTCTCTCTCTTTCTCTCACTGCCTTTCACTCTCTCTCGCTTTCTTTGATTTCCATCTCCAAACCACACTCTCTATCGCCATTTTCACAATCACCGTTTTTGGGCTTCAAGAAATTTCCATTCAATTTTCGCCAAAATTTTCTTCCTTCTCAATTTTTTTTCTCGTCGCCCTTTTCCAAAAATTTAGTGTTATGTTTTCGGGTGTGAATTTTTTGTTGTTGTTGTTGTTCTTGGATCATACAGATGCGTAATTGAAGAAAGAGAAAGAGGGGGAAGAAGAAGAAGAAGAAGAAGATCGGGTCCTCAGGTGAAGATCTGAGGCTTTGGTTTCTTTTTCTTGAGAAAAAGATTAGAAATAGAGGGATAGAAAATGAGCGCGTCGAGGTTCATAAAGTGTGTTACGGTTGGAGATGGAGCTGTGGGCAAGACTTGTCTGCTAATCTCCTACACCAGCAATACCTTCCCTACGGTGAGTCTCTTTCCATCGCTTAGTGTTCCTAATTTTTGATTTTGTTGCCCTAATTTTGTTTCTTATTTATTCCAAATTTCGACTATGATATTGAGCTTCTATCTTAGCGTTTTGAATTACTTAGGTTGAAAATATGTTGGCTTCGAAGTTTGGGTTTTTGAGGTTATTATTAAGAAATCGAGGAGGAACGAAAAGAATGCTTGAAAAAAATTGGTTATCTGTAGAAGATTTGATATTTTCTTCATTATTTTTTGTAATTTATGATTTTTATTACAAGAAACAGATGTGTTTTGTTTTTTCTAAGTTTCACCTCCAGCTCAATGGCATTGTTAAAATTTGATTGACTTTTTAGCTTGTTCATTATGAACATTGGTATCTACAGCTGGAAATTTCACAGAGGCTTACGTATCTTGTTAATAAATTGGAAAGAAATGAGTTTTTTTTCTGGATTGATCATTAAATTATTTTTGTTTTCTTTTTGGGTCCAATAATTTTCGTTTGAAGTTTATAAAATCTTATATTTGGCTTGCAATGTTTTTCACCTTAACTAAATTTTGGTGTGTTGTTTTTGTTAAAATTTCCCACATCGATTGGGCATGAAATATTAAACACATATAAATGAGGGCAATCCTACATCTCATAACTTGGGTTTTGAGACGAAGTTAGACCCAAATTTAACATGGTATCAAAGCAGTCAAGCTCATCCCGTGGCACGCAACTGTAAGCCCATCATCGTCCATCGATGAATTATCGATGTGAGGAGGAGTGTTAAAATATCCCACATCGATTGGGCATGAAATATTAAACACATATATAAATGAGGGCAATCCTACATCTCATAACCTGAGTTTTGAGATAGAATTAGGCCCAAATTTAACAGTTTTGTCAATCTCAGGTGTTTTTAAGAACCATAATGTAATGTTTTATCGTTAACCAGAAACGATATTAATACTTCAAATTCTTGAATTTTGAATTTGTTATATCCATATTAGTGTTCTTAAAGATCTAAATTCTCAAGCTGCTAACAATTTGCGGGGTGACTTCATGAGTTTATGATATTTTGATTATTTTCTTATACGTGTTATTTATTTTCATTATGTTATACCATTTATCACTTTTGTTTCTACCTCATTGAAAACAGGATTACGTGCCGACTGTTTTCGACAACTTCAGTGCAAATGTGGTTGTCAATGGTGCAACTGTTAACCTGGGGTTGTGGGACACTGCTGGTAAATTCATATAGCTACTTTTGTTATTAACATTTTTTTTTTCTGTCTCCTTCGGGACCTAAATATTTTTTCATGAAACAGGACAGGAGGATTATAATAGGCTAAGACCTTTGAGTTATCGTGGGGCAGATGTTTTTCTTTTGGCATTCTCTCTCATTAGCAAAGCCAGCTATGAGAATGTCTCCAAGAAGGTGAGAATTTTATGCAATATGATTATCCTTTTATTTATATAGTCATAACTGATTATTGTCTATGGTTGATAACTCTGAATGTATTGTTTCCATTTCCAGTGGATTCCAGAATTGAAGCATTATGCACCTGGTGTCCCAATCGTTCTTGTCGGTACAAAGCTTGGTAACTATTCATCTGTCTAATGCATTTCTTACTGATTTTCTAGCTTAGTAAATATTCATCTGCCTATGCTGCTCAACTCAATTGGATTTTTAAAAAAAATTATGAGTATATGTGTCATATACATTCAGAAGGATCGATGACTTATTTTGCATTTGGTTATTTTCTTCATTTTAATGCTATGTAGCAAATGTTACTTTCTTGCTTTCTTTCTTTTTGTATTTGGTAGTGATGCCTCGGGATAGTGGAACCACTGCATCCCTGCAATTCTTTGTCTCATAGAAACACTGTTTTCATTGTTCCAAGTTAGTCCAGTGATCCGCTTTTCTCAAGCTGATTTTCTATCTATTTTCCATAGCATAATTTCTTATATATATTCAACAGTTATTTTGAGATTCTAAATATTTATTCATAAATCGTGAAGCAAGTGTTGCATCTTGTTTAGTTTGAAACTTTTGCCTTATACTTGTTTAGCTTGAAAGTTCTGCCTTATACCCGATTAGTCTCCAAGTTCTCTAGTCAGGGACCTTAGTATTCCTGCTGCCTATATATATCAAATGGAATTAATAGAACTCATTGACAAGAGCACACATAGAAAAAAAAATTGCAGCACATACTTCGAATATTGTCGTTATCCATATTTTATTAACTAAATGCTGATATTATATTTTATGAAACAGATTTACATGCCTCCATAGCAATAATTAATGGCTACATAGTATAAAAGACTTCTTATTTCTTAGTACCTTTGGTCTTAATGATCCAGATCTTCGGGACGACAAGCAGTTTTTCATAGACCATCCCAGTGCTGTGCCAATATCTGCAGCTCAGGTTAAGTTGTACAGCTTCACGATTTTTAATGTTTTTCACTTTTATGTTGTTTCTATAATTTAAAGGATTTTAATTTTTCTACCCACTTGCAGGGAGAGGAGCTCAGGAAGCTTATTGGAGCACCTTCTTACATTGAATGCAGTTCGAAGACACAGCAGGTATGTACACTAAACTGCAAAGCGATCCTGTTGTAAGTATTCCCCCTTTCATTGTGCCAGTTTATGAAAAAACAATATACATTGTTCGATGATATGGACATTCATCGATGTTTGGACATGTACAAACAGAACATAAAGGGAGTTTTCGATGCAGCCATAAAGGTTGTGCTTCAACCACCAAAGCAGAAGAAAAAGAAAAGCAAAGCGCAAAAAGCCTGCTCCATTTTGTGATTGGGAAAATAGGTGGAAAGAGACTACAACTCTCTATTCTCTTCTCGACTCTAGCTTGTTGTTCTTTCTTCCCTTTACAGTTGAGAAGTTAAAGAGTTGTTTCAATGCTATATTGTCCTGTTTGACAATAATACTCTGGTTTCTCTATGAAGTATCTGGTGGTTTGCTGTTGCTTTGTTTTATGTATTAGCATATTGGAATGTCCCAACTAGGAAAAGAAAATTTCATCTTTTATGGACATAGTAATATTTTAATACTTTTAATTCTTTCTTCTTTTTATTAACTTTAATATGTTTATTTAATTACTCTATATATTTTATTTGACTCACTATAATGCCTGGATGAAATATTGTGGTCATAGTAAGTATGAAACTAGAGAATTCAGAAGCTAGTTGTAAAGCCTTCTATTAGAGATATAATAGACCACCGGCGCGTGGCACTTTTGATTGGATGATATTTGGGTTAACTCTACAGTTGTTAGAAACAAGATAGAATGAAAAAAATTATATCTCTATTTCACCTCCACTTTAGTTGTCCATGTTTTTGCAAACCGAACTAAAATCAAAATAAGAAGAAGACGACGACGAAGACGGCGGCAATGGATACTGTTTTTTGACTTCTTTGGTGGGAAACTGTTAAAATACAGACAAAGTATTTAATTTGATTTGAATTTCTAGTAAGTAATTAGGGAATGGTGAGTCTTATTATCAGGTTTTTTCTTATCGGGCTATTAAATAGAACACTAAAAAAATTGGGTGGGAGTGTACAAATTTTCTTATTTAAAAAAAAATGTATTTTAATTACTTAATTTTTGAATTATATTCACCAAACTTAATAACATTAATTAATTATTCTTACCAAAAGTTTAAGTTTTTAGTAGGGGGTGTCAATTATTCTTTATTTAGTCTATTACACTTAACTTAAAATTCAAATTCTATCCAGACACATGAATATGACTCATCATGAACCACGTAAGTCAAGGGTGTACCGCAGTCAAACAAGTGACGCATCACTCTCTCTCTCGTAAGAGAAATTCATCCTCGAACTTGCGTTTTTCAGAACTCGAACCTTGGATTATGCTCTAATACCAAACTTAGGAATAATAGCTAACTATTTTTACCAAAAATTTAAACTTTTGTTAGAAATGATTAGTTACTATTCTTAAATTTGATAATTCATGCATTAGTTATTTAATTATTCAAAAGAATATTTTTTTCATAATTATTTAAAAAAAAGGTAATTTTAATCTTATATGTAAAAAAATCAATTTTTACAAATTTAATTTTTATAAATAATAGGATAAAAAATATCTGATTCATAAATTATAAAATTAAAATGAATTTGTGTATATAATAACAGTAATATTATAACTATTTTTCCATCACTTAAAAAAAATTATTTAGAACTCGGAGATAGAGAGGTTCGAGCCTATAGCTTAAACAATAACTCCATAAGTACTAAATGTCTAATACGGACACCGACAACTATCATACCCTGCATGGCTATTTAGCCTAATATTTAGCATTGATCAATGCCCCCGTCATGCCAAATTAATTTTTTTTTTTTTTGTAATAAGATAAAAGATCAAGCCACTAAGGTATTAATTTTTTTAATGTACTTTTACATGACTGGTTTTCTTATTAAAAAAGGTTGATATATTTATTTTTATAATTATTAAAAATAAATATTTTAATTTTTTACACTAAAATATATAATTTTCAAAAAATAATAATACTATAAATATCAATTCATAAATTATTAGCCTGTAATACCTTTTTTCCATTGTTTAAGAAATATAGTATTTAAGCTTTTCAGATCCCAGGGAAAAGCACTTCCCAAACGTTCTTGGATCGAACAATCACTGGTTTCAAACTCCTATATCCCCAGCTCCAAAGTGATGACATAGTCATCATGCTTCAAGAGCTTTGGGAATCCGAGAAACTTACCATTTGCTAGGGGCTAAAAATAAGTATTTTTTTTCTTGATACCAAAATCCCATTTTATTTAATTCATTCTGAAATGTGAACCTCAGTATTCACTAGTTTAAATTTTGACAATGTATAATAGTGTAAGTTTTTGCGCTGTATAAATTGTACATGAGTCTTATTTTTGTACTCGCACATTAATCATGTTATAACACGTATTATCTAAAAATAAATTACTTTTTTATTTTTAAATTAAATTTAATAAAATATATGTATAAATTTATATAATATTTGCATTTTTCTTTTCGATTTTAGAACATTTTAATTTTTTTTCTTTGTCTCTGTAAAAAAAACTTCATTTAACTGTATAAGAGAAATATTATACAGACAATGTATAGAATTATTATACCAATTTCAATTTATTCTCCACAAAAATAAAAATGGGTTAGAAAGAAAATGCAGTTTCAAGTACTCGATGAGTTTAGTCCATGCGACTTTGAGTTTTTGCATGATCTTATTTTTAGCCAATCTTTAATATTTTGTAGGTTTCGTAAGAAAAGTAACTGATAAAAAAACTCACTTGATGCATCAAAAAACTTTGACAGGATTTGATGCATCAAAAAATCAATCTCTTTTTAATATGGGTATGTATTTTACTAATTGCAAAGTTTATGCCTCTATGTTCTGCATATCCAAGTTGCATGTTTTGAGTTCTGGATTTATTATTTTATCTTTTGTCAAAATTTAATAACGAGAAGGATTGAAAAAGATAGTTTATCTTTATGGTTACCTAGAAATAGGATTAAATTAGATTATTCTTTATGTAGGAGAAATTGTTCTCTATTAAATTATTTCCTATGTATATCATCATGATCCTATTAGTGTGGATCATGGGTTGTTTTTCAACATCTTCTGTAAGGCTATATAATAGCCATATTTCTAATTGACTAAACTTCCAGTTCAATTCCTCTAGACTACAAGTGATTTGCAATGTTGATTGAAGTACAATTGTTCTTGTTCGCAACACATTAGTATCAGAGCAACAACTAAAACCTAAGAGGATGCAAAAACTATAGTCTTTTTCGAGTGCGTTTCAGAAGCGAGAACGCGAGAAGAAGACGATGACTTCTGAAGGAAGCTTTGTGCAGCTCTCCATTCCACGATTTGATAGTCATTATAACTATAGGAACATGTTCATTGAAAATTTTCTTTGAAGCAAAGAATATTGGGATTTAATTGAAATTGGGTATGAAGAACCAACAAAGGAGGTACAAGCTCTATTAGAAACACAACAGAAAGAGTGAGATGCAATGAAGCTCAAGAATCTCAAAGCCAAAAAATACATTTTCAAAGCGATCAATAGGAGTATCCTAGAAACAATTTTAGAAAAAAACACATCTAAAAAGATCTAGGATTCCATGAAAACTAAATACGAAGGAAATGCATGAGTAAAGCACTCGACTCTTCAAACCCTATGAAGAGACTTTGAAACTCTTGAGATGAAGATTGATGAAATAATTACTAACTACTTTGCTAGAGTGATTACAGTAACAAACAAGATGAGACTATGGGGAAACTTTGAGTGATGTCACAATTTATGAAAAAATTCTACTATCCCTCACAAATAAATTTAATTATATAGTTTACTCGATTGAGGAATCTAGGGATTTGGATACAATTATCATTGATGAGCTTTAAAACTCACTCACTGTACATAAGAAAAAGCTTCACAAAAGATAGCAAGCTCTGAAGGTAACAACTAATACCAAAATTGAGATGAAGGATGAAGTAATTATAGAGGTCGAAGACGTGGAAGAGGAGATCAAGCATTCAATAAAAACATGGTGGAATGCTACAAATGCCACAATCTAGGACACTTTCAGTACAAATGTCCAAAATGGGATAGGGAGGTTAATTATGCAGAATAAATGAAGAAGATGATATGTTGTTAATGTCATATGTTGAATCGCATGAACAAACTGATGTCTAGTTTTTGGACTCAGGTTGTTTCAATCATATGTATGGCAATCAAGGTATGTTCACATATTTAGATGAGAGTTTTGTTCATTCTATTAAATTGGGGAATAATAGTAGAATGAATGTGATTAACAAGGGAAGTGTCAAGATGTTTTTAAGTAGAATCAATCATGTTATTCACAATGTGTACTATGTTCTAGAGCTCAAAAACAATCTCTTGAGCATAGGACAATTTCAAAAAAAGGGCTTGGGTATATTGTTTCAAGAAAGAGTATGCAAAATATACCATCTAATAAAGAGCTTGATTATTCAAACTGAAATTAGCAAACAAAAAATCATTATATTGTTAAATCATATTCCAGTTCCTACAAATGACCAACTAGAAAAGTGTTTTCACACAAGCTCACAGGATCTCTTTTATCTTTGACATAGAAGATATGGTCACCAGAGTCACAAAGGATTGAAAATTTTACAACACAAAGAAATGGTTCATGGACTTCCTCAACTTCGAACCTCAAATATCACATGTATAGACTACATTCAAGGTAAATAACATCGTAATAATATGCCAACAAAGAGTACATAAAGAGCAAATCATATTTTGGAGTTTATTCATGCAGACATCTGTGAACCCATTTCCCATATATAAAACAGTGGAAAGAGATACATCTTATGCTTCATTGATGATTTTAGTCGTAAAACATGGGTGTTTTTTTTTTGCAACAAAGAATGAGGCACTGATATGTTTCCATTCTTTCAAGAGCATGGTAGAAAATGATAAAGGACTGAGTATCAAGTGTCTACAAACAGATATAAGAGGTGGATTCATCTCATCTGAATTCACTAATTTTTGCAAAGAAAATAGAATTAAGAGACAATTAACCATTATCTACACACCATAATAAAACGGGATGGCTAAGAGGAAAAATCGAAATGTTATGAATGTGGTTGATCTATGTTGTATGATAATAAACTTCCAAAAACACTTTGGTCAGAGGTAGTAAATTGGGCTATCTATGTTCATAATAGATGTCCAACATTTGTAGTAAAAGATATCACTACACAAAAAGCATGGAGTAGAGTAAAAACCTCAATTGAGCATTTCTGTGTCTTTGGAAACTTAGTTCATGTCCATGTTTCTGATGCCAAACAAGATAAATTAGATGATAAAAATTTCCCTTGTGTCCTATTAGGAGTCAATAAAGAATCTAAGGGATATAGACTATTTGACCCGATAGCAAAGAAAATTATTGTGAGCAGGGATATTATTTTTTAAGAAGAAAAATAGTGGGATTGGGATGTGAGTTATGACAGACATATCTTATTAGATTTGGAATGGGAAGAAAATGTAGAAAATAGTGAGGGAAAGGAAAAGGTGAATGACAATAGGAGTGGGCACAGGGAAGAAACACAGGACTGTGAAGAGAGAAGTCCTAATGAACTTGCTCAAGATGAAAGGAGGGTTTATGGGAAAAGAGTAAGGCATCATCCCCTCACTTTATAGGCTATGTCACTGGAGAAGGGTTAAGTGACGATGAGGCACATATGGTTCAAATTGTGCCAACTTAAGTTTCTATCTATTTTGAAGACGCATTAAAAGAAAAGAAATAGAGGAAAGCTATGGACAATGAGATCAACTCCATTGAAAAGAATAAAGCATGGTCCTTAAGTGAGTTTCCTGTTGAAGTTTAAAAAAATTGGTGTTAAATGGGCATATAAGACCAAATATAATGAGTATGTAGAGATTGATAAACACAAAGCAAGTCTAGTAGCCAAAGACTACTCACATTCGCATGGCATAGACTACACAGAGGTTTTTGCACCAGTGGAAAGGATAGATACCATGAGGATGATTATTGCTTTGGCAACACAAAAGGGTTGGAGGATTTTTTAGTTAAACGTCAAGTTATCATTCCTGCATGGGGAGCTGAGCAAGGAGGTTTACATTGCGAAACCAAGAGGTTATAAGAAGAAAGGAAGGGAGCATTTGGTCTACAAGCTACACAGAGCATTGTATGGGTTAAAATAAGCTTCACGGGCTTGTTTATTCGAATCGAGGCACACTTTGCTAAGGAAGGCTTTCAGAAATGTGACAATGAATAAACTTATGTTCACAAAAATGAATAGAGCATGAAAAATTATCACTATAAGTATTTATGTTGATAATTTAATTTTTATTGAAAATGAAGAAGTTTAATGAGTGAATTCAAGAAGTCCATGTTTAGAGAATTTGATATTATTGATTTGGGAAGCATGAGGTTTTTTATGAGTATTGAAATACTTCAAAAAAACAGATGGCATTTTCATACATCAAAAGAAATATGCCCTGGTGATTCTAAAGAGATTTGGAATGTTGGAAAGTAATGAAGTGAGTAGTCTAATTGTCCCAGGATTCAAGATCAATAATGATGAGAATAGGGTTATTGTATATGAGACATACTTCAAGCAATTGGTGGGAAGCCTAATGTATATTATTGTCACAAGATCAGACATAATGTTTGTCACCAGCCTCATAAGTAGATTCATGGTAAAACCAACTGAACTTCACTTACATGTTGTAAAGAGAGCTCTTCGATATTTAAAAGGGATGGTAAATTATGGTATTTATCATAAGAAAGGTGGAGATGATGAACTTATTGTCTTCACAAATAGTGATTAAGTAGGCGATATGGAAGATAGAAAAAGTACAAGTGGTTATGTATTCTTAATTAGCTCAGGTACTATTACTTGGAGCTCAAAGAAGCTGCCTATCATTACACTATCTACTACAGAAGCAGAATTTGTAGCAGCTGTAATGTGTGCATGTCAAGCAATATGGATGAAGAGAGTGCTAAAGGAACTTGAGTACAATAATGAGACTTATACTCAAATTAGATGTGATAACAGTTAAACCATTAAGTTGTCAAAGAATCAAGTGATGCATAGCCGCAGTAAGCATATCGACGTAAGGTATCACTTTTTGAGGAATCTCACAAAGGAAGGTTTCATTGCTTTGATTCGTTGTAAGAGTAAGGATCGGGTGGCAGATATAATGACCAACTCATCAAAGGTTGATGTTTTCCAAAGACTTTGAAATATGTTGAAGATTTGTGAGATTAGTAATATAAACTAACTATTTGATGACAGTAAATTTAAAGGAGGGATTGATAAGTCTATTATGATTCCCGTAGAAATAAGGTTAAATTATATTATTCCTTTTATGTAGGAGAAATTGTTCTCCATTAGACTATTTCCAATACATGTCATCACGATCCTATTAGTATGGATCATGGGTTGTTTTTCAGCACCTTCTATAAGGCTATATAATAGCCATATTTCTAATTGAATAAACGTGCAATTCAATTCCTCTATACTACAAGTGATTTGCAATGTTGATTGTAGTATAGTTGTTCTTGTTTGCAACAGTTATATGACAAAATTGTATGGAAATTTTTCACAACTAAGTTTGGATACCCATCCATCTTTATCGAGTTACTATTAAACATTATCTTTAAAAAAAGATTAATGTTTTTCCAATGGAGAATGCAAGGAATATAAGTCCACGAATTTTGGAGAAAATGAATAGTTCGTATTTCAAGTTAAATGTGAAACTTAGTGTAATCAGTTACTATTGGCTCTTACTAGAGATGGAAACTATACTGCATTTGTGGGTGGGTTATACCACTCTTGGGGAAGTTTCAGATTGGAAAGGTGTAAATAAGGAAGAGCTGATTTAAATTGCACTTCAATTATGATCAGGAACTTGCAAGTGGAGTTTCACATTATTATGAGGAAAATGAAATCTCATGTTTCTTTGATTTGCTATGCTTTTGTTGTCAGTGGATTTGGATGTCGGATATACCACAGAAGAAGAATATTGTGTTTTTGAAGACTCTTCCCAAGTATAGTTGTTGTGTGGTTTCTCAAGTTTCCTGTTTGGCATCCTTTATTGTTTGTAAGCTACCTTTTAACCTATTATAACCAACCAGCTTCCTCTGGTTTTTTTTGTTGCTAGAGCTTGTTATAGCTTATACTGTCTTTTTACTAGTAGCTACTATCTACTGACAGAATGTTTATATAGAGAGTTGAAAAGATGCACACTCAATTGAGTGGAGCAAGCAAGCAATAGGGGTGTAAACTACTGCAATATCAATAGACAAAAGAATTGAAGAGCCTTCAATTTTCTATCTATTCACAATATTATTCTACTATTATTATCAAATGACTATTATGTAAAGAATATGTATATATATATAAAGAACTATGGAAGCATGACTATAGGTATTGGGCTTGTATTACAAAATGAACAAAATTCTTTGGAATTGATTGACCATTTCAATAGATTATTAAGATATTAGCCGCAAAATATGTTTATTATATATTATGTTATCTTAATATAATATGATCTGAATTTATTAAAAAAATCTACTTCAAGAATGACACCTCACTTTAAGGTTTGATAAAATTTAAAAAAAAATGGGACCTCACTCTCTAAAACTACAACCAATGTCGTTTTGAGTTGTTAAGAGAGAAATGACTAAATTGGAGAGACCATTCCACACTTCGTTTATGTTCCTCTCTTTGTAAGAAAACACATGGATAAACCAAAATCAAATGGGTAGAAAGAGGTTGGAAAGTGAAATTCACAGGTCACATTTTCGATTTCATACTAAAAGCATCATCAATACAACAATGCACAAACATACAAGCAAAAATGATAGAAAAAATGGACATTATTGAAAGAAAAAAAACACTTGCTTTTGACCATGTGTTTGTCACGTACACTAAAACATCAAAAGTAAATTACACTCCAACAGAAATACATTTAAAAAAAATCAGACTTGGAAAATTGAGATGGGAAAAGTTAAAAGGAATATAGGTATTATAACAAGCATAGGTTACAAAATGAACTATAGATTATGAATGACATAAAATGCAGAAACCTATACATAATTTATTATAAGAAAATATTATTCATGATATATAAGCTGAAAAATAATAAACATTAAAGCTGCTTCAACTATATTATTCTCATAACCATTGAATATTTCACCCCCTACTTCTAACACCAAGTGCCACGTACCTAAAAACTGCACCACCAAACCTACAAAATTGCATCCTCCCTATTATATACAGACCACTAGATGGTAACAGCAAGACTTCAACGAAGTTTATTCTGAGCAACAGCTTGGCATAACTCGTCCTCATAGAATAAAACCCTATTTGATGCCAATGACTTACATAGAGGCTTTGATAAAACAGAAGATACCATGCATTTAGCAGGAAAAGCTGACTCCTGGAAAAGAACAGCAGCAACTTGCCGCACCTCAGAAGCTTTAAGTCGAGACGGTGGACGGAGTCCTTGCCTTGGTGCTTTAGGAGTATGCGGACTACGCATTTGTAGGTTAATCCCACCTCCCTTGCTAGAAATCATTGTCCAGTTATGATTATGATAAAACATTGAGAAAGAAATATGCAATATGAAAGAGCAGCAAATATTAAAAAATCTACCTTTTGAAAGGCCAGTAATCTATAGGCCTGGGTGTTGTTGTCATCAACATCTCCTGTCGAGAACGATCTGGTGTTGTATAATTAAAGTGGAACTGCCTTGCAAGCAAAACCTGTGTTTCAGTGGCAAAAGAACAGTTCATATAATCCATGAAACCTTAAGAGATCAAATGCGGGAGACATTGGGATTGTGGGAGAGACTTACAGCTTTCCTTATTCGCTGGGACACATGAAAAACAGCCCTTAATTGGTCATGATGCAAGTGACAAAGTATTTTAACCTAAACCAAGAGAAACAAAAGTAATTTGGATACTCCAATAAATGCAGGTACGTCATACGTCAAAGGATAAATAGTGAGATAAAAGCGTATTGAAACAATAAATACAATCCACCAATTATTATTCATACTAATAATGATCGCCATGCTTTAGATTGTGTGCTTACTGCACAAACCATGTATCAAAGCTAATAACGCATCATGCATATACAACCATGTAAACAAAATATAAAATACAAACCCATACTAACTTTCCAACTAACAGAATACAAAGAAACACTTTATTATATTAATGAAAAAATATCAGCCAAGTCCCAAAATTAATCATTAGTATTCATTTAGTTCCTTAGATTCAAAAATCTATTTTCAAATATCTCAAGAAAAACAAACAATTAAAAACAAATATTATTATTTTAATAATTTTTATATTAAAATATTATTCTTTCTTATAAAGTGAAAAAAACACAATTAAAACAAGATAATATGAGGTAAAAAATTCACAAAATATTTGTTTTAACATTTAGTTATTATCAATATTTTCTTTTTTAAAAAATAAAATATATATTTAAATATTTTTTTATTAAAATATTTATTATTATTGATTTTTCTTAAATAATTTCACATTAAATTAAGCTTTTTCCCTTATTTATGGATCATATTTTATCATTTTAATCAATTGAAAATAAAAACAATATTTTAATAATAAAATTATCAAAATAATTGTCTTTCATTAACAACTTTTAGAATGTGAATGAATAAATGATACTAATGCTATAATATAAGGTTCATAGAAACCCCTCTACCTATATTATCCCCAAACTATAAATCCATATTTTCAATCAAAAGGGAAACCATTCCACTAAAAGGTCAAACCTACTTCAAATTTTGTCATGAAAATCCCATAAAGAAGTTCGCAATTAAATTATAACAAGATAATTACTTTTATGACTTCATTGATAAATATTTCACCTTTCAGGTAATTAAAATACAAACGATGAATAATATACCTACCATTCAAAACACAAAAGATATAGAATACATAACAAAATCAAGGCTGAAATAATACATATTACAAAGAAATCAAGAATGTTTAATTCAAAGTTTAAAAAAGAAAAACAGAAAAGGAAAGTTCTAAGACTACATTCACACGACATTAAGTAGTGATCACAAAGTAATAACTAAATCACTGAACCTCAATGAACCTCAATGAACGAAATGTAAAATACTAATTTAATTAAGAAAACAATAGTAAATAATAATTGCACATAAATCATCAATAAGACAAGACAGAGTCTATTAAAGAATACCAGTAAATCCATTGGAAGGGACTCCAGCCGGGATTCCGACTCACAATCTTCCAGTCGAGGGGTCTTTGGTGTTGAAACCAAATTACTCTGTTTTACCAAATTTACTGGTGATAACACTAGTGGGCTCATATCTATAGCCGCACCACCTTCCACCAGATCACTGTCAACCTTTTGAGTATCCGACACAGCAACCCTTTTCCTCCCAATATAAGTACAGGACTTGGAACCAATAGATTTACCAACACGAACCTGACCCAGAGTCCCAGGTTTCAAATATTTATTACTCGAACCGCGAAGACGCTTTCGTGTTTTTGGATTTCTATCTTTCGGAGAAACTTTCCCCATATTTAGCCCCTTTTTTTCACTTAAGCTCCTGAGAATTACAATATGAAGACCGTTACAACCCTAATTAATAGCACGAAAATCAACTAGAACAAGTTGCTCAACAATGAATAAAGCCTGAAAAAAAAATCGATGAACTCGGTTCAGCTAACAAATCAAATCAGCTTTACATTTGGAAACCCTAAAAAAAATTCCCAGAAATTTGATAGTCCTATCGCAACAGAGTTGAAATTAAATCCTATTAAATCTCATATTTTAATAGTTTTGAGCATTAAGAAGCAAAGAAATTACCAAAAATCAAACTTTATTAAGTACTTTAGATCGCAAGCGGCCTTCCTTTAAACTATCGCACTGTAAAGTAAATAAAATGAATATTCGATAAGCAATATAAACCACAACACCAATCAGCTCACGAAACTTGAAAAAACCGAATAACAAAAACAGAGATGGAATTGAAACTAAGTATAAAACTCCTAATTACCACTTCAACTCACATCAACTACACAAATAGAAACAAATTATAATTCCAACATTTAAAGTGAATGAGATATAGAACTAACCTCAAAGAACATTGATTTCACAAGTAATATCATAAACCCTAAAATTATAGCAGAGCCAAACAGAGGCGTGGAGCTGAAGTATAGAGAATAGTGAATGAAGAGTGAAGAGATAGAGAGCTAGGGTTTGGCACTTTATTTGAAATTCACGAATTTGCCCGCCAAAATTTTATAACAACAGTTCTATGGAATATGAAACCGAACAAAGCAAATGGTATAATTATCTCGGCTGGATATGACGTGGCATTATATAATTCGTTCAAATTAAATACGGAATTTGCGGGACCCAAGTTGCCTTTATTGCTAGGATTACTGTGCCACATCCGACGGCGAAGATTGCGTTGTTTGTAGATACAGATATTGGATTTAGTTTCCAGATTCGATAGTGAAGCTGTTTATTGATTTTTTAAAAAATAATTAATTTTAATTTTTAAAAATGAGATTTGGGAGGGAAATAAAATATAATTATGCGTTACGGAGGGAAACCGAAAACCTATGAGAGTGACTATAATACCCTTAGGTCTTATACAAAGACTCGATGTGGTAATTTTGTAATTCTGACTTCATATTTTAGGGTGTTTTGGGTAGCATGATCAGTGTGGGAGCTGATTGTAGTGAGCGCTAATCAAAAATTCCTCGTGATGGAATAAATTCTAGAAAGTACTGATCAGACCCTCTGTAGCAGCATTAATTTCGCGTGACTAACGCCTCTATGCGTTTCAATGTAGAGGGGTATTAATGTCAATTACGTTTTGAATTTCACTATTTCGTGAATATTGAAAGGAAAACAATTTATCGAGATTATTAATATTGTCACGATCTCCACACACATCTGCTGTAAATTTATAGCTTAATAATAATACTCCATATCGGCATATTCCATAATGCCATAAATTGTAATTAAATATTTTTTTCCCCAATAATGAGTTCCTTTGTGGTTTAAAAATATTTAGTTTCCTTTTATCTTATAAAATATGGTTTAAAATTGATTTTTGAGTTCTAAAATATATTTTATGTAATTAAATATAATTTTTAAATAAATAATTTCAAATTATCATTGTTAATGGATTACACTTGTAAATATTTTAATATATAATAATTGATAAATTAAGTTTATTTATTATTTTATTTTACAATTAAATTTAACAAAAAATATCCTCTTAGATTTTGTGATATTAGCAAATTAGTAATTGATATTAAAAATATTATATAACTAACTGGTATGTTAATTATATAGTATAATTTGTGTTTACATGTTGTTGGGGTTTGTTATAATGATAAAAAAAATATTGGATTTGTTATTGATACTTTAAGAATTATGTATGGATAGATTGAATTGATTTTAAAATTAAATTAGAATTAAATAAATATAATCATTTTTTATAAAATAAAAATAAATCTAAATTAATAAATTTGAATAATCAATAAAACACTAATTAATTTTTTAGTTTGGGTTGGATTTAGTTTTGTAAAAAAAATCATTTTTAATAGATTTTATTTATTAATTTATATAACTGTTTTTTTATAATTTATAATATTTTCAATATTAATTTGAATTATTTATGAAATATTTTTATATTCAAATAATTAAAATTTAGTTTTAAACTAAGAAGTAGTTATATTGTTGTCATTTTTTATTTGGGGTGTATTTCTTACTGATGTATTCTTACGAGTAGAGAATATTCATTAGGATCTCGAAACATCCTCAAGTGAAATAATTCTTGACCATCACATACTTAAATAAGTTAATGACAATAAAATAGGATATTATAGTATTTCTTTGTTTCAAGGAGAATGAAAAATTTGTAATTGTGTTATGTTTATGTTAGTTAATAACATTTCAAACTCAAATTATTATGCTAATGGGTTAGAGTTGTCAATATTTTATTATATAACAATTGATAAATTAATTTTATTTTTTATTTTATAATTATACATAGTTATTTTAAAAAGCACCGAAAAATTAAACAAAAAAATCATATTGGATATTGTGATATTAGCAAATTAGTAAATAAAATCAAAATTATTATATAACTAACTCATATGTTAATTATATGGTATAATTTGTGTTTACATGTTGGGGTTAGTTATACTCATAAAAAAATATTGGGTTTGTTATCAATATTTTAAGAAGTGCGCATAGATAGTTTGAATTGATTTTAAATTTAAATCGAAATTAAATCAATATAATATTTTTTTTATAAAATAAAAATAAATTTAAATTAATAAATTAAAAAAATCAATCAAACACTAACTAATGTTTTAGTTTGTATAAAAACAAAATTCCCTTTTTTAATGAATTTTATTTATTAATTTATTTAACTGTTATTTTTATAATTTTTAATGTTTTTAATATTAATTTAAACCACTTATGAAATATCTATATATTTAAGTAATTAAAATTTAGTTTTAAACTTATAATTAGTTATATTGTTTATATTTTTCATCAACATTAAAATGGGTGTACTTTTAATTGATGTATTTGAATGAATAGAGAATATTCATTACTATCTCGAATCATCATGAAATGTAATGATTTTTTATCGTTCGATATTTAAGTTATTTCAGGTCATGATAATATAAAAAGGATACTAAAGTATGTATTTCTATTAAAGAGAATAAATAAGGAATGAAATATTTGTAGGTGTTCTATGTTTATGTTTGTTAATAAACATATATAACTCAAATTATTATGCTAATAGGTTACACTTGTCAATATTTTACTATATAATAATTGACAAGTTAAGTTTATTTGTTATTTTATTTTACAATTATACATAATTATTTTAAAAGGTATCGAAAAATTCAACAAAAAATCCTCTTGGATCTTGTGATATTAGCAAATTAGTAATTGAAATCAAAAATATTATATAACTAACTCATATATTAATTATATGGTGTAATTTGTGTTTACATGTTGGGGTTTGTTATATTAAAAAAATATATTGGATTTGTTATTGATATTTTTAAGGAGTGTGCATGGATAGTTTGAATTAATTTTAAATTTAAATCGAAATTGAATCAATATAATCGTTTTTTGTAAAATAAAAATAAATATAAATTAATAAATTTGAAAAATTAATCAAATACTAACTAATTTTTTAGTTTGGGTTGGGTTAAGTAGTTTTATAAAAAAAATTCATTTTTCTAATGGATTTTATTTATTAATTTATTTAACTATTGTTTTTATAATTTCTAATGTTTTCAATATTAATTTGAATCATTTACGAAAATCTTTATATTCAAGTAAATAAAATTTAGTTTTAAACTTATAATTAGTTATATTGTTGCCATTTTTCATCAACATTAAATTGGTGTACTTTTCATTGATGTATTCATACAAATAGAGAATACTCGTTAGGATCTCGAACCATAATAGGGTGTTATGATTTTTGACCATCTGATACTTAAGTTAGTTCAAGTCGTGACAATAAAAGAGGATATTATAGTCTTTTTTGTGTTAATGAGAATAAGTGAGGAATGAAAGATTTGTAGGTGTGTTATGTTTATGTTAATTAATAAACATATCAAACTTGTCATGTAAAGTGTAAAATATAAGTATATATAGAGGAGAAGATTTACTTTCTATAAATTACATGCCATGGAGATAGACTTAACCTATGATTAAAGTTATCTTTCCATAATTATCTCTTCCAGATGATTAGGGAATACCTATGAGTTATATATCTTTTAGGCCATTTATCTAATAATTATACTCATTTACTAACTTAGCGCTCATTAGGTCAGTTATGAGTCACATTACAAAGTAGGACCATTTATATTGTGCCATGTGACATTGTTTACTTTACACCTAACATCATATATGAGGCCTCTTGAGCCTTGATTATTGGACCAAGTGGCTTTGGAGACAGTTTTTATCGATATTAGGGCATCCAAGCTTTTAGTCATGCCGTCGATTCCTAACCAACTTTTGCATGCTAGTTTGCTTATACAGTTGTCGATATTTAAACTCTACCCAAACATCTAAAACGTGCATAGTATTTTTTATCTATGTTGATATTTCTAATATTTCAATCAAGCTATAGGTGAGGGAGTTATGTTACGGTTAGAATTTCTTTCGAAAATCAAAAATTCTCATACTTTTGAAAAGATAGTTTGAAATTCAAATTTTAAATTTGAAACCTATGATCTCTATCCAATCCTCATCCCTTGGATGGAATTTTGAGCAAATGGATGGGATCATGTCCCATCTCTCTATATACTTAGTTTCTCCCACTAATTCATTCCATACTTTTTTCTTTCACTCACACTTTAGGAGAAGATTTGTAGAGAGAATTCTTGATTTTCTAAGGTTTTTCCTTTTTTTTCATTTTCCATTAGTGTATATCACATGCTTAGGTAAGGTGTATAGTTTTATTATTTCCTTGCCATTCAAACCCAATGCACTCTACTACATTTACACCTATATTTTCTCCACTAAATAAGTGGTTTCTACACGTATAATTGCAGCGTGAATAGGTGATGATGTGTGTGAACTTGAAGTGTGAATGGGCACAGTTATGCGCGATTAAGTAGTTTTGTCCATTTTTTCATTTTTTTATTTTTTAAATTTTTTTTCATTTTTTTCTCAACATATTTGTGATGTATTGTCTCAAGTATTTAAATTATTTTTGAAGTGAAAATACATGAAAAAAGAATAAAAATATCCGTAATTCGAAAAATATAAATTTATATAAAAATATGATAAAATCGTATAAATATAAATCATTTTAATCAATTAAAGTACATTAAATTATGGTATTTTTGGTGTTTTTTAAGCACTCATCACCTATTTGGGTTGCATTACTGTGATCAATTGTATGAAAAAAAAATGAGATGGTTAAGGATGCTTCACATGTTGGAGGTACCGAAAATTGAGCCACTGTTTTAGGGTAGTGAATTGGGGCTACAATTCCTTTTTGTTATATGTTTTACATGTAACATTTTTTTAATGTGATAATTTTTTCCCTTTTTAATTCTCCATATCTGATTCTGAAATTTATTGGATGTGAGTCTTTGTTAGGATATTTAGATAGATGGTCTTTTCTCATATTTTTTTTTTAAATGTGGTAGAGAACACAACAAGTATTCTTATAATTCTCATTTTTAGTGGTCAACTAGCAAAACATAATTCTTTTAGTAAATAGTGCCAAATGTTGATGTCATTTTTAATCAATATCAAAGGAGGGTGTACTTCTTCTTGATGTAATCCTGTGAATATAGAATTATCGTTATGACCTCTAATCATCACAACTTGTGGTGCCTTTTGATCCTCCGATACTTAGGTCAGTTTGAATATTGGCAATAAAATAGGAGACCATAGTCTCTTTCTATGATTTAAATTGAAAATTAGAAATTGAGAGATGTTATAGATGTGTCATGTTTATGTTAGTTAATGTACCTATCAACCTTATCGTGTGATATGTACAATGTGAGTATATATTTGAGAGAATATTTAACTGGTATCGATCACTAATATATTAAGATAGATTTAATCTAGTATTAGAACTCTCTTTCCTTAGCTATCTCTACTAAATAATTAAGGGATATTTATGATTTATTATTTAGGTCATTTATCGAACTTTTATACTCATTTGTTAGTTTATTGCTCATTTGATTGGACTGTGAATCACACTGTTATGTATGGAAATTTATATTGTACCATATGACATTAATTTATTTTACACTCAATAAATTCTAAATGCCTTACAGAATAAAGAAGATTTAAAAATACTACTAATAATTCGTTATTTATAATAGTTATAAAGGTTGAACTAAGTAAAGCATTACTACAAAAGAATGGTACATTATCGTTAGTGTTAAATATGTGGGTGAAGATTAAGGAACGAAGAACTGTCTAATGGGTGAGTTATTTTATGAAAAGAGAAAGAAAAAAATGATAAAGAAGGAAAGGAAACACTAACGTCGCATTTAGTTAATAGAATAAAAAAGTAATGATAATGACAATGGTAATAGAATTGAATATAAAGAAAATAGTATTATTATAGTGTTTAGTTGACCACTATAATCAAAGAATGAATCATTATTACATGTTTGGTTTACAAATTAAATGTAATAGAAAACATTATATATTATCTTAATACTCTTATATTCATTGAAGTTTAAATAATGTCATTTAATTGTTATTTTTCCCGTTAGACAAAATATGTTATTAAAAATTATTATTTTAAAATAATTATTACTTATAAATATTATTTAATTTTAAAAAAATTAGAACAAGAAAATATATTTTTGATCATTTATTCTTCCATATTAATTGCAAAATAACACGTAAGTATTAATATATGATAATGAAGCCCTATTATTGATCTACCATATAAACATTGAATATCATATAATCAAAAATAAAAAAAATTAAGTTTTAAGATTTAGAGTTTATGATTTTAAGGTTTAAGATTTAGAGTTTATGATTTTAAGGTTTAAAATTTAAGATTTTAAGGTAAAATTGGAATAAATATTTTTATACAATGGGAAGGGAATAAAATAATAATTCCTAAAAGGACTGTGGAATAATAATTTCATGTTTTTTACGAATTATTTCTATTTTATTTCATGTTTATAACACAACCAAATGTATTAATATGTAGAAATAATTTTATTCTCAGTCTGAACAAAACGTGACCTAAATGAAATGAAAATATAAATATTTATTATATACAGTAAAATTATTAAAAAAAATAAGTATTTCTTGGTTGGTTGAATTCTTATAAGGCTTTAAGAATTGTGAATTAAATTAGTTATATAAAAATTAAAACCAACAAAAAGTAATAAAATTTCAAAATTGTAAATATGAAGTTGATTTAGTTCTTATTATATGAATTATATTAATTTCAATAAACTTTTTACATGTCTCAATATTTTTGTAAATTTTAGTATAGGTATTCATATACATTTATGATTCTGTTTCAGCTTTAAGAGTGATTGTGCAATTATTACACTAATTTTAAAAATAATATTTAAGTTTTGTATTTATTTTTGTGATGGTTTAGTAATATTATTATGAAAAAATTACTTCATAAGAACAGATTATCATTTTTATATTTTTATTTATTTAATTATTTTCTATTCTTTTAGATATAATTTATTTAAATTAAAATAATTTATATCTAATGCAGTTAAAAAAAATCAAAAAATAAAATAAAATATATATTTTTATTCTTATACAGTCAATTTTTAATAATAATAAGACTAAACTCTTACAAAAAAATAAGTATAGGACCTAAATATTATTTTTATAATAAATATAAAATTCTAATGATATTTATCTCTTTTATGAATGCATAAGCATTTTGATTTAATTTTTATTGTTTTCTATTTTAATAGAAATTAACTTAAGTGTTTTTTTAATAAATGTTTAAATATACTTATTTATATAAACAACTTTTATGTCTACCTTTGTTTTATTTATTTATTTTAAAAAGTCACACGTTTTATTTTAATAAAAACTAGTCAATAAAATATATATTACATGTCAAATTTAATTAAAATATTATAATTAATCATTATATAGTACAAAAATTTAAAAAACATAAATATTTATTTTAAAAATATATATAGTTTAATAGATAGTTATTTAATTTTTTACTATCTTAAATTTATGAGATTTTACTTTTCTTGATGTTGCGATATTATCAATTTAAAAAGTTAAAAATGCATTGACCAAAAAATCTAAAATTAAAATCAAATTGAGTTAAAAATAAGGTAAAATAAAAATATTTGAAATAATTAATTTCATATTAAGATATAAATGATAGCAATAATATTAAATGATTTTTACAATCTTAAAATTTATTAATTAAATAAAGCTTCATTTATAGTGTAAAATACTTAAATTTCACATTTATAAAATTGACTATATACTTTAATGTATGACTACAAAATACATTTCAAAGTAAAATATAAAGAAATAATTACTCTGATATCATTTTATTTGTCTATAATATATGTATTAATGAATCAACCCATTACATTGAAAATCAAGAGGAACATGTGGAAATTATTAAAATCCTCAAAATATTGAAGACAATATAAATTAGAAAAGCAAGTTAAAAAGTGTCTTTTTTATCATATTTCATGGATTATAATTTTTTAAGTATATTATAAGTTCCTTTGTACTCATGTCTATGTATAACTTTTTATGCGTAAAACACGATGATTGTTTTATTTTATTCAGAGGTTTGTCATCATCTATATAAGATCAGTTACTGCGGATCAGTAACACACATGTGCATATAACTAGGTATACTTTGTATACAAGCATGTTTACACAAACTATAAAGTTGGTTTTCGTAGCGTGCATCCTAAGTGGAGTGTTGGTTTTCACCGATGTTTTCACTTATATTTTTGGTTTGTTTCGGATGCGGGTATTTGTAGAAAGTACTTCGAAAAAATTAAAATGAAAAAATATGATGTTTTAGTACCTTGCCACCAAGCTTGCCACCACCCCTAGTGAAGTGGTTGGTGAGGTGGCTCGCGAAGTGGCTGAGTTCTATAAATACTTCCCATTTATTTTTATTTGATATCTAAAAAAATATACCAAAGTTTTGTCAAATTAATATATCATTTTTTTCTATTTTTGGATCACTAATATCTTATGCGTTGTTCGATACTAGTGATTCGTGATTATGTGAGCAAATTTTTACTTGTGAGTGATGGGTACTCAAGGCGATCTTTACAAGCGGTTTATGTGAAGTAAGTCGTGTGTCAGCTGGTAGCTACATTAGTACAACCTTTTATATGTGAAAATCTTTTTGTGAGAGTGGATAGAGTTAAATTCTTTGAGTTCTCACATCTTGGGCTATGTGTCCCTTGGTGGTTTATGATGGATTGTGTGTCCTTGGTTGTTTATTGTGTGTTTGAGGGTGGTTTTGTTGTTTGTGCACATCATTTATTATTGATCACACTACATTGGATGGTGTTAGCTTTGGAAGTGAGTTGGGTTCGTGTGTCAAACCAGATTGTTGTTGAGGCAACAAGTAAGAGGAGTAATAGGCAATTAGAACGGAGGTCCAGTTGATAGAAGTAATAATGGTTTTATATCTGTTAGAGTTGTAATATTATTTAGTGAATGATTTATTGTTAAATGGTTACCTTGAGTAGCTTAAGGATGTTACCATATAGATAGAGTTTCTATATAAATTTATCTCATTATTTTAAGAGTTATACATACTCGAATATGTGGTTAGTACAATCAGAGTTTAAATGATACATTTTTATACATAATGAAGTTTAAACTCTAATTAGAAAACTTTTAATATTTATCACATGTTTTCTATTTACTAAATTATATATATGATGTTTTATTATACTACATATGTGGTTATCTATTAGGTGTTTTATCTTTGGTTTTTGTGAGAATATATTAAGTCATGAAGGAGTCAACATTTCTGTAACCTAATTGTGTAGGTCTTATACACCTTCTTAGTAGACATGCATGTTTAGATTTTATGTTAGTATAATATGTCTTTTATCTACATACATGCTTGATATGAGTCACTAAGGAGTTTGTATATCTTTACCCTAGATGTGTAACAGGTGTCATATTATTTATTATCTTTTTCTATGTATATTTAATTGCATGTTGTGAAAGTACAATAATAATTTATCAAATATGTTAACACATACAAGGTCTTAAAGTGATTGAAAATTTGTTTAACTTTTCGGTATGTATATCTGTATCACAAGTTGGGTATTATTTTCCATATATACATTTTGCTAGTCTGGACAGGAACTTGTGAGGCACACCGTCACTAGTGTGTATTCTGTAGATTATTTTTGTTGTGCATTGAATTGAGCATATTATTTTGTATTTCTCATGTGTTAATTTTTTAATTCACATTAAGAGCCCTGCTTGGCATAATTGATATAGAGTGCGAAAAAAATATATAGATTAACGTTTTCACCCCTCATCTAGGTCCTGGTAATCTATATGAGTTGGAAGAATAACTTACCTTCGTGTGATTGTTCATACGTATGAGAATCTTCATATACTAATTTAACATATATTTAAGACAATTTTTCTCTCTTTTAATTCTATAATAATAAATAATTATTATAATGTTCACGAGTCTTTAGATTCTCTTTATAATTATCAATTTTAATGACTCTTTCACATAACATCAACTATTGTATGAGTGTTTTGGCTTTCTATTTTAACTATTCAATTAAAAATAATTATTAATACATATATTCAAGTATTTTTATACTAAATATAATTTAAAAATAAATTTAAATTTAACATATATTTAAAGAGTCCAATTCTCATGTGTGAGCTACATGTACTATCAAACATGTGACAAATGTGGTTAGAATTATAGACCGTTGTTGTATAAAATTTAAACTTTTATCCACTTATTTACCAACTTTTAGTATCACATTAAAAGTAAGATAGATGAATTACTTCTACAATTATAAGACTTTTATTTTGTCTTAATTTCACAACAATAAAGAATAATTATAATAGTATGATTTTTTGATTTTTTCTTTTTAAATTTTACTAAAAAATAATTTATAAATTTTAAACTCACATGGAATCAATTACTTTAATAGTTTTTTGAATTTCCATTTTAATTATCTAATTAAAAAATAATTGATACATATAATTAATTATTGTATACTAAATATAATTTTAAAAGTAAATTATCTAAACTAAATTATTGTTTATTTATGTTATATAAGAAAATACATTGATAATTATATTATATCTCACCGATTAAAATATACTATATCATTTATAAAATTTGAATGATGATTTTTATATGAAAGTATAAATTTACATTATATTAATATAAAATGAGATAAATATTTTTTATTATTATTGTTATATATAATTTTTAATATATTCCTTCTTATTAATAGGTCATTATTTATCTAAAAACATTTATTAATATCAACGTACCATATTTCAATATTTTCGCAAGAATCAATTATCAAAATCCGACAAAAGGAAAACATCTTATATGTATTTAAATAAGATTTTTTTAAGAATTTAATGGATTTTAAAATTTTAGGTGTTGGTATAAGATTTGTTAAAAATTTATAAAAATTTAGTTGTTTTCAATTAAAAAAATTTAAATTATTTTAAAAATTTATACAAATTTAAGAATATTTATTTTTTAAAAAGTTTACTAAAGTATTATGGTATTTGAAAATATCAATGACTTTTAAAATTTTACTCAATTAAATACTTTAAAAAAATTTAAATATTTTTATGTATGAATAAAGTCCAACATAAGTAACATTTTTTAACTCTATTCATTTTTCTTTTCTTTTTTGTTTCATTTTTTTTTATCTTTTTATTTTTTTCCTCGCTCTTGGCTCTAATTGTTTTTTAAAATATTTGTTGAGCTTAACCATCAACATAATATTAAACCTCTTTTAATAACATAACATAAAATTATCAAGAAATCCAATTATTATAAAATATAAATTAATTTACAATTTACTAGTTTTTTTCTCATAATTCTCACATATTAATTTTGAGTCTTAATATTATTTTCTTTTAATAGAAACTAAACACATGTACTTTTTTAATTAATATAAGTTTGTTTTCTTTTCATAAAAACTGTTGATATTTTTTCAATAAATAACGATAAGTTTTATTAAATTTTTAAATAAAATATATAATAAAATCTTGAGTATTTTTATTATTATAAAATGTTCATTAAAAATTATAAAATAATTAAAAATATAATGAAAAAGCATAAATATGATAAAAAAATTAAAAAATATTAAATTTTATAAAAGTTCTTAAAATAAAAAAATTAAGAAAAAAGTTATGTAAATCTATTCAAATTTATATAGAATTTTTAAAAATTTAATAATATCTATTAAAAAAATTAAAATCTGTTAATTTTTTAAAATTTAGAATCTGTTAAAATTTAGTTAAATCTTAATTGAATATATATTTTTTTAAAGAAAATATCAATGATGATCAAATGAAGAAAAAAATCTTGAAAGAGAAAACACTTAAACCTTGAAAAAGAAGAAAAGAATAAGCAAACTTATCAACACTTAAAACGGGCACGAATCAAATGGCTATTGCAGAACTGTTATAAGTTGAATTAAATAGCATACTTTTTTATACAATTAGGTTTTATCTTTAATTTTAAAATTATTTTTCTATTTAAATTTAATTTTAAAATATTATTTTTATCCTATTTAATTCATTTTATTATTACTATGTTAAATTTTTTTATTAATAAAATAATATTTTTTATTTAAAAAAAGATTAAAATATCTCATTTTTACATTTTGCAGTTTCATTCTAACTAACACCCAGTTTTTGTTATTTTCAAAGGAAACCTATCCATTAATTATTAATTACATTAGCGCACTGTCACACTAATCACATGCGCAACATTACTGAAACCTCAATATCGTCAAAAGCATATTGATTATTCTGATCTATTTGTCTAGCAAGCTCATAGGTTTGGCCTTTTGCAATTCGAATAAACTTTAAATTAAAAAAATAAAATGTATCTAGCTTTTTGGAAATTCAACATTTTTGTTTTATTATTTTTTTCCTTATAATTTATAATTTATTTTTTTATTTCATTAAGTTTAATGTTGATATCAAATTGTATGCTATATATATGTGGGAATTCAATATTAATAATATAAATATTTAAAAAATATATAGTGTTCAACTTATTTCGAGGAAAGTAAAGAATGAGTTGTCTTGTCATAATTAAAATGTCTTGTTAGGAATTTGGATCTAACACAAATATATGACAGAAAATATTTTCATATTTAAAATCAATTTTTTTTTTAAAATAATATACAAATTATTGGATTTTCCAAGAGTCCAAAAAATTCAAGTGGTTTCATAACCCGTTAAAAAAGAATGAGTAATTTTATTCATTTAATTATTTTATTAATTAATTTATTTATGGATTATTGATAGTAAATTTAATCGAAAACAATAGAAAATTGGGTTAGATTTATTCATTTTTTTAAATAATTATTAGTTTTAAAAAATTATATTCTTGATAATGTTGTTGATTATATGTTTGTAGTTTTATTTAGAGAAAACTTTTGTATGATTATTTCTTGATAGTGAAAGTTTTGAAGATAAAATGTTGTGGTTTGTTCATATATTGTGTTAATTTTGTACATGTTTTATTTTAAACTCTATTTATTTATTTATTAAAAGATTCATACAAAGAATAAAAATATATTTAACTTTATTGTTTAAAATTTGATTACGTTCGTATTAATATTGTGATTCTCGTATCATAAATAAAAATGAAAAATAACGTGAAAGGTATAAAACAAAAAAAAAATCACAAGTTGTCAAATACAGAAAACAAAATCAAATATAAAAAACTGTTACATTTCACTCCCAAAACCCAAAGAAGTCTTCTCTCAATTCTCTCTAACAGTCAAAGCACAGAGAAAGTGAGATGCTTAACTTAAGGTGCGATAATTTGGTATTATTTTCCTCCTCCATTTACGGTGTTTACAAAACAGTTTAAAGTGGATTATTAGTCATCAAAGTTAAGCTAAATTCATACATAATTTTTTAAAATATATGATTAATTCACAAAAATTTAAAACTTTACATTTTACTAAATTTTTAAATCTCATAATATATTATTGGATTCTCACGAAAAAGTATTAATTAACTATAATTTTTGTTCTTTTTTTTTGCTAATACAGCATAAAAGTTAAAAATATATTATAAATTAAAACAATAATTTAATAATTGAGTCAATCATTTTTAGATATTTTAATATTACTAAAATATTGATCAAAAATATATGTGTTGAAGTTCTTAATAGATTTTAATTGGATGTTATGTTATATAATATCCAATATTACTTGAGTTTTGTTACAGGTAAGGATTTTTTGTTTTGTGTTCAAAACTCTAAAGCTTTAGCACATTCTTCATGTATTTGAGCAAAGTTTCATCATCAAGAATCTTTAATTTCTTTTTCTACTTGTCCGGATTTCTCCTAAATCAGATTGCGGATTTGGATGTTAAGTTTTATAAACTCTATATTTATTAATTAGTAATTTATTAAAAGTTTTGTTTTCTTCTTTTTATTCCTTTTAATTCATAACAAAAAAAATTAATTAATGTAAAATAGGCGAACTTGAAATATTGAAATATTTTTTAAAAAACAATAAAGGGTGTGTAAAAATAGAACTTAATTTAACCTAATTTTAAACTTTAAAAAAAATTATTTATCAAATAATTCTCATTTTATAAAAATTTGAATTACATAATTAACTATCTATGCAATTCAATTAGAAAGTAAAAAAAAAAAAGTTTTTGGGAATTATTTGGTGAAATGAAATACTCATGCATGTGCACTCAAGTGGCTTACATGTGAGTCTTTTAAGACAAGTAGGATAAAAAGGGACGTAATCAGAATTGGTATTAAGGGCATCACACGTAAATTAACGGTAAAAATTAATGATTTTGACACTGTATAAATAATAATAATAAAAATTAATTAATTTTTCAAAGGAATTATTATAAAATAATATAATAAATGTTACAAAAATTTAAAAAAAAAACTATTATTTTTTAATGTTAGATCACTGGTGTTATATCTTATATGTGTATGTTTATTCAGTTTAAATAAAAACTAAAACTACCTAGATTAAGTTATAATAATATTAAATAATATGTCTTAATATTTACATAAATTAAAACAAATAAATTAATGAAATTAAATAATATAAACTATAAAAAATAAATAAACAAATCATGCAAGTATGATATAATATAAATAACAATAAATAATTATATAATTATACGTGATGTATTTGTTATAGGAGAAAAAAATGAATTTTTTTAAAAAATAACACAAGTTAAAAAATTTAACTAATAAAATTTATAACATTATGTTTAAATAATTATAATTTAGTTAAAAATAATAATATATAGTAATATAATAAAAACGAAACATATAAATGAATGTCATATAAGTATATTGTATTATAGAAACAAATACAAATAATGGATATATAAATTATATAAATTATAGACCTAATTAATCTAGAGGAAGTGAATAGATTATTTTTAATTTTTACTAATTTATAATTTAATAACTTAAACAAAGCAGTCAGACATGTAATTATGTGTAAAAATAAGTATGAAAATAAAATAATAACACACGATATTTTTAGGTGGAAACAATCTAGGCCACAACGATGATTTAAGAAGAAAAGCACCGGTCCATCAGACCACCTAATTTTTCAATATGAAAATCAAATGTTCAAGTATAACTCAGTCTTATGCTATCCTCCCTATAATACTGCCCCAATATACTTTACTTACGAGCCACTGTTCTATTTTCAAAGTTTTCAATATTAGCGTGAACGGTTTCCAAACCAAAGTTCCAATTAGGGGTGTCTAACGGTCTGGTCCGATCCGGTTTTGGGAAAAAATATTTAATCGGACTGAACCGTTTGAAACGGTTTTAATTATTATAAACCGGACTGGATCGTTTGAAACAGTTTAATTATTATAAACCGGATCGGACCGTTTGATTTATAAAATTGTTCAGTCCGATTCGGTTTCCAGTTTGGTTCAGTTTTTTGGGCATTTTTAATAAAAAAAATAATGTGAAAATTTTAATATATTTATTAAACATGCCCGGTTTGACCAGTTTAAACCAGACCGGACCGTTTGATTTGTAAAACCGTTCGGTCCGGTTTTACGGTTTGCTCCGATCCGGACCAATTTATGAACACCCCTAGTTCCAATAAGCTTTCCGTCAATCAAATACGTTTTCAAATTAACTGCAAAATGGTTAGCACAAAAACACAAGTATCTGTGTGTATTCTAGAATAGATTTAATAATGAATAATCTTAACTAGATAATTCAAAACATATATCACTTAAATCAAATCAACTAGTAAATCCTAGATAAAAAAGATCAAGCATATTATATATCATAAAATAATTATTTGATCTATCAATTTAAGAACAAAAATAAAGAAGAAGCCATAAGAACATATTATCAAAATATCATAAAATAATTAGACTTATTAATCAATCAAACATAACCACCAATATTTGATAGATTAACTAAATAAAAAAGTCTAAAGAGTTATGATCTTATATTTGTAAAACAAGAGAAAGAAATTAAGAAGATTAGAAGAATGTTTTTGTGTGGTTAATTGAAACAATGAGTAATGAGTTTTATTTATTAGAAAAATTAAAACTTTTAATCTCATGTAATTGATAAATATCTTTTCTATTACAAATATGATTAATAATATTCATTAATTAAGATAACTCACATATGATTGATAAATATTTTTTCTATTACAAATAAGATTAATATTACTTACTAATTAAGATAATTCTTATATAAAATAGATTTATTTTAAAATAAATTTTATGCTAAAGATTTCAGATATAATTTAGAGTATATTTTATTTAATATTTTAACATATCCCTTATTTCATATTTTAGCACTAAAAATAATTTTAGATTTATAAACATATGTTATTAAATGCGTAAATGTAATCATATGTATTGTAGTTATCAAAAATATATCTGAAGTATAATTATGTGGAACTCGAACATTTGTTTGACTTTTCTTGATAGATTTGATAGCATTCTTAAAAATAAATTTATAGATAAATATTTTATCCACAAAAATAACCAACACTCATAGTCTTTACGATAGATTTAATTATATTTTTATAAAATCAAAGAATTTAGGAAGCACTGCCTCCTCTGTATCATGTTTGGCTCTCACGGTGTATTAGTCAATTAACTATAAATGGAGAAAAGAATTTCTGATATTTAATGAATTTACGGACATAATATTGCATGAATGGAAATAAAGCACCCATCTCATAGGACTAACTATTAAAATTAGGAATTAGGATACTCTATTTATTTATTTTTAAACTTTAATAATTTATTTTATGTAATGTAATAATTTAAAATTATTAATAAAAAATATTATTTTAATCATTATATTAAGAATGTATAATTAGATTTGATAAATAAAAACAAGAATAAGTAGATGATCACATTCCCTAAAATTAGGAGTAATAATTTTGATTATAATTATATTTGATATTAATTATTTTTAATTTGAAGTAATTATTAATTTTTTATGATAGTAAATATATGATGATTAAAAAATTAATTATTTTATACTATTAAACAATAAATGAATTTGGATTAAAAATATAATAAAAACCCACTTAATAAGAAATTGTATGAATATATCACCCCCATAAAATAAAATATGTAATATATTGGTTTTAAAATGCATAACATATTGTTACTATTAATGAAAATCTTTTAAAAGTTATAATAATAATTTGAAAGATATTAAAATTATCGTTCAAAATTTCTCATATCAATATCCTTTTAAAAATTGAAAATATAGTTAATATATCTAAGATATTATTGATATATATTTGGTAATTTCTCAATGTACATGTGATGTATCTCTATTGGTTTAATCTATTGACTCAACGCAGAATTACGTGGGATTATAGGAGAAAATTTTACACAGACGAGTATGTAATAAAATAAAAGTATCTTAATTATCTATTTTTGTACAAAATGATATATATATATTAAAAATGGGAATAATATGAATAAGGATATATAATATGTGATAGGTAAGATTTTTTCGATTAGAAGGATCACTATTCTAACTTCTACAACAAAAATTTTAATATAAAATTCTAAATAAATTGTGTATTTTTTTTAAATTTTATTGCTTAAAAAAATATTATTTTTAATAATTTAAATATATTTATAATTAAATAAAATATACATAATATATTTTTTAATACTAAATAAAATAGATATAATATTATCTTTTTTCTCTTTTCAATTAAAATCTTAAATTCATCACTTCATTAATTCACTTAGATAGTTGATTGGGCAAGAGGTGCGGTTGGCCACGGAATAGGATGGATTGTATCAGTTTTTTTTTTAATAAATAGATCAATTTACTTAATTTTTTTAATGATTCAATTCAAATCATTTTCTTTAAAAAATATATTAATTTATTTTAATTTATATTATTATATTAAAATTATAGAAAAATACTTACCTGAGAAGTAACATTTTTGATAATCAAATAATTTATTTTTATTTTCGATCAAATTTTTAAATAATATTTTTAACATAATAATCTTATACTCATAAATATCTCATATTATATGTAAATAATTTATGTAAAAAAATATCTTTTATCATTTGAGTATTTTGTAATTTAAATATAATAATATAAATTAAAATAAATTTATTAATTGTTTTTAAAATAATTTACGATGAATCACTTAAAAATAATTAAAATAACATATTTATACGTAAAAAAGTAATTTATAATATAATTCATCCGACGAATAGGTTTAAAACCAAGTGTGTATCTTGAGAATATTTCATGAAAATACTACCTTGTTTGTTAAAAATAATACATAAATTTAAGAATAAAATTATTTTATTAAAAAGTTGTGTTTTTAGAATCTAATTTTTACATTATTGTAAAAATTTAACTCTATGAGTAAATAAATAAAACGTTATTTATATAAATAAAAGAAAACGAAACCTTCCCTCTTTATATAAGTTAATAAAATATAAACGGTTATTTTTACAATTTTACTTTCAATCATTTAAGATTTACACAAGGATTGTATGTTTGTTTTTTATCCGATTATTTAAGTTTGTTTTTAAATTTTAATCATTTATTTTAATATTTAATACATATGATGATTTTAAAATTATTAATAAAATATAATATTTAATTCTTAAATTAATCATGTATAATTTAAATTTAATAGTTAAAAACAATAATAAATAAATTTATTATTTTATTCCTTAAATTGGCATCACATCAACAATTTGTAATCTAAAAAATAAAGCCAAGGACATAGTGTGAACATTATTACCAGCAGAAGTCTTCTCTACTACTTACAAGGTATTGCTAGTTGCACCTGATACTTATCATCAAGCCAAGGGCATTCTTGCGTGGTGTCAGGCTATAGAGAAAAAGTATAGTGCTCTTATGAACAATAATAAATGGACTTTAGTAGACTTGCCTACTAGAGCAAAGATTATAAGCAATCATTGATTGTTTATAACTAAAGAAAATGTCGATGGTACTCTAAAAAAATATAGAACAAGGATGGTTGCTCTAGGTCTTATGTAAACTGCTGGATTGGATTATTTGGAGACATTCACCCTAGTAGTTATGATGACTACTTAATGAATTGTGATAACCTTGGTGAGATTATGTATTTGGATGTTAACAATACATTCTTTAACTAGAACTTGGAAGAAGATGTTTTTATGAGACATTCTTTGGCTTTTGTTGATACTGCTTATTCACATGGAGTGTGCAACTTAACAAAACCTTATATGGTTTAAAATAAGCTTCACGAGCATGATTTTAAAAATTATAGAAATGCTTAATGGATTGGGAATTTTTTAATGCCAAGTGTGACACCAACTTGTTTGTTAAGTGTACAAGTAATGAGTTGATGTTGGTTCTGGTATATATGAACAACATTATTTTCATTGGATCTAATGCGACTTCTCTTCATTCTTTTGTTACTGCACTACATACCATATTTGTTCTTAAAGATTTAAGTGCATTGTATTTCTTCTTATGATTGCAAGTTACTATAAATAATATTTGCATTTATGTCAAATAAAGTATAATACCGATTTATTATATTGTTTTGATATGAAACATTCTAAATTAGCCATATCCTTAATGACGTTAAGGGAAATATTAATTAAATTAGATGGGAATTGATTAGAGGATCTTTTCACTTAAAAAAGCTTGATAGATTTTTTTCAATATTGTGTGGTTACAAGGCCTAAAATAAGTTTTTTTGTGGCCATATTGGTATAGTTTCTCAATTACCCAACAAACTCACACTAGGAAGCAACCAAGCGTGTCCTAGGTTATCTCAAAGGTTTAAAAGAATTTGGCTTGATGTTATACAAATTAGATCATCTCGATTAGATTTATATACAAAAACAAATTGAATAGGATGCTCATATGATATACATTAGTGAGTGGATATTACATGATGTTTGGTGGAAATGTGATTTTATTCAGATCTCTTAAGTAAAAGGTTGTGTCGAGATTCTCCATCGAGTTTGAGTATCGAGTTACTAACTTCTGGAGCTGTAAAAATCACGTGGATAACAATGTTACTAAGGATATAGGCATGGTATGCAAAAAAGTGTTTAAATTGTTTTGTGATGATGTTAGTGCAAAACACATGACAATGAATCTTGTACAATATGCTCGTATAAAGTATATAAAAATTGACTATCATTTTATAAGAGATTTTCTGTTAAAAAAGGTCCTTGATATACAATATTGAAGTACACATGAACAATTAACTGATGTGTTAATAAAACCGTTGGTGTCATATAAGTTTTAAAACTTAAGAAACAAACTCATGGTAATGCTAGGTTTTTAGTTTGAGGAGAGTATTAAGCAAGTGTAATACTTGTCCACGTGTATTTATCCTATAGGCTAGTTGTAAGAAGTTTTTTAGTGAGGTAGTATAAAGTAGTTATAACAAACTAGTAACAATGTCTATGCAACCAAAGTTATGTATATAAACCCATAGCTAACTTACAATAAAAATTAAGAAATCATTGTTATATTTACTCTAGCTATTCTTTGAATACTCTCATCAATTATGTTCTCCATAATTCACTCGTAAAAATTAAATTAATATTAAATTGATTTAATATAACTTATATTACAAAGGAAAAAGATACTAGAAATATATTACAAATGATAAAAATATATTTTAATTTGTTAGTTATTTAATAGGATAGTACAAATTCAGTATCTATTTTAAAATGGTCATCGAAGTCGATCTAAAATATTTAGACAAAATTTTATAAAAACTTTATTTTTAATCGAGAATAATGAAAATAAAAATGAAATATATTATTATTTTTTAAATGTTTATTTTCATTGTTTTTGTTATTTTTAATAAATTTTTCAAATACATATATTAAAAAATAACATATGATGTACTCAAATTCTCGTTTAGATTAGAGTTTTCAATTTTTTTTCGTATATTCATAACACATGCTAAAATCTTAAATTAAATATTATTTTTAGATTATTAATATACTTAAAATTAAAGATAAAAAATATTGATATATTATTATGAAAACATTAATCTATATGAGTACCTTTTGTTGAATATGAATATTACTAAAGATTCAACCCTATATATATTGGATAATGATAATACCACAATTAATTTTATTATTGTTATAATAAAAATATATCAAATTTTGATTTTAATTTTATTATTAATTATGTATTAGAGCTATTATTATAATAATAAGAAATTATATTATAATAATATTACATCCTTATATATTTATCCTATTTTCTTTGAACTACTTTTCATTAAAATCATGAAATTATTTTTTGAAACTACTTATGAGATGTGATTAGTCCTCCAATAATGACAGAGTATACTTTCCACTAGTATATTTACTTATTTTTATAAGGTGCATAGTAACATATTGATGAGATAATATCAACATTATGTTAGTAATATCGATCTTGTAGATATTTTAGTTTTATATTTGTAAAATTCTCGTAACTACACAATTTTTTTTATAGAAAATGACAAGTATACTTTCAAGATCGATCTAAGAAATAAATATATGTGGTTCTTAATTTATTATTTAAACTCTTAAAAATGAAGTAAAATTCTAAATATCTTGTCACGATATTTTGATTTATGTTTATTAATCTAATAACATAAAAAAATTAGCATAGATATAGATTCAATAAAAAATAATGTAAATTTTTATCATTAATAACAATAGAGTATTTATGAATATAATAATTAATTTAATTATGTTTGCTCATATTATTTAGGTAATTAAAAATATAAATTGATATTTATTGATTTTTTCTTCTTGGTATGAAAGTGTCATTAGGCGATGCCTAAATTCTTTTGTTTAATATTAATTAAGTAATATATTTAGGTAGGACCTATTAATTAATTAAGTATTAAAATTTAGCTTTACTTCTAAAAAAATAACAAATCTTCTAATAACAGCTTTATGCGGAGTCAGTTAATTAAACTTTATTCAAGGTATCCAAATTAAACCTAAAAATTTAATTATTTGAGTATTAACTTTCAAATTTTTAAACCATGACTGAAAATATGTCGTCAATACATTTTCGAATAATAGTTATTATAAAAACTTTTGAAATAGAGTTTTACTCTAACTATCGTGCGATTGTACCAACAAATAAAAAGGCACTACTCTAAATCAAACTGGATAATTAAACCTTAAAATATAATTTTAAGATTTAAGTTTGTAATTAAAAATAATATATTTCTCTTTAACATCCTTAATATAAAATCTTGAATAAAAACAAAATCAATTTATTTTATAGCAAGAAAATTGCAAACCATCTAATCACATATTTAGACAGAGTTAGTTAATTATACTTTATTCAAAGTGTTCAAATTAAACCTAATAATTTAATTATCTGAGTACTAATTTTCAAGTTTTAAAACCATTACTAAATAAACGTTGTCAATACATTTTCGAATAATAATTCTTATAATTGTTTTTAAAATAAAGTTTCACTCTAACTACCGAGTGATTGTACCAACAAATAAAAAAACACTACTCTAAATTAAACCGGATAATTAAACCTTAAACTCTAATAAAACCATTATAGATGAGGAAAATGCCAAAAAAAGTTAGAAAACATCTCAAAAATTGATTTTGGATGTGTTTGGACAGACTGACACGCGTATGGGGGAGCGAGATTTGCTATAAATAGGCGCTAGCGCGTGCGAGCATGTGCTAGCTACCCCCAAGGCTCGTGTGAGACTCGACACTTTTACATTTTGGACAATTTTAACCCATTTTGTCCATTTTTTTCATTTTTTCTCAACGTGTTTATGATGTATTGATTCTAGTATTTTCTTCTAATGTTTAAATTATTTTTTGAATGAAAATATCTAAAAACCAATAAAAATATTTGTAATTTTGAAAAGATAATTTTATATAGAAATATGATAAAAACATACAAATATAAATTTATTTAATTAATTAAAATACATTAAAATTTTAGTGATTTTTAAGCACTCATCACATATGTCTTATAGTTATGTAAAAAAATAATTATTTTTGAAATTTATGAGTTAAATATTTCAATTCTCATCATTTATAAGAAAATGTAGTATTAGTTCTATTTTTAAAATTAAGTTAAAAAAACTAAATATGAAGAGCATATGATAAATATGCAATCTTCTTCTTAAAGAGTTCTTAAAGAGTACTTGTGAGGTAAAAAAATTATACTCTCTCAATATTTTCAAACAGTTTTTTCTCATATTTTGTTGTAATTTGGCTCTAAGAATTATAATAAATTATATTTTTTATAAGGTAGTTTTATTTGTAAATTTTATATTTTTAGTTTTTGTGAATATTACATTGAAATTAAAATAGTACTATATAATTAAATAATCAAAAACACTATAAGAGATATTAATAAGAGGGAAAATATTATTCACATATATTCTATTTCATTTTTCCATTTAATAATCATATTTTTCTTTGTTTAATTTTGTTAGTTAGGACTTAGGATTATAAAAAAAACTGATATCAGGGTAAATATGTTATCGGCTCAATGTTAGCCCATCTCAGGCCTTGTCCATCACCTCAGATGTTTTATTGTGCTAGAGTGGGTTGGTCCGTTAGACCCATTTGGTACTTCATTTTTTTTAATCTAGCTTATTTTTAAATATAATTAATAATATAATATTTTTTATTAATTAGATTCAAATCTATATATTTTTATATATTAATTTATTTTATTTTTTATATAAAATTATATATTTTTTTATTAATTATTTTTATATAAAAAAATAATAAATTCTTAATTTCAATATTGTTTTAAATAAAAAATGAAAGAAATAAACATGTTAGATTACATTGAATTTTTCCTAACTTTTGATAAGAAAAGAAGTAAGTTTCCTAATAGATTTTTTTTAAATAGAAAAGGTAATCGATAAATAAAAAAATGGTAAAAATATTTCTAATCTTATTTTTTGTTTTTTTCTTTAAAACAGTTAAAATTTTAGATTATATATAATACACGTTAAAATTAGTTTTTTAAATAAAGTTAAAGAAAGAAACAAATTTAAAATTGTTTGGTGGGTTGGATTTGGACTCACATAATTTATGGAGCTACATTATACCTCACGTACCATTCTAATAGTTCATCCTAAAAGTGTTTGGATTGGATTGGACTAACCTCTTTACATCACTAGTAAAAAAGACATAAAATTCTTTTAGTTATCTCACATTATAATTGATGAAATAAGCTAACGCATTTAGTCTTATAAAATTAATTACTCCGTTAAAAAAATAATGGAACTTGTAATTACTAAGAACAAGGTGAGTCATGGAACAAAAATGATCGATCTGAATTCGATCATATTCGAATTAAAATTGAAGATTTTTAACCTGGTGATATAATCAAATTTAATCGATCTTAATTCGAATAGATTCATATTTTTAGATAGAATAAGATCAAATTAAATTAAAATTTATTATGAATTATTGTTATATATAAAACATGATAAATACATTTAAATTTTAAATTGGTGTATCTATACCAAATTTATTATTTATAATCACAACTAATAAAATCAAAAGAATAATAAATAAGTTTAGACAATTATTAAATTATTTTAGAGATTTAACATTTATATTTATTTTTAAACTAAAAATTAATTTAATATAATTGTGATATGTATAATATTTTAATATAATAAAATACAAAATAAAATATATATTTATTTATAATTTTGAGAATGATTCATTCCGTATCAAATTGTAACAAATTATAAAATATATCAATTCAAATATGAATGAATTATATGCTTTAAATCTAAATCCGATATGAATCATGAGATCAAAATTATCAATTTAAACGGATTGATTAAATTATTTATCCACAGTTAATTAAGATAATAATTTTAAAATTTAAATATATTGTAATCACAGTTTCAAAATTAATAAAACATTTTTCCTAATTTTATAATTAATTATATAATATTTGTGTTTTTTTCATTAAAATATTATTTACACAAAATGATATTCGAAGGTCTCAAAACTCAATGAAATACAAGTTCTTTTTATAATACACCTATAATTTTGTATTTTATATTTGACGCACCCAATTTTGGGAGAAAGGAATTAGCATTAGATAAATAAGAATATATATATATATATTATCGGAAGTGTTTTAATTTAATTAAATAAATATTTTAATTTTTTATATTTAATATAAAACATGTAATTTAATTAGGGATGAGTAAATAATCTGATTAATATATTTAAATTAAAAAATTTAATTTGATTGGTTCGATTCGGATCGGATTATATTAAAAATTTTTATATTATATATAATTTGGATTAAAAATTATATAATCCGGATTAAAAATTATATAATTCGTTAAAATTTAGATCGAATTTAAAAGATTTTAGAATCTATTACTATTAAATTTTAAAATAAATATATATTTTATTTTATAATATGTTATATTTAAATATATATATATATAGACTATAATTACATTATATTATTATTTTAACTTGAAAATAAATATAAATTTTTATAATAATTTATTATTTTGTACATATATAGTTATTATTCTTTTGATTTTCTTAATTATAATTATAAATAATAAATTTTAATACGAATACATCAATTTAAAATTTAAATATTATATATAATGTATTTTATATATAACAATATTTCATAAATAAATTTTATTATCAATCTTAACTTATCTAATTTTAAAAAATATGATATATTTGAATTTAGATCGATTATATTATCAAATCAGATTTAGATTTAAAATTTTTAAATTTGATTATGATTGGACTTAGATTTAAATTTATAAAATTTTAATTCACTATTTAACACAAAATTTAATAATTTTATAAGTTCTTAAAATTAAAGTCTATATTTTTCAAAATTTCAAAATTAAAATAATTAACCTCTCACCTTCTAACATCAAAGCGTTGATTTTGGCTTTAAGCTTGCATAGGTCTGGAAACATACAATTATCATTTAATAACGTTAAGTGTCATTATTATTCAAGTAGATAGTAACATGTAGGAATTATGAAAATTAAAATATACATTAAATAAATTTTAATAATATTATAATAGTTATTATTATTATTATTATTATCATAATATAAATATATAAAATACTTATTTCATTCTTAATGAAAATATTATTATCATTATTATTTATCATAATATTATATGTATTTTTCATTTTCCTTCCATATGTCACAACTTCTCGTTATTATCTCGGATAAAAATAGACTTTTTCCTTTCCGTTATCAACGGGTGGCGTTGAAAAGTGAATGATACGTGGCCTTGAAGTCATATGCAGTCACACACAATTGTACGTCAAGGGCCACACATGTCAGTTGCCAGAGAATGGATATTAACTATAGAATATGACTTCTCGGTTTAGAGTATTATTATCATAAAATATATTATAATTTTAATTATCATATTAACTTTTTATTTGATATAATTTAAGAATAATGACGATGTATCATATTATATGGATTTTTTTTGTTTTAATGGTACGTAGTTAATGTAACACGTAGGATTTATCTTTTTTATTTCAAATAACATTTTCTAAATAATAATAAAATTATTATTTAATCTAAAATAATATAAACTTGTAATTTTTAATTTATTTAAAACAACCCAAATAATAATCAATATCATTTATTTTTATTTTAAATACTTACCCTTCATCAAACTCAATACCTTCTATATACTAAATAAACTAAGTAATATTAAAAAAAAACTTGTTCACGTGTCCATAACTTTTATCACTCACCCACATCCTTAACATCTTAGCCCCTCAAGTGCATATCTTTTTTGCTCTTTGATGAACAAGGTACTCAAAATGTACATATATATTGGTTGGTACCTAAACTTGTTCTTTAAATTGAATTCATTTTTTTAGAATCAATTTCAGAAACTTCATTCTTTGAACCATCGTGATAAGAGAGAAAAGTTTAGAAACATTAAACCGAAACACTATTAAATTTCCCATGTGAGTGTAGTGAAATAATGATTAATAGTTGGAGGTAAGTTTTCAATTCTTTTTACTTCCGTTGTGTTTACGTTCATGTTAATATAGTTTTCATGAATGTTTTTGGATCAAATTATGTTTTAACAGTTGTTATCATAATAAGTTTGAAAATACCCATATTTTGCTCTATTTTATTATAGCACTATGAAATTGAGTTTTTTATTTGGCTCAGTTTTGATGCGTATAAAAATTATAAATCATTTCTGTATTGATATTCGAATGATTTTGTGAATTAAAATGTGAAAAATTATGTATAACATCATTCTAATTTGTCGTTCCCATTCATTGGTGTTTTGGAATTAACGTTTTTATTTATTTATTTTGACGTTTTTGATTCAATTGAGACCATAACTCACTAAGAAATCCAATTATGAGAATTTTGATAAAAAGAATGTTATTTTTCGTCATTGAAATCACAAGAAATGGCCAAACCTCTGTTTGGGTTAAAACTGGGTCGCATGACTCGGCTGGAGGTAGAAGACAGGTTTAACGACATGTTGTTTGCGGCCATGAAGTGCAAAACGACATGTTCTTTTGGGGGCCAAAAAAATAAGAATTAAATTTTTTTATTTTTGATTAGTTTTAATATCGAATTAAATTATAATATTAGTGTGATTAATTTATTTAAATTCTGTTTATCACATGTATAATATTCATTATTTATTATACATGTGACATTTGTTTAAATAATTTTTAGCACATAAAATTTATTTATGTTTAAATTCATTATTCTTAAATTATTCGTTTTGGTATTTATATGTATAAACTTTGTGATTTATTACACATATAAAATTTGGTTAAATAATTTATGCATAATGGAATTAATTGTTAATGACTCTTTATGAATTTAATTTGTGATTATATTGTTTATTTTTCTTGTATAATTTATTGCCATTTTCTTTATACATGCAATCTTAAGTTAGATAATATTTGTACATTTAAAATTAAGTTATATTGCTTATGGTTTTATACAATAATTGAGCTTAAAAAGTTAGTTAATGTTTAAGTGATCCATATAGTTTAATTAATTAGGGAGTATTCACAATATCTTTAATTAATTAAAACTATATAATAAGATTTATTTATGATCACATTTATAAAATAAATATTAATTGTGATTAACCATATGTGATATAATAAATATTATTCCATATAAATTTTTATTATGTTTTTGTATGATTAATTATGATAGAATATCAAATTATATTTTCTAATTTACTCATAGAGATTAGAAAAAGGAATATAATTTGATAATTTTATCATCAAGTTAAGATGAATATAATAGAATTAGAAGTTTAGCTCACTCGGAAATTTTATGTTACTAGATTAATATTTTTCTATAATTTTACATTGGTAGAACATGTTATATTTTTATGTTAGCTTCAAATTTAGAAACATGAGCACGAATATTTAATTTATTGTAGCAATTCAACCTATTAATTATTCTAATATGAAATGTGATGTTCTTGAGTTCAAAGGGGACAACTACAATGTCCGGAATGAGAGAGTTCTCCTTCATTTGGGATGAAGGAGCCCCCTGCATTAACTGAAAGTAGCTCTCTAGATGCAGTTATTCTTTATGATAAGTGAGAGCGATCTAATCGTCTCTCCGTTATATTCATAAAGATAAAAATATCTACTGGCATTAGGGGCTTCGTCGAGCAGAATGACAAGGTCTAAGATAAAGGCTATTGATGAGTAGTTCACCACTTTAGATAAGGCAATGATGAGCACTTTCATCATACAATTTTCGTCCCTGAGGCTCACCAACATTAGGGGTGTGCGTGATCATATCATGCATATAAGGGATATTACGGCTCAATTGAAAACATTGGAGGTTGAGATGTCATAAATCTTCTTGGTTCACTATATCCTTTGTACCTTACTTCAACAACATGTCCCTTTTAAGATATCCTACAACACACATAAGGACAAATGATCGATTAATAAGTTAGTGACCATGTGTGTTCAGGAAGAGGCAAGCTGCTTATAGAGGAAAGGGAAAAAGAAAAAGGAGAATGTGAACTTAACTACCCCTGGGAAGAACAAGAAGAAGGATTAAGCTAGAGAAAAAGGGAAGGGAAAAATCCCTCCTCAAAAGGGCATTAAGAAGAAGATTATGTGCTTCTTTTGCGATAAGAAGGGGCACGTTAAGAAACAATGCTCCAAGTTCATGAAGTGGCTTGATAAGAAAGGTACTAAACTTTCATTTGTTTGTTGTGAATCCAATATAATTGATGTTAGTCATAACACATGATGGATTGATTCTAGTTCTACAATCCATGTTACCAATTCATTGTATGATTTGAGAGACCTGCGGAAATCAATGGGAAGTGATCATAGCATCTATTTAGGAAATAAGATGCTCTCACATGTGAGGGCCATTAGCACGTGCAATTTGTTTTTAAGTAGTGGTTTCATTTTAAATTTGAAAAATATATTTTATATTCTCAAATTTTCTAGGAATTTGATTTCAGTATCCAAACTTGTATCAAATGGTTATTCCTTTAACTTTTTAGACTCTTGTTTTAATTTATTTTATAAATATGATGTTATTAGATATGGTACTTTATTTAATGGTATTTTTCTCCTTAATTTACAAAATGATGAAAGCCATACAACTATGTATATTCATGAAAATATTGGTATTAAACGATATGTTATGAGCGAAAAATCTTCTATGTTATGACATTGGAGATTGAGATATATTTTCATTGAGATAATTAAAAGGTTGATAAATGATAGGGTACTTAGTACTCTATATTTTAGTGACTTTGAGGCTTGTATAGATTGCATTAAGGGCAAGCAGACTAACAAGTCGAATAAGGGTGCCAATAAGAGCTCTAAGTTATTGAAAATCATACACACAAATATTTGTAGTCCAGACATGAATGCATACTGTGATAAGTACTTCGTCTCTTTCATAGCTGATTACTCATGATATATGTATCTCTACTTGTTTAACAATAAGAATGAAGCACTATATACTTTTAAGGTGCTTAAAGCTAAAGTGGAGAAACAATGTAGAAAACAAATTAAGATCATGAGATTCGATAGAGGTGGAGAGTATTATGGTAGATAAATTGAGAATTGACAAGCGAGTGGTCCATTTGTGAAGTTTCTTCAAGAGAATGAGATTGTTGTCCAATATAGTTTTCCTACTTTTCTGGACCAGAATGGAGTAGTTGAAAGGAGAAACCAAATATTATTGGACATGATGCGAAGCATACTTACTAGCATTAAACTTCCTGAGTCCTTGTGGGTTGAAGCTCTTAAGATAGTTGCGTACATATTGAACCGAGTTTCTACCAAGGCTGTCCCAAAGACAACTTTTGAGTTATTTAAGGGTTGGAGACTAAGTTTACGACATGTATGGGTTTAGGGTTGTTCATCTAAAGTAAGAGTCTACAATCCATAAGAAAAGAAGTTGGACCTAAGGACCATAAATAGGTATTTCGTTGGGTATCATGAAAATTCTAAGGGATATAGGTTTTATTATCTATCTCATAGCACTAGGTTTGTGGAATCAAGAAATGCAAAAAATATTGAGAATGACTTGATTAGTGGAACCGATTGATCCCAGGGCATTGGTTCTAAGAAAGAGACCTATATTAATAAAGTTTTAGAGAGATTTCGGATGAAGGATTATTTACCAAGTGTGGCACCTATTGTGAAGGGTGACAGGTTCAACCTAATCCAATGCGTAAAAAATGAGCTCGAGTGAGAGCATATAAAAACCATTCCATATGCTTTAGTTGTTGGAAGCTTGATGTATGCTCATGTCTATACCAAACGTGACATTGCATTTGTTATTGGGATGCTAGGGAGATATCAGAGTAATCCAGATGTTGACCATTGAAGTGTTGCAAAGAAGGTAATGAGGTACCTTCAAGAGACAAAGGATTACATGCTCATGTATAAACGAACCGACGATTTGGAAGTGATTAGCTATTATAATGTGGACTTCACTGGCTGTGTTGATTAACGAAATCAATATATGGTTATATTTTTGTGCTTATTGGTGGAGTCGTTTCTTGGAGAAGTGTGAAGAAAACCTTAACTGCTACTTTTACTATAGAGGTTGAGTTTGTGTCATGCTTTGAGGCTACATCACATGGTGTATGGTTGAAGAGTTTCATTTTCGAGCTTAGAATAGTTAACTTCTCTAGGTCGTTGAGATTGTACCGTGACAACTTAGTTATTGTGTTTATGGCCAATAATAACAAAAGTTGTAATCATAGTAAGCACATCAACATCAAATACTTAGCCATAAGAGAACGTGTTAAGGAAAAGAAAATGGTTATTGAAGGCATGTCATCAAAGAATTTCAAGCATTATGTAGTAAGAATGGGCTTGGTTCCATGATATAAATATTCATTGTACATACATTTGTAAATATTAATGAAACTCTTATTCAGTTGATGTTTTCTCATTAATTTTATGTGCATATTTTGTTTATTCATATATTTTGAGAAAACATATTTTAGTTATAGACATCGAATAAACATAAGGTTTATTCATTAAGTTATATGAGCTTGAGATGCATAATGCATCATGATACATGGAAAATAATACTCATCATTAGAGGAGCTATGGTCATGATTCTTGTGTTTTGTTTCTCATAAAGTTGAATGATGAAATATATGGACCAAGTGGGAGAATATTGGTTTTCCTCTCGTGAAAGCTCAATAACCAATCGAGCAGTTGGCTAGAATGTGGTCCATAATTTCCATCACTCACCCACGTCCTTTAGCTCTTCAAGTGGATGTTTTTTTTGTTATTTGATGGACATAACACTCAAAATGTGCATATATACTCGGTTGGTCCGTAAACCTACTCTCTGAATTGAATTCAATTTTTTTAAATTAATTTCAAAAACTTCATTTTCTGTACCATCGTGATAAGAGAGAGGTTTAGAAACATTAAACAGAAACACTATTAAAATTTTGACGTAAGTGTGGTGAAATAGTCATCAATGATTGAAGGTAAGTTTTTAATTATTTTTACTTCCGATGCGTTTACATTCATGTTAATATGGTCTCATGAATATTTTTAGATCGAATTATGTTTTAACATATATATCATATAATAAACAAATATATTATTAAAATATATTATTTTATTATAATTAATTATTATTTTATACGTAAATAATGATACATAATATCATTTATTTTAATAATGTTAATTTTTATTTTTAAAATAATAATAATTATTCATAGAGTGAATATCTATTTTTAGCGATAATAGTATTTATTTATATGAAAATATCGATCACTTCATTTAGCGACAGTACTATTAAATTACCGACCCACATTCTTCATTAATGCATACACAATAAATAAAATAACAGAGAGTAAATCCATACCTGATGTATTATTTATTATTTTTATAAAAAAATTATATTAATTTTAAATTTTTTTTAATATTACATATAATGTATAATTTCTCCCCACTCAAAGTGCGTTACCATCCACAAAAAGAGAAGAGGGATATTTCGTATTATTGAATACCGTGCAGGGGGGCTTAAGAGTAGTTTCGTTAACCACTAATTCCCACTAATTATTCCATCTCTGGCACAGTGGGTGGGTTTTACGTGGAATGTGCAGTTGAGGCCAAAGCCAAAGCCAAAGTGCAAAACAATGATAGGACAAACAATACCGAAACTGTGAGCGATAAAATAATAATCAAGAAAAAAAAAAAAGAATGGAGAGAGTTGATTCACGGAGGGTTTCTCTCTCTCAGTTTCTGCTCAAATAGCTCCAAAATGTATCCACAAACAATAAGAAGAAACAAGAAAGAAGAAACTCATTTGCGCAAAGTAATGCCTGCATTTTCCGAAGTTCAATAATCCAATGCCTCTTTTTCTTCTCACGGATTTTGACTTCTTTTTTCATGTATTAAATTTTATTGAAGAAATTAGCTAATTGGCCCTAGTTGGGTAGTTCCTGTGGATCGAAACTTGAAGAAGAAACTGTGAAATGCGTATTTTGAAGTTTGTTTTTTGTTTTTTATTATTTCAACTAATTGTTCTATTCAGCTTTGTTAATCTTCACTCTATTTGCTCTACTTCAGCTTTCGAATTTTCCCTATGATTTTTTTTTCGTATTTTTCTCTTGATAAATTCATCTAATCAGCATTGTTAATCTGATCTATTAGCTCTTCAGGTTTCAAATTTTTGCTGATATTTTTTTTGTTTGGTTTTGTTCCTGAAGAGAGAACTAGAAGAAGTTCTTATTATAAATAAGAATTGAAGCAACTGGAGAACAGCTGTAGGTTTACTGTGGCTTTATTTATTTCTAGCTACTCACTATGAATATTTGTAATTTTTTTTTCTAGATTTGTATTATTTCGAATTTCAATTATAGTTATGAATATGCATGCTGTTTTGTGGAAGTTGAAAGGATAAAGCGAAGAATGAATTTGTTCTTCTTTCTTGCCGTTGAAAAAGCCAGTCAAGAGGCGTAGTAAAGGATGATCTGGAAGATTTTGTTATTTTATTTAATTTTTTCTTTTGGCTGCAGTTGAAATCACTTTGTTTTGTGCTGCGAAGCTGAAGATCTCCAGCGGTTATACATTCTAAAAAAAAAATCCGGTAACGGTGATTTTGATCCGGCTTGAAACCGTAAGTATCTCGGTTTTTCCGTAGTATGCAGTTGTTTCTGAGCAATTGTAGCTTATTAACTGAAATTCTAGATGTATCAGGTGGATAGATAGAGTTGATTACGTGTCATTTTTCTTCCTCTTCAATCGATTTGGTTGAGATCGAGAAAATGTCCGAAGATGCAATTTAGTTTAGCTTGAGTGAGTAAATATCAGTTTTGGTGGTTTCAGAGAGGAGGAGAAAATGGCGTCAACGTGGGAACATTTTGGTGAAATTGCCAATGTCGCCCAGCTCTTGGGCCTGGATGCTGTGCGACTGATCGCCATAATTGTGAAGGCTGCTAGCACGGCTCGAATGCACAAGAAGAATTGCAGACATTTTGCTCAGCATCTGAAGCTTATTGGTAATTTGTTGGATCAGCTGAAGATCTCAGAGCTCAAAAAGTATCCAGAGACTCGGGAACCACTTGAGCAGCTTGAAGATGCTCTGAGAAGGTCCTACATTTTGGTCAATAGTTGCCAAGATCGCAGCTACCTCTATCTACTTGCAATGGGATGGAACATTGTGTACCAATTCAGGAAGGCACAGAATGAAATTGATAGATACTTGCGGCTTGTGCCTCTAATGACCCTTGTGGACAATACTCGTGTCAGGGTATTGGTTCTTGTTCTTGGCTTTAGTTTATGTATTTTCATTATTTTGCTCATTCTTTTATTTCGATAAAACGCATAACCTGCCCATTATATTAGTGGGTTTATGTTTCATTTATTATTATTATTTCTTTCTTTTTTACACCCACCTTTTTCTACCAAATTTTCTAAATGGGGGTTTACACATAGTGCTCTTATTTTGCTGGATGTTGGTATCTCTTTGAAATATAATTGTTATATAATTTTTTTAATGTTATCGATTAAAACATGAACTACCTTTCTGTGCCTTTTGCTGGAAGTCTTATCTACCTAACCCTTAAGTTAAGGATCTTGTTACTTTCAGTTTTTCTTGGCATGTAATATTTACAGGTGAAAAAAGATGCATAACATGAATGTTTGAGCGAGTCATTTCAATGTTTTGATGGAACAATATGATTTCCTGTATTATTTTCTTGTAGGGCTTGTTATTATTGGTATATATCATTATTGCATCACTTGACATGCAAATGCCCCAGACAGGGCCCTCGGATATGATTTGCAGTTTTTGGCATCGTGGAGGGATGTAGTTCATGGTTCTTTTTTTCTGTGTAAAACTGTAATTTACTGATGAGTATTATTAGCTGAATGCAGTCAACTAAATGATATCCCATGCAATGAGTTCAGAAGTTCTTGGTAGGCAGTGGATCCTGAAGTCCACATCTCATTTTCATGATGGACTTGGACTTTTGTCCTAAAGCAAAGACGTAGAGTTTGTCCTGTTGCTTTTGAATGTCAACCTTCTTAAGCATAAATTTCCTTGGAACGGATTATTTTCAAATATGGCTTGGCTAATATGGTTGATCTGAATAATCTTAAGTATGCTGATAATGCTTATTCTTTTAAGTTAGCTACCATTTACTCTGATAGTTACATGCAGCTTTATTTTGCTATTGCTTTATCTCCAAACTGATCATTAGCATTCTTGTTCCATATCTATCCAGAAAATACCAAATAATAGATTTTCTAAAATTCATGTTTCCCTTGTTCCGCCTTTTCTTTGAAATAATTTTGCATCCTCATTCGTGTTTATTTATTATCTATTTTGTCTGTAGGAGAGACTGGAATACATAGAAAAAGATCAGCGTGAGTACACATTGGATGAAGAGGACAGAAAGATACAGGACGTTATTCTGCGGCCAGAACCCTTGCAAAATGACACTGCAATATTGAAGAAGACTCTTTCTTGTTCCTATCCAAATATGCCTTTTGAAAAAGCGCTTCGGAAGGAAAATGAAAAGCTTCAACTTGAACTACAACGTTCTCAAGCACATTTGGATGTGGGGCAATGTGAAGTAATTCAGCGCTTAATAGAGGTCACAGAAACAGCTTCCTCCCATTCTATTCCAGACAAGAGTTCACCTGGAAGAAGTCACGAGAAAATAGAACAGAACTATTCAGATGTTGATAGTGAGAATCCAAATTCTTTTGATGAAAGCTATAATAAGAAAAGTGTTACGCACAAAACTTCCAGGTTAGTTTCCTTTTTATTTGACTACAAAATGCATCCGTCTATATACAGTTGCAAACTATAACATGTAACACTATTCATGAGCATTTAATCTAGGCTACAGGAAATCTCGAGCAATGGAGAATCTTCCCGTATTTTTCTAGGGATATACATCTAATCTGATTATATGAAGAATTCACTTTAATAAATTTGTACAAGTGGTAATTCTATATTTACCCATAGGAACGCTTCTTCAGTCTCTTCAGGACATGACTTGCTGTCAACTAGAGGTTCAAATTTGGATGACAATTGGCATTCTGATTTACTTGGTTGTTGTTCGGAGCCTTCTCTGTGTAAGTTTCTTCTTGCTTTTAGAATTATGGTGATCTAAGTTGAAAACTCATAAGCATGGTCATTTGTGCTAGGCGGAGTGTTTATATTTCTTATGCATAACTGACTTCTATTTATCTATTTTCTTCTGATATGTCTATGATCTTCACTCAAAGAATTGCCCAGGTTTCAATTTTCTTAAAATTATTTTTTCGTAAAGAGGAATTTTAGCTAGTTCATCATCGAAACCCTGGCTCAGTTTTTTGTATTTGCATTTTGTATGACATTGGGTAACTTGCATTTTTATCTTTAAATTTTTTGAGTTGCAGACCTGCAAATATCCCATTCCCACTTGATATTACTCAACTTATGATACTGGCACATTATAACTAGGATGTAAATTTCTTTGTTTTACTTCCTCGTGTGCTGCAGATTCATGTAGTAGACTTGTTTACTTCGGAAATTATTTACAATGGTATAGATTGTATTTAAGTTGCGGTGAAATTCAAAAACAATAATCTTATTTCTTCTTCTACAACTTATAACTATTCCTTAAGGTGACGTTTGGTTCACAGAATGAAATCGGAATGGGAATGAAATGGAATGGAAAGGAAACAATTTTGTTTGGTTTTACTATTGGAATCAAAGAATGAATCAATATTATAATGTTTGGTTTACAACTGGAATGGAAAAAATTATATATTACTTTAATACCCTTATATTCACTAAAATTTAAATAATATCATTTAATTATTATTTTTTCGTCAGACAAAATACATTATTGAAATTATTATTTTTCTAAATAATTATTAATTAAAAAGAAAATATATTATTAAAATTCTTATTTTTCTAAATAGGATTTAGGGTTTTGAGATTTGGGATTTGGGATTTGGGATTTGGGATTTAAGGATTTAGGGTTTAGGGATTTAGGGTTTAGGGTTTAGGGTTATATTTATGGGTTAAGGTTTAGGGTTAAAATTATTATTTTTCTAAATAGGGTATAGGATTTAGGATTTAGGATTTGGGGTTTAGGGTTTATGGTTTGAGGATTTGGGATTTAGGGTTATATTTGTGGGTTAAGGTTTAGAGTAAAAATTATTATTTTTCTAAATAGGGTTTAGGGTTTAGGGGTTTAGGATTTGGGATTTAGGGATTTAGGGATTTGAGATTTAGGGATTTGGGATTTGAGATTTAGGATTTAGAGTTTAGGGTTTAGGGTTGTGGTAAAATTGGAAAAAAAAATTGAGATGAGAATGAAATCATGATTCTTTAAGGGAGGAGAAGGAATTATGATTCCTTTTTTAAAAATCGATTCCATTCTATTCCCATTTTTCAGTTCAACCAAACACAAAAATAGAAGGAATCAATTCTGATTCTATTTCATTTTATTCCATCCAAATAAACATAGAATAAGAGTTTTCAAAAGGATATAAATTTCTTTGTTTTACAATGATATAGATTGTAGTAAGTTGTGGTGAAATTCAAAATCAATAATCTTATTTCCTCTTATACAACTTATAACTATTCCTGTAGAGAGTTTTCAGAAGGATGGTATCTAAAGAAAGGTTAGGTACTTTAGTGGTACCCTTATTAAACAAAAGATACATATTTTGATCCATATTAAATTAGTACACTAGTAGTCCCCCAATTTAATAAAAAATACATCAATGATTTAATTTTCGCCCACCGATGACCCTTTTGATGCACTCTAAATACAACGGTCAATTTAACCTTATTTTTATTCTCTTAAAATGTCATGTATAAGTACAGAACAAGCAAGAGTCTTTATCGCATAAGATTTTAGAAATTAATTCTTGTGTACGAAATTTGGAGTAAGAAAAATAAATAAATTAATCAAAAGTAATTAAATTAAAAATAATAATATGAGAAAAAAATATGATTGAATGATCATTTTCCAACACTAACATGAATTACAGATTAATAAAAGTTTATCCTATATTCCTATTCTTTTAATTATACCAAGAAAAATTCATAAGCTCGAAAGTCTTCACTTTTTTTTACCTATTTGTTGTGTTAAACGAGCACTTAATTCAATCCCTTCTTAATAGACAATTTAAAATAAGTTCTCTATTTTAATCTATCAAAAACATTTAATTTTAAGAAGTAAATTGGATCAAAATTAAACTTATAAGCTCGATTTGAGTGCTAATTCACATTGTAAAGCAATTTATCATTAATTATTTAGATTAATTGAACAATTACGTATCTAATCATCTAAATTGATTATTTATGAATTAACCTAATCATTTAATTATACACTTAAATAATTAAGAAAATCCATAATAAAATAAAATTAATAAATTAAACACATAAAAAAAGAAAATAGAAAAATATGCATATTTTATTAATAAATGCAAATCATGTTTAAGACTTTGAAATAACCCTCAATCACAAAAATCACAAGAAAATTAGCTATTCATAGGGAATAATAAAATCATAATAATAATCTTGAGAACAAACATGAAAAGGGTAGAAATCTTAGGAATATGTCAAGAAAAGTGTGTCTAGTTCTCCCAATTGCCTTCCTTTTCCAGATCCCCCTTTTTAATAATCCTAAGGGGCCGATTTATAATGCTAGGTTTAGAGGGGAAAGTGGGGAAAAAATCGTAAATCTCATGAAGAGCATACAACCAATTTTTTTAATGTTCGGGCCACAACATTGAATATATCATGCCACCACATGAACCAATTTTCTGAGTCTCATAGTGAAACCTGTGGCTTCAATGCTATGGCATTCCCTTTTTATGTCGCGTCCTGTATATCGCTTCATTGAATAGTACCTCTTGATAGGATTTTATGTACTAAAATTGCATATTATCCCTCCGAATTTCCCAAAATATGAATTCTTTTCAAACACTTGTCACCTTTACTATTTGCTACAGAATAATTCAAAAATGAAATTTTTATCAAGACTAAAGTTATGCAATTTTTATCTTTTTTGATCACCTTGTGTTCTATCAAAACAACTTTCACCTTAGGTTTAATCGAATATAAGGTGGTCGAAAATGTTGAATGGGTCAGTGAGATCAGAGGGAATAAGTTTGTGGTAGTGACAATCAGAAGCAGAGTTGGGTACTTCAAATGAGTTGTTGGTAGCAGCCTAACTATTGATTTAGTAAAAAAAATACAGCTTTAGATTGTTTTGCAGCAAATAATGAAAGTTGGTTGGTCGATAAAAAAATAAAGCGACATCAGTTATAGGACGGAGAGAATGATAGAGGTAGACAGTAATTGTTAGGATGACATGAGATTTTTTGTATTGAAATGAACAAAAAAAATGAGAGAGTTCATAAAATAATAAATGTTTTTATAAATATAAAATTACACTTCTATAAATTAAATTTTTTTTCCTTACAAATTGGACCATTAGTGTACCTTTTGTTAATGGATTATAATGTGTATGTTTTGTTTAATAAGGGTACTTAAGTATCAAACTCCTACACGGGGTTCTGAGTATATTCCAAAGGGATAATTAGGGAGGCTGTAAAAGTTGAATACCCATTGAATACTTTCTATTTTCTAATATGTCGTGGATTGTGGCCATAATAATGCATCACTAGGCTACTTCAGCTTAAATATATCCTTAATTTAATGCTTGAGTAAAATCAGTTGTCAACAGCTGCTTAAAGTTTGATTTAAATCAATATAACTGTTTGCATATGCAGGTATGAAGACGCTCTTTTATCCTTGTGGAACTTTCTCAAAGATTGCAACTGTGGCAAATAACAGGGAAATCTGTAAGTTAGCTCTATATTTGTTAAGACTCTTGTGATGAATTTTTCATCATTGTCTTTACAATGGATGGTAATTAATAACTAAAATGATTTGGTGAAACTTGAAGGCTGTCATGCAATTTTGAGTTTTGTTAATTCCTACATTTTGTATTACAGTGCATGTTTCAGCTCAATATAAAATCTATTTAGGAGATGTCAGTTATAGATAATATGATTATTTTAGGCTGAGAAAGACGTGATAATGAAAGAGATAAAGTGGTTCTGTGTATTTTGAAATACTGTTGGGTATGCTCTTCCCTCTTCGATAACATGGAAACCATGTGTTTTGTATAGATGTAGATGACCGTAAAACTTGAACTAGAACACCCAAATATAGATTATGTGAATCAGTTGGACAGATTTTCAATTTTCTGCTATTAGTGGTGCAGTGCGAACTATGAACTAGGCAGGGCTTGTATTCTTGTGTTTAGGATTGGTGTTGACATGCAATGAGTTAGAATATGCATTTAATTTGACTGGTGATATGCACACCAAAATCAAAAGAAATTGCAAATCTTCAAAATTGAGGCTGTCAAAGTTTTATTTTTTGTATAGCTTTCCATACTGTTTTGTTGTTTCTATCAAATTGGCATGTTGTAACTTCTTTCAAGTTCTTTCTGTTTTGTGGTATAATTTTAAGCTTACATGAATCCTCTGTTTCTATGATAATCAGCATCGGCAGAAGCTTGTAATGATTTGATGGCATATTCTTTGATTTTGTCGTGCTGTTGCTACACATGCTGTGTTAGAAGAAAGCTCCGCAAGATGTTAAACATTGCGGTATGGTTTCCTTTCCCTACTGCATGGTTATGATTCTGCTGATGTGGTATTTTTGTTTGGATGGTGGTAATACAATCAGAATATGATGGATTGTATCTGTTTATTCAAATAATGCAATGCTCCAAGTAAAACAATATGATTATATCGCTAAGACTATCGCTTTCCAACTTCATCTCTCTTTACCCTTTTTCAATTTAATATGCTCATTGTCGGAAAGTCTTTGAGTACTAAGTTGGACTGAAAATCAAAAAATATAACACGGCACATTTTCTTTCGTTTTCATTTTAGTTTTATACTGTTAAGTATCCTTGTCCCACATCGACTAGGAACAAAGCAGTAAAGTTGCTTATAAGCTTGGACAACCCTTAACTTAATGAGATCTTATTGGGTTAAGTTAGCATGAGTTTCTAACATGGTATCAGAGATGGGCCTAGTCTCTATGTGTTTGGACCTAATTGGGCTCTACCATAATCTCACCGTGGCGCTAATGTCCACCTTTATCCGCCGTATGGAGGGGGGCTGTTAAGTATCCTTGTCCCACATCGACTAGGAACAAAGCAGCAAAGCTGCTTATAAGCTTGGACAACCCTTAACTTAATAAGATCTTATTGGGTTAAATTAACCTGAGTTTCTAACATATACAAATTTGTGTTGCTAACTATTTCTCCAATTTTTTCGGCAGGGAGGGTGTGTTGATGACTTTCTCTCACATTTTATGTGTTGCTGCTGTGCTCTGGTCCAAGAATGGCGAGAAGTTGAAATACGCGGGGCTTATGGTATGTCTTTTGATGCATTAGGCTATCCTTAATGAAATGGATTTTTTTTTACACTTTGAGAGTAACGATAGGTAGGTATTCCCGATAAGAGATAAAAACTCATAATTTCATGTCTACTCATGTATTGATAACCCCTTACTCCTTTACTCTTACCTGCATTTTACATTTGTTTATGTCTCTCTATAAAGTATGTACTCCTGGAGTACTGAAAAAATTCATTATAAAATGGGCCCATTGGGGTTTTACTTCCGTCTGGAGTAGTTTTAATGGAAATAGTTTGAAATGAATTGACTTGATCCAAAGTAGTTTTAAAAGAAACATTTAGGCATTTGGCATAAATTTATTAGAATAGAAGCAGCTTTAAGTGACATTTTAATAATTATTTTAAGATGTAACATGCATGTATTCAAAACTATTTATCTTAAAAATATTATTATTGCTTTGCAAAATTTTGAGAGCACTTCCCTTAGAGCCATTAAAAGTAGTTTGACCCATTTGAAAGCACTTTCATGCAAAAAGAGAAGCAATTCCAAGCAGCTCTATATATAGATATATGATTTCAATCTACTTATCGGCAGGTACTGGAAAGACAAAAACAAGCCCTCCACCATCACAGGTCATGGAATCCTAAGTGACTGAACTAGAGCATTGTTGAATATACATATAGGTAAATGGTTTGTTGCCACTCTTACATGAGACTTGCATTGAAATTTCTGTTTTAGTTCACCCTCTCGTGTATAAAGTTGGTTTTCTTAATTTTTTATTATTATTATTTGACATTCAGCAGATAATAGACTAATTTTTCAAGTGAAACCATTATTACCTAATTACTATTTGATTTGGGATTAATTCGTTAGTACTATCTTCAAAGTATTTGGATAAATCTTGATAATTTCTAATAGGGTATTCTTACTAAAATATATTTCATTGATAAAAAAACTCAAACGTTCCTGACATTGCACAGGTTTTAAAACAATTCTCATAAACAACTCTTAATGACGTATAAATCACTTGTTCATATATATTTATTGAAAATGATCGGGACACGTTTTTTAGAGTCATGTTATATGCATTGACTGTATCTTGACCATTAATTTACATATTTATTCATTTATTTCTCTCCTAGTTTATATGATATAATAATATAGTGGTATGAAACATTAGATTCATAAGAGTGTTATTAGTTTTTTTGGTACTTATGAGTGGTATTTTAGAAATATCTATAATGTACTTATTTGGTAAAAAAAAAATATGAGCACAAAAAATTGAAAGATGTATTAGTCTTTTAATTTTTTTACTATTACTTTTAATCCTTTTCTTTTATTATTATTTTTCTCTTAATTTTTCATTTGCGGAGGCGAGAAGCTATACACACCCACCTTTAAATATTGTAGTACCTTTAAGTATTGTAGGTGATGGTTGGATATTTATTTTTTTTTTATATAAGATTTCTCAATGATAAATAAATTATGATAAATTAAATCTTCAATAATTTAAGTATTTATAAAATCTTAAGTTTATTTATTTATTATGTAATTAAATCTAACCAGTTTAAATTTATTTACAAATTATGTGTAATTAAATTATTTATATTATTGATTTATTAATTATTATAATAATTTGTTTCATATATTATAATATTGATTTTCATAATTAAAGTATTTATTTATTAATGAAAATATAATTTTTTTATCAATATTTTTTTATTTAACTATAAAGTTGTATATTTATAATATTTTAAAAGAAAATTTAAGAAAATGAATATCATGGGACGGAGGATATTTCTTAATCCCAATCCATCTCTTGGGTGCATTTTTCATCAATATTAAAATAATTTTTTTTTCACAGATTTTGTTTCTTACGGAATAAATTGATTTTAGGATTTTAAAGTTTAGTGTTTAGAATTTAAAGTTTATTAATAAATAAATGAGTTAATTTTATGCAAATAAAAACAGATAAAAAAAATAAAAAAGCAAGGAGAGAGTATAAAAGAGAAAAGAAACTAATAAACAATCAAAGTAAATAAATTATACTTCATCGTTTTGCGTAAGTGTGTTTGTAGGTTGTTTGATTGATTTTTGAGTTATTTTATAAGTTGATTTTATCTTAATAGTTATGAAAAATTCAAAATCTTAATTGACCTATTATTTTTAAAAATCAAACTTTAACATATAAAGATAGTTTGAAGAAGGTTGATTTGATAATTTTGAACATATAATCATAATATTAGGTCTAATTGAATATGATTTTAATATAATACTTAATATTAAAATCAACCTTATATCTTACTAAAATCAATATCTCTTCGTTTACATTCAATGAGTGAAGAAGAAATATAAGGTAAAAACTTAGCTTTAATATTAACACTCTTAGTCCTTGTCAATTGGATTTTCTTAGTCTTAAGGATCCAATTAAAATATTTCAATTCTCAAGTGATTAGGATGAAATTGTTAAATCATTCTCTTTAAAATACTAGAATAATTATATCTATCACATACAAAATTAAGTCTATTCTCATTAAATGATTAAATTTTGTTGCATACAAAAATACAATATATACTTATATTATTTTATGATTTTTTTTTTATAATGAACACATATTGATAATGAGTTAGACATAAGTGGGAGGTATTGATAGGAGTTTGAAAGATGAGAGCGAAACTTAAGTTTAAAAAGTAATACATTTTATATGTTATTAATAATTAAAAAATATATCAAAATTAATATATATTAAAAATAGAGATTGGATTCAACTTGAAAGATTTTTTTAATTTTTGAACCTCTAACGGACTCGATAAGATTAATTTATATATTTTTTGGACTTATCTGAACAAAACAACTTTCAAAAATACATATAAGTTTGATTTAAATTTAGAATTGGATTGGTTGGTGGAAGAAAATACCGACCACTAGTTTTGTGTGTAAAATTATTTTTAATTAAATTGATATATTTTTTAAGATATTAATAAAAAATTTAGATAATAATAAATATCAAAACAATATCTTAAAATAATATATTTTATTACGTAGTTATAATATAAAGAATAATAAATAAACTTAAAAGTGATGTTTAGTTGAAGGGAATGAAAAAGAATTATAATTGATTTCTTCCATTTGTGTGTTTGGTTGGGTTGAATAGAGGGGATATAATGAAATCGATTATTAAAGGAGAACGAATCACAATTCCTTCTCTCCCCTTTAGGAATCATAATTTCATTCCCATCTCAATTTTTTTTCCAATTTTACCCTCACCCAAAACTCAAATCTCAAACCCAAAATCCTAAATCTCAAAACCCAAAATCCAAAATCCCGAAACCTTAAATCCCAAAACCCAAAACCAAAACCCAAATCCCAAAACACTAAACCCTAAACCCAAAATCCTAAACCTTAAAACCTAAATCCCCAAACCCTAAACCCTAAACCCCAAATCCTAAATCCCAAAACCCTAAATCCCAAAACCCAAAACCCTAAATCCCAAAACCCCAAACCCTAAATCCTAAACCTCAAATCCCTAAACCCTAAACCCTAACCCCAAATTCTAAATCTTAAAACCTTAATCCCTAAACCCTAAATCTAAAATCCCAAATTCTAAAACCCTAAACCCTTTTTAGAAAAATAATAATTTTAACCCTAAACCTTAACCCACAAATATAACCCTAAATCCCTAAACCCTAAATTCCAAATCTCAAACCTTAAAAACCTAAACCCTATTTAGAAAAAAAATAATTTTAATAATATATATATTTTTTAAATATATATTTTTAATTAAGTAATAATTATTTAAAAAATAATAATTTCAATAATGTATTTTGTCTAACAAAAAAATAATAATTAAATGACATTATTTGAACTTTATTGAATGTAGGATTATTAAGATAATTTACAATTTTTTTCTATTTCATTTCAATGACAAACCAAATACTGTAATCTTAATTTCGAGTTTGATTCAAGTGATCAAATCAAACAACATTATTTCCTTTCTATTCCATTCTCATTTCGATTTTATTTTACGAACCAATCGTATCCAAAGTGTAATCTATAAGAGAAGATAAAAGCTATGTATCAAAATATTGTGTGAAGTTCGTGATTACTTTAGGACAAAATAATTTCATAAAGAAGAGTGATAGATATTTTATTATTCTTTATAAATAGTATAGCTTGTAATAAAAGATGACAAACTTAGCCTCCACTACTACAATAAAGCTGAAAGTTTTTATACTTTACATATTATATTTACACCGAATCTTATCTTATATGATATATTATATATTGAGCATATTTATTATTATTTGCATTATATACGTATTATTTTAAGAGAGAAATATTTTGGTAAAGTAAATTCTTTGTCTTGTCTTGTAAATAATTTTATATAAATATTAATTTCTTAAAATAATATATCTATGATTATAATATAAAAAATAATAAATAAATTCAATATATATATAACCTATTAAATAAGATAAGATTATATGTATGTCACTGTAATATTATTTTAAAATAAGATAATACTATATTTCATCGTATTAAATTAAGAAGAGGATTTCGTCCATATGTAGGATTACTAATTACAATGCCCCAAACAAAATTGCTCTGAAATGTTCTCAAACACCTCGAAACATACATATTTAAGAAATTATACATCATTATTGAATTATTGATGACAATATTTTAAGTCAATGAGATAAAGGGTATAACTTTCAATCCCAATATGGTAAATTTAAATTTGAATTTTTATAATATTTTTTATTTAATAAAACATAAAATTTTAATACTTCTTTTAGAAAAATTAATGATATGGAAAATAAATACAATAAATTTTATTAAAAAACATAACTATTCATTAATTTTTAAAAATTAATAAAAATTGCCAGATCACTTATATCATAATGATGTTAAATTTCTCCTCAAAGCTACATCTAGAAATACATTGGATGACAAGAAGATTCCCAGGAGGAATTGACCACATGCAGCCAGAAGATTCACCAAGAGGTACCGCAACCGCAAAATCCCGTCTCCATCATCAGGGTCTTTAGGGGACTTCGGGTTTCTTAAAAAAGAAAAAGAAAAAGAAAAAAAGTGTAATAAGATTTCTCATTTCTATTATTTCGTTAGTTTAGATTATAAATGATATTATTTAATTATTTAATTAAAATATAAATTATTTTATTTTAATATTATATTTAAAAAAATAATTAAAATAATGTATTTTATTATAGGAACATGTTTACATGGGATTATGAGTAGCTTACACTTTATAACATTAGATAAAAAATTTAAATATAATATTTATAGAATTTTTTGCAAATTATATATATAAAATTAATTTTTTTCTTAAATTTATACCTTTTGAAAAATCAATAAGAATTTAATAAATTAAACATAATTACATTCAAATGATATACATATAGTATATTTTTCAATAAAAAACAAATAATAATTAAGAAGCAAATATTAATATTTTTTTGTTATTTATATGGTATCTCTGGTGAGTAAAAATGATAAATTCTTACTTGCTTAATTAATCATTTTTGTAAAACAATGAAAATAAATAACATAAATTTTAATCTAAATAACCAACTATATAAATGTCCTAGTACTAGAGATCTCTACGATTCCTTTTTGAAAAAGTATATTTTAGTTTCTATTTTTTTAAAATATATTATAAATTATTTATTTATTTTAAAATTATTTTCATTAATAATAAATTTATCTCTTATTTATTATAATACATGATTTTTATATATTTAAATTATAACTAAATTAAAATAATTAACTGAAAATAAATTTATTTATACCTTAAAAATAACTAAGCTAATTATAAAACACAACTTAAAAACTAAGTGACACTTTCATAGCTATTTTCCCCTTGACTAACTTCAATACACAAATTGTAATTCTTCTATAATGAATTTAAATCCACATTTTCTTAGTGTCTGTTAGGGGTATGTAAAAAATCCGATCATTTAATCCGTTAATTTTTTGACGATTTTGATTCGACCATCAGATCGGATTGGATGAAAAAAATTTCAATTCGTTAAGTTCGGATTAGATGATATATTTCACTATGCATCATCCGATCTCATCCGATCCGATCGAAAATACTTAAATATATTTTTATATTTAATATATTAGTCATATTCTCATTAGTCATATTTTAAGAGTTTTTTAGCTCAAATAAGTTTATGTTATGTAAAAATTAAAATTTTTTATTCAAAAATATCAAAAATAAATTAATCGGATTCAATCGATACAATCTGAATAGATTACAGATCAGATTGTATCATATTTGAAAGGTGATCAGATCGGTCATGAATTATGATGTTTTAATCTGATCGGATGGTCAAATCGGATCAAATGAGTATAAAATCAATGATTTTGATTCCAATGCACACCCTTGGCGCCGCACATATATCATTAAGCAACTGCAATTGGTATAAACCCACTTATCATTATATTACAGGAGACAACTTCTCTACAAGGAATTGTGTCCTCGTCAATCTCTTCCAGTCTCAACTTGCTTAGAACTGAGGCTGCTCATAGTTACCGGTGGTTGGGCTGCTATGAGTATTTTATTACTTTTATTTAGTGCTCATTTCGTTTAATCTAGTGGGTTCAAGCCCAGCCCAATATGCATAATGCCAGTCCAGCCCAACCACCAACATAAGGGAAAGAAAAGAAGAAGAGGGAAAGAAAAGAAAGGGAAATGAAGCGGGAAACTAGTTTTCAGGCAAAATAACTGAGACTCGGACTCAGAGAGGAATAAGAGAGATCGGAGGTCATATACTATGCTTCAGTTTCGGAGTTGAGACTTGAGAGTAACAAAAATTGCTTCTTTAGATTAACGGGTGAGAGCTTGTAAATCAAAGGTAAACATTTTCAATTTTGGTCTTCGCGTTTTGTCTTCATCTTCATCTGTACAAAATTGTATTGTTATTTGCTGTTTGTTTTCTGCGAAATTCAGCATTCGTTCCAACTTTATAGCTTGATATATCAACGATGTTGTTCTAGAATTTTCTTAGATTGCTACTTTGAACTGTGCTTCCTTGCAATGGATATGTATCGCGATGTTTTGCCGAGCCCAAACCATGTAATAACCCCATTTTGGCCTAAAACTTGACATTTGGGTTTTGTAGATTGTCGCTTCTGAGAGGATTTGTGTGTCAATTGATTCTGAGAACTTTTTGGGGATTCATGCAACCCAAAATCAGTGCCTTCTTCAGAACGTCTGATTCTGGTTCTCCGGCGACCCAATCGTCGGATCCGCCTCTTCTTCTTGATGGGGACGATAACGATTTGGCCATCTGGGAGAGGAAAGAACATCAGTATTTCAACACATACTGTCGAAGAGCTCCCAATTCTGATAGGTATATGTTTATTTAATGGTTTTGTTCTAGTTTTTAGTTATATGATTTATTTGATGGATTCGAGTTAGTTTAGGCTGAGCAACACAGACATTGTTTTGGCTGTGAAAAGGGATATCAAAATTGTAATTTTAACATTTGATTTCTTTTGTTTCCCGGTGTTATGGGGCCTAATGCAAAGGGAAAGATTATGGGTTCAAGCACTAGTGTCACTACACTCACTACACAAATAAAAACATTGGATTTTTATTATTTATTTTTTTGTTGTTGGGTTTGGGATTGAGTTTTTTGTTTTGGGAGGTATAGGATGCTTTGATTCTCTATCAGATTCTGAGGTAAATTTTATTTCTAATTTGATATAATTGTTATAGACATCGTATTCTTGTGTTTGGTTTTAATTGTTCCCTCCAGCCCCCTTGTGGAAATAAGAAAGGAAGACGATAAAGAGGGAGCTACCCAGTTGTCGAAAAGACCCATTTATCAACATTCAAAACCTGAATCCAACCTATCAGGCAAAACAATAATTAAAAACAAGAAGAGAAGCTATGCCCAGTTTCATTTAGAATTAGGTCAATCTGATTTTCTTTTTCGTACATGTTCCACATGTGGGATGAAGTATACTCCTGGAGATGAAGACGATGAGAAGACACATAAGGCTTTTCATAAGGACTATACTCATGGGATTCGATTTAAGGTACAAATGAAATGCTGCCATATGTTTGTTGCATGAGGTTGTTATTTTCAATTGAGAAATGTTAATATCATTTAATTTTGTAAATATTTTTGTACCTATATCATTTATATTCTACCATGTGTCATAATTGTTTTAAGAATTAGAGAAATGATTCAATTTTTTAGATATTATTGACAAGTGGCAAAATCTAAATGGTGTGGATGCAAAAGTGAGTATGAATTTATGTGTTCCTAGCATTCTTCTTTTGAATTTTCTTATTGCTTTATGTATTACTAACTAGCTTCTGCAGGGATGGTGCAATGAAAGGATTATTAATATGCCTGATGCTCATGGTGGTCGGATAATTATGGTGCTGGATAGTGACCCTCCTGTTCAGAGAAACAAGGTCTAGATTTACTTTCTTTTTGTTGGATGTCCAGTTATACTTCTTCTAACTTACTTTATCATATGAACTAATTACATTATAGAGCTAGCATGAACTGAAATTGGTTTTTCATCTTTACATGAAAAAAATGTTTTAATAGTCGTAAGGGTGATGAAAGAAGCTAAGGGAAAGAAAAAGACGTAGCTGAAATATTTCTTGATAATTTACCATCTAGATGACAGACCATTTAATAATCTTTGTGCGTGCAGGTTGAGGAAGTTGTGAGGATGATGGAGATAGAGCTAGGAAGTGGATGGATTTATCATAAGCTTTGTAAGGTGATGGATACTAGATTTTGGCTTGTTAAGAAATTTAATTTTATTGCTCTTCTAAATCTTTCTAGAGTTTTGAAACTAATATTGATTTCCAAATGAATGGGCATGTTGGTCCTTTTTTCAAACTTAAAGCAATGTATTAGTTACTGTTAGGAAATTTGGATCAAATTGTATAATAAAAAATTCTCCCTCCTAAGAATCTCTTTAGTAGAATATCAAAAAACAGAGAAATAGAAAATACACAACACAAGAATTATAGTGGAAACTCTAAATTGAAGAAAAACTACTTTCGTTGTCAAAATATAACTAGAGAAAAATTCACTATTTGAAAAATAGTTATAACCACTCTCTTTAATTTTCTCACACACCCAAAAGACAAAAATAATTATAAGCCCAAGAGAATTTTTTCACAAAATTTTCACTCATTCACCATTTCATATGCTATACATTTCTTCATTCACCAAAATTAAGCTACCTAATTTTCCTATTCTTCATTCAAATAAAGTTAGCCACCTCCATCTTTGACAATATGGGAAGACATCTTCCATGAATTTTCTTTTAAATTAGGCACCTCTTACTTTGATTAACAAACCTAATATTATATTACTTAGAAACTCATGTCTAACTCAATCCAATAAGGCCTTACAGAGTTAAGGGTTGCATAGACTTATAAACTGTTCAGGATCTTAACTCTTGGCCGATGTGTCACTTAACAGCCTCTTTCCACATTGGTTGGTGGTCCTGGTTGGCACTGGATGAGCGAAGCCTGGGAGTGAGCGCATTGTTAGGTTCTTGGGCATCGATGGGAGCGAAGAAGCCAAAAGTCCAGTTCTAATACCAACTTAGAAACCTATGCCTAACTTAACCCATTAAGACCTTACATAGTTAAGGGTTGCATAGACTTATAAACTATCTAGGATCTTAATTCTTGACCGATGTGAGATTTAATAATTTTTAATTAATCACAACAGTTACCACTGTATCATAGAATGTGTATTGAAGATGAGAAATGAGTTGGGGAATGCTTTGATGCCAAATTCTTCTATGGTAAATTGAAACATTGACTCCACTTTTGTGATTTTTTTCTTTTCAATACTCGCAGGTGTTTATGTTCATTTTGTCTCAAAAGGTTGTGGGATGCCTACTTGCAGAACCAATTGAAAAGGCATTCAAAGTTTTCTCAGATTCAGTTGATCAAAGCTCTGATGACACAAAGAAAGAAAAAGCAAGGGCATCTAAGCTTCGCTTCGGTGATGTTAGTTTTCACAGGGAAATAGTGAAGAGGGTTCCTTCTCTTAATAATAACGAAACGTCGGAAGAAACTACCAATGGAGCAATTTATTGTGAGGAGGAAGCTGTAGCTGCAGCCTGTGGCATTAGAGCCATTTGGGTATCTCCTGCTAACAGAAGAAAACATATAGCCACACAGTTGCTAGATTCAGTGAGGTAAGTTCATCTTTTCTTCTATTTTATTTTTGAGCTAAAATAAAGGTAGCTCCTTCGAAAAGATAGGCAACAATATCTTGATTTCAAAACTTAGTTGCAAAATATTGTAATCTTCATTTTTTCTTATTTTTATTCTTGACCTAAACTAAAGGTTGCTTTTTCAAAAGAGGCAGGGATATTCTGGTGAGCATATACTATCATCATTTCAAAACTTAGTTTCCAAATACTGTAGTTATTTATCAAATATCTTTCACTTATCCCTATGATTATGATGTATGGAGATTTAGAAATGAAGCGGGAATTGAATTAAAGAAGAAAGGAAGGAAGATAAAGTTAGGGATTGGGAAAAACATTACAATAGAAAATGCTAGAATATTAATATGCCTATTTAACCTTTTTTCTACACTAGACTAAGTGGTTTTAGGTAATGGAAAGTCATTTTTGGAGTTTTTTTTTTTAAAACAGTATCTTAACATTTTACGGCTTTATGCTATATCCACAACTTATAACTAAAATTGAAATAATCACTGATCATCGCAACATCCCTCTTATTGATATCTTTTATTTTAAAACTGAAAATTATAGGCCCTCTTAATCAAACCCTGCTTTGGTTGGTACTGATTTTCCATCATTTGCTCTTCATTTCCAGGAAAAGTTTGTGTGCGGGATTTGTGCTTGAACGATCGCAATTGGCATTCTCTCAACCAACCTCAGTTGGAAAGGCGTTGGCAACAAAATACTTTGGTTCTGGTCCTTTCTTGGTTTACAAATCAAACAACTTGAACACAGATGGGTAATATTTTAGGTCATTGTGCATAAATAATTTATAAACTTTCTAAATTTTGGATTGTAATTTTGTTGAGAAAGTGAGTGAGATCAGTTATCTTACTAAACTTTTAACATAAATATCTAGATTGGTGCTGAAGCGTGGAATTTCTAGGTTGAGTTAGCTTTACGGTCTTACGTGGAATTCTTATTACTATGAACCATTTCTTATTCACAATCTTTGGCAGAATAAGTAAGTGTTGCACATCGCGATAAAAATAAAATAAATTCAACATATTAAAATAATGATACTGATAATTTAATGTAATTTACCCTTTAATTTGGAATTCTGAAAAATATTTATTTTACTAATAAAATAAATTGAGATAAATTTAAAATAATGTTATACAAATGTTTCTCAAACTCATTATTTTATCACTTTTCTTTTAGAAAAATATCTTAATATTTTTTTAAGATATTTTCACTCTTTTACACACAATATTATTTTTTTTTCAAAGAAAATTGTTTCTTTGGTTTTGTTTTGTTTTTCTTTTTTTGGTATGTTGATTTATCTCTAAGTCAAAGACATTGTCTATCACTTATGTGACTATAAATTGATCATATAGTTAACTAAATTTTAGTCACAAAAATATTATATGCATTTGTTAAATGTGGTTACACTTAACATTTGTGATTATATCTAACATTTTTATTTTCTTTCTCTTCCATGTGAGATGGACCTACAAATCTCCCATTTTTGACTACATAGAAAGTTCCATCAATCTAATTGTTAAACAACAATATTCAAAATTCTATCTTGGAAGAATTTTTGTCAACATGTTTGATTTGTTTTTCTCTGTATGGATCTTCTCAAGTTGTGATAGTTTTTTCTCCATTATATCTCTAATCGAGTAATATCTCACATCAATATGCTTTGATCTCGAATAAAATAAGGTAATCTTTCTAAGGTGGATAACACTATAACTATCACAAAATAACTGGTAATTGTCTTGTTGTAAACCAAGTTCTTTCAAGAAGTTTTTCATCTATAGCAACTCTTTATATGCTTCCGTTGTCGCTATAGACTTTGCTTCTGTAGTGGACAATGCAACATATTTTTGTAATTTTGATTGTCATGATACAGCTTTTCTTGCAAATGTAATCAGGTAACCTGAATTGGATTTTTGGAATCCAAATTGTCAGCCATATCTACATTTGTGTATCCAACTAACACAAGTTTGTCATTTCCAAAACATAGGCATATTTTGGAAGAACCTCGAAGATACCTAAAAATTCATTTCACTATAACCTAATGTTCCTTTCCAGGATTTGAAAGGGATCTACTCACAATTCCAATTGTATGAGTGATATTTGGCTGTATGCAAACCATGACATACATCAAACTTCCAACTGTTGAAGCATACAAAATTTTTTGCATCTCTTAATTTTTTTATCTGTAGAAGGGCTATGCTTAGAACTTAGCTTAAAGTGATTAGCAAGAGGACAACTAATCGTTTTAGCCTTGTCCATATGAAATCTCTGAAGTATTTTCTCAATGTACTTCTTCTGTGACAACTATAATTTCTTGGCGTCTGTGTCTCTAATAATACTCATGCCAAGAATTTGTTTTGTTAGCCCCAAGTCTTTCATGGCAAAAGACTTAACTGTTTTTTCAAGTTGTTGATTTTGGAAATATTCCAGCCAACAATTAACATATCATCCACATAGAGCAAAAGAATAATGAAATCATCATTAGAGAATTTTCGCACAAAAATACAATGGTTTGAAGTAGTCTTTTTATAGCCTTGTTATCCCATAAAAGACTCAAACTTTGTGTACCATTGTCTCGGTGCTTGTTTTAAGTTGTAGAGGCTTTTCTTCAATTTGCAAACATAATCTTCTTTTCTCTTTTGCTTGAAACCCTCTGGTTGTTCCATGTATATCTCTTCTTTCAAGTCACCATGTAGGAAGACAATTTTGACATCCATTTGATCAACCTCCAAGTCAAGACTTGTTGCTAACCCCAACACAGTACATATGGATGTCATTTTCACAACTGGTGAGAAAATCTTGTCAAAGTCAACTCCTTTTTTTGGTTGAATCCCTTGACAACCAGTCTAGCTTTGTATCTCAGATTGGAACTGTGTTCTTCATGCTTCACCCTGAACACCCATTTATTTTTCAAAGCCCTATTCCCTTTGGGTAGCTTCATCAGCTTAAAAGTTTTGTTTTTATGCAAGGACTTCATCTCATCTTGCATGAATTCAATACATTTTTGTTTGGATTTGTCATCCATGGCTTCTTCATAACTCTCAGGTTCTTCCCAATCAGTGAAAGTTACATACTCATATGGAGGATATGAGGTAGAGGGTCGTCTCACTCTATCACTTCTTTTCAGTGGAATAAGTGAAGCCGCAGGTGTTGGTACTGGATAATAAATATCATCATTTCCTTCATCTTCAGAACCAACTTTTATGGGAGCATTATCTTCATCAGGTGGATAAACCTGGTTTTCATCTCTAACTTGACTTGGTACTAATGTTGGAGGAATTAATTCCAAATCTGATGAGTCACCATTAGAATTAGGAACATCTTTCTTCATTTTGATAATATCTTTAATGGTCTCATATTTAACAAATATAGCATTACGACTCCTGATAAGTCTCTTTGCAACCGGATCGTAAAATATATAGCCAAATTGATCTTGACCATAGCCAATAAAAATACACTGTCTTATCTTGGCATCAAGTTTGGATCTCTCATCCTTGAGGATATGGACAAATGCTTTAGAGCTTAACACCTGTAGATGATTATAGGAAACATCCTTTCCTGACTATACTTTATATGAAACATCCATCTTGAGAGGAGTACAGGGTGAAAGATTCAACACATATGCAACTATGAATATGCCCTCACCCCAGAAAGTTTTAGGCAATTTTGTATGTGAGAGTAGGCATCTGACTTTCTCTACTAAAGTTTTGTTCATCCTCTCAGCTAAGCCATTCAACTGCGGTGTCTTTAGAGGTGTCATCTGATGCTGAATACTGTGATTTTTGTAGTAAGCATAGAAAGGCCCTTTGTATTCTCCATCATTGTCTGTCCGGATGCACTTCTGACTCTCTCCATTAAAGTTATGTTCATCTTCTCAGTTAAGCCATTCAATTGAGGTGTCTTTGGAGGTGTCATCTGATGCCGAATACCATGCTTTTTATAGTAAGCATGGAAAGGTCTTGTGTATTCTCCATCATTATCTGTCCGGATGCACTTTTAACTTTTTCCATTAAATTTTTGTTTATCCTTTTAGCTAAGCCATTCAACTGTGGTGTCTTTGGATATGTCATTTGATGCTGAATACCATGCTTTTTGCAATAAGCATGTAAAGGTCCTGTGTATTCTTCACCATTGTTTGTCTAGATGCATTTCAGCTTCTTTCCAGTCTGTCTCTCAACTGAGGCATGTAATTCTTTGAAGAGACATCTAACACCTACTTCTTTGTCTTCAGAAGATATACCCACATCTTCTTTGAATGATCATCAATGAAAGTCACAAAGTGGCATTGGTTCACACAAATCTGAATGAGTCAGATCTAAAATATTATTCATTCTGGAAGGAGGGAAACTTTTGAAAGCAACTCTATTTTGCCTTCCTGCTAGACAATCAACACATTTTCCTTAATGTACTTCATTCATTCCGAGCAGTATCTTCTTCCTCGTTAGACTTGTCATACCTTTTTTACCTATGTGACTGAATCTCTTTTGCCATAATTTAGTTGCACTATCTTTCTCCACGACATTTACTGTGTTGGTGGAGAGCTTCGCTTGCATTATATACAGAGTTGTATGCTTCTCACCCTTAGCCACTACTAAGGAGCCTTTTGTAAGCTTCCATTTGTCATAAATGAAGGAGCTACAATATCTTTCATTTGCAAGTTTGCATACAAAGATTAAATTTAGGCAAATATCTGGAATATGCCTAACATCCTTTAGAAATAGTCTGGTTCCATTCTTTATTTCCAAGAAAATATCTCATCTGCCAACAACCTTTAACAAGCCTCAATATCTCATTCTAACAACACCAAAACTTCCAAGTGTGTATGATGAGAAAAATTTTCTATGCGATGTAGTTTGAATTGTAGCACCACTATCAATCACCTAGTTGGTCTCGTGTGATGTAAGATTGACAAAATCTTCATCATAAACAATATTGAACTCGTCTATGGTATTTGTTTGCTCATCATCACTGATGTCGTCTTTCTTCATTGCTTTGCCTTTGTTCATTTTTTGTTCCTTCTTGAACACCCGACAAAATTTCTTGATGTGACCCTTCCTCTTACAATGATGGCATTCAACATTGGCAAATTTGTTTGATTTGCCTTTGCTCTTGGTTATAGGTTTTTGTTCTTTGTATTTTTTCCTTCCTCTACACTCTATGATAAGAGCTTGTGCTTTTGAATCTCTCTCCCTGTTATGTTTCTCATATGACAACAGGACTTCTACAACAATTTCAAATTTCATCTTGTCTTTTGCATAAGTTAGAGTTGTTGTGAGATGATTATATGATTAGGGTAATGATGCCAACAATATCACAACTTTCTCTTCATCGTCGAAACTCACATTAAATCTTGCTAAGTGAGAAAGTTTGTTGTTAAAATCACTAATGTGCTGCATCATGCTCACATTATCTTCCTTCTTCATTTGGTATAGCTCATTCTACAAATAAAATTTATTGGCAAGGTTCTTTGACATGTACACGTTTTCTAGAGTCTCCCGTGTTTCTTTAGCAATCTTGCAATTTTTTGATTCAATATTTTGCAAGACATTGTCTGATAAATTTAGACGGATTGTACTAGTTGTAATCTCATCTATTTTCTTCCACTGTTCCTCGGCAACGGTTATTGGCTTATTATCTTTCCCCAGCAATGCCTTATGGATTTTTTGTTAAATGAGAATATCCTTAATCTTCTTTTGCCATAAAGAGAAATTATTATTGTCAATAAATTTCTTAATATCTACCTTTTGGCTTGATATTTTTTTCTCGTTGTGTTTATTTTTCTACAAATAAATACGCTTGATGTCATAGATTAGTCTATGCTATAACTACAGAGCATATTAAGAATTTTACTAGATCAACTCTTATGCCAGTTGTTGGGCATAACAGGTAAAAATAAAATAAATTCAATAGAGTAAAATAATGACATCGGTAATTTAACGTGATTAACCCTTTAATTTGGGTTAAGTCTACGGGATAAATTCTGAAAAATATTTTTTTCACTAATAAAATTAATAGATAAAATTAATGGGTACAAAGTGAGAGACAATATAACAAATTAATAAGTGTCCAAATAAAAAGAGAAATTATAAAAAATAACATTCCTAAAACTTATAACAATAAAAATAGTATCTTAATAATATTAAACAAAATTTAATTGGATGATGTTAAATATTGAATAAATTTAAATAGTTATAATTTAATTTAAATGTTATTTGATGATGTTTAAAATAAATAGTACTTAAAATATTTTTAATAGAAAAATGTACGGGGTGAGTGTAATAGTTTATTTTTATGGTCGTAAGCTGTAAGGGTATTGTTTTTCCAAATAAATATGAGTCTTCCAACGTTCCCTGATCAGTCTAATTAATTTAAGAACTAAGATTCACGCGGATATTTTTTGAAGTTAATCAAGATGGATGTTTAGCTGTTGTAGTTTGAAATACTAACTCATGTTGTACTTCACAAGCTATATGATGCATGTTCTCCAATTGGAGAGTTGCATGAGTTGTGAGATCTGACTTTGGAATCTTAATGGTTAAGTTATTTAAAAAAAAAATTAAAAAGATTTTGCTTTCTTGCGATTTGTTTTCATGGGTTTATGTCTTTATACTTATCAAACTAGCTGTACTTTGTACAAAATGAGACGTCCTTTTGATTTTATATATTTTTATAAGGTGCCTTTTTGATTTTATTTATGTGCCCTTTTGACTTTATTTATTTTTATAAGGTGTCTTTTTAGTTTTTTTTTTTTAGCAAATGGTATTAGGTGGTTTGAATCTTTAATTTGAAATAAGAAAGTATGAGTTTTATCTTTATATCACTGAATCAATTTATTGTCGATCAATGTATTCTTTATTGGTGTCTACTATCCAATAGTTGAATATGATTTGCCATGGTTGAATGAGATAAATATCAAGGATTTGTTTGTTTCTACTAGTAAAACCAATTTTGAACTAAATAGGAAAAATAGTTATCAAGAGTACTTTTAGGATAGAAACACAGAATATTTATTTCTCACTGAAAACACTTTGCTCTGAAATTTTTCTTGTATAAAAGCATATCTTAAGATATTACTTAAACAACATTCATTCAACTTATAACAATATGAGTAAAATTTTAATAATCTTGTTTAAATCTGGTTTTGTTTTAATTTAAATAAAATTCATTTGATTAATGTTTAAAATATAAAATTTTAATAATCTTATTTAAATCTGGTTTGGTTTTAATTTAAATAACGTTCATTTTATTAATGTTTAAAATATAATTAAATATAATGTTTTGATATTTTTGTGGTGATTTTATTGTTTTCCAATAAATCTCTTGTCAAATATCTCAAAATGACTCTTCTTGGTAGGTGGCATGTTCTGTTGTCAATCGCAATTTGCAATACTCTCCAACTTCTATATTTGGGAAATTCAAGACTACTTAATTAAAGGACCAATCACCCATATGAAGTAGCATTTAACAACGCTAGCCAAGTTTATCCTTATTCAGATATCAAGGTACAATACTATAATAAGCATCTATATACTAGACTTTATATCTAACAATGGTAAAAAGGTCTCGTTAATTATAAGGATAGACTTATCCTTATAATAGTCGGATCAAATTAATTAAATAACTATTGTTTTCTTATGTATTGAAGAGTAAATTTTAAGCATCAATTAAAATTATATAACTTATAATTATAAAAATTATATTTGTTATTTTCAACTTATATATTTTAACTACGAATAAAAACTATTTTTACATTAAATTTAACCTATTTTATATTGAATTTTAATTAATTAAACTTATTCAACGTTAAATTTTGATTAATTATTATAATATTGTTTAATGTTATATGTAATTAATTTTGTTATTATAAATTCTAAAAATATTAATTTATGTAATTTTTAAATAATTATTAATTATTTAGAAAAAAAGTTCAAGAGTAGCCCTCTTGTTTAGGTGTAACAAACTTATTTTCAACACTTGAATCGTCTTTCAAGGTATATCCACGCTTGGAAACCAAGCAAAATAGTCCAAAACGATCCCTCCAACCATGCCTGACACTTAATAAAGACCTAATGGAACACTCATGCCACCAGCAAAACCAATGGTCCTACGGAAGTTAGCTGCTTTTGTTCATAGATTACTCAGCCTAATATTGCAGCCAAGAATCAAAATCAAAAAAGTTTCAAATGTTTGTGAGGCAATTGAATCTGATGACGAACATGAAGTTGAAGATTGTTGGGCAGAGACTCAAACAGAGTCCAACTTTGGAGAGAGTGAAGAGTGTTGTGTGTGCTTGTCAAGATTTAGAGAAGGAGAAGAGACTAACATTCTTCCTTGTTTACATAAATTTCACAAAGAATGTATCGAAAAGTGGTTTAGTGTGTGGAAGAATTGCCCAATGTGTCGGTTTTCGATGGATGAAGAAAAGTTCAATGCGAGGGAATTGTTAACAGAAGACATGGTAACATATTTTTCTTCTTTTCATGTGACTGGGTTCTAAATGTTGAGCTCTAGTGTTGTTTTTCCTACTATTTTGTTTTGTAGAGCAAATGTTGGTAACAAGTTAAGACTATCTTTGAGTCATTTTTCATGAAAACCAGAACAATAATGAAACAATGAAGCAATCCTTTTTGAAGGACTTAGCTTAGCTTAGCACAAACTACTAGACTACTGGCAATTATCTCCATTGTTTTAGTTTTGAGTCTTCTTTGAAAAATGGTTATTGAAATTCTTAAGTAGGTAAATTTAGACTAATTCTATTAAAGTTCACATGATCTATTTTGATCTATATTGATTTGAATTTCGATTAGATCTAAACAATATTTGAATAAATCTGATCCGATTCTACTCGAATAATTTTAAGATCAAACGTTTCTATTACGAACACAAACAAAAATGTAATCTAAGTTTATATATATATATATACCTTTAATTATTGTATCTTATTAATTTATAATTTTTTATATAATTTAAATTAAGGTGCTGATTTAAGTTAATTCAATCTTCAAGCCTCGAATCCACCCAAATGTTTTAGGATCTAACTCTAGGCTTGCATTTAATTTTTTAAAACAATCAATCTAACTCAGCTCAAAAATGTACCACCTACCATTACCCGAAAGTCTTAGGTTGGGGTAACCCAGCCTGCCTTACACCCCTAGGGATACATTCAAAAAGTCTCTCAAATAGGATGGTACATGTTTGATATTTTTCGAGAAATACCCTGATTCGATTATTGCGGATCCCAAGTATCATTTTGTTTAAATATGTATAAAAAGGCTACGTTAGAGACATGATTGAAATGAGTATATATTATCTTGAATTTTAGACGTTTGGTCTAGTATTTCTTCGCTCAATAGAGAACTATCATATTGGAGAAAGAAACAGACTGACAAAATAAACATATTAATGCATTCATTTTCATCCTTACACCTAGCACTGGACGAAATAAGGCATAAACCGCATCACAATCTTTCTCAGGTGCCTTATAATCTTCTGTCTTAATCTCTGTTTTGATGTCAACAAGTCATTTAAAAAAGCAATCAAAGTTTCTAAAAACTCTAGGTTAGGGTAATATTTTAATTGATGTGTCATGATCATGTTAAAAATTAAGATACGATTTAAAATAGAAGATCTGAAGCCTTTACAAGCTGTAAATTAATAACATAAAATGCAAACACAACCACATCCAAATCCACGTCAACCATTTATGGAGTAAAATTCCAGGAGTTTGAAAAATTAAATGTTTACATGTCAATAACTTCAATATGTAAATATGTAAATAAAAAAAAAACAGAAATTTAAAACAAGAAAATGACCATGCCACAAGTGACAGACATGGAAACCTATATTTGAAGCATGAGCTGCAACAACCAGCAGAAGTCGCTGTCCCCTCCTCGCAAAAGACCCTCGAAATGCTTTCTCCCGTCCCACTTTCAGTCACATCTTTCCTCCTAAGTTTGAATGTGCCTTTCCCCTTAGATTCTAAAAACCAGCCGATGGGGCATTAGGGGAAGAAATATCAAAATTCCCCAAGATGAAAGAAACAAGCATGCCACCATAAAATTCAATGGAAACAGAAGAATCACCACAAAATAAAGGCATTACATACATACCCGTGAACAACGTGCTATAAATATTTAGCCATAGAAATTCAAATTTTTTTAACTAACTTCTTTCCCCCTTGGTATTTCTTCAATTTTTTAACAGTAGTTTCTTTTTCACCTCTATTTTGACATTCTATTCGACTGGAAACAAACCATACTGAACCATGCTGTAGCATGACTACTGTTATAATGAAAAGCCCACATTCACTATTATCGTTGAACTCCTCCTGTGGGTTCATTTTTGCATCAGAAGAATATGTGCGGATTGCACATATCTATAACTCTTAATTTCTTGCTGAAATAGAGTGGTCTGCTCCTCCTTGGACACTTTGACTTATCATGTCACCACTAGAAAGCTGTACTTGACTATTGTTTTGTGGACTTGTGTACACAGCATTATCCTCCAAAGTAATACTACCCACACGAGCTGCCACTGCATCGTGACCATGCTTTCTCAGAGTCTGTGAACTTGATTGAACCTGTGAGCTTGAAACATTTGAAAACTGGACAGGAGGCATTATCCATTTCATCCAATCATTACGCCTCCTTAATTTGTCACCCTGATTCAAATGGCCCGTAAAAATGAAATTAAAGTAAAATATCAAATTTGGCGGTCTAGATAATAGACGCCTACAAAGCTATAATTTTCTATTTGTGGTCTAAATAAAAATGTGAGGAAAAGATGTAAGAAGGATAAGGGTATATTACAACTATGCATAATTGCGTTAGATTTCAATTCATATACAGTTCACTGATTCCTAAAAAAATGATTCTCATGGTACCTGTACTTCCACTACAGTTGACATTCTTAAGGCCTCCAGTAAAACTTGTATATTGTCGGTCAGTTGCATAACCTGAAAGGTAGCCATGAAAAGACCGTCTTTGCATTGGAAGCATACAAACAGTTAACATCCAGGTAGCATGAAAGTGATTTCCCCTCCCCTCCGTTGTTAAAAGCGTAAATTTGTTTTCAGTAAACTAAAGAAAGGGCATTTATTAAGAGCAAATAGAGCTCCATCAGAGTGACATATTAGTCCATGAAAACCTAATAACAGAAACATGGAACAGTCTATCCAATGAAACCCTTAGCACAAATGCACAAGCAACTACTCATTAGCACACAATCAAAATCTACTCAAAGCAACCCTTACTAAAAGCAGATTTACTAACATAGGCTGTTTTTGTTCCTTTTTTCCTTGGTGTTAGGAATAGGATTTGGGAACTTGGAGTGGGGAACAAAACTTGAATGTGAGAGAACAGGTGCCCTCATAGTAACACCTTTAGAACAAGCTCTATATATCTTCCCTGTAATATATGTTCCCAGATACTATTTAATCGTTAATCAAAACTCATTACTCCTGATTAAGGACAAGTCCCCATTTATAATGATATTTTCAGAAGCTAAATCAAACTTTTCTTCAAAAAGTCCCAACAGACCAAACAATCACCAAAAATTCAATAAAATTGAACATGATCACAAGATTACTAACACCAAACAGCTACTTCAAAGTAGTTGAGAACATCATTTTACATTAATCTCATATTTTATTTGAACCGTAAGTCCTAATTTATTACCCTTGAACTTGGTTAACCTAAATAAAAAATTATTCTCAACATGGTGAAATGAGGATCACATAAATTTATCTAAAAGAGGGACAACATAGTAACAACAGTAATGTCAAAAAGAGCAACTTGCTCTCCCAATAAATCCTGACGAAGAGATATCAATTAAGAGCAGGGTATAATCTTTGCAAGATAGCTTTGATACACGCAACAAAATAAAAATCTCAGAGAAAGACAGAAGAATGAGGCTAAACACATGGTAAATTAAAAGAAAATATAATTAGCTGAACAGCCAAACCAGGCTTGTTAAGTTATCAATTAACCAATGCATTTGATACTTTAAAAATTCAACTTATTTCATGCATCTGCATCCAATATATGCAACACAGACCATAGTAGAAAAAAAGACCAAAATATGCCCTCAACCCCCAAATATAACAAAGAGCTGCAAGCTTTAGCAACCAATAGAAAAAAAGTTTGAGATACTCGCAGGTAAAACTACAAAGCACCAGAAATAAGTACATGTGACCATCACAGCTACAGAACGCCAAAACACCAAAAATACTCACTTTATTGAATCCTGCGATTAATTTAATTGAAATCCATCCCTGTTCATCCATGTTTTGCCGCAAGTATGTATCTTTAATTAAATTCTCATTACTGCAATAGAAAAAAGTGAGAAGCAACTGCAGTTAGAGTGCGGCTTGTTAACAATGGTGATGGTAGAAAGCAGCTATAAAAATTGTTAAAAAGTAATCAGTAAAAAAAAATACCTGAAATAGTAATTTATTTGGTTAACAATTTGGCTATGCAATTGAGGATCTTGAACAGAGACATATGGAGGTTGGATGGGTGCAACAAGTGGTAACCTGAATGGATCAGGGTGTGGAGCTGGAACATAGATCAGAGGAACAGGCCCCAATTCTGATAACAAAAAAGAGGCATTACAACTTAGAAGATCACATGCCAAAAGCATTAAAATCTTGAAAATTAAATTAACTACCTGTGAACCCCATAGGATTATAAGGCTGCATCAGAGGGGGGACAAAAGGGATTGGTCCATGTGGTGGTGTTGGACCTCTGAAATGCCTAGGAAGCCTCTGATACTGCATATGGTTGTCTCTACCATTATGATTACGATGACCATTCCATTCATGGTTTCCTCGATCTTGATCACGCCTGCCCCCATAATTATGATGGTGAGAACCATCTCCACGATGTGGACCCCCATTACGATTTCTGAATGAATTCCGATGTTGTGGATGATCACTGCTGCTATGAGATTGTGAACCAAATCCACCCCTTTGCGTATTGTCCTTAGTATAAGGATTACTCGGAGCCATTTCTACAACTAGACCACCTGCCACTTGCTGCTGAGGAAGGCCTCCATTAGAAGATACATTGGAGTTATTACGCTTCATTGATCTCTGGCGTGAAGGTGCGGTGTGGTTTGCAGTTGAGTTAGATGTCGATGGTCTATGAGATCCAGTAGTTGCAGTTCCTGTGACCTATATAGCAAGCAAATTGATTACTGAAGTTAAGCATAGATTAATTTATTTAATAACACATGCCATACAAGAAAATGGTAAATTTACCGTACTTGATATTAGTAACCACCATAGTTTTGTTCCCCTATTAACTCCACGATATTTTCTATTATTCATATCCATCATTCAAAGGGAGCTAATGTTATTTTTCTCTGTCTGTCAGGTAATTCTTAATTTTATTTTAATCAATTTTCCTTCTAAGATTACAAGAGAGTGTTTAATGAAATTTTATCATCCCAGTCTAGGCAAACCAGCAGACTTGTCTATTAAACCTTTAAGTTGCATGCAGATCATATCAATGATTCTGAAACGTGAGAGTATTAAAATAACAGTATCAATGGACATCTAATGGATAGTTAAATGCAAACTTAGGCGAAATTCCACATAATTGATCCTACCTTCAGGATTCAAAATTCAAAGCAAACGGACGAAAAAATTGCAAAAGTTAACAGACGAAACCTGTGATTCGGAGACAGACGATGATATATCTGATGAACCTTTGGATGATGCTGAAGGTTTAGACGAAGCCTTAGTTGATTCTGACAATTCGGGCCATGAAACAGCCCCCATTACCGGCCCAACCTCCAAACCTCCATTCGACGGCTTGTTCCAAACCGACTTCTTATCTGCATTGCCGTCTGAAACACCACTACTCTCTAAGCTCTCACTAACGCCAACAGATTCCTCAACCGGTGCTAAAAAAGACAGAGCAGATATCGTTAAAGACGAAGAAGAAACAGAAGCACCAACATCCGACTCAATCGCAATAGTCGAAGACGAACACGAAGGCGATGAGGATATGGCCATATTCGGATCCAATTCACCACGGAAAATCTGATTCCATGGTGACGAGCTCGCCTTTATAAAACGATTCGATTGGGGGCTATTGACAGTATCACCGCCGAAGTTACGTGGCGAGCTAGCCGCCGGAACAATCGGATTGATTAAACTTTCGTTTGCAATACTCATCGTAGCTATTGAGGAATAAAACTGAGGAAAATAAAAAGGGTTTGAAAGGGAACCGACGAGTTGATCGGCGAGAAGAGAGGGGGGCCACAAAAGGGAACAAGGTTGATACGAAAATTGAGAGAGCTATGAGGAAAAAACAATGGTGATCAAATTAGGGTTTGGATTGAATGTTTGATTTAGGCGATCGGATTATAGAGGGCAGAGAGATAGAGAGAACGAGTGAAAAACTCTCTGATCTCTCTCTTCGCTTCTGAGTAAATGCTTCTTGGTCTTCCTTTGATTCCAGGTTATTTGTAAATGTGTATTTTGGTGTGGGAATCCAATTTATACTGTACTATAATTCTAACTCAGAAATAATAGTTTTAATATTAAAAATATTATTTTAATTAACTTCTTAAATAACTTTTACCTATACTTAATAATAATTATTTGATAATATATTCCTATTAAAACTTTTATTATTATTTATTAAATATTTATTTAATTTTTAATATTAATTATACTATAATACTATTATTATTATTAAATAAAATTAATATTAATAAAATTTATTTACGGTGATAATAATTTTTATGGCCATTATATCCTACTTAATTATTTTTAAATTAATTTATTATAAATAATTTAAATGATATATTGTTTGTTCAATTAATATAAAATTAATTGTATCTGGCGTGGTTCTAACGCAACTAGTAGGACCGTACAGGAAAAATCGATAATTTTGAATAATTTAATTTGATTTTTAATATGATTTGGTTTTGGTTCGTAAAAGATTTAAATTATTTTAGATTGCTTATATTATTATACTCATAACTTATTTTTTATGAACATTATTTCATTTGTTATTCTCAAATTCAATACCTAAATCTATTAGTGTTTCATTTGTGTTCTCAAATTCAATACCTATAAATAATAATTTTCTAATTGTTTTAATCAATTAGATAAAATGATAATATAAAATTATTTTAATATATTAAATAAATTTGAACTATTTTTGTTAAGTTTAATGTGATTTTTTTTATTTAAATTTAATAAAATTTATTAGATCGGATTGTATCCGTTCTATATATCAAAATTTTATTAAAAATTACAAATCTTAATTTACAATTAAAGTTATTAAAAAAAATTAATATGAATTTTTCCATAATATTCGAACATTTCGTTAAAAGCATTTTTTAAAGTTAATGATTAGCAATCTAAATCCTTTTAGTAGAAATTATTATGTACATTAGGATCAACATTTTGAAAATGTGATTATGTTTGAAAATAAATCGACAAGAGGTATGGCATAAATATTTATTATAATATCATAATTATAGTTAATTAAAATTAAATATATATTAATATTATTTTTTATAAATATATAATTATATTAAATTTTATTTATTTTTATTTTTATTTTTTCATTTTATTTAAAAATATGTTATAAATAATTAAAAAATAGAAATTAATATAATAATTTAAGAATTATATTAATATTTAATTTTTTAAATTAAATATTAAAATATATAAAATATAATTATTAATAAAATATATATAAAATTAATACGAAATAATTATAATTATTAATATAATCTACGTACCTATTCTTAATATACACGTCTGTGTGCATTTGATATTTTCAGAATTGCACTATGAGTCCCCTTATAATAGTTTATATATTTTGTTATTTTATAATAGTTTATATATTTTGTTATTTTATAATAGTTTATAAGTGATCGTATATATTAAAATAAATCGTAAAAGAAATTATTATTTTTAAATCTTAAAAATTATTTAAATATATAAGAAAACATATGATCTATCATTATTAGTGCTCAAAATTTATTAAAAATAATTTAACAAGGATTATTCGAATCAAACCAATTCAATATTTTTCGTTTTGAATTTTCATACATTTGAGTTAATTTTTATTTAAATTTGTTAAATTTGGGTCTAACTCCATCTCAAAACCCAAGTTGTGAGATAGAAGACTGCTCTTGTTTATATGCGCAGCGTGTGCGCGATCCCCAATCGATGTGAGACTTTAACACTCTCATTCACATTGGCAAGGGTTTGTCCCCTTGAGATCGACGGGGATATTGAGCTTATGGAACCCAAATGGCGGAATGCATCACTCATCAGTAGCGAAACAACTGTACCGACCGGATAACCTTGCTCTGATATCATGTTAAATTTGGGTCTAAATCCATCTCAAAACCCAGATTGTGAGATGAAAGACTACCCTTATTTATATGCGCAACGTGGGTGCGATCTCCAATCGATGTGGGACTTTAACAGAATTAGTTAAATTCTTATTTTTTAAAACCTCATAAAACTCAAACAACTTATATATATTTATTTTTATATCATATTTTTATTATATACATATATAATTTATTTAAGATTTCTTCGTTTCTCAATCATTTTTTTCATTTCTATTTTCATAAAAACACCTGACGCATAAGAGTATTCCTTACTAAAATAAATCATTAGCATTTGACAATTTTCTATATTCTTTAAATTTTTAGGATTATATTATAATTTTGAAATTTCATTTTGTTAGTTGAAACTTAATGATATTAGATAAGTGATTAAAATTTAAATTATTTAAATTTAAGAATTATAATTAAATCAAGATAGAAGGAATTAAAAATTATAATAGAAGAGTTTAAAAAATAATTAATAAATAAAATCTATTAATAAATAATTTCTCTATAAAATCACTTGATTGGATTAATTTTTCAAATGTATTGATTATAATTAATTGTTATTTTTTAAGAATAGTTCGGTTACAATTTTTTATCCAAAAACTAAATTAACCTATATAAAAATGAAAAATGAAATAAGGAAAGAAAAATGAAAGAAAAAAAGAGTGAAGATGGATCAAAGATTCCTTTTTTTCCAAGACTTTTAGATATAAAAGATATTGTTAATTTTCTATTCTTTATGCAAATCGGTAATCAACAATCCAGTATATCAAGTTAGAAGGAAAAATGTGGGAATTAGAAAAATATAAATGAAATATTAAGATATATTTAAAAAATATGCAAAAAGTTAAAAATTATTTTTATTAAAATATGTTCATAGTAATATATCTCAAGCAAAGTTCAAATTTGTGATCGATAATAATTATATTTTTAATTATTAGTTTATTAGGAAGTTAATTTAAGTTGATAATTGAGATTTTGGATTGATTTTGAAAATGAAGAAAAAAAAATGAAAAACAATAATAAGAACATAATTTTTAGGAAAAAATAGGAAATTAATTTTCAAAATCTAAATACATTTAAGATTTTATATATTTTTTTTACCGTTTAATTGATTAATAATATAATTATTAATATTAATCAATATACCTCCTAAATAATCTAAAATTATAATTATTAGATTGAATTCATTTATTTTATTCTAATTTAAAAATGTAATAATTAAATTTATGATAATATTTAACCTAAGTATTCAAGTGTAATTATAACATAAGTTTTAAGGTGTTATTTTAAATAAAAATATTACAAATTAATATCTTAAATTAGTAAAAAATTAGTTTTATATCATAATTTATAACATGCATAGTTTTAATATTAAAATATAAAATTAAACACTTCAAGAGTTCAAGAATTAAAACTAAATAATTAATGATATTAAATTAATTAAATTATAGTTTAGGGTTTAAAATTTTTACATAATAATAATAAATTATTTAGCTAACCATATGTTTCAAAAAATCTAATAAATAAATTAAATATTTTAACATAAATAAAGAAAGAATATATAAAATAATATAATTTAAATAAATTATTGAAATTAAATGAACTAAAAATATCAACTTGTTCTTCGATCTTTCTTCAAGAATATTTAATAATGACACAGAGATGAATTTTTCTCCCAATTTTTGTACATTTTGGCTTTGGGCATTTATGCGAGAATAATTAAGTTTTTGGGTTCAATTAAATATGAAGAGTTGGATGATGAAAAACGAATATAGATTCATATGCCACGTGTCATTAAGAGAGAAAAGTTGATCAAACGATTAACACACATTTAGATTGCATTCAAACTCAAAATCCACGTGTGAAGATGAGCGGTGCTCTACAAGAGTTTGAAAGGAGCTAGAGTGTAGGGTGACAGGTCGTGTAGAGAGATGGATGACATGAGGTGCACACGTATGAATGATACATGTTAATGTGGAGTGGGAAGCGGATGCCGAATGCGTTGGGCCTTTATTTTATGTACATCCACATGCTTTGTTAAGTTTATCTACTTGTTCTAAAAATGTTCAAAAAAATCTATACAAAATTTCATAAAAATTTTAATTTTCAAAAATTATAAAATAAATAACTTTTAGTACAATATAATAATAAAATATGTATAAATATAAAAAAATTAATGTTTAAAAATATACATACAATATAACTTAAAATGGTCTAAGGTCCATGAACAAACATGAACTACGACTTCACGCATAAAGGTCGAATCCATTCAAAATACTCAAAAATAAACATTAACATATGACGGTCCAACAAGGTTCCATATGTCATGAATAATTGTAAGAAAATATAGAGGGCGAGTTATTTCCATAAACGTTTTTACACACCATATTTAATGCTAATTTTTTAAATTAGTAAAAATATATTTTTATTTTTAATACATTTTTTCTATACTATTTAAATTACTTTTAAAAATATTTTTATCAACTTTTAAAATTTATATTAAAAATGACGTGAAACTGGTCGTATTTTTTCAATGATTTAACATTCTTATTTTTTAAAATTTATTATAAACTATATTAGTTTAAATAAAATAAAATATTAACATAATAATTATGCTAAGAAATTATTTAAAATATTTGCATTAATTTACATTCTTTAACTATGTATCATATATTTTTAAGTAGAATAAAAAAATTCAATTTAATTATTCAAAGTATTGTGTTTTATAATAAAAATATTTTTCAATATAATTATATGTATATAAAAGATATAAAAGTAATATATGTTCGATTTTCATTAATCGCCTTTTCGATACTGCAATAACCGCTTTCATCTCTAAACGATTATGGTTATTTTTCAAGAAAAATCGTTGAATATTTACAAATAATCATGATTTTAATTTTCTATAAATAAAATGTCAATCTTTATGTAGAACCAACAAAATGAAGTGTGACAATAACAATATATATTACCTCAAGTTTAGAGATATGCATCAATTCATTGTTCTTATTTTTAGTTTTTTTTATCAAGTACTTAAGAAATTGCTTTATTTATGTCACTAGGACACTTTAGTCACTTTGTTTTCATAAGTGACACTTAATTCACTATCTCAATAAAAACGAGACATTTTAATCACTTTTTAAACAGTAAAATGTTATTTTATTAACAAAATATTTGACATAATAATAAAGTGAATTTAATAAGGATAAAATTATCATTTTATTTTAACAGTTTAAAACTGAATTTAAATAGTAAAATATTTTTATTTTATTTTTTGGTCAATTATTTTTGTAAATTTTATATTTTATCAATTTTTTTTTGTATTTTTTGAAAACTTTTTTGTATCGTATTTTTTATAAATATTTTGTTTGTATCTAAATTGTAGACTTCACAATATCAAAAACATATGTTTCATAAGTAATTAAATTACATAATCAGTGGTATCAGAGGAATCACAGAGCCATATAGGTGAGCTTTATCATGTCCACTGTCTTATGAGACTAGCAGGAGAAGTTTAACGATAACCAATAATGTGTTTGACACAGAATGCTCGTAATTTCAACATAAGTCTTAATATTAACGAGGATAAGAGTACACTTAGATTATATAAAAAAGTTAAAGATTCATTCTATTATGTTTTAGGTGGAACATTGAAAAAAAGAACTGAGAATTATCCCCATATACTGTTGGAAAGATCTAAAAATAAAATTTTTAGATTATTTTACAGTATAGTATTTGTACACCTCTAAAGAAATTTATGATCATTTCATCAAGATATATCTGGAAGCTTCTAAACTTGCCAAACAAATATCACCTTCTATACTCTTTAAATGGGCTCAATGTATTAGTATTTTTTTAATACTCCTAGCTTGCTTAGAAAGTTTATTTTCAACTTATTCAATAAGTTTCTCATTTCTTTCCTTGAAAAGTAATTGATTTACTTGCAAATGATATAACTCTTCTAGGAAGTAGGAAGTAATTGATTTTCTTTTGTAAAAAACCAACTTAACTAGTAAGTAATTAGAGTTTATAAATATAAGCAACATTGGTAGCTAGTAGATGTATATAATATTGAGAGTGATTGTATATCTTGAGAGCTCTTTAAAGAGTTTTCTCTTTAAACCTTATATCTCTTAGGTGAAAGCCTTAAAATGGTGAGTTTGAAAAGCTCTGTATCTCTTTTTAACCTTTGGGTAGTGATAATCTGTATCCCCCGTCAGCATTCAATTAGAATGGTGAGCTTATTCCTATAGTCTTTCATCTCTTTTGTGTTCCTTTGGGTGGTAATAATTTTTATCTCTATGGAGATTCAATAGAGTGGTGAGCTTTTATCTATCAAATTGAATTATATTAATTTGTTTTTAACTTTGGCTTGCATTAGTTTTGGGTTTAGAACATTTTATCCCGTATCAGTTTCACATTAGAGTTAACTTTGTCAGGTATTAATTTATCTATCAATTTGAACTGGGTTTATTTTCACTTTGGTCTAGATCAATTTGATATCAAAACTTAAGGTTGACACCTTGTGTGTTTTTTACTATTAAAAAAATTGCTTAAGGTGTTATCTTCGTGACTTTCAAGTATCATTTTGGTCTTTTGTTGAAAGGAATTAAAGTTCTAAAAAAGATTTTCTATTAGTGAGAAAGAAAATTTGCGAAAACAACTCGAAGAACTTCAATGCCATCTCTTAAAAGTTGAGAAAGAAAGATTGAGAAAGCTAAGTGGAAAAACTCAAAGAAAAAGTGATTATGAGCAAATTGTTATTATAAAGCTCCTTAATTTAAAGAGCAAATTAAGGAGCAAAACATGGAACAAAACATGGAGTAAAACATGGAGCAAAACATAGAGCTTAATTCAAGGAGCAATTCAAGGAATCATTAATTTAAGAAGTAATTCAAGAAGTGAATTTTCTTATAAATAGATGTGTAATTGTAATGAATTAATCATCCAAAGTGTTCATTCCAATTGAGAGAAAAGCTTAGAGAGCAAAGCTTTTGTGAGAGAAAATTGAGAGTAATTTTCTTGGGTATAATTGGGTTGTGGGTTGTGAGTGTTGTAAACACCTTGTGTAATTTCTCCTCTTTCAGTAAAAAAAGATCTCAGGCGGGTCGGAGGACGTAAGCAAGATTAGTAGAACTCCGTTATCAAATTTGTGTGTTATTTTTCTATTCTTGCTTTCTCGTAAGTTTGGCTTATTAAATTTACGTTATTTCCCAACAATGGTATCGGTAGAGCTTTTGGTGGTGATTTGTCAATTTCTTGCAAGAAATAGTCGAGAAACGATTCGGAGAAAGTCGGATTTGAGTAGGAGCGAATGGCGAGTAGATGAAGGAAGGGTGAAACTCGAGAAATTCGATGGCCTGATTTCGGGTTTTGGAAAATGCGGATAGAGGATTATACGTATCAAAGAAATCTATATCAACCTTTCTCACGGAAGAAGCCATAGGCTATGAAGGAAAGAAGATTGGAATCTTGAGCCCAGACGAAGCCTCGAGTTATTCGATTGACGTTATCCCGTAATGTTGCTTTCAACATAGCAAAGGAAAAGACCACGGCGGGTCTTATGGCGGCTCTACTCAATATGTATGAGAAGCCATCGGCCTCGAACAAAGTGCACTTAATGAGGCGTTTGTTCAGTGCGGATGACGGAAGGCGCGTGGTAGCTCAACATCTCGATGAACTCGTACGGTCACATGACCGAGTTGAGTTTAGTGGAAATTGAATTCGATGAAGAAGTACGAGCATTGATACTTTTGTCTTCTCTATCGAGAAAGTTGGAATGCTACTTGTCGTTTGTGAGTAGCTCGTCGGGAAAGCTGAATAAGTTGAAATTTGATGATGTTTCGTGATTTGGTTCTCGGTGAAGAGATCCGAGCGTAGAGAGTCGGGTGAATCGTCAACCTCTTGAGTTTTGCATACAAAGTCAAGAGGAAGAAATTCAACCAAAGGGAATGGACGTGGTAGAGCAGGACTACCGAGGTAGATCAAAGGACATGAGGTCCAAATCCGGGAATCCTAATAATTCCCATACCGAAGACTATCGAGTGTTGGAATTGTGGAAGAAGCAAGACACTACAAAAATCGGTGCAAAGAGTGCAGAAGGACAAAGCAAGTGAAGGCGAGAGGCAAATGTTACTTCCACCTCGGGAGAGACGATGCATTGATATGCTTTCTTTGGAGAGCAAGGATGAATCTTGGGTGCTAGATTCGGAGCATCGTTCCATGCTACTTCACGAAAAGAATTCTTCGAGAAATATGTCCCAGGAAACCTTGGAAAGGTATATCTTGGTGATGATCAACCATGTGCTATTATTGGCAAGGTGTAGTGAAGATTAAGTTAAACGGGTCTGTTTGGGAGTGAAGGATGTCGAGCATATTCTCGACCTTAGAAGGAACTTAATCTCGGTGGGCGGTTGGCCGGTGAAGGCTATACTACGATCTTCCGTGGTGATGATTGGAAGATTTCAAAGTGGTGCTGATGATAGTTGCTCGAGGCAAGAAAAGTGGCACTCTTTACATGATAGCAGAAGCACGTTGTTCAATCACAATTGCAGCATGCAATGAAACACCAAACCTGTGGCACCAGAGACTAGACCACATGAGTGAGAAGGGAATGAAGATTATGCATTCAAAAGGAAAACTTCCAGGTCTACAGTCTGTAGAGATGGACATGTGCGAAGATTGCATACTTGGAAAGCAAAAGAGAGTCAACTTTCAGACAAGTGGAAAACCCCCAAAGAAGGAAAGGCTAGAGCTTATTCACTCTGATGTTTGGGGACCAACAACCGTCTCATCCATTGGTGGGAAACAATACTTCGTGACTTTCATCGATGATCACTCTCGGAAGGTATGAGTTTACTTTCTAAAGCATAATTCTGAAGTATTTGAGGCTTTCAGAAGATGGAAAGCTATGGTGGAAAATGAGATGGGTTTGAAGATCAAAAAGCTCAGATCCGATAATGGTGGTGAATATGAAGACACTAGATTCAAAAATTTCTGCTATGAGCACGGGATCAGAATGGAAAGAACTGTGTCAGGCACGCCTCAACACAATGGTGTAGCTGAGCGTATGAACCGAACGTTGACAGAAAGAGCCAGAAGAATTCGTATACAGTCAGGTTACTTGATCAACCGAGGCCCATTTGTTCCATTGGAGCATAGAATACCAGAGGAGGTATGTAGCGAAAAAGAGGTGAAACTATCACATCTAAAAGTTTTTGGCTGTGTAGCATTTGTGCATATCAGTTATCAAGGTAGGAATAAGCTTGATCCTAAATCCAAGAAATGCACATTCATCGGCTATGGTGAGGATGAGTTTGGCTACCGCATTTGGGATGACGAAAAGAAGAAAGTTATCCGAAGCAGAGATGTGATTTTCAACGAAAGGGTGATGTATAAGGATATGCATAAAATGACGCCAATGACTCGGAAGCGAGAATGAGCCGGTATTTGCGGATGCAAATGATGTCCCGGATAGTTAAGTAATAGAACCAATTGTAACAAGTCCTCAACCGAGAGGAACTTGTTGAATGAGTAGTACACAACATTTCGACACACCACAACCTCTTACTCCAGGCTCTATATTGAGAAGGTCTTCTCGACCTCATGTGCCTAACAGGAGATACATGAACTATATGTTGCTGACTGCTAGAGGGATGCCTGAATGCTATGATGAAGCTTGTCAGACTCGAGATTCTAACAAACGGGAGCTTGGTATGAAAGAAGAAATGAAATCTCTCATCTCCAACCAGACATGGGGAACTTTGAGTTACCTATGGGAAAGTTAAGGCACTTCACTGACAAATGGGTGTCTTAGGGTGAAAGAGGAGCATGATGGTTCCAAGAGATACAAAGCACGCCTAGTTGTTAAAGGGTTTCAACAGAAGGAAGGAGTTGACTACATTGACATTTTCGCTTCCATTGTGAAGCTCAATACTATAAGATCAGTGTTGAGTATTGTAGCCATTGAAGATCTTCATCCGGGAACGTTGGATGTGAAGCGCATTCCTTCGTGGAGATTTCGATGAAGAGATATACATGTACCGCGAAGGTTTCTCGAGAAAGAGGAAGAAGAATATGGTGTGTAGACTTAAGAAGAGTTTGTATGGCCTAAAACAAGCCCCCGAGACAATGGTACGAGAAAGTTTGTGATTTTATGCACAAGAGAAGGTTTCCCGAAGTGCAATGCTGACCATTGTTGCTACTTCAAGAGATATAGGTCGTATTATATCATTTTACTACTTTATGTTGATGATATATATTAGTAGTAGGTTCAAATATGGATGATATTAAAAGGTTAGCGACGGTAATTGTCAAAGGAGTTTGACATGAAAGACTTGGGTCCGGCAAAGAAGATTCTTGGAATGCAAATCACAGAAATAAGAAAAAGATCCTTGTAGTTATCTCGAGTGACATCAATCGTGTTTTGCGAGATTCAACACGGGCGATGCAAGCAGTTAGCACACCTTGGCCGGCAGTCATTTTAGCCTATCCGAGGATCGGTCACCCTCGAGACGCAGGAAGAGATAGAATTCATGGCTAAGGTTCCTTATGCCTCGGCCATTGGAAGTTTGATGTACGCAATGGTGTGCATGCGAGACCGGACATTGGCCACGTACGCGTGGGAGTTGTTAGTAGATTTATGTCAAATCTAGGAAAAACTCATTGGGAAACGATCGAAGTGGATTTTGAGGTATACGCGAGGCACACGAGAAAAGTGCTTGTGCACTTTAGTAAATGAGAATTAAAAGTACGAAGTGCAGTACGACGAGACTTTGGAGGTGAAGTTGATCCGCCTTGAAGAAGCACCATCGGTTATATATTCTTGTTGGAACTACAGCGGTAGTTGGATGTCACAAATACGAGAAAATTGTCACTACTATCCACTACGAGAGGTGAGTATGTAGCGATGGCGAAGCTAGTAAAAAGATGATATGGTTTCAAGGTTTGTTAGCGAGTTGGGATTCAAACGGGAGAAGAATATTCTGCGTAGTGATAGCGAAAGTGCAATACACTTGGCAAAGAATTGACATTTCATTCTAGAACCAAGCATATTGGACTTCGTTATCACTTCATCGAATCTACATTGGAAGATGATATGTTAATACTAGAGAAGATTCAAAGGAAAGCAAAAATCCAGCGAGATATGTTAACAAAGGTGGTGACTATTGACAAGTGAAGTTTCAACTTCGGTTGGTCTACTAGAAAGAACAAAGACTAGAAAAGGCTTTGCATTGATCGAAGTGTGAAGACAGATTGAAATCAGTCTTCAAGTGGGAGAATGTTGGAGATTGTTGTTATAAAGCTCCTTAATTTAAGGAGCAAATTAAGGAGCAAAACATGGAGTAAAACATGGAGTAAAACATGGAGCAAAACAAGGAGTAAAACATGGAGCAAAACATGGAGCTTAATTCAAGGAGCAATTCAAGAAACCATTAATTTAAGGAGTAATTTAAGGAGTGAATTTCCTATAAATAGATGTGTAATTGTAATGAATTAATCATCCAAAGTGTTCATTCCAATTGAGAGAAAAGCTTAGAGAGCAAAGCTTTTGTGAGAGAAAATTGAGAGTAATTTTCTTGGGTGTAATTGGGTTGTGGGTTGTGAGTGTTGTAAACACCTTGTGTAATTTCTCCTCTTTCAGTAAAAAGATCTGCAGCAGGTCCGGAGACGTAAGCAAGATTGGCCGAACTCCGTTATCAAATTTGTGTGTTATTTTTTTATTCTTGCTTTCTCATAAGTTTGGCTTATCGGGAATTTGCGTTATTTCCCAACATGTTATTCTCAACAAAGTTTGGAGGTTGCAAAATTTGGTAGAGAATATAGGGAGGATACATATAAATTCATCTTTAATGATTTAAATCCTCTTATTTTTTACGAAGAAGTTGAAGAACCTTGTTACGTGGAGATCTTCGAAGATTCAAGTCCTATTTTTAATGAAAAGTTAAAAAAGAGATATTTGAAAAATCAAATCCACTAATCTTTGATGAAGAAAATGATGTTGTCCTTGATAGATATTATGTTCATTGGATTGAATTTCTTTGATCCATCAACTTCATAATCAAGTACATATCGTGATTTCAAAATGTGATAGCTGATGCATTAAGCCAAAAATATTATTTGTTGTCAACCATACAAATATTTTCAAAATGTGGTAGCTGATGCATGTTATGAGATTGTTAAGGTTTTTCACTAATATTGTGGCTAGTGGCCTTTGAAGTCTCGTATGATATATGTTATGATTTTGTGTATTTTCTTGTTCATTCTACATGCTTATTGTATTGATCAATATTATTGTTATTGGTGTATAATTAATAAAATTAATATCTTACATATTGTTAAAAAAATAGTGTTATCTCGAAAAATAATTTTGAAAATAAAAAAATATTTATTTTTTTAAAAAAATTATAATATAACACTTTCATGTGATACATGACAAATAAATAAATAAATCAATTTTTTACTTTTAAATTAATTATGAAAGTAAAGTCACCACCACAATTTTTTGAGTATATTATTATATGTATATCAAAAATGAATATGATAGACTGTTAATAAAATCATAAAATTTTATAATTATTTTTAGCACGTGCATACATTTTTTAATAATCTTTAGTGTTAGAAAAATTTTAAAATCTAAAATAAAATATAAATATGCCATCCAATCCAAAAAATTTGCATCTAAAGTTTACAACTTTAGCGTTTTTTAATACAATTAGTTTGTAACATTGCATTGGTACGGTTGATAATTTAAATTTAATAAATATATTAATATTAATTATTTAATAATAATTGCTATTTTATCAAAATTATTTATTTTAATAAAATAATATTTAAATATAATATTTTTAGTTAGACTTATTATAATAATGTGAGAAATTGATTTCACAATTTTTAAAAGAGCGTGGAAGAATAATATTAAAACAGAGAATTAATTTTGTTGCTGTAGTGAAAATTAAATTTATAATAATAACTATATTGAAAAAATGATAATTTTTATTAGCGTGCAAACATTATTCCATATGATACAATATAATTGATCTATATTATTAATTAGTTCTACCATTACTTAACATCTCATATTTTTAATTTAATATTAATACATTTTTTATATAAATACATACAATATTACTCGAGTATTTTATGAGTAATATGTATAATAATTTGTGTTAACATACAAATCAAATATGAACAAACATGTATGATTTTGACGGGATATTGAAAAAACTTAATTTTATTTAATAAACAAATGAAATATAATAAAATAATACAAATGAACTTGTTTAATTATTATTTTTGTTATTATTTAAAGATGTAATGCAACATGAACACGATCAACACTACCTTATCGAACTTATTAAAAAAAAATTAAGTCATTTTTGTATAAAAACAAAAAACAATAATGTATATTAATTTACCTTTTCAATTTATATGATATATGAAACACAAAAATGATTAACTCAATAATATATGATATACAATCAATTTGCTTATTAAATGGGTAATTATGAATCTCACAAATTGTTATCCTTAACTTAATCAAAATAATTATCTAAAGATAATAGTGTAAAGCTAATACAAAATAAAACTATAAAAAACTATTTATAAAAATATTTTGATATTTATTAGTATAAAAAAACCAATAAAATAAAATGTAACTAATTACTAAAGCCACGTAGGCTTTTTATATAAAATTATCATTTATAAAAATGTATTTATATTATATAAGTATTTTGATATTTATTAATAAAAAATAAAACCAATAATAAATAAAATCTAAAAAAAAAACAAAGAACTCCCACAATCATCGAGGCTTTTTATATATTAGATAAAATTACAAAAGAAACTATTCATAATAACTGTATTTATTATAAAAATATTTTGATATTTATTAATATATAAATAAAACTAACAAAAATTAAAAAAAATAAAATAAAATTATGACAACGAATAAACTATATAGATTTTTATATAAAATTATCAAAATAATTATTTATAAAAAATATATTTATTATAGTGATGTTTTGATATTTATTAATGAAAAAAAAAATAACAAAAACTTCAAAAAAATTGTGGAGAATGACAAAGCCACGGAGGCTTTTAACATATACTAGTTTTGTTGGTACATGCAATGCATGTGCCTAGTTTTATATGGTTTTAATCTATATGTTAAGTACAATAAAATATAAAGACATACTTGATAAAATAAACATATTAATTCTTTAATATATTAATCTAAATTTATAACAGTAAAATTTAAACTCCTCTAGTAATTATTACAATAGTAAATATTCTTTTTTGAAATTGTACTACTTATTTTATATAACATAAACAAAACTTATGTAATCAATAAATAAAATAATAATAATAATAATAAATTGATGCACGTTATTAGCTTTATTTATATCAAAAAAATTTATGCTAATGAATTAACATATTTCATGCTAACGAGTTAACATAAATTGATGTTTGACATAAATAATAATTTATCTATACGAATTGTAAAAATATTGTGTTAATTATTTGTGTTTATTTTGTATTGTGTAATAATATATATTATTTTTATTTAAAAATAATGTACATTAATTAACTATTATGACATAATTTAAAAAAAATGATAATTTTAACACAAATATTAGTTGATTAATTTCTTAGTTTGTTATCAATACAAAAATGATGATTCATCACAAGTATAATTTACTTATAAATAAATTAATTAGACTTAACCTATTAATTAATTGTGAAGGATGAATAATGTGAATTATCTACCTATTAGAAGTTAATTATTATGTATTTAAAATTATTAAATATAAATACAATAAAATTACCAAATATAGTACAAAATAAAACTACCAAATAAAATAATATATAAGTGGTATGATATATTTATTATATAAATATTTTAGTATTAATTACTGTATAAGAGAAAAAAAAACTTGAGCTAAAAAAGTTAACAAATAAAAATTAAAAGCTAAAGTTGAAAAACATGAATAAGGAATGGTATTTATGTTCTCATGACATACTAAAACAACTAACAAAACCCGGTATGATATATTTATTGGTGTACAAGAGAAAAAAAAACTTAAGCTAAAAAAGTTGAAAAAAAAACTAAAAGCGCCAAAGTTATAAAATATGAATAATAAAACAACTAACAAAACCCGATATGATATATTTATTGGTGTACAAGAGAAAAAAAAACTTAAGCTAAAAAAGTTGAAAAAAAAACTAAAAGCGCCAAAGTTATAAAATATGAATAATAAAACAACTAACAAAATAATAAAAGATAAAACTGCAAAAGAAACTATTCATAAAAGCTGTATTTATTATAAAAACATTTTCGTATTTATTAGTATACGAAAAAACCCAACAAAAACAAAAAAAAAAACAAAATGTGAAGAATGACCAAAATCATAGATGTTTTTTATATTAAACTATCAAAATAATTATTAATAAAAAATATATTTATTACAGAGACGTTTTAATATTTATTAATGTAAAAAAAAAAACTAAACTGTGGAGAATGATCAAAGCAAATAGAGGCTAAATGATAAGATGATATATAGTTTTATATACAACCCCGTAATAATCATATCAAAGATTCAAAAATAGGAAGCAAAGACAACTTCCAATTTGTATGATATATTATAACCTGAAATAAATGCCTACGAATACATATGATACAAGGGATCGATAAAACCTCAAAGAAAAAGAATGATCAAATAATCATAATCAGTATACAAATAGAAGAAATCAATTTAGTGGAGTAACCGTTGCTAGATGGTGGAGCAGCAGATGGTATAAGAGAATTGTTGCTATTCCCAGCTGTGGCTTCTGGGTTGACATTTATCGTGGGAGCATCTGTAGGAGTTTTTGATGGATTGATAGGAAGAGTTGTAGTTTCCTCATCATCATAACCTGTATAAAGCAGATCATTATTGCTAATCCGAAAATTTAAGACGGATGATTGTAGAGGTCCAGTAACTTTTCGAAATGGAGCACTTAGGTCCATTGTTTTTTAATTTTTGTGCATGAAAATCTACAAATTTTGAAAAAGTAACATCGCAAGTCTAACCGGTCAATTTTTATGGTTTTTTTTTCATTTTATTTGTTAAGAAACTTATTTAGCAATTATTCATATTAAAATTTTATTTTTCAAATGCATTGAATTTTTTTTGTAACACAAAAATTGACTATTTAAACTTATGATTCGCTTTTTCAAAACTGATGGACTAAATTGTCACAAAAAAACTACTGAACCTAAGTACTCTAACTAGAGGATTATTGTGGTATTTGTCCCGAAAAATTTATTATTGCAAAGCATAATTTTCATATCTATAATGGAGATTCACTCACAATTGGATTGATTCCAACCCAATACCATCTTCTCACGATCAAACAGTATTCTGTAACCAGTCATGAAGTTTTCTGCATGAAGATGAAAAAGATTTGTAAGTAAAATAACTACTATGCCCATCAAAATGCCATTTAAGGGAGCGAAAACTTGTTTATTGTCTCCAAATTTTCATCCAAGAACAACAAAATTAATAGCAATATGATGGTTCAAACAATTAGGGTTTTGGGTTGATTTAGTGTTGTATCCTGTTTACATTTTAGTCTTGTAAATATTATTAAGGTATATTTATTTAGTCCATTAATTTTAAATTTAAAACATCTAAAGACAATTTTTAAAAATGTCATATGCATATATTCATTTAATGAAAAAATCTGTAATTTTTTAGAAAATTGTTCTTCAATTACCCAAACCTAAAATTATTGAACTAAATAGATCTACCCTACTAATTACATACTAAAATGTCAATTTGGTAAAATTATATGACTAAATCGCCCTAAAACTAACAAAAAATTATGATCATCGAGTTACATTGAACCCCAAACAAATTTTGGCTGAGCTATGAAGAGAATATGAAGTCTTAAACTGAAATGTAATTTGCAGAAAACTTCACAGTTGGCTCTAAATGGTGGCATATCAAAACTACTTAGAATTAGTAAAAAGAAAACAATTAATCCCAAGTCTCTTAACACTGACATTAATGGACATAATTTAAATCCAAAATTGACGCAAACATATATATGAAAGTTATCAAATGAATAAAAGAAAGTTCAAATGTAATACTCACGTCCAATGATATTCACATCTCCACTTTTGACAATGCCTAAACAGTACACGAGTCCGCCCTGAACATCATAAGAATGAATTTTATTAATGGATGCATGAGTGAGATCTTAGATTATTAATGAGTAAGCCTTACCTCCACAGAAACCATAACAATTGGAGTATGAACATAGTATGAATGTCCACCTTTCATTGTCAAGTTCACCTTGGGATATTCCAATTCCGTTTGATTTGGCCTGCATATAAAACAAAATCAGTACTTCATAGTATTAACAGGATATTAAAAATGACGGGGAAAAGAACTTAAAAAAAAAAGAGACAATTTATCTTAAACTATGACTGACATTAAGTCATAACAATATTCGAAAGGGATATCTGCATTGCTTGAATGCCGCTGTTTTTTTGCCAGTGAATTGAACTGCAAAATAAAAACACATTATAAATTCTCGTGCAATAGCTAGTGCAGAAGAAGGAAATGAACTTTTATGGCACTTACAGACTCAGAGATCTTTGTATAAGCTGGATCATTTAGATATGTAAATGAGGTACCAGAGTCAAAAATTGCATAGAATTCAAGATCAGCAGCAGTTCCTCCCACAATTATTTTAGTGATAGACACATTATAAGTTGGACTGCGGCAAGTTACCAATGTAACGTTAGCAAAAATAGAAAGAACTCGCTAAAAAGTAACAATGTGACATTAGGGTATCCATAGGAAGCGGTGAACACTTACTGCAAATGTCTAAGATTGAATGGAGTCTCTCCTTGGTTCATGCTGCCATTATCTCCAAATCGGATTCTCCCAGTACCATCAGGACCAAAACACATAGAAAAAGAGTTTGAAACAAGCCCTTCATTTGCTAAGATACTAGGAACAGATATATTACCAATACCAAGTCCAAACAGACCATTTGGAGCTGCACCGTCTAAAAATGAACCTGCCTGAACCTTTCCACAACTGCATTCCAGTAAAAGTTAGGATTATAAATAATGTCAGTATCATATTCATTCCGGAATTAGCAACAAAATCCAGGTGTAAGACATTAAAAATAAGCTGTGAAAATTTTAGTTTTAGAAGTGGAAAAATATGGCAAAAAGGGAAAAAACTGACCCAAAAGTAATGCGTGCATCAGCATCTTTTGATTTAGCATCATCAGTGACTAGGTGCAATACATCCTCTACCAAGAATCCAGTAGATGAAGTGCCATTAGAAAGATATTGAACTTGATATGGACAGTTGCTACTGTCTGAGGCACATCTTCGTCGTTGTTGGCACATGGAGCTTTTGCAAAGAACCTTTTTGCTAGTTGATGACGTATTAGGACTGTAGATGCTGAAGTCGACGATCTGTTTCATAAAAAGAGTAAAGACATGTCACGTAAATAACTTGCTAAACATATTAAGCTTTTTACAACCACTATATGGTCTCTAAGGGGCAATTTGTATGTCATTATTATAAAAGTAGTTTCCAACAAAAGCAGTTGAAGGAGGAAACGAATCATTAAAGTGCTTTCACTCTTTTCACTCAAAAAGAGTGAAAGCACTGTAACTAAATTTTTTTTTTCAGTTTGTTCAAAAGCGTTCAAAAGGATAACCAAACAGATCCTAGTTCTGGAAATATTGAATTTAGAAACTACTAGAGCTCGTTTTGTAACTAGCACTGTTTTTAAGTCATGTTTCTTGTATTTGAAACTAGTATTCTGTTTTCCTATTTATTTAGAGGAAAAAAAAACTCTTTTAATAAAAAGATATTTTCTTCTTTCATTCCCTCTCAAGCCACAACAAAGAATGAGTAAAGTTAACTAATGAAATTTTAAGCCACACCAAAGAATACGTAAAGTTAACTAATGAAAAGAAAAATGAATTTGGAATATCATTTCAAAAATCTTTTACTTAAAGTTTCCAAAATAATAAAAATTACGTAAAAATAGAAATGATTTCCAACTTCATGTTGAACTTGAAAATGGAGTTAATTATAAAAAAAACACTCATTTTTAAAACTTGGGCTTGAAAAATAGAACTTGAAAACAAAATTAGTTAAAAAAAACAAGCCCTAATATTATACAAGCAAAGACCAGAATGGTAGAACACAATACTTTTAACAAAATTGAAATTCTTGTACTTCACAAAGCAAATAACAAGTAATAGAAGTAAAAAGAAGAACGAGGAAAAACAAATCAATTGAAATACCTGACCCTTTGGGAATTTTATACCATGAACACAACGGGTACAATCACAGGGTAACCAGAACAAATCACTTCCAGTATCTAAGGCCACAAGATAAGATGAGCTCGGTGTACCCACAGAAACATTAGCATAATGCAAACTGAAATTCAAATAATTCCGGAAAATATAAATAACCTAATTAACTCAATAAAAAGGAAAAAGTACATTTTCTTAAAACAAATTCAAAAGTCCCAAAATTAAAGCGAGAAATAGGAAGCATACTATCCAAAAGAATCAAGTCGGCGGGTGTCGTTGCCATAATTAAAGGTAATCAGAGCCGTCTGATCATCGTTGGAGGCCAGGTGGCGACCTCTGATTAAGCGATCACGGTGAGCCATAGCCACATAGTACAGAACACTCCCTTTCTCCGGCAGCTCATCAACGCCGAGAATTCCCTTAACTGGATCCGAAAAGCGGTGATGGATATCGAAAGTTAACGTGCCGAATCCATAACGAAAATTCATGCACAACAACAATAACACTAATACCAGCACATGATGTGAAATTGGAGGGAAACAAGTAACAACCATTTTTTTTCTTCTTATTATTAGCTCAGAAAATTTTTCGAGAAAATAAAAATAAGAATTTTCCAGGAAAGTTTAGGCATGGAGTTAAAGTGAAGCTTAATATGAAAGGATTTTTATAGAATTTTAATAAGTGTTTGAGTAATTGACGCGTTCCCACCTAAGTAGTTGAGAGAGAGAAAGAAAGAGAAGCAAGCTGGGGGTGTTTGGTCGACTCTTATGGGGCTAAAGTCAATCCATTCTCTCTCCACTTCTCTCTCTCTCTCTCTTCTCTGTGAAGACGAAACCCACAACTTCACAGAGAAAACCCCCGTTGAAGTTGTGGGCCCCAAGTGTCACTTTTTGAAATGTGAGTGCGTTATGTGGGAGGAGTGATACTAGGTATTGTTATCATAATCCAACATTTATATGTAAAATTATAATTAATTAAAACATATATTTTATATACATAAAGTATTAAAATAAACACGTATATTTCATTTATTAATTGGTAACACAATCTTTATTCTAATTAGTAACAGTAATTATATATGTAATAATTTTTAAAAATTATTTATTATTTTTATTGTATCAATAAAATATAATAATATTATTATTTTTTAAAAATAAATATTCAATAAATAACAGAGAAAAAATAATATAATTAATAAGAGTATATTAATAATGAATAACACGTAACACCAACTTTACTGTTGATTGTTGACCAATCAATCAATAATTTATTGATTTTTTATATATTATTAATTTATTTAAAATATGTTGAGAAAGATTCAAATTTTAATTAAATTTATATAATATATTTTTTATTTAATAAAAAATAGTCAAGCTTTAAAAAAAGTTTTATATTGATTTTCATATAGGAATCTCGTTATTAAATTAAGTGTGATTTTTAAATATTTTTAAATTATATAATTTATTTTTAGGGAGGAGATAAAATGTGTAACTTTGATTAAAATATATGTAGAGATTTTCCATTAATAATGCTATATATAATTTTGAATCTTGGTTTATGATTAGCTATTTGGAAAAACAGCCAATACATTACATGTGATTTATGTAAGTAAACACAAAATATAAAATAAGAAAAATAATATATTTATAATTTATAATTATAAAAATAATATGTTTAATTATATATTTTTATTATTAAAATATATCATATAACTTTATTTTAAATATTATTAAAATTAAATTATATGTATTTAAATCATAAATATTAAATATTAAATGTAGTTTAATTAAATATTATTTAATATTAATAAAATTTTATTTTTATTATTATAAATTTTAAAAATATCAATTTTTTAATTTTTTAAATATATATTGTAATTGCTTTTGAAAACTTTTTTACCTGCACTCAAGCTGTCTTTTGTTGATAGAATTATTTTATGAAATTAAAAAGTTTAAAATTTATAATAATAAAAATAAGATATCAATAATATTAAATTTTATTTAATTAGATAAATTTTAAAACGTATTTAAATTGTTTTAATTTAATTTAAATTATATTTAATTGGATATTATTTAACTTAAAAAATTGAATTAAATTATTTTAATAATAAAATATATAAATTACATAAATATATTATTTTTATAATTATAAATTTTTTAGAACATTATTTTATTATTTACCCATTATTTTTATGAAGTATTATAAGCATAAACAAAGGTATCCATCATCATATTTGATAGCATTATTTGGAATTATCATAGATTTTGAATAAAATAGAGTTTTTTTTTTTTGGCGACTGAAGTAAAAGGATTTCAAATGTTTAGATATCATCACAAATTAAAGAAATTGGAAATTGTTTCAAAAAAACAAAATAGAAATTATTAATTCTAGAGAAATTTTATTACCATAGCAATTAAAAATTAAACTAAATTTTAGGCAAATATTAATTTTTTGGTTCACAACTCAAAAATAAATAGCCTATTTTGAAGAATTATTATTATAGTAAAAGTTATTTCAAATGATTTCCAGTATGGTTAACTTATGATTTATACAATATCATGATAAATTATAAAAATAATATATTTAAAATTTATAATAATTAAAATAATTTTGAATAATTTTGTCAAACAAAAAATAAATTAAATAAGATTTATTTAGATGATAACTCTAGTTTAATTTAAACTACATTCAATTTAAGATATTATATCAAATTATTTTAATAATAAAAATATATAAAATAAAAATATAACATGTTATTTTTATGTTATTAAATTTTATAGTATTATTTTTTTCCATTTAATTTGAAGTAAAATTTCATTAAGAAAAATAGATACACAATGTGCACTTCTCTTGGAGAGGACAAAGTCAAATTCTTAATTCTAAGTTTGACATTAATTATATATTTTTAAATAATTATGTGTTTAATTATAAAGTAAAATTATATGGTATATAATAATAATTACGTAGAAATTTAATATTAATCTTAAATGTAGATTAAAATTATACTCGATATTTTATATAATCTATTTGAAATTTAAATTCTAAAATTATGTGTTATGATTTTTTCATTCATTTTAAATTAAAAATAATTTATTAATTTTAAAATATAAAAATAAATTAAATATTAATTTAAATAAATTTATATAATAAAATTGTTTTGGTAGATAAAAAATTAAATATTACTTTAAATATAAATTATTTTATTAAAATAATTTATCTTTAAATTTAGATTATATTATATAGATTGTTACCAAATATTATATAAAATAACTATAATATAATTTAATATAATTATATTTAATCTATTCGAATTATTTTAAAATTACTTCTATTAATTCTAAATATGTAATATTCCATAATCTTAAAAATTTGAAATAAACGGACTTTAAAAAATTTACAATGGTGTTTACAATGTTTATGAAAAATGTTCTTAAAAGAAATACTATTAACGAGATCAAGAGAGATTTTTTTTTTATTTTTTATTATTGATTAAAGTAATTTTTGATATATAATTTTCTCTTTCTTTACAAATTAATAATTTAAATAGTCTTTTAAATGTTAGTAAAATTTGTAATATTTTCATGTCAGACATTCAAATGCTCTCTTACAATTATTTTTGTCCAAGTAATTTTCTCTTAAACCCCTGCAATTAAAACTGAATACTCCCTGCTCTAAGGCGTTTGTTGAAGAAGTTGAATTACCAACCAAATGAGAGTTTTAAAAAAAAATTAAAAAATTACCCCTAAAATTTTTATTAATAAAAAAAATACTTTAATAATATTAAACACCATTTTTAATAATAATAAAATATTTTAATAATATTAAACGATGTTTAATATTGAAAGAATCTATTTGGTCGTAATTCAATTCGAATCACGTTCAATTAAAATATATTTTATAAAAAATAATATATAAAAAAAGTTTAAATAATGAAAAAATATAAGGTTTTATAAGAAATAATATTTTTATTATCGTAAATTTTAAGTATATTATTTTTATTTATTTTAATTAATCATGATTTGAAAAAACACACATTTCTATTAACAGGAGTACGAAAGAGTGGTAAATGAATGGGTAAAACATATTGTTACAATTATATTTGATTAAAAATATATATTTATATCAATTTAATTATGAAAAAGTTGCAAATGAACGGAGAATATTGTTATAATTATATGTTTTAATGTAATAATAAAAAAATATAAAATAACTTATTTTTAACCTTATAATTATTATACTTTATTGATACTGTTATTTATTAAATTTATCATGAGTGATATATCATTAGTGGAAAACAAATATCACCATAAAAAATTTAATTGTTGTAATATCGCTGCTCATTCAATGGACAATAATACGAATTGAAGGTCGTACGTGTATGACAAATCGGAACTATAAAGAACGGTAAGTACACATTAATTTGCATCAATATTTTTTATATTATTGTATATGTTATTATTGTTATTTAAAAAAGTAAATTTAAATTTTTATAATAATTTAAAAATATAATATTATATTAATAACGTGAGTATAAAAATGAATGATATAAACTTTTAAAAATATAAAGAATAATGTAAATAGTAATTTATATTAAATCATTTGTATGTTTAATTATGTAGTCTAAAAATATTATTTTTTTAATCTTATTGTTACAAGAAGAGTAAAGTAAAAAATCAATTTTTGAATATTTTTTAATTAAATTTATCACATAATTTACAGGTAACTTCGTTAATAAGTGTTTAAATTGTTATTTTAATCATTATTTTCATCATTTAATTAAAATATTAATATTTTAATTAATGTATTATTATTTCTCTATTTTATTTATTTTTGAATTTTAATCATTATTTTATTCTTATTTAAATAATAATATTTTATTATAAATTTAACTTTTCTTAAAAAATTATATAGTGTCAAAATGAATCGGCCTATTATTTTCAATGTGACTTAATAATTTATTAATTAATATGTCATGTGGATCAGTAATCAATTAACCATCCTTACGTATCAATCCGTGGCCCTATACGGATTGTCTTGTACTTGAATTCTTAGCCCTTGTCCATGCCTTAATTATGGTATTAATGTGTGTATATATATACTATATTTTATCAAAATCTATTTTTTTTTAAAATAGATTCGTAGACGTTACGAGCCACTGACAATGAGTGTTAAAGTCTCACATCGATTGGGGATCGCGCCCACATTGCGCATATAAACAAGGGCAATCCTCCATCTCACAACCTGGGATTTAAGATGTAGTTAGACCCAAATTTAACATGGTATCAAAACAAGGTTATCCGGTCGGTGTAGTTGTTTCACCACTGGTGAGTGATGCATTCCACCACTTAGGTTCCATAAGCTCAACATCCCCGTCGGTCTCAAGGGGACAGACCCTTACCGATGTGAGGGGGAGTGTTAAAGTCTCACATCGACTGGGGATCGCGCCCACACTGTGCATATAAATAAGGGTAATCCTCCATCTCACAACCTGGGTTTTAAGATAGAGTTAAACCCAAAAGATTTTGAGATATAATTAGGCCCAAAAAAATTTAAGATATAATTAAACCCAAATTTAACAGTGAGCGTATCCTTATGCTCCCCTTTACTTAATATTTAATAGGTTATATTATATGTTATTATTAAATATTATTTTTATTATTATAAATTTTAAACACATTTTTTTTAATTTACTAAATTATTATTATCATCTCTTCCATAATATTTACCTTACTTATTTAATTTATAAACTTTTCTATCTTTATAAATTAAGGGCAGGGATGGTGGAAATGTTTCATACTATAAATATAAAATATCTATCTTATATCTTAGTTAATATCTTTAATAAATTCATGATATGATATTATCTCATTTCATTTAAATATAATATTATCTCATTTTAATTCATTTAAATTAGTCATAATGTATCTAACTTTAAATATATATTATATTTTAAGTTTTTTATTAAATTTATATTATAAATGATCATGTATCATATTTTTATATTATTATTTATCTTATTTAATTTTATTAGTTACAAACATAATATCTTGATTAGTATCGTTTTATTACCGTCTTATATTGTTAAAAATTAAGTAAAATAAAATAATATGAGTTTTGAAAATTAATATATTATATCATGAATTTCATTAATATATCATCTCAATTTATATATCTACCTCAAATTATAAAATTAGTATTGTTTAGTACTTCAGATTTTAAAAAGATTCTTTCTAGTTCTTCAAGTTTTAAAAAATGAATCAATTATGAACAAATTATAATATTTTATTGATTTCTCTATCAAGCTATTACTTTTTACTATCACGGATTAAAATGCTATAAAAGATGAGCAAGTAATAAACATAAAATTAAAATTTAATATAAAATTATTTAAGAAAAAATCAATAATAATATTATTATAATATAAATTTATTTTTATTTTTTAAAATAAAATTCAATAAAATATTAAAATAAAATAACAATAATAACTAAATATTAAAATGAATATTTTGTGAAAAAATTTCATATTAACTATAATTTTATTAATAGTTAAAGAATCAAATTTTAATGATATTAGAAAATAATAATATTTTATTAAAATAATTATTATAATAATATTATTTATCATTAGTTATCTAATTTGCTTAAAGATGAGGGATTAGAAGCATCTTTTTGAATTTGAGGCTTAATATGATTGACTTAACTGATAATTTTCTTGAGCACAAACGCGACAATGAAACATTAATATTATTCTAGTAAATAATATTTTCCAACTCGCAATAAATTATTATAATATTTTATTAATAAATTTTTAAAAAATAATAACTTTAAGATTTTTAACAACAAAAATATTATTTTTTAGATCCACTTATAAGTTTGTACTATTAAAAAAGCTCTATCACGTTATTTTATCTTGAACGTCATTTAATTAGACATCATTAAAATTAAATTATAATTATTTAGATCACTTTAATATTTAATATTATCTAATTGGATACCATTGCTATTTATATTATTATATATTTTAGAATAATATTTTTTGTAATTTTATAAAAATTTCTTCAATAATAATGATATTAACATAATTAATTGTATAAATGTAATCTATATTTTATACATTTTTTGTTATAGCAATAATAAAAATAACTATAAAAATATTATTAGCTAAATTATCATGGACTAATTATGCATGTGTTATGCTACCAATATATTGTGCTTGTTGTAAATATGTTCATAACATTTCATAAAATTATAAATATATCCACAACATATTTAAAATTTTAAAATTATTGACATATTTGTTCCAAACATGTCCATAATATTTATACTAAATATGTCTATAATTTTGTAATTTTAAATATGTTATGGGTATGTTTATAATTTTATAAATATTATGTACATATTTGTAACAAACCCAATACATTAAAGCATACAATAAAACTAATCTTATTAACATATTAGTTTTTGCTAATGCTTTGAAGAAATGTTTTAATTTTTTAAAAATTGAATATTAAACATAATTGAGATTTTGAATTTTAATGGATTTAAGTAATTTATTTGAGGGTAAACCAAAATTGTTTTTTAAAATTCATCCAAGATAATACATATTGATTTTAAAAATAAGATTATGATATTGTAACAAAATTTTCATTAATATCAATCATATTCAATAACAACAATAATTAAAAACATTACTAATAAAAATAAAACATAATTGATTATAAAATAAAATAAAAAATTTATATATTTATATTTCAATAATAATAAAAATAATTACAATAATATTATTACTCTTAAAATATAATCCAAAGTCTTTGAATAATAAGATTACCTTCATTTTATTCAATTATTTTTTTCTTGAGAAAATATAATTTTATTAAATATTAATAGCTATAATATAGATAATAAATCACCAATTTAAATGCATCAATAATCAAATTATTATCAAAACTATAATCCTTTTTAAACATAGAGAATATATTGAGATTTTATCTTTGGATGTAGTGTAAGATTTTTCAATCAAGTGGATTATCTCAATTGATATAATAATAATTTTTCAAAAAAAAAAATCTTAATAAATATCATATTGTAATCTTCATGATATTTATTATCTAAATAAAAATTAATATTAAAACATAAAACATAAATTTAAAGAATATAAACATAATATAGATAATCTTAAATAAATATTTATATATGAAAAACAATCATAGAATTATAACTAAGTGAATGTAAAGTAACAACACAATTATATATTTTTATTTAAAATAATTATTTAAAACAATTAATAAAAATAAAAAAAATAAAAAAATCTACTGGAGAGAGATTTTTGTAAAAAAAAATCCAAGTTAAATTAACTTCTTAAAATTTTTTAATAAAAAAATTCAATTACTTTTCTAAAAATATCATTTAGTTGCCACTTTGTAAATGGATTTCAACGATGATTTAATCAATCATGAGACTTCAAGAAAAAGGTGTTAGCGAGACACGGAGTTAAAAATAACACATGTATAATCTACGTAATTAAGTTAAACATAAAATAAGATGTTAGTATTTATATATATAACCTTGTTTATATATAACTTATTTAAACGTATATATATATATTTTATATATAAATAAATGTAACTTATGTATAGTAATTATATATTATATGCAATAATTTACATGTTATATATAACCTATAAATGTTATTAATTTAAGACAAACATGCGGGAAAAGAGCTGCAGACCCAATAAAAAAACTAAAATATAGTAAAAGCTGATAAAAAAATCACAAGAGAATACATAAAAGAAATATTAAGGAGATATAAATTTATTCTTATATTAATTACAATTTTACACATGTCAAAATATCTTTAAAAATAATAAAATTATCATTTATTAATAAAATTAAGCGGGAGAAAATTTAAAATGACAGTAGAATGGAAGTGTTTCATTTTCCTCTAATCTTTAATACGTACTAAGAGACTGGCTAACACTAGTTACTTTATTATTATATTTTTGATTATTTAAATTATTTAAATAAATTTTAATTATTTTATTTTATATTTTTATTAATTTATTGAATTTTTTTCATATATATATATTAGCTTTCTAACAGTGAAGTTTAATTTGATCCAACTTAAAATTTTCTAAAAAAATGATAAAAGAAAAAAATTGACAATAAATGATTAATGTCTAAAAATACAAAAACAAAGTGACTAAAATACACAAAAAAATTTAAAAAATAAATATTATGCTCAATTTTAAAAAATAAAATAACAAAAAATATCATATATCCAACTAAAAATGAAAAAGAGTGAAAGAGTTTCATTTTTTCTCTTTATCTTTAATACGAAAAAATCATAGATATAACATATTTTATGCTACCAATAAAACTAATAACCAATAAATCAACCTATCATACCTAAATTGAGTAGATCCAAACTAAGTTTTATATTTTATAAATCTAAATAGTTTGGTTTCGGTTTTAAAAATGTAAAATTTGGTGTGTTAGGTAGGTTAAGGTTTTAAAATATATAAAACAACACTTAATCGAACCCCAATTTACATATTATTATTACACATGTTTATTTTTTAATTTTATATATTTATAGTACATATATTATGTATGTTTATAATCATCTAAGTTTAGTTTAGTTAAATATTTATTTCATTTGATAAAATAAAATAATTTATATTATTTTTCTGTTATGTTTATTTTTAAAAATTTACTATAATTAATAGAAAATCTAAATTACTTTTTATTATTAAAAAATCACTTATTTTCAAAAGTTCTTATTTACTTGAAAATTGATGCACTATTATAATTTAAATATTAATTTTTAATTTTTAATTAAACTATTTATTAAATAATAAATTTTAGTTATTATTTTAACATTAAGTATAATTATTCAAAATTACTTAAAAAATAAGTAGATCTAAACCAGAAAATGAATTTATCAAACTGATATAAATAAGTTGGTCAAATATTCTCTAACCAATATTTTATAAGTTCGGTTTAATTTTTAATTTAACAAAATGATATATGTTTGTTTGGTTACCATTTTAAGTTAAAATCAACCAAAATGAATGACACCCACCTTTATTATATGTCTCTATTTATATCAACCGTTGATTTTATTTCTACTTATTACACTTTTTTTTTATTTTCATAAAAATAAAGGATCTTTATTATATTTCTATGCAAAATTTTATTAATTCCATACATTTCTATGTTCAATTGTGTTGTAAATTAGGAATGTAATAGGATTCATCCTTAAGTGAGAGTGAATAACAATTCAACCATACATTGGGAAACTTTATTCAATTTCCATACTATTTTTTTATTACAATTTTAACCTAAAAAAATACAAAAAACCCTAATTAGGTGTTACTTTTTGAATAAATAAGAAAGTGATCAAAAATACTATTTTTTTAATTTTTTTAAGATTAAATAATATTTTTGGGTAATAAATATTTTAATAATATATTATATCTGACGAAAAAAATACTAATTAAATAATATTATTTAAATTTCATTAAACATAAGAGTATTAAAATAATATACAATATTTTTCATTTCATTCTAATCGTAAATCAAATAATGTAATACTGATCTCTTCTTGGATTTTAGAGATCAAACCAAACACTTTAATAATAATATTGTTTTATTACATTCAATTCCATTAGTATTATCATTTTCATTATGCAAACTAAATGTTAAAGTCCGGATTTCGTAAAGACAACGTTTATAATTGACCCAACCAAAGATCATTAAATTCAACCAACCAATTTGTTAACTTTTGTTCATTATTAGGATGGTTGGCTTGCATTAACTTAAATATAAATTTAATGGGGTAGTAAAATATAATATTTTAGGTACGTATATGCTATAAGTTTAAAAAGATAATGAATTTATAAGTTAATTTATGTAATTTATTTTGGTATAATTATTTAATAAAATTAATTTATATTTATATCATTATTATAACTTCATAACGACATCATAAATGTAGAGTGTTCTATATAAAATATAAGTTTAAGTCTTGATATTTTTATTATACACATTTTATTCATTAAAAATTGATATGTAAGAAAGTAAAAAAAATAATGAAAGCACATCAACAAAGATAATGAATTTTTTTTATTTAGATAGTTAATAAATAAAAGAATCACTACTACAAAAAGAGGTATATAAGTCGGTACGTAGCATCGGTTGACGTGTCGAACCGACGTTACACGTGGAGGTAGCGTCGGTTGATGTGGTGAATCGACACTACACACGTGGATAGCGTCAGTTGACACGTACAACCAATGCTACACATGTGGATAAATTCTTTTCTTTTTTCTTCTTCTTCAAACAGAAACTATTCCAAACGTTACATAACTCTCAAAAACCCAAAACCTCGTCCACTTATCCTCTACTCTTTCTCATTTTCTGGCCACCTACGACCACAATTTCCAGCGCCGATTAGTGAGGTTTTTTTCCTCTCTAACTCTCTTTTAGATCCCCTATTTTTTTACGCGAAATACTCAAATTTTTTACACTCATTTCTCACTTATAAAACACCATTTTTTCTTTATTTTCTTCATTTTGTCACTTCATTTTACTCTTGTAAATATTTTTATTATTCATATTTTTTCTGTTATTATGTGTTATTATTTATGTGTATAATTTTTTGTATTATATATGTAGGTTTGTATTATAAACATCAGGAGAAGAATATACACCATGATATTTTTTCTACTATTAATTAATATTTGATTTTTCAATTATTTATATTATTTAAACTATTTATTAAACTGATTTTGGTTTTTTTTCTACTCGAATACAAGTTTTTATTTGAGTATAATAGAAAATGAGTAAATTAAAAAAAAATTAAAGTTGGTTCACCGCGTGAACCGACTTTAAATGTAAAGTCAATTCACGCGTTGAACCGACTTTAAATTGGTTTAAAGTCGATTTTTAATCGAATTTAATGCACTTTTTTGTAGTAGTGAATTATGTATGTGTAATTTATAGTCAAGTGGTAAATGTAGGTTATCTTATTTAAAAGCATAAGTTTAAGTCTTATTGTCATTATAAGCATTACATTTGAAAATTCAAATTTGTAAATTTATATTATAAATTTAAGAGTCTTGATATTATCATTGTGTATAAATGATACATTAAAAATCAAATCTTTTAATTTTATAGTATAAAATTAACTTAAAAAAGAGCGATGATGACGACAACGACGAAACCATGATATAATGTTTTAGTTAAGTGACAAGTATAGAATGACATATTGAGAGTCATAAGTTCAAGTCATGGTATTGTATAATAGATATTACTTATTTAAGTAATAAATAAAAAAAACTTATTTAATTATAATTTAATTCATTTATGAGTTAGATAAAAAACATATTCATAAATTTATAGTAACATGATAAGTGTAAAATGTCTTATATAGAGCGTAAGTTTTAGTTTTAGTATTGTCATTATAATCATTTTAATTTATTAAAAAATAGGTATGTAAAAAAGAAAAAAAGAAAGAACGTTGACAAAGATATTAAAAATAAAACTTATTTAAATGTAATTTAATTCAAATATGAGTCAAATAAAGACTTAGTTATAATTTCATAATCGAATGGTAAAAAAAATGAAAAGAGATCGATAAATATAATAAAAATAAAATTTATTTTATACATGAGTAATTTTATAATTAAATGGTAAAAGGTAAATTGTTCCTTTCAAAAGCATATGTTAATATTATAATTTTATAAATAACATTTAAAAAATTAATTTTTTAAATTTATAGTATAATTTTAAAAATATTATTATCATCATCATCTATAAATAATATTTTAAAATTTTAACTTTTATTTTTATTAACTAATTGTTTTTTAAAAAGCCATGGGACCATGATGAAACGTCGAACCATGGCTTTTTACACAGTAGATTTTGTGTGTTTGATTATTTGGGATTTTAATATTCAAAGTCTTTTTGATTACTTGGGATTTTAAGATTCAAAGTCTTTTTGATTACTTGGGATTTTAAGATTCGAAGTCTTTTGATTACTTTTTGATTTTATTTTAATTTTAACAAATGAAGTTCATGGCCAATAGAGTCAAAAGGAGAGGAGAGTCTTTCAATCCATCTACCTAATGCACTATAAAAGCACATGGAAAAAGACTAATGGAGTGTTAAGATACTTTATTTGAAGTGTGTGATACCATAGGTTCTTAATTATGTTAAAAAAGATAAATTTAGTTTTTTTAAAAAAGGTGATAGCTTAAAAATAAATGACTAATTTTTTTTTGTTTAATATTTTTAAATAATATTAATAATACTCCTAAGATTTGACATAGTATCGTAAATATCTTTAAGATTTAAAAAATATCACAAATTTCTCAACTTAACGAAAGTTAAGTTAACTGAAGTTAATATTAATCTTTTATACATAAAAAATGAGAAAAATAATAGAAATAAAAACACAAGACATCTCATGATTATTTTTTTACAAGAAATAGTAATTAACAAAAATAAATTTGAATAAATACAAAAAATAAAATTAAGTCTTAAGAAGGAGATGCCCAATTCATCATTCTTAATAGTAAGTAAAATATTACTGGAAAGATAAATTTTGACATAAAATAAGCAATAAACAAATTAGCATTAATATTATAGATGTAAAAAGAATATATAACATATCATTAATTGATAAATAAACTATCAAAAATTCCTTTAAAGGATAAAATAAAAACTGGATACATCTATTTAAGTGATATTCAACTATTAATAAAAACATATTTTAGAGAAGGAACTGACACACTAATAAAACTAGCATTGTTAGATGATAGAATAATAAATATAAGAAAAATGCTTTATTAGAAATAATCAATGAAAATCTAGGGTACAAGAAATTAAAATTCATAATATACCTTAGGTTTGCCATTAATATTAATGATAAAAACTTAAATAAGTATTAAGTTTAACCTATGAATTTGAAAGATGAGATTTAATGAAAGAAAGAAATTATCAATTTTCAATATACTATATTGTAAGATATTCATTAACAAAAAATCATAATACTTCAATATATGGATAAAATGAATTCATTTAAATAGATAAAATTTTATAAGAAATTCAAAAAATAATAAAATCAAAAATATTAACAAATTTTAAAGTACTTGGAGAATTGAATTTAGATGTTAAAGAAAAAACTCTGATACTAGGAAGAAAAAATAATGTAGTAAGAAAAAGTAATGTATCAAGGTTTACGTTTATAGATCCTTAAGAAGAATCATCTAACAGAGAAATGAAGGTGATAAAACTAAAATAAAAAGTTAAACAAATGAAAAAATTAGATAATGTAATATTAGGAAGAAAATAATACTATTATTATTTCAATAATATTAAAAAATAAACTGTAGAATATATAATTAGATTGATATCAAAAAACCAAATAGATATAATAAAAACTTTAATTCTTTTAACATAAGAAATAGATATAACACAATAATTAAACATTAAATCCTTACAAGACATAAATGAAACACAAAAGAAATTTCTAAAAAAAATAAGAGAATATGGTTATAATAAGAAATTACAACATGATATACCTAAAGAATTTATAGAATTAAGAAATGATGCAAATAAAATTCCTAGAGACAATGAAATTGTAGGTTATAAGTTTGATCCATTTGAATGATTAAAAGAAGAATCACCTAGGAAATCAGATGCATTAATACTTAAGAATGAGAAAAAACCTAAAGATAAAGAAGAAGCTACAATCCCAATTTAATGGAATTTTGAAAAGAGTTAGAAGAGCAGTTTATAAACCCTAAAAATAATTAGGACATAGAAAAAATAATTAACCTGTTAACCCTAACAGATAAAGAACTAGTAAAACATTATAACAAAACTTTGTACAAATAAAGAGGAACATGTTCATGATGGCTATTCAAATTTGAAGAAACTTTCGAGCTTCAAGTCAACATATTTAAGGTATATACTTATCCTTGTGCATGATAAAATACATGTTACTTAGGAATATTTGATATATACTTTATTCGATCAATTGAGTATTAGGTCGATTGATCGAATGAGTTAAATTGATTGAGGATCAATCTAATTAAGTAAATAGATCGAGTTGGATTTGATCGATCGTATCTAATCTACCTAAAATTTTAATCGTTACTAGATCGATTGAAAAGGGTTTCGACCGATCGAACATACATGGTCGAACGATGTTCGATCGGTCGAGCATGGACAAGATCGATCGAGTACTTAGAGTTCAACTTATAACATATTTTTTTACTTGAACCAAATTGTTATTTTATCAGATTTCCTATTAATTATTGATCTATGAATTATTTAATGAATAGAATGATAATTGACCTTTAACCTAGTATTAGGATTTAATCTTTTTTATATAAGGAAACTAAAGCTCCATATTTCAATTAACTATATTCATTATATTTTTTTAATTTTTTTTTGCTTTCTTTCTCTTAAATTGTTTTGCAAAAACTAAATCATATTTTGTCTATGCTTCTTTCTTTATTTAATCTATCAAACATTGTGCGATTATATTTGATTGATTAATAAACCTATTTAATTTATAATATTGTGATTACATGTTCATATAAGTTCTTCTTAATAAGTTTATTGAATGTTTGGAATAATTTTATATATGATCATAATTATTTAACTTGATTATTAACTTTAAAGAAACTATTTTAATTAAACTTTTACTTTAACTTTTGTTCTAGGGTTTTCTTGTTGGTTTTGATTCAAATTAACTAATTTATTCTTGAATCTCCTAATTAGGGTTTTTTATTATTGAATCTACTATATGACACACTTTACACTTATGTTATTGTGCTAACATTTTTGGTGTTTTATGATTGGGTTCGATTATTCATGTGACTCGAGTTATCGAAATGTTGGTTCAGATTTATATGTTTATCTTGTAGAGACCGTGAAAGAAGCAGTGACTTGTAAGTAGGTTACTTTAAGGGGCCTTATCATATAGGGTATTATAAGACCTGACTTTATAATTAAACATTGATTTTTATAATAGATACTTAGTTGTTCTGAAAGATCGGTGATTTTCCATTTAGGTCATTATTGTGACATATATTATTTCCATCTAAATTATCGTATGTTAAATTTTTATTTATTTCCACATTGTTTTATTTACATACAATTGTATGCTTGGTTGTTTGTGAAATTTTAATTTGATATAATTTAATTAATTATCTATTTATTTTCTCTTTAGTTAATTAGATCTATAATTAAAACATTTCAATTATATTTCTATTCTGAGAACCAAACATGACTTAAGGTATGTTTACTAATAAGTAAAAATAACGAGGAGAAAGAGAGTCATTATCATGCACATGTTTACTTCTTAATATTGATTTATTTTTTCAAATTTACAAAATGTAATTACAAAATATCTCTTATTTTTACGTGGAATTGGATGATTAAAGAAAATTTTATTTTATTTTTATATATTTTTCATTATTATTTTAAAATGACATTTAAATAAATTAATGTATTTAATAATAGATAAAAATGACTACAAGATTGATAACAAATAAAATAACATAAAAAGTTTTACAATTTGATTATTTATTCTTATATGATCACTTTTTCATAACAAAAGGATCAAAGTATTATAAAATTGACAAAGAAATCAAACTTTTTTAAGAGTCATAATTAAAAGGAACCCTGTGTGCATTTATCTCTTATATTAAATTCTTTTTTTTTTTGGTTTTATTAATAACATCATTAACACATTATTTAAAATATTACCCTTAATATAAAATTCTTAAAAATTTGGATGATTTTTTTAAATAACTTATTATAATTCTATTAGTAAGATTGGGATTAAAACAAGTTCTTAAAACTTAAAATCCTAAAACTAATGGAGCATTTGTTATTTTTTTTCTTTTTATTATGGACTTAATATAGAAATTAAGAAATGGAATTCTTTGGACTCCTAGTTGCCCTGGGACTTTGTTTCATGAGTTTTTTTTTACGACCTACTCAATAAATTGAAAGAAAAAACTAGAAAGCACAATCTTAACTTTAATCATTTCACAACAGTCATTAACAAGGACACTCCTGACACATTATTTTCAACCCTAAAACAATTGTTTTTTAATCAATGGGCATTTCAAGAGATCCAAAAATTCACAAATGTGACATGTTTCCAATTACTTCAAAAATATCCAAAATATTTTGATTTTGGGTATTTTTTTTATCAAAATCACTTGAAGGTAAGACTTACTATGATAATGGTAGGTCTTACATCGGAACAATTTTGGTAAAAATAAAATTTGTGGTAAGACATTGACTAATATGAGAAGGCTTACTACTGACACCCAATGTCATAGTAAGGCTTATCACTATAAGGAATTGCCTTACCAAAAGAATGGTAGCCTTAATTCGAAGTATTTTTGATAGAAAATGAAATTTATAATAAGACATTGGTTTGATATAGAAAAGTATTGGCTTAGTGTGTGAAGACATTATCCCAATATGTGAAGGCTTACCACTGACATCCAATGTCATGGCAAGCCTTACATTACAAGGCAATGTCTTACCACAACAATTATAATCCTTACATCGGGAGTGATTTTTGTAAAAAAAATGAAATATAACCTAAATGCCTCACTAGTTTGGTAAATCACTTGGCAATTACTCACTAGTTTCATTTTTTTTTGGCTTAAATAACATTAATTTTAATAAATTGATTAATTTTTCCTAACTAGTAACGACTCACCCCAAAACTCATAATTTTATATAAAATTACTCAACAAATGGACCAAAACACTCTTATTTTATAACTTTAATAAAATGGGATCATTATAAGACCCTACTACATCTCTGACTATCTCATCGGAGCTCCGACCACCTCACCATTGATCTCATTGGAGCTCGTGCAATCTTGTCGATGACCTTATCGGAGCTCCAGTGACTTAGTTGGAGGTAGATGTAACTAAAGGTAAAGGTAAATATAATATGTTACCTACAAATGTAGAATTAGATTTATAGATTGCAGATTGAAGCTAAATTAACCAACTTATAAAGATTGACGTAGCATGTTACATACAAATATATATGTAGATATAACAGGTTACAAAGATTTAGGTAGATATATTATCTTAATATAAATATGTTACATTCAGTTAGTCAATGGAGAAGGTTGTTGAAAATATTGTGGGTTGTTGGAACTTTAGTGGGTTGCTAAAATACTGGTGGGTTGTCGGCAACGATCACTAGAGATCTTTTGGGATCTAATCTTATTTTTCTTTTATTGAGTATATATTGTAAGGATATTTTAGTATTTATATGTATGAAACTATGAGCTTTGAGAACATGAATGATTTTGAGAGTTATTGTGTTTGATTTAACTTTTAACCAAATATAAATCATTATAACAATAGTAAGAATGCTCATTCTTCACACTTTTTTGAAGAATACGTTGAAATACTTTAATGTCTTTACATATTTATATAATCTTTTTTTTTGTTTTATATAATTCAGAAGTAAAAACAATTAATTTTCTAATTCTTGGTTATTTTGTAATTATATAAATTATTTCAATATTATAATTATTTTGATTTTACTGCTCATATAAATATAATAATAATATTCTTCTCATTCAATTTAATTATTATTATTATTACTATTCTCGTTACGTTTTCATTACAAGAGTAAAACATGATCTTAGGTGTGTTTATTAACACGTAAAGAGAATGAAAAGAAAGTAAGTAATTCTTATTCATATGTTTATTTTTTAAAAATACATTTCTTAAAGGTGGAAATGGAATAAGTACCCCACGAATTTAGGAATCACTCCCATTAATTGTTTTTTGTACTCTCTTGATATTGATTATTTTTTAAAATTTATAAAATATAATTAAAAAATATCTTATTTTTACGTGAAATTGGATGATTTAAAGAATTTTTTATATATTTTTCATTATTACTTTAAAATGATATTTAAGTAAATTAATGTATTGGACAAAATATTCCCAAAATGCTACTATTTTTGGTGTATAGGGTCTTTCTTGATTTAAAAATTAATTTATTGAAATCGACTGATGTTATAATGTAGGCCTTATAAATACGTTTGAATAGAAAATATAAATTGTAATTGGTTGACAGTTAATAAATTTTATTCCTCATAAAATTTAATAGAGTTGTAATTTACATCGAAACTAGTACACAATTTATTTTATTGGGAGTACACAAGTTACAAACGTTGGGATAATTCTTACAATAATTGCCATTATTGACAATACATATAACAAATTCAATGCTTGATTTTGACAATTTTAACCAAAACATTTAAGTAATCAAATTATCTCAACATCTCACAATCAAACTGTGAACTACCAAAAAATGAATGATGTCAAGGATTTTTTTTCAATATTGAAGGAAATCCAACGTAGGAAACTACGGATGATACATACATTACTTGTAATTTGGACTTTAAAATTGTGTATTATCATTAATATCATGAAAATAAATTTTATAAATTATTGTGGGAAGCGCAACATCATATTGCATAAATTTAAATTATTGGTTTAGTTTTTTATTGCTTTAGCATCTCAAAAGTTGCCCTTATTGTTGATGAGTTCAATTCTTCTAATTGAGCTATTTGTCACGACCTTAAACTTTCAATAGCGATCGTGCGACACTTAACACGTTCCGTTGCACTAAGCCTGCCTTTCCCGAACGAATTCTCCAAAAAGATTAGAAAGAGAGTTTGCAAAGAATGCTTTGTATTGCTCTAGAGAGAGTTTATGTTACAATTTTCCAAGATTTTCCAAGATTGTTAGGAATTCCCAAGTTGAATGCAAATGAAGACCAAGTGGTCTATTTATAGTGTGGCTCTAAGCTTAAGAGCATGCCACCACTTTCTAGAGTCTTCCTAGTCTAGAATGTACAAGGGTGTTCTAGATTTATGTACAATGTGCCACAAGGGTCTAGGACCTTCTAGCCAACTCTAGAGTCTTCTAGGTTTGTCTAGTTCCTTCATGCACGTTTCGGGATGTTCCGCAAGCTTCCAGCAGCTTCTACATCCTTCCCGAACCATCCGGCACGTTCTAGAATATTTCAGTCCATTCTAGCACTCTCCAGCGTGCTCTAGAACATTCTAGGGTCTTCAAGCTTGAGTTGAGTCCATCCAACTCTAGCTCTTTCTAGACATCTCTAGGCCACTCTAGAACCTTCTCATGTAGAAAAGTCTAGGTCCTTTAGGCAAGCACCATTTGTTTTGGATTTTCGCGGGACATTCTGAGCGGGACGTGACACCCTCCCCCACTCAAGTTCGCGACGCCCTCGTCGCGCCTTCAAGCTTGAACCTCTCGATGTCATCTTTGAATTGCCACAAAGAATCTTCAGGTTCCCAACTTGTCTCTACATCCGGAGCGTTCTTCCATTTGACCAAGTATTCTTGATAACTTAGTACACCTCTGCGCCTGATCAAGCGATCCGCCAAGATTGAGTCCACTTCCTTGTCAAAGGAGGTTACCACTGCGGTAGGCGCCCTCTTGGATTCCCCTCGACTCATATCTTCCTTGTCTTCATGATAAGGTTTTAGCATGCTTACATGAAAAACAGGATATATTTTAAGCTTCTGAGGAGTCGGCTTGTACGACACCTTACCGACTTGTTTAAGGACTGGAAATGGCCCTTCATACTTCCGAACTAACCCCTTATGAACCTTCCGTAGAGATTTGAATTGTTGGGGTAATAGTTTAACCAGGACCAAATCTCCTTCCTGAAACTCCACCATCCTCCTCTTCTTGTCAACCCATTTCTTCATCTTTTTAGACGCCTTGTTCAAATAGGCTCGGGCCAACTCAGCTTGTTCATGCCATGCCTTGGCAAATTTGAAGGTGGCAGGACTTTTCCCTTCATAACTCGTGGCCAAGGCATGAGGAGTCATGGGTTGTTGTCCTATGACGATCTCAAATGGACTCTTCGAGGTAGACTCGCTTCGTTGTAAGTTATAAGAGAATTGGGCTACATCCAACAACTTCGCCCAATCATGTTGGTTGGCACTAACAAAGTGCCTAAGATATAACTCCAGCAACGCGTTGGCACGCTCTGTTTGTCCGTCACTTTGGGGGTGAAAGCTTGTGGAGAAATTCAAGTCTGATCCCAACAACTTGAATAGTTCCGTCCAAAACTTGCCAGTAAATCGTGGGTCTCGATCACTCACGATATTAGACAGGATTCCCCAATGCTTCACAACATTCTTGAGGAACAACCGTGCTGTCTCATCTGCCGTGCAGTCCGTTGAGGCAGGTATGAATGTTACGTATTTGCTGAAGCGGTCAATGACGACAATGATGCTGCCAAAGCCTTCAGATTTTGGCAAGCAAGTGATGAAGTCCATAGAGACGCTTTCCCATGGTCTCTCTGGTTCTAGCAAAACTCCAGGTGCATGCTGCTTTGTCTTGCCCTTTTGACTCAGCACATCAGCCACCACGCTTCCACTTCGCGACTCTGATCTTTCCACCTGATCAGGGCTCATTGTTGGTGGTCTTGTGTCGAGCTCCAACTCGACTTCATGGTCCACCTCCCTCCTTGGAGGTAACCGTTTGGGCGAGGCCTCATGCATCACCCCATGGGACTCTTCTAGGACAGCTTGCACTTCCGTGGGCAAGCTTGGCTTTGGTGACGCCTCAAACATCACCTCATGGACCTTATCTGAAACAACTTGCACTTCCGTCGGCAAGCTTGGCTTTGATGACTCCTCCTCGTTGTACTCTTTTGAGATGGTCAGGTAACTCTCTTCGTCCCTCTTCAATCCTCTTTTGAATTGAAGTGCCGAGAGAGCTTGGGTTGTGCGTTTGGTGGTCCTGTCCGTCGGTACCACGCAAGCCTTCGAACCATCCATAATACACAGAGTTTGAGCATGGCATCAAGAAAGCTCTAACCTGATCCAGGAACTCCATGCCGAATACTATCGAGTAGTCGTCCATAGGCGCCACTGACAAGTCCACTTGGCCAGTCCAAGCACCAAGACTGACCTTAACTCCACAAGCCACTCCATGCAATGGTAGTGCTGCTGAGTTAACTGCTTTGAGAGATCCCCCTCCACGAACTACCTTAAGGCCGAGTCTTTTTGCTTCTTCCACTGAAACAAAATTATGAGATGCACCTGTGTCCACCAAAGCTTTGGCGACCTTCCCGTTGATGGCTGCATCCACATACATTAAGCCTTTAAGGGTCTTCGGGGCACTCTGCAATGCACCAAGTAGGCACAAAGAACCCATCTTTGCACCTTCGTCCGACTCGCCTCCATCCTGCTCATGAGTGGAAGCAAATAAGGCACTCAAGGCCTTCCTCTTCGGACATTCACGTGCCCAATGCGGTCCGTCGCAAATGAAGCACGTCACACAGGGCTTTGAGGCACTCCGATCCTCCTTCTCTTTCCCCTTATCTCGTGGCTTGAATGAGGAGTGGTTCTTAGGTCCCTGACTTTTACCATGGCTTCCCACACTCTTTCCTCCAACAAACTTCTTATCTGTGGCTTTGGAGCTCTCTTTGTTTGTGGAGTAATCAATAAAGCTTTCTGCAGTCGCAATGGCCGAAGACAAGTCTTGGACACCACGTCGCTTGAGCTCAAGGTTAGCCCACGATTGAAGCCCATCCATGAACAAGAATAGGGCATCCTTGTCAGATGTGTCAGGAACTTCAAGCGGGGTTGTGAACTCTTTCACGTAGTCCCTTATACTACCCGTTTGCTTTAACCGTCGCAATCGTCCTCTAGCTTCCTCTTCACATTTACGGGAAGAATCGCATTTTGAACTCCTCAAGTCATCAAAGGTATCAATTATGCAAACCCTCGTTGCACATCTCCACGCCTCTCCGTCTCCACCACAACATCGCGGTGTCTGATAAATACATGGCCGCACTTCGGATCTTCTGGCATGGTCCGTTATGCCGGTAGCCTCAAAGTATTATTCCAACCCCCATAAGAAGTTCTCAACTTCCTGGCGTTCCTAACGCCATCAAGGTCTTGGGCTTGGGAACATCTACCCTCTTAGCCTCAATGACGGTGGTTGTGCTAGTTCCGCGCCATACCGCTTACATGTAGCTAGATCGCCACTCATGTCCTCCATTCTAAGCAAAACATTAGCAAGTTCTCTTTGGACAAGATCCCTTACCTTGGCAAGTTCGGGTTTAGCCCATCAATCTCTTGCCTTAGTCCACCATCTAGCTCGTTGAGGACATCTTAACGCCGTGCGTGGATCTCCACATCCTCGGCCTCAAGCCATTGCAACGCTCCTCAAGTTGTCCACCCGGGCCGAGCAGCTCCCTGGCCGTCCTGCGCACTTCTCACTCGTGCTTCCAAGCTAGAAAGCATGTCTTTCGACTTAGCTCGAGATTCCTTCGATGGTTTCCGACCTTCCTCACGTCCACGTTCCATAGGTGGAACATCAACGCTTGGTGTAGATGGAGCAACATTCTTCATTATGCCAAGAGTAAGATTTCTTCAACCGAATGCTCTGATACCAACTGTCACGACCTTAAACTTTCAATAGCGATCGTGCGGCACTTAGCACGTTCCGTTGCACTAAGCCTGCCTTTCCCGAACGAATTCTCCAAAGAGATTAGAAAGAGAGTTTGCAAAGAATGCTTTGTATTGCTCTAGAGAGAGTTTATGTTACAATTTCCCAAGATTTTCCAAGATTGTTAGGAATTCCCAAGTTGAATGCAAATGAAGACCAAGTGGTCTATTTATAGTGTGGCTCTAAGCTTAAGAGCATGCCACCACTTTCTAGAGTCTTCCTAGTCTAGAATGTACAAGGGTGTTCTAGATTTATGTACAATGTGCCACAAGGGTCTAGGACCTTCTAGCCAACTCTAGAGTCTTCTAGGTTTGTCTAGTTCCTTCATGCACGTTCCGGGATGTTCCGCAAGCTTCCAGCGGCTTCTACATCCTTCCCGAACCATCCGGCACGTTCTAGAATATTCCAGTCCATTCTAGCACTCTCCAGCGTGCTCTAGAACATTCTAGGGTCTTCAAGCTTGAGTTGAGTCCATCCAACTCTAGCTCTTTCTAGACATCTCTAGGCCACTCTAGAACCTTCTCATGTAGAAAAGTCTAAGTCCTTTAGGCAAGCACCATTTGTTTTGGATTTTCGCGGGACATTCTGAGCGGGACGTGACATATTGCTATGTTGATTGTGGAGGATGATTCCAACCCAACTTATAAGACTAATGATCTAGGATCTATACTGTCACCCAGAAATTCGTCATTAGTTTTGAGCCTTATTTCTTTAATTGAATTTCGATGTGAACTTAAGTCTGAATACACAACACCTAATCCATAACTTATGGGCAGGCATCGAGACATGCTTCTTACAACTGAGGGATTTCCTGTACATTTGATTAATCTGTTATCATAGATGATACTAACCGCTACCCCATTTGCGTTAATTGGGACCAATATTGAATAATGCAGTGATATATCATCATCGAAAGATTCCATATCTACTGGAATAGATGTAACTTTGATAGAAAAAATAGTATCCCAAATGCTTCAAGCAAAACAGCTGCCTATTATATTAAGGAACAAAAACTCATCCAACAATTTTGAGAATCATGTAATGGTAATGCTACATGAATTGATTATCTGGAAAACAGAACTGAAAACAAATGAATAGTGGATGGGTCATGGGTGGCAAAGGAAGAAATACAGACTTAGTTACATTGATGGCTAGTGGTAAATGAAAAATAGATCCACAAGAGATTGATAAAACATGTAAGAACAAAATGGACCAAATGGCCTTTACCCCCACCCCCAAAAACAAAAAAGAAAAAAAAAAGACCAATGGTAGAGATGTTCAATATTTTCTTTGAGTATGGTACAAAGAAGCGACCAATCAGGGTGGATTTACACGTAAAATGAGCTGAATTTAAAAAATTGATCATACTTGCAAGAGGCGTCTATCAAAATGATTGCAGTGTAAACAGAAAGAATAAAATAAGAAATCCAAAGCAAGTCTGAGATGCACAGTGATGATAAGATAGTGATGTGTTTAACGTCTTGTTATTATGGGTCTCTTTCGTTGATTTTGGAGTAGAATAATTACCTAGTCCAGCAGCAATGGCAGGTGGCACAGAGGTAGAGTTGTGTTTTCTTGGAAGATCATCGTAATCATCAACATCATAACCTGCGTTACAGCCCAGAAGGTTATTTATTCACTCACACAGAGACACACATGAACAAGAAAGATGTGCGTTGTGAAAGCAACACCTACAGTCGAACTTTTTCCAGCCCAATATGTGTCTTTCTCGGTCAAATATAACACGGTATCCAGTCATAAAGTTTTCTGTAGAAAAGTTAACAGCTGTTATCTATACAAAACAAGGTCAACCAAGTAATATAAGAGCTTAATATGGCAAGCATTGTTCAGATAAATCTTAAATGTAAAAATAACCCCTGATATGTTCTTCACCAAAGTATGCAATTATTCCATATACATGCTGCCCTTTTAATTGTTATCTATACAAAATGATGAATTGAGACTCACGTCCAATGATGTTGAGTTCCACACTCTTGACAACTGCCAGGCAATATACAAGTTCACTCTGCAAATTATTCACAGGATTAATACATAGACAAATTTCTAGATATAAACAAATTAGAAAATTCTAATTTGCAGCTTTTATATCTTACATCCTCACACCATCATGAATGTTGGGTGGTTATCAAAATTATTATATTTTTAAAAATAAATTTAATGGTTGAGACTGACTCAAGTAAATCTAAAGATCCAAAGTCTTAGTGTGTAAAGTTACAAAGGATGTAAGTAAGAATGACCTAAGCAATGAGAAAAAAGAATGGAAAAAAACAAAAACAAAAACAAAATAATAACACAGTACCCGTGTAGAAATGACAATAATAGGATCATAGACAGGAAATTGGCTTCCACTTTTCATGGTTAAACTCAAGCTGGGTATCAAACTAGTGTTTTCATCTGAACTGTCCATAGAAGAAAAATGAAAGAGATGTTTAAGATTTACTGGTAGAAAATAACAAGAGTAGGGTTTAAAAATGAAACATAACCTCATGTCGTAGCAATATTCAAACGGGATCCGCGAGTCAGGTGGACGGCGTCTATCCTGAACCTGTAAATGGAACTGCAGGGAATATAAATCAATATATTCAAGCAATTTCTTAATAGGATGTACACTTATATCATTTTTAAAAAAGGAGAAAGGCAGTTTCATAGTTAAGTTCTTACACTCACTGAAAGTCTGGTATAGATTGGGTCAACCAGGTACGTGAAAGAGGTTCCAAAGTCAAAAAGAGCAGTGAAATCCAGATCCAATAGAGTTGTGCCAACTCGAGATTGAGTAACTGTTATGTTATATGTTGGACTGCAAGATGTAACCACACAGAGGAAATAATGAAGTAATTAAAGCCTTATTTCTTAGCCGTCGTATTTTTCCGACTTCATAAAAATCAGAAACAAGTAAGCACAAAATTACCACTTACTGTGTTGGGTCCAAATTAAATGGGGTCTCTTTTTGATCTGGACTGCCTTTGTCACCAAAATTGATACGTCCAATCCCATCATGTCCAAAACACATGGAGAAAGAATCCGCCGTAAAACCTTCCCTGGATAAGATGCTAGGCACTGATATTTTCTCCATACCGAGCCCAAACAAACCATTTGGTGCTGCAACATCCAGGAATGAGCCGCTTTGAACTTGTCCACAACTGCACAAATTATCTTGCATTATCATCAGAATTCATTGACATTAGAAGAAGGAAGAGCCAAATACGATATTTATATCAAGTAAACCTAATTATAGCATAACTCACCCAAAAGTGATGTATGCTTCAACCAGTTCTTGATAAGAATCTTTCGCGGTTAAATGCAGGACATCCTCCATCAATATCCCAGAAGTTGAAGTCTCAGCTGAGACATAGGACACCATGTAAGGGCAATTGCTGAATGTTCCAAGGCATCCATTACGGTTTGTACACAAACTGTTACTGCAGGTAACTTTTTTGCTTGTTGATGATCCTTTAGGGTCATAAATACCAAGTTGAAAGTCCTGCCACAATATACCGTACCTATTGACAATTAATTCAGGGAAAGAAAATCGAACTTAAGACATAAACATCAATGTATTTGCTAGTGTAGAAACATTCAAAAACATGCATCAGAGTATTGTGTATTTGGTAAGGCAATGTCATAAGACTTCTAAACAGTCCCTATCAACAGCCTATAATTTTATCCTCCGCAAAGAAAACGATAGTATTATCAAAACAATGGTTGTATTTAAATGTAGATTTTGGTTCTCCAATTACACAGTAGGAATTAACATAGGATAATATATAACACTAAATAGTCCAACACGTATACCAAATTATAAACGAACATTAGAGTTGAATAAGAAACAGCTCAATTAAACCCAACAAGAAAGGGAAAACACTTTTAAAAAATTCAGTGACATGAAGAAACAACCACCCCATATCACAATTTTCACAAAGACGCTTGCAATTGTCTTACAGGCCCAACTACAAAATTATATCCTCTTTGGAGTAAAAACTCGACCAGGCTGAAAGAAACAAACCAAGATCACCAAAACACTAACATGCTGATATATTTAAAACAAAAATAGTCCAACTATCTATTCCGCTGATGCAATGGCTGAACAAACATATAGAAGAGACTAAAAAAGGAAAACGAAAATGAGGACAGAGCATACAACGTCAAAAGTCGTTCCATCATCAGGCGCGCATCGAGTACAATCACAGGGAACCCAGAAAAGGTCACTTCCTGTATCCAACGCCACCATGAAATTCATTCCTGGAGTACCCAACTTCACAGTTGCGTAATGCAGACTACAAAAATTCTCCAAATCAAGAAAACCAAAATGATAAAATTAATAAATAAAAAAGGAGAAAAAGCAATTTCAAAATTAGAAATAAATGTCAAAAATAATTTAGAAGAGACTAATGTTAATTAGGAAACCAAAGAGACATACAATCCCAACGAGCTGATCTTAAAGGTGGAGTTCCCATCTGCGAAAGTGAGTGGTGTTTCGCTTTGAGAGAGTTTACGACCACGAAGAAAGCGATCTCGGTCGGCCAATTCAGCGTAATACTCGTAGCTTCCCTTCTCTGGAAATTTTCCGGACGGAGAAAGTTTTCCGGTAGCTTCAGACCACTTCTTGACCGGTTCTGAAAAGTGATGGTGCATCTTGAAGCTGAAGATGCGGCCATGGCAGCTCCGGAGGTCCCACAAAATTAGAAAGATTAGAACGACGAATCGGTAGAGAGATCGCATTCTCTCTTAATTACAGTCTGAATCGAAATACAATGAAAAATCGCATTGGAATAGTAGAGATCCCGGAATCAAAACCCTAGATCTTGGATGTGTTTGTCGATCTTGAAGCACTGACAGTACGAGTATTACTGTACTATGGATTTGGGTAGTTGGGTTGTAGATTGGGTCCCACTTCGCCTTCTCCGTTAGGTTTTAAAAGTGCTCATCAATACAAAATACAAATAATGTAAAATATTAATATAATTTAATCTTTAATTTTTTTAAATTTACTAAATTTTATTTTAAATTAATTTAATATCAATATATTTAAAAATTAATAACTAAATTATAAATTTCATCAAAATTAAATTATATATTTTTTAATAATTTAAGAATCAAATGAATTAAAAAATAAAATTTTATCATAATCCATTATAATTTTGTAAAAATTAATTTAATAAAATTTTAAATTTATCAAATTTAAAAAATTATAATATTTTTAAATAAAATATAGATAAAATAAATATATAAATTTAATTAAAATAAATTATAGTAAAATAATAATTGATATGATAAATAATTATTAGTTAATATAATAAAATATAATTTTTTTTAAGAGTAAGTTTTGGTTTTCTTAAGTACATTATGTTATCAAAATATAAGTATTTTTTTTTCTCTCTTTTATCTCGTTTTCATATGTATTGGCATGAACAAATTAAGTTGATATAAGACCCATAAATAATTCAACTAAGCACAAGACATAAACGAGTCCTAAATGGAAGCATTTTTCCTTAAAGGGTTGGTTTTTGATTATAATAAATCATTGTATTAATATAAATTAAAAAATACTTATAAATAAATAAAAATAAAATAATGATTTTTCGTAGATATTTTAACCCAAATCGAATTGGTCAGAATCTTTCATCTTAATTTGATAAAAAAAAAAACGCCAGCAAAATATATAAAAAGACAAGAAAGTATGGAGATTGAGGAAAACCTAGGCCTGTGTGGGAGAGGGGTCAAATCATCACCACTGAATTAAAGTTGAAAGATAGATATGGTGAGAAAGAGTGCTGTCAACTTCAACTTTGAAATTATCATTGTACGGATCCTCATCTTTTTCAACCTACTTGCTAGCCATCCAATATTGAAATTAAGGTTAAAGTAAAATTTCCAAAATTTCCAAAAACCAGCAATATTAGTATCTCTTCAATTTTCTGTTCAAGTCTATTACTGATCTAATTAGTTGTATTAATTACAAGTTAAAGAATATTCATCATTTGACTTGTTCTGGAACTCTGGATTTATTCACCATTTGCAGGTTTCGAGAACTATTAATTGGTGATGTATATCTAAACAAGGCATAATTTAACTGGGAGCATGCAGCCTTTTAATTATATGCCAAGTTAATTTAGACTACTTGAACGTTTTAAGAGACCAAGTTTGAGCTCTGAGCCATCAATTATTGTTCACGAACTTCAACCACTTAATCAATTAATTAAGGTGTTAATTAGGGAACACCTTAGCAATCAGGAAGCAGTTGATATAAGTGTAAGATAATTTGTTTTGTTTCTTCATCCATATTCTTGTTTTGTTTACATCATGTATTTAAATTATGTATATAATACGTAAAGTTATAACTTTGTTATTTTATGAACGACATATCATTGTAATTTTAAAATGTCGTATAAACGATTAAATATTTTTATTAAAATAATTTATTAAAAGATGTTTTAATAATCAAAATAATAAATTAAAATTTTTCTCTCCACCTTAATAATTAAATGAATGTTTGCCCAAATATACACGCTACAAACTGATGGTATACTATTTCTTTGTATAATATTATTAATTGGATTGATTGTGCTGCTCTCATTTTCATTTTGTTTAGTAGCTTAATAGGTTCAGTACTAGAAGTATCATCCCAGTCATGTAATTAGGGTTTGTTTGTTTATACTTTTTGGGATCATATTATTAAAGCGCTTTTTTACTGAACATGAAAACCTTTGCTATAATTGTTTTTACGGTTCTTAAAACACATTAGGAAGAAGTTATGTGCTTCTTCTTGTGAGTATGTTCTCCTTAAATCACTTTTGACGACTAAAATTAGTTATAACAGATCGAACCACAAGCTTTTGACTAAAATTAGTTCTAACAGAACCACAAGCATACAGCCTAGTTAGTATACATCAGTCTGTATCACTCTTTTGTATGTATCTTATTATGGATTCTTCTTTAGCTTTTAACAAAGGTGTGAATGAAACTCAAATCTTTTTACAATTTCATCCATACACTTCAGTGATTCAATTTCATACCTCATTGTCTTTAATTGTAGATGTGCTTGATAATAATATGACTTTACACATTTTAATTGCAAATAGTTGACAATTATTGACTATAATATGAAGTAGTAAATTTATTAACATTTATGAGTTGAGATGAATAATCACTCACATTTAAATCCATAAATGAATTCAACCATGAACAATAAGAAAATTGTCTCAAACTTCTGTCCGTTTGTAGGGTAGCGCATGGAGGCTTGCGAAAGCTTCATTGTATTTTCAGGATGACATAACTATTATTATTATATTTTGATGATTGTATGAAATTAGAATCATCAGTGTATTTTTTATTTAATATTTACTCATTTAATTTAATAAGTAGTATTTTTAGGATTACAAATATTAAAATATGAATTTTTTAATGAAAATGAGTGAAAATATAATTTTTGAAAATTTTAATATATGATCAATCAAAAACTGTCACGTAGATGTCATGCAATCGGAAAAGGCGAATCACACAATGCCATGTGTTTCTAGTGATGCAACACCATGCCACGTGTCAACATGACATTCATTTCGAATTCGATGCTTGGTCAACGTTCTCGTCACATGGTTTCATCTGATTCGTCAATTCATTCCACCCGTGTGCCACGTCATCCATAATAACAAATCATGTTATGTCATGTGGCACTGACTCAGAGTACGTTGATCGAGACTAGTCCTCCCATCACACGTCGTGCTCTAATTTTCTTAATAAACCCCGTGTGTCACGTGCCACACTCCTATTGACTCGTGCTGTTAATTTTTCTCTTTTTCATCTCAGCTATTGATTTGAAGCTGATATGACATCCAAATTTCACCTAAGTTATATTTAACCTTTAATTACTCCATACATCCTAATGAGCTGAAATTAACATAATTTTTATCAATTTTTGAAGCCAAGACAAAAAAAATATAAAAAAATTCAAAAGGAAATACCATTTTGATGGAGATTTAAGAAGAGATTAATTGTATTTCTTCTTCTCATTTCTTTATCAATTTTTATGTCTTTTTTTTTTTAAAATATAAGCTTTATGAACAAAATTATGTCTAGTTAATTTATTAATCTAGGGTTTTTATGAATCCAATTTTCAACATGTGATAATCTCTTATTTTACCCCAATTATGATTTTAATTTAATTATATTATTTAATCTAATTTTTATGCTATTAATTGTTTAGTTAAAAATTAACCTAACTATAGAGGCAATTAAATAGATTTAAGAGAATTATTTAATAGTTTGTCTTGATTAAATAACATGCATAGTTTCTAGGCAGAGATGTATGATTCTTATGTATGTGATCCATAGTTAATGAATTTAATGAGTAGTATGCAAATTAATTGACATGAGAGTATAATTAGGCTAATTACTATATGTTGTGTAGTTTACTTGAAAGATGAATACATGATAGGTTAAATTCAATTGATTATGTAATTAATTGATAATTATATTGGTGGAATTTTTGTGATTCACATTATTAAAAAATTGAGATATTAAGAATTCTTAAATATGTTTTCATGTATTTTCTTAATTATCAAATCTGATTTAATTAATTATTGTTATTTATTTTTAGTTCTTTTAATTTTTCTTTCTTAAAATACAAAAATACAAAAAAAAAAAAATTTTAAAATTAGTTTCTAATAATATAATCTCCATAAAAACGAAAGTTTCTTATCATTATATTCACTACTACAAAATGTGGCATTTAAGTCGATATGTAAAGTCGATTTTTGGAAAAAACTAATTTATAATGAATTTAAAGTCGGTTCGATGTAGAACTAACACTACACATAGCGTCGGTTGACGTGTTGAATAGACGCTACACGTGGACGTAGTGTTGGTTCTACGTGTCAATCGACGCTAACACATGTGGATAGTGTTGGTTGACACGTAGAACCAACGCTATGTTCACGTGTAGATCGATTTGACACGTCAACCGATGCTAACACACGTCAATTTTTCCTTTTCTCTTCTTTCTTCCCCCATCAGACACAATTTTTAATTTACAACGCTGTAAACAACACCCAAAAACCCAAAACCAAGTTTCACTTCCTCCACTCTTTTTCATTTTTCGGCCACCTACGACCACCAATTCCAACACCGTTTAGTGGGTTTTCTTCCTCTCTAAATTATCTTTCAGATCCCCTATTTTTTTGAACGAAATACTTAAATACTTAAATACTTTATTTCCATTTTCTCACTTACAAAACACCATTTTTTTCTTCATTTCCTTCATTTTGTCACTTCATTTACTCTTGTAAGTATTTCTATTAATCCTATGCACTTATTATTCACTTTGCATTATTTTTTGTATATTATGTGTATATATTTTTGTATTATGTATGCTATTATTTTTATTATATAGATTTTGTAATAAGATAAATATATATATATATATATATATATATATATATATATATATATATGACTCTGATTTAAGGTTGGTGTTTAATTAATTAATTTATGTTAAATAAAATGAGAAAGACGTGATTCAACAGTATGATGCTCATTAAAATATCTGTGGTTTGAAGTAGCGTAGTTATTTAAAAAAATCTTAATAATCACAAAATTATTATATAAATTTATATGTCATTGATTACAGGTTCTTAAGTAGAGTAGAAAATGAGTAAAATATGTAAAAAAAAATTAAAGTCGATTCACGCGTTGAACTGACTTTAAATTTTAAGTCTTTTCATAATGCCCGTTTTTGTAGTAGTGATTACTTGTTACGATACGTATACCTACGTATTCATTGCACACAATTCATGTGTCGATCAAGCTTTTGGCGCCATTGCCAAGGATTATAAGTATTAGAAATTAATTTTTAATTTTATTTTATTTTTCTGAATTTATTTTTTCTTTATTTTAATTTTTCTTTATTTAGTTTTTTTAGTTATTTATTTATTTATAATAATTTTAATTAATTTATTTAATTATCTATTTTTAATTGTTATTTATTTTAAACTTGGACATCTCCTTTAATACTATTAGAAACACATTTGAGTTTATTGCATGAGCAGAGTTCATAAGGGAGAAATTTTTTCTTTAGATCCCAAAATTGAGCGTACTTTGAGATCAATAAGAAAACAACAAGATGTTACCCAAGTGGAAGATATGGCTAATCTATTAGAAATAAACAATAATGAGTTAAATTTGATTAACCAGATACCTTTAATAGATGATAGGGATAGAACTATGAATGAATATGTAATACCTACATTGGAAAGGTTGAATTCAAGTATTACAAGGTCAAACATTCAAGCTAATAAGTTTGAACTAAAGTTGGTGATGTTTCAAATGCTATAAAAAATTGGATAATTCATTAGATTTCCAATAGATGATCCTCATCTACATCTCAATTTTTTTTATTAAAGTTTGATATTCATTTAAATTTAGTGGTGTGATGGAATAGGCATTTAAGCTTAGATTATTCCCTTACTCTTTGTGAGACCATGCTTGAGCTTGGATAAGCTTTTCCACTTGATTCCATTACAACTTGGAACGATTTGGTGGAGAAATTATTAATAAAATATTTCTCCCCAACAAAGAATTCCAAGCTTAGAAATGATATTACCTCCTACCAACAATATGAAGAAGAATCTTTATACAAAACATGGGAAAGATTCAAAGAATTACTAAGGAAGTGTCCCTACTATAATATCCCTCATTGGATTCAAAAAGAGACTTTTTACAATGGTCTAAATGCTCAAACAAGAACCATTGTTGATGCATTCACTAATAGAGCTTTGTTAACCAAATCTTATAATCAAGCTTACGATTTACTTGAGAAAATAATTAGCGATAATTATCAATGTCCAATGGACAAAATAACAGCCATAAGAAGAATAATCAAAGTACATGAGATAAGTGATATCACGGCACCTACAATTGAAGTGTTATACTTAGTTAGTATTTTAAAGGTTTAAAACTCACAAGCGAGCATAAACCAGGTCCAAGATTCAGGGGTGTCTTGTGTGTTTTGTGGTAGAGCTCATTTGTTTGATAATTTTCCAAATAATCCTAAATTAGAATTCTATATGGGTAATTTGAACCAAAACAATAATCCATACTCAAGCACCATATAACCTAAGATAGAGACAATATCTTAATTTTTCTTGGAATAACAACAATTAAGGTGGTAATCAATTCAACCGTCAATCATTTCCACCACTTGGTTTTTAACAACCACATCAATCATAAGCCTAAGAGAAGAAGCCACCTATTAAGGACAATACAAATTCTTTAATGGGAATGATGAAAGACTTCATCCAATTAGTAAATACAAAAGTGTCCATTTAAAAGGCTTCAATTCAAAATTTAGAGACTCAAATAGGAAAACTTGCCCAGGCTATAATCCAAAGACCTCAAGGTAACTTTCAAAGTGACACAATTGTAAACCCAAGAAAAAAAAGGTAAGGAGCATTGCAACGTCACAACCTTGAGGAGTGGTAAAACTCTAAAGGAGAAAGATGAGGCTCAAAGGGATGAGGAGGACTATGAGACCAAAAAGGATAAGGAGGAACCAAAAATTAACGAGGATGAGGAGGAATTATTGTATAAAGAGAGCTATGGACTAGTGGATAAAGAGAGTAATGGAAAGAAAATAATTTATCCAAAGAAAAACAACCTTTATAAACCCACTATTCTTTTCCTTCAAATACTATAAATGTAAAAGTCAGATACACATTTTTCAAAATTCTTAGAAATCTTCAAGAAACTACACATAAACATATCATTTGTAGATGCACTTGAACAAACTCATTCTTATGCCAAATTTCCAAAATATATCCTATCAAAGAAAATGAGGCTTAGAGATAATGAAACAATAACTTTGACTGAAGGTTGTACTACTATCCTTGCTAGAAAACTACCCCAGAAATTGAAAGATCCAGATAGTTTTGACATCCCTTTCACTATTGGGAACATCCAATTTGAGAAAGTATTGTGTCACTTGGGTTCCAACATTAACCTTATGCCATTATCGATTTTCAAAAGATTGAAAGTTGGTAAAGCCAAATCCATTTCAGTAACATTACAAATTACAGATAGAGCAATTAAGAGACTTTGGGATATGGTAAAAGATATGCTAGTAAAAATAGACAAGTTCATCTTTTCGACAGATTTCATTGTATTAGACATGGAAGACGATCGTAAAATTCCTATTATACTTATTTATCAATTCTTAGCAATCGAAAAAGCACTCATTGATGTATAAAAGGGTGAGCTTACAATGAGAGTGTAAGATGAACAAGTAATATTTAAAGTTTTTAAAGCATTTGAACCCCTTAATATTGATAATGCTAATCAATATTTTAAGATAAATGTTACTGATTGTGAGGATAACTTAAAAGAATATATTGAGTTTCTTACACTTAAAATTGTTACACATGATGCTTTGAACAAGAATATAAACTCACCAGGAAATAACTCAACCTATTGTAAATTTGAAAGTATGGAATCAAAGGTTGATAATGTGAATTGTGTGAACTTTTTGGAGGATACGCCTCTTATGTGCGTATCAAATGTGTTTGTGGAATGTTTTGAGATAGAATCTAAGCTTAAACCATCTATTGAAGGGGAACCAAATTTAGACCTCACACATTTACCCTACCATCCCTAATCAAGTATGCAAGTAGAAAAGTCCAATAGAGAGGTGAAAAATATGTTTAAAATACACAAATTGGATGAGCTACGGTGGAATGCATATAATAATGCTAAACAGTACAAAAAGAAAAAAATGGCATGATAAGATAATTGAGTACCATGTACCATGTTTTTAAGCTGAAACATAAAGTATTATTGAAAAAATCAAGACTTAAAACTATTTCTCGGCAAACTCAAAAGTAAATAGACAGAGAGGGATGTATCATAAGACTTGATATGACTATCTAGTCAAAGATGTTAAACGTGACGCTAGTTGGGAGGCAACCCAACGTTATTTTATTATATTTTTATTGTTTTTGTTTTATAGGTGAATAAATATGGAGAGCAATGACAACAAGATTGAGCAATTTCAACGACGGATGTGTTCCAAAGTTAAGGGAGTTTTCTTTCCTTTTATTTTTTCATATTTATATATGTACATTAGGGATAATGTGCAATTTAAGTTTAAGGGAGGAAAATTTATTCTCTACTTTAGTGTTTAGTATACATTTTTAATTAATAGGGATTTTTTATTTTTAGGATTTTTTTTAATCATGATTTGAATAGAAATTGATAAATATATGAAAACTAAATGCATGCATGCTTGATATGAAACATATGAACTAAATGCATACATGCTCGTTAAGATACTTACACGAATCATGTGATATGCTTATTAGTTTTGATTAGATTGATTCAAATTTTTATGCAATGTTCATGATTGATTTTGGTGCTCTTATTGAGAGAGAATTTGTGATAAGTTATGCAAGTTGATGAAATCTATCATATTTTAGAATCTATTTGATCATCCCTTGAGGTAAAATTTTGAATAGTATTTAACAAAAGAGACGATTTATGTCTTATTTAGATCGATTGAGTCTTTTAACCTAACCATTATTAATATCTTTAGTCACTCATTTGAGTCTAATAAAGAGCCTTTTATATCTTTAAGTCATATTTTATGCCTAACTAATAAATATTACTTTTACCCTTGCACCTTGATCTTGAATGAAAAGAAAAGAAAAAAATGCAATTATGTGTTATATTATAGAGTGAGGTGAAATGTAATGCACCCTGTAAAAAAGAGAGAAAGAAAAAAAAAAGAAAAAACTCACAATACAATTATCTCTCTAGAGAAAAAGAAAAATAAATTGAAAATAAATTTAGGGGGTTGTGAAATTATAAAAAAAGATGTGGAATAAAAGAATATGAAAAGAATGATAAGAGATGGTGTACTAAAATATCAAGTTAAAGCTCAATTGAAGTTAAAAAGTGTATGATGAATAAAAAAAAAGTTAAGGTATAGAAAGAGCTTAAATGTCTTCATTTATCGACCTCCACCTAAGCCTTACATTACAAGCATGTAAAGTCTTTATTGATCTTTAGCTAAGCGTATATTTATATTAGTAGAGAGGGATGTGAAAAATAGACTTATGAGACTTGTTTTAAGATTGAATTGATTATCATGCTTATATATGTTGATTTCATCAATGCATTGAATGATATTATGAAAAACACACACGGATAAATTTGTCAAAAATCTTACATATCCTTGTATTGATGGAGAGTTGATAAATGAATATATAAATCTCCTTGTCATAGAACTGCATGACTTTTAAGGGGCATAATTTTTGCTAAAAATACATGTATTAATTTATATATATGAATATATTGTTCATAACATTTATTTAGTTGGACTTGGTTTTACTTGAGGACAAACAAAGAGTTAAGTTTGGGGGTATGATGACTCTATGAAAGTAGAGTCATTGGTGTATTTTTTACTTAATATTTGCTCGTTTTATTCAATAAGTAGTATTTTTTGGGTTAACAATATTAAAATATGAACTTTCTAGTGAAAATGGGTGAAAATATAATTTTTGAGATTTTTTTGGATTTTTTATGAATTTTTAACGTAAGACTAATCAAAAACTACCACATGGATGCCATACAAGCATTGGAGCTAACAGAGCAAGTCACGTGGATGCCATACAAGCATTGGAGCTAACATAGCAAGCCACGTGGATGCCACGTAATTGGAGAAGGTGAATCATGCAACACTATGCCATGTGTCAATGCTCTGGCCACTCGACTTTACCTGATTCTTTAATTCATTCCACTAGTACACTGCGCCATCTGTAACCACGAATCATGTTGTACCATGTGGCACTAACTCAGCTTGCATTGACCAAGGAATAAGCACTCACATTTAAATTCATAAATGAATTCAACCATGAATAATAAGAAAATTGTCTCAACTTCTGTCCGTTTGTAGGGTAACGTATAGAGGCTTGTGAAAGCTTCCTTGCATGAAGCAACAAAGAAAAGAAAAATGAGGTATTCTAATTTGAAGAAAATAGATCGAGGTGTTTGTCGGTATTTCCACGATGACATAACGATTATTATTATATTTTGATGACTCTATAAAAATAGAGTTATTAATGCATTTTTTTTACTTAATATTTGCTCATTTTATTCAATAAATAATATTTTTAGAATTTAAAATATTAAAACTTTCTACTGAAAGGGATGAAAATATAATTTTTGAAAATATTTGGGATTTTTTATGAATTTTTAACCCAAGATCAATCAGAAGCTACGATATGGATGTCACACAAGTAGTGAAGTAGACAGAGCAAGCCATGTGGATGCCATGACTCAGAGAAGGTGAATCATGCAACGTTGTGTATTCCTAGTGACACAACGCCATAGCATGTGTCAACACGTCGTTCGTTCTGAGTTAAGCACTTGGTTAATGCTTTTTCCACACAACTTTATCTTATTCGTCAATTCATTCCACCCTTGCACCATGTCATCCGTAACATTGAATCACGTTGCGCCACATGGTGTTGAATCAGCGTGCATTGACCGAGACCAGTCCTTCCACCATGAGTCACGCTCTGATTTTTCCAATAAACCCTACATGCCACGTGCCACTCCCTTATTGGCTAACGTTGTTCATTTTTCTCTTTTTCATCTCAACCTTTAATTTGAAGTTGATCTAACAGTCTAGATTGTACTTGAGCAATATTTAACCATTTAATTACTCTATAAACCTTAATAAGCCAAAATTAACATAATTTTTATTTGTTTTTCGAGCCAAGAAGAGAGAAAAATACATAAAAATTCAAAAAGAGATACAATTTCGGTGGATATTCAAGAGGAGATTGGTATTACATTTCAAGAGATTGATTGTATTTCTTCTTCTCATTTCTTTGTCCATTTTTATGTCTTTTTTTATGAAAAATATAAGCTTTATGAACAAAATTATGTTTAACTAACTTATTAATCTAGGGTTCTTATGAACCAAATTTTCAATATGTGATAATATATTATTTTATATCAATTATGATTTTAATTTAATTATATTATTTAATTTGATTTTTATGTTATTAATTGTTTGGATAACAATTGATCTATAGAACAATTAAATAGATTTGAGAAAATTATTTAATTATTTGTCTTGATTAAATAACATACATAGTTTATAGGCAGAGATGTATGATTCTTATGTATGTGATCCATAATTGATGAATCTAATAAGTAGTATGTAATTTAATTGACATGAGAGTGTAATTAGGTTAATTACTATATAGTGTGTAATTTACTTGAGAGAGGAATACATGCTAGGTTAGATTTAATTGATCATATAATTAATTAATAATTATATTGGAGGAATTTTAGTGATTTACATGTTTAGAAAATTGGAAAATTAAGTATTCCTAGATATTTTCTCATATATCTTCTTAGTTAATAAATCTAATTTAATTAATTATTATTATTTATTTTTAGTTCTTTTAATTTTTCTTTTTTAAAATATAAAAACACAAAAAAATTTGATTTTTATTTTTTTGTTTTAAAAATTAGTTTATAATAATATAATCTCCGTAAGAATGATATTTTCTTATCATTATATTACTTGTTGCAATACGTATACTTGTATATTCATTACACACAATTCATATGTCAATCATATTTCTTGACTCAAATCTTGTGAGTCAAGCCAGTTCACTAGAGGTCCAAGCTTCTCATTGAGGGGCATGTTAAATTTAATGTAAAAACTCTTGCCCCTACGACATGATTGAAATGAGGTCTTAGTGATGTGGTAAGTTGTTTCCTTATTAGAAGTATGGCGAGCTATTAGTTTTTACTATACAATGTAACATTTAACTTAGGATATGTAAGTCCCTACCTTAATAGTCAACTTGACAAAGTTATGGTATCTTTAGCCAAAAGTCCAAGATTTAATTTCCAACCCCTACTCCCTACTCCCTACACCCAATATAATGAAAAGAGAGATGAAAGAGTTGTATATGAGAACATAATCTTAGATTATATAATGATTATTATGTACAAGATACTATTTGTACTAGTTATAACATAAGCTTTAAGCTCACTAATAGCTTAGTAACAAACTTACTTACTGACTAAGTAATGATAAATACATTCAATCATTGTATACTTTACATAGACAATACACAATACTAAATACACCTTAATAGCCCCATTAAATTGAAAGAGATGGAATCATCATCGGTTTAGATTTTAAAGAAGAAAACTTAACATTTGGTAAAGGTTTTGTAATATCAGCTAGTTGATCTTCAAAAGGTGTGTATTTTACATCAAGTTTTCCTTCCACTACTAAAACTCTAAGGAAATGAAAGTCATTTCCACATGTTTCATTTTAGTATGCATGATAGGATTTGAGGCTAGGTATTTAGTGGTAAAGTTTTTATAATATAGGATAAGTATATGGGCTATTTTTAATTGCAATTTTGAGAGTAATGAATGTAACTACAACACCTTAGTAGAAGCTAGTGCTAATGCCCTATACTCTACCTCTATAGAAGATTTAGCCATAACTTTTTGTTTTTTAGTACTCCATGACATTAAATTGTCTCCAAGTATAGATAATAACAACTAGTGTTACATTTATCATCTGGACAACATGTCCAATCTGAATAAAAAAAATCAATCCTAACACTTTAGACTTTTTCAAGAGAATAACATGAGCTATTGTACCCTTAAGGTACCTTAGCACTTGTTTGACAACTTTCATGTGTTCCTCAGTTGGGGAACACAAAAACTGGCACAACCTATTAACTGAGTTTACAATTTCTGGTCTTGTCATTGTACAATATTGCACATTTCCTATTAAACTCTATAAGTGTAAGGTTTATGAGTGGATTACCAGTATGCCTTGAAAGGATCTTCCCATAAACCATAGGTGTACTAAGGGGTTTGACTGATTCAAGATCTGCCTTATGTATAAGATCTTTAATGTATGTATGTTGTGAAAGATGTAAGCCAACATAAAGGAAAAAATTGGAGATTGATAGGATCTTATAGATCAATGAGTTCCTTTAGATAGGTTGAGTCAATACCGGTTACCACTTTGTCATCTCTATCGACAAGTAAGATAGTAATGCATTGGGGTGTAAAATAAATGAACATAGATGTATCTGCCTGTAAGCTTGTAAAACCCAAACCAACAAAAGTTGATCACAACTTGTGAAACCAGGCTCTAAGGGCTTGTTTTAAATAGAGAGCTTTGTTGAGTTTGAACACTAGATTAGGCTAAGAGGAATCCATAAAACCAAGTGGTTGTTCCATGTAAACCGTCTCCTTAAGATCACCATTAAAGAAGGCATTGTTGACATCAATTTGTTTGATATCCCAATCACAAAAAATAGTCAGAGTTAACACCACTCTTATAGTCTAAGGTTTGACAACTGGAGAAAAGGTTTCCTTGTAATCTATTTCATACTTCTGATGGTACTTTTTAATAACTACCTTTCATTTGTACTTGTCGAGTGAATGATTAGGAAGCAATTTCACCTTATAAACCCATCTTGAACCAATTGTTTTCTTCATAGGTGGAAGGGGAAATAAAGTCCATGCATGATTGGGAAGACATGCTTCATACTCAGTTCTCATAACAACTTCCTACTTTGGGATATCCTTGGCCTTTTTATAGAAAGAAGGTTCAAGAAGTATGACCTTTGTGGTGAATTCATTAGAGATATAAGTAGGTTAGGTTTATGAATGCCTCTATTTACTCTTATAAGCATAGGATGAATTTTTTGTGGTGAAGCAAATTGTAAAGAAGAATTCGAAGGAGCCAAAGACTAAGAAAGAAGAGAGGGTGATGAAGATAAAGAAGGTTGTGTGGATTATGGAATCAAAGAAGACGGTGAAGGTAAAAATGGGGATTCATGAGAATTTAAGGAAGGAAAAGGACCAAATAGAGGTGGATAAGACTAAGATGTTATATGGGTAAAATAGGTGGCACAAAAAAAGAAATAGGCTCAAAGGTGGGTTAGGAACCAAAAATAGGATTGTGAGCATCAAAAGAAAACGATGACTAATTGAAAAGGACATGTCTACTTGTATAAAGACATTTAGAAACAAAGTCATAACACATGTACCCCTAAGAACACACATGTTGTAGACCTAGGAAGTAACTTATGTGTGTTAGATGAACTGAATGCATGTATCCAAAATATTTTTGGGACATGAGCTTGTAACATGAATGCTAAGCCTTTTTCAACTACTATATTTCTTGAATCCACTACATTATTTTATTTTGAGGTGTATGGACAAGTAGCCCTATGATTAAGTCTCAAATGGCCAAGATGAGTATCAAGGAACTTGAATTCACTATAGCATCTATTTGTGCATTCTTCAACTTAGTAGAGAAATTTATTTCCACCATAGTCATAAAAGACTAAAAAAAAGAGCATGTAAGAAAAACATCCACATAAGCCTTCAATCAGAGCATACACATGTGAGATCCCAATGACCATATCAAGAGATCAAATGGATTAAAGGCTCTTACATGTGTAGAATTGAAAGATAGTTTATGAATCTTTATAAGTGGACACACTTTACAAAAAGTTCTATTATTAACAACTATAATAGGTAACATAGGCTATTTTATTAAACTCTCAAGAGTTTTAACAGAGGAATGAGCATGTCGAGCACACCATATATCACATGAAGAAATACCTATCTAAGCTTGAGAGATAAAAGTAACTGGTTTGCTCACCCGATGTACCACCATACCTTCCTTGAAGTGTGTATAATCCATTAGTCACACCTCCTTGAGCCAAAATTTTCCTCATGTGGCCTTCTTAATAGAAAAATCATTAGTAGAGTACTTAATGCTAAGATCAATATCAACACATAATTGATGTACTAATAACATATTAAAAGACACCTTAGGAGTATGTAAGACTTTATGCAATTTCAAAACATGTTTATTTGCTTCAACATAACTAATCCATATATTTTAAATAGGCAACATAGAACTGTTACCTACTATCATTATTTCTTTTCCGGTGTAAGGCACTAAGTTGTTGAGAGTTAAGGAATGACCAATGAAGTGATGTGTTGCTCATGAATCTAACAACCAGTGCACAATTCCAAAGGAATCAGATGAAGGTTCTAGAGTGTTAGCATTAGCTACAAATACACTAGGAGCATGAGAGCCGAACTCGTTAAGCAATAGATTTCAAAGTTGAAAGCATTTTTGTGCTTCATGACCAAGTTTTACACAAACTTGACATTTGATGGAACTTCCTCCATATTGTGGCTTCTTCTTCTTATATGTATTAGACTCATATGAACCAATATAGGAAGACTTATTGTTCTAAAATTGTTGCTCATTTGTTTGCATAAAGTTATGTAAACTCCATTGATTTCTCTGAACCTGAGGTTGTTGTTTCTGTGATACAAAAAAGGATGATGGAGCTTGAGAAACATTAGTTGACATATGTGGCAAATGTGCTTGATACTCAAGCTGAGCTACTTGATGCTAAAGTATACATTCATGCTATAAAGATCATCAAAACAAAGAGCACCTTTATGAAAAGAAAGTTAAGAGATAAAGGAATTGTACTTAGAATCCAGACCTCGTATAACACAGAGTAAGATCTCTATCATCTATCACTTCCCTTATGACAACAAGGTGATCAAAAATTTCTTTAACTCGAAGGAGATACTTATCTATAGAATATCCATCTTTTTAGATTTTTTGAAGTTGTAACCTCAGATCCATGATTTGAGCATGAGAAGAACCTAATTAACTTCTCTATAAAGGCATGACACATCTGTGCAGCAGTTCAAACTCACTAACGGCTTAGTAACAAACTTATTTACTCACTATATTGAAAGTACACAATACCAATTATACCTTAATAGTTTGAACCAAAAAAAACTTGGGACATGTACTTAGTTTAGTTTACGAGTTGACATAGAATATTAATTTGTCTGAACAATATTCTCTTGTCTCTTGATTCTCTAATCTCTACAAATGTATGTGATAGCCCTTGTGAAGAGATTTACGTTACTGTGAAAAAATGGTGTCAAAGTGGAAAAGTTAGTTTTGTTTATTAGTTAACTGAAGAATGGTTCTGTTCCAACCAAAGATTGAAAATTATTGTTAATATTATGACAAAACCTAAGTACCTGAAAATGAGCATTACATTATAGCTCTGATGTTATAGCTATAATGTTAGCATGTGTTACACTACATTACATTACATTACCAGTGATGTAATCATCAACATCTTTAAGAACATTTTGATTTTTTTTTCAATAGGTTAATGGTGTGAAATGAATAACTTAGTCTAGTTTAGTTGATTTAAAATTGATATATTATTCTCGTTATCGAAAAAAGTTCAGTTCATTTAGCTCATGGTCTCAAATGAGTTAGTTCATTCAATTCATGAGTAGCTTGCAAGTTTATTTAATAAAATGTATTTGATAATGATGATATTTTTATAGTTAAAATAATTTTTTTAGTTAAAATAATTTTTTTTATTTTATAAAAATAAAATTAAAATATAATATTTATACTAATATTTTTGTGTTTAAATAAAAATATACATATTTTTTTTATTTTTTTTTTCATTTTTCATTAAAATAAATGAGTCGGTTCTTAAGCTAGTCAACTTAATTTATTTAAAAGTGAATTAAACTTAATTTAATAACTCTAAAATTTAGAGAAATTAAATGATTATAAATTACTTAAAATAAACTTAAATTTTGTAAATTGAGTCATTTTAATTTATCTAACGCATCTATTGCATGTAGATATGATCTGGATGAGTTATTCATAGCATCCTACTAATTTTCTGCATCAACATGCACAGTAAGTAATGTTGTCTTCTCAACATTCGCTATCAACAATAAAGATAGATACTGATTGTGCTTCTATTATTGTATATTCTTTTCCTATTTAAGAGTTCATATTAATTTTTCTACCAACCGATAATCAAAGAGAAGTAAACATAAAATGTCTAGCAATTAGTCATGGCAGGAGGCAAACACTTTGCTTTTGTCACATCATATTGCATTGCAAACGTAACAGAACAAGACGTGAGAAGATAGTCGCTTGGATTTTTCTGCCTTTTGCTTTCTATAATATAAAGTGATCTTCATTTGGAGATACTCTAACATGACATTAACAAATTTACTTTTATAAAAAGTTAAAAGGGGGATAAGAGTGCTAATCGTTAACATTGCATTAAATTATCATAATTAATAAGTTTTAATAGTTTGTAACATATATCTTAAAAATTTATAATTTGATCATAAATACCTCTAATATTTTATATACTATTGTTAATACCCTTAAATTATTAACAATGTTAATACTTACCGTTAATTTTTTTATTTTTTATGCACTCTTAATACAAAGTTTAGAATTTAAATTAAAGAATTAATATTTATGTTAAATAAATATATATTAACTTGTTTTTTTAAGTTTAGTTGATTAATTTAGTTTAATTTCATACCAAAAATATTATTTTTTATTATTCTGACATCAAACATTATTACATATTCTCTCTTATTGAATAAAGAAAAATGAAGAAACCGTTATAACAGATTGAAAAATGAATTTGACAGAAAATAAGGTGGGTTAGACATGTGCAAAAATAAAAGAAAATAAATAATTTTATATAAAATTTTCATCAACGGGTTAATATTAATATCTTATATAAAACTAGATACATTAAACGGTTTAGATTAAGAGTTTAATACAGATTGGTAAATGAGTTTGCTCATTAGAGGATCCAAACCTAAAACAAAACACTAAATGAAAAACTGAAATTTAACATTTTATCAATAAAATAAATCAAAGATAAAATATCATCAAAAACAATAATTCATGCACGAGTTATTGAGTAACATTATCCTTTTGTTCTCAAGTAACTAAGAAAAGTGAAATAATACTGAACATAGTGCTATTGTTGGAGATGCAGTTGATGTTGGTTACTAGAGAAGTAGAAAATTGAGAAAGTGAGATTGAGTCAATTAAGAATTAAGAAGAAATATTTTTATCTAATTTTGAGTTTTTAACTTAGTGTGTAAATTATAACATTTACGTATTATAGTTTTTTTAAAATATTTATTTCATGTTAATAAGCTTGTTTGAACTTAGCTCAATTGAGTTTGATTTTTTTTAGGTTAGTTGAACTGGTTTGAATTTGATCTAAATTTAATTTGATTTATATTTGATTTGATTAATTAAATTACAATAAAAAATGTATTTCCTATATTCATATATAGATATATAAATATGTAATGTTAAAATCGAGTTTGATTTTTTTTTTTGAATTATTTGAGTTGATTCGAATTTGATCTAAATTTAATTCGATTTATATTTGATTTGATTAATTAAATTATAATAAAAGTTTTTTTTTCAATATGTTATAGATCTATAAATATGTAATATTAATTTAAAAAAATTAATTATGCTTAATATATAATAAAAATTTAGGTTAATAGTATTCATATAAATATTTTTTATTATTGTTGTAACAAACAAACGTAAATGAAATGTATATTTTATTATTATTATTATTAATTAATTATCTTATAACATGATTATTGAATAAAATCATTTGGTGTGATAATAATAATTTAGGTAGTATCTATTTTTAATAATTTATTTTAAGTGAGTAAATGAAACGTATATATTTATTATTATTATTATTATTAATTACGTTATAACATGATTATTGAATAAAATCATTTAGTGTGATAATAACAATTTAGGTAGTATTAATATATGATACTTATATTTTAATAATTTATTTTAAGTGAGTATTAAAGTGGTTGTTTGAAGTTTGAATAGGTTAAAGAATGTTATTAATATATAAATTTATATTTATTTTTATATTAATATTAATTAGATTTTTGTTATGTGTTAATATTATTTAAAATTTTAAATTATTTTTTTAATTTTTAAAATATATATGATAAATGATAAAATATAAAAATTTAAATTATAAAAAAATAATTATAAAAATCATGTGATATTAAAGTATGAACTTGGAATCAAGCTTCATGCTTTTCTTGGGTTTGTTTATTAGTCTCACGGAAACAATTGCTACAATCAAACTTGCCTCCATTTCATCCAAGCTAGACCACTATAGCTCTTGTACCGGATATGACAAGATTCTCTTCAGCTTTTTCAAAAACGCTTTTTCAGCAATCACTTCCATAACTTACATTTAATTAATTAATCTTCAGACTTGAGTCTCACACTAAAAGAAACATCTTTTTTCACTAAAACTCAAGCCAATTTATTCAGAAAAAAAGAGACATGGGTAGTGCCCCATCTAAGAAAAATGAAGAACAAAACGATGTAGTATCACTTTGCAAGGAGAGAAAACGCTTACTAAAGAAAGCCATAGAGTACAGGTACGCTCTAGCAGATGCTCAATTTAAGTACAATCATTCACTTTATGCTGTTTCAGCTTCTTTAAGGTTGTTTATTGCTAGATATTCCTCACCATCTTCTCAATTTCTCATAACCTCTTCTGAAACTACTGAGACCTCTGTTGTTCCCAAACCCCTGTTTCTTCAAAACAGAGCAACTGAACCAACCCATCAAACTATTAACCCTTGTTCACTAAAAGAAGAAGGTGATAGTGAGTCAGAGGAAGTGTGTGAGCATTTTTATGGTGATAACCCAACACCAATTTCAAATCCACAAAGAGATTTTGGATGGGATTTTTTCTACCCATTTAATAATGGGGTGAAAATGGTGAATGGGTTTAATGGGGAATGTGATGAAGATTTGAGATTGATAAGAGAAGAAGAAGGAATACCAGAACTGGAAAAGGATAGAGAAGGAACTATTAGTGAAGAAAAGGTTAGGGATGTGAATAATGGTGATTTGGGTCATGAGGAAGGTGGAGGAGGAGGTCGTCTTAGTATGAAAAAGGAAGAGGGAAAGGGTTTAACGGTAATTGATAGTGCAAATGGTGGGAGGGAGTTGTTGGAAGCTTTGAAGGATGTTGAAGATCAGTTTTTGAAGGCTTATGGTTCTGGTATGGAAGTTTCTAGGATGCTAGAGACCAAAATGGTTCAAGTACAATCTGCTTTGGAGGAAATTAAAGGTGGGTATTTGTATTTATCATATTTAGGGATCGTTTGTTGCTTATGTTAAATATGTGAGTCCAAAGGTCTTTCAAAACAAAGTGCTTTGAGTTGTGCTCATGTTTGAAAACATATTTTGTATGTTTGGCTCAACCAAACATTAAAAATTTATTTATTTTTATTTAATTTGTGCCGCCTCCTAATAGGGAAAAATATTTTAGAATTACGGAAGTACACTTTACTACACTAACTTTTAGGGATTATTATTGAAGTTCATTAAGTTTGCCAAGGACACCAGAAGTTTTGATGATGAATCTCCTATTTTTCAAACCTAATTGAACTTTGGTGTTTTATTTTTCAAATTTAATAGAACTCCGGTATATTACATGTGATACAAAAAAGGTTTCGTTTGGATGTGTTTTTTTTAAAGTGGTTTCAATGGAAGTGGTTTGGTCAAAAGTGATTTAAAGATTAACATTTAGATATTTGACATAAAATTATTAAAAGTGGTTTTAGTGATAATTTTTTAATTATTTTAGAATTGGAATATACATTCAAAACTACAAAGTTTTACTTATTTTTCTTAGAAGCATAAATAATGCTTCTCATAAAGATTGTTAAATACTCTTGAAAATGTTTTGATTCATTTGAAGGCATTTTTAACCAAAATTAGAAGCAGTTCCAAACGACCCCAAAATGTTCTGCCCTAAAAGTACTTACTACAATTGTTTTTATGTTTGATTCAGAAGCATTATTTTATCATTGTCGTAAGTGCTTTTTTATGTAAGCTGAAGTTGCACATGTAATAACATCCATTGTAATCTTTGTTCAATTAGTTACTGTTACATTTTGATTACAGAGAACTCAAACAAGCTTGTCCGGTCTATTACACGAAGCCGTTCCACCTCATCAACATTATCTTGGTCTTCCTCTAGTAAAAGTCTCCTTACAGTTACATCTTCTATCTCTAAAGCTTCTTCAACATACTCAGATTTCAAGAATGAACTATTTGATGAATACGGAGGATTGGAATATGGAAGCCATTCACTTACATTGGGAAGGCTATATGCTTGGGAGAAGAAGCTTTATCGTGAAGTTAAGGTATAATATGAACACAATGGTGCTTTGTTTTGTTTAATTGCAAAGTTTTATCTGTTATATGCATCTGTGAAATCCAGATTATAGAGTTGTAGTCAATTTTCCCAAAATCTTGGGTTTTTGCTAAGTACACTACATCGTACATGAGTATATATTAGATGCACTTATGTTAGAAAAGTACTATATGCATCAAGCTATTGTATGCATCAAATGATGTGTCAGTTATTGATTGGATATGAAGATAGGGATGTGGAATGATAAAGTAATTGTGAGACCCCTTACTATACCAATTAGATTATGTCATATGGATCGATGTATGCATCAAGTTGCGATAAAAAGTATTTTTTTCATAAGTTATGTAAGGCAGTACATTATGTGCAGCTTGTACTATAAAAATGTGCTGTTTAGGGCTGGACTGTTGGTAATTTGTATGTAGTAACTGATATGTAGTTTTTTGGTCAAGCAGGGTGTGAATGAACTTGTTAATAAAAACTTACTTTTAAAATCAATGTCAACTTTTTTTTTTTATCTCTGTTCAGTCTGGAGAGGAAGCAAGGAAAATTTATAAGCGCAAGTGCTCTCAGTTAAGAGTTAAGGATGCTAAAGGAAAGGACCTCACAAGCACTAGCATGGACAAAACTGGAGTAGATGTAAGGGAGTTGCATTCTAGGACATTGGTTTCCATAAGAAGTGTAGAATCAATCTCAGAAAGAATTCAAAAACTGCGAGATGAGGAATTGCAGCCTCAATTAGTTGAGCTGCTACATGGGTAAAGAAACTAGATCTTAGAAATTTGCTTGAGCATGTAAATTAACTTTTGAAAATTGAGACACTGGAAGTTCATCTGGTAGTTGGACTGGCATTGAATTTTAAACAACGGTTTCTATGGTTGTGATAATGGTAGTGTTGGAAAGCTTCCGGGTAGAGGAGCTTGGTGGTGGTTGGCTTTGCCATTGTTGTTGCCACCCTTGGATTTATTGTCCAGAGACTCAAGTGTCAACAAGTTGACAACCACCAAATGGGGAGCTTTCCAACGACACTACCCAGAAGCTTCCTTCAAAAGTCATTGTTGTAAATGCCGGTCAAACCATCATATTAACTTCTAGTGTCATATGTTATGAACTTAATGGACTTTTGGTGTACCACCCTAAACTAGTGGATTCAAGTGTCCAAATGACCTAACTTGTGATCCTATGGAATTTTTCCTATAAATATAAGTATTCTTTTTTGTTATCATTTCTGCAGTTTTATGAGGAACTGGAAGACAATGTTGGAATCACATGAATATCAAAGACTACTAATGTATGAAGTGAATTCTTTTAACAGTCCAACATATGGAAGCAACTCGCACCGTCTTGCTACTCTTCAGCTTGAAGCAGAACTTCGAAACTGGCATAGTTGCTTTGTTGCATATATTTCTTCACAAAAAGCATACATTGAAGCACTTAGCAATTGGCTCTCAAAATTTGTTGTACCTGAAACTGATCTCTACTCAAACAGAAAATGTCGACTCCACCTATATATGATCAATGGACCACCATTACTTGTTATGTGTCATGATTGGCTGCTTTTTCTAGATAACCTGCCCTGTAAGGTAGTGACTAGTGCCATGAAGAGATTTAGGAAGAACATACATGCTTTGTTGGATCAACAAGAGCAAGAACAGCAACAGAAGAGAAAAGTTGATGGACTTGCAAAAGAACTAGACAAGAAGGTTTTGACATTCCAAAAGGCAGAGAGAAAGATTCTTGAATCAAAGATGCCCGAGCAACAGATCGAGTTGCACGTAAGGAGTCGAATCGAGTACTTGACAGAGCGAAAGGATCAGTTGGATATGCTTAGGAAGAGACTAGAGGAAGAAAAGTTGAAACATCAGACTAGCATGCAAGATACACAACTTATAACTGTAAGTGGATTCCAAATAGGGTTTTCTTCGGTTTTCATGTCTTTGTCTGAGTTCTCCCAGGCTGTTGTGAAAATGTATGCTGATCTTTTGGCATTCAGTGAAAATTCAAGGGTTGATGAAACGGTTAGTGAACCATCACCGATGATACAAGAATGTTGAGATTTTCGGTTTAAGGTAGCATGTTAGGTTGTTTTGAGCTTCGTGCATATCAAAAAAATGTTGCAGGGTTCTATACCTACTCTATGTGGGCAGAATTGTGCTTCTGGGAAACAGTTAGTACTGTTAATTGTTAATGTATGCATTTGAAGAGAATGCTTGGCTGTAGATTCATACTTGGGGAAAATTTATAAATATTGGGTGCATATTAGCAAGGATAGTATAGTTTATGTTGTGAAATACTATCTTTCCTTCTTTTAGTCACATTTATATTTTATGCCATACTATTATTTTTTGTGTAAAAAAAAAAATCTCCTTGTGTGTAACCCCAAATCATAGGCATAATTTTTTTATATCAATCTCACTCTAGCGAAAACTCATGCTCACACTTCGTATCGAGTGATTTACAACTAAACAAAAGAGTTGTGTATCACTTAGAGTTCAAATCGTAAACCTCTTATCCAAAAGGTGATATTAGTTCCTCTCATGTAACCTAATTTACAAAGTGTGCTATGCATGATCCGTCATGGTACTAATTTGACATCAACCTGGGTCAATTCAGTCTTAATATTTTTGTTAAATTTGATACTTTATTTTTTTTAATTTAGTTAAATTTAGTTTAAAACCTTTAATTTGAATGAAATACTAATCTTTAGTCTTTTCTAATTTGAATAAAATAGACAATAACGTACCTAAGAATATTGTTTGGAGAGGTAAACATGTAAACTATAAGTGGAACAAAAAAAAATACTTGTATTTAACTAGTACGAAATTTATAAATCTTTTTGAGCAATATAGAATAAATAAGAAGCTAAATATATATTTTTGACAAAAATTATAAAATTTAAAAATAAATATATAAATAAAAATATAAAATACTTGCTATATTGTATGGGAAAATAATAAAGGAGTCCAATACAATTGGATTTAGTATAAAATATTGCCTATAAATCACAAATTTGAATAAATATAGAGCATATTATCAAACAACAATAAATAAATGAGTGATTTTATTTTTAAAATGTGTTGTTTTGAATACTTATTTATCAAACAACAATTTGAGAGATATTTAAATTAAGTTATTTTCGAGATTAAAGTAAAACATTTAAAATTTAAATATTTAAATATAATTTTTCTTTCGAATAATAAAAAAACATTGTTATTTTATTGGATTTAATGCTTAAAACTATAAGATATCTATACATATTTTGATTAAATGTCTATAAAAACATATCAAAATTTAAAATATATCACATGTTTAACATGAAAATGACACTAATTAAATTACACATGTATTATACACAAATACACATTTACAATAATTGAGAGAGAAAACATGTACCTCTTTAACAATACGTGCCTCCGTTCCTTAGTCACTAATTTTTTAGTTGGAATAATTTCATCTCCTTTCTTTTCTAACATAACTAATTAGAAGATTTAGTGTTATAATCTTCAGAAAATAACGAAAATAAAGCACATGCATGGTTTTAATATATATATATATATATATAAATAAGTGAAGCTACTTGGTAGAGGAGAAATTAAATGCCAAAAACTGATTGGATTGGACTAACAAAGGAATATCGAGAATTAAATTGGTTTAATCGAAAAAGGTTAAAATAAAATTAGTTCAATTAAAAGAATGAAAACTAAATCAATCCATTAAACATAAAATTGGGAATAAATTCCAATGGACTAGATTGGCTAAGCATGAAAGATTAAGGACTCGATCAATATTTTATTAGCATTGACTTAAATTATTTTTAGGATTTATAGTATATATTTCATATAATTGAGAGAAAAGTGTTATATATTAGTTAAGTAATATAATCTTTTTGTTTGTAGTTGATGTTATTTAATAGTGAGGAACTCTCACATTTTGTTTGTTGTAGTAAATAATATCCTAATTTTAAGTTAATTAATTTAAAAAATTAAAATTTTTAAATATTATTTATATATAATAATATTAAGATTATTAAATTTATACTATAAATTTAATAAAATTAAATTTTAAATATAATTAATAACAATACAAAGATTTGAAGTTATGTTTTTAAATGTGATACTCTATACTTACTATTTGACTATAAAATTATGACTAAGTTTTTTTAAAATTATTAAATTTAAACTATTTTAAAAAAATAGATTTTTATAATGTATATGATAACAATACAAAGACTTAAACTTATACTTTTGAATGTGATGCTCTATATTTATTACTTGACTATAAAATTATGACTAAGATTTTTTTTAAAGAACATTCATTGTAGTGTTCTTCTTGTTTTTTTAAATTAAAAATTAAAAAATTTGAATATTTTTAAATTAAAAATTAAAAAATTTGAATATTTTTAAATTAATCAATTTAAAAAATTATATTTTTAAAATATTATTTGTACACAATGATAAATTTATATCAAGAATTTAAAAATTAGATTTTTAAATGTAATGCATATAACGAAAACAAAGACTTAAACTTATATTTTTGAATGTAGTATTGTAACCTTACAATTTGATTATTAAATTATGACTAAGTTTTTTTTTAAGTTAATAAATTTTAAAATTGGATCTTTAAATTCGTTGCTCAGTTTTGTTGTCGTCGTTCTTCCTTTTTTAAAAAAATTAATAACATTAAAATTTTTATTTTTAAAATACTATTTGTACATAATGATAATATCAAGATTTTAAAATTTATATTGAATTCTCTATAATGACAATACCAAGACTTGAATTTATGATTTTAAATGTGGCACTTTACATTTACAACTTGAATATGAAATTATGTTTTTTTTAAGTTAATAAATTTAAAAAATTAGATTCCTAAAGCACTATTTATACATAATGATAATATTAAGACTTGGTACACTAACTACAAATATACGAGTAATATAATATAGCTAAGTATGAATATCGGTCCCATAGGAAGTTGTATAACTTATAATTGAATATCAATATAATTATTATGAATATTATTTAGACAAGAGCAAATTATAAGAACAAAAAAAATGAGTGAAAATTAATTTTAAACACAAAACTTAACAATTACGAAAATATATAAGAAAACAATCTAGGAATCTTATTTCCCCAATTTTCTAAGCATGTAAATCACTAAAATTTCTCCCAAAATAATTACCAACCAATTACATGATTAATTGAATCTAATCTAGTATGCATTCATCTCTTAAGTAAACTGCACATCATATAGATTTTAACCTAATCACACTCTCATATCAATTAGATAGCATACTACTCATTAAGATCATCAATCATAAACCACATACATAAAAATCATACATCTCTTTTAAGAAATTTGGCATGTTATTTAATCAATACAAATTATTAAATATTTTTTCAAATCTATTTAATTTCCTTTATAGATTAATTGTTGATAACATAATTAATAGTATAAAAATTAAATTAAATAATATAATTGAATTGAAATAGAAATTGGGGTAAAATATTAGATTATCACATGTAAAAAATTGGGTTCATAAGACCTCTAGATTAATAAATTAGCTAGACATAATTATGCTCACAAAGCTCAATTTTTTTATAAAAAAAGACATAAAAACTAATAAAGAATGGAGAAGAATAAGAGATACACTCAATCGCTTGATTTTTAGCACTAATTTTCTTTTGAATCATTCACAAAGTTGTGTTTGATTTAAAATAAGATTTATGCCTAGCTACGAGTGCGCACCGTGGTGCCAAAAAAAGCATTCCTCGACATAGTCTCCTTTGATCACTAATGAATTTCCAGTGGATCTCTCACCGTGGTGCCACAAAAAAGCACACTGTGGCATAGAAAAATGCCCATTATGGCATTGTGTTGATTTTTCCCATTTTTGACTTGTTTTCACTTTGTTTGTTTTCATTCCATCGACATTGATATAATTAAACACAAATTAAATTTTTTTTATCATATTTTAACACATAACAAGGAAAATAAGTGGTTTAGAAGTGGTTAAATAACTCTACTTTTATAGAGTTATCACACCCCCAAACTTAACGCTTTGCTTGTCCTCAAGCAAAGTCAGGTATATCTAGCTAAAATGATATATGCAGTATATTCATAAACACATATCTATTAATACATGCATGTGTAGTAAAAACTATCATCCCCAAAAGTTGTATAATTTTATGACAATAAGGTTTACCTATCCATTAACTTTCCATTAATGTAAGGATATGCAATTTTTTTAATGAATTTATTCATGTGTGTGTTTGGCATATGATGTCATCCACTACACTTATGAAATAAACTTATATGAGTATACTAATAAACTAAGTCTTAGAACAAGTTTCATAGGCATATTTTTCAACCCCTCTCCACTAATGTAAATAAGTACTTAGCTAAAGATCAATAAGGCTTTACATGGTTGTAGTGTAAGGCTTAAGTAGGAGTAGATAAATAAATATTTAAGCATTTTTCATAACTTAGTTCTATTTTTTCATCATGCCATATTTAACTATAATTGGGTTTTCATTTTATATTCTTGTGCACCCTATCTTATCATTCTTTTATTTCACATCTCTTCTTCTCTTTCTTTCTTTATTTTTTTCCTTTCTTTTCTATAGCCTCATAATACCCCAAAATTTATCTTTAATTTTATTTTTTTTCTTTTTGTTTAGACGTGTAATTATGTTGTGATTTTTTTTGTCGATGTGAAGAAATAGGGTGCATTACATTTCACCTCATTTTATAGCATAGCACATGATTGCATTTTTCATACAAATTAAAGGTGTAAGGGTAGATGTAATGCTTATTGGTTAGGCTAAAAATGTGACTTAAATATATGGCTGGTTCTTAGTTTGGCTCAAAAGGATGACCAAGGATATAAACAATGGTTAGCTTGAAAGGCTCAATCGATTCAATTAAGGCCTAAATCATTCCTCAAGCCAAATATATTTAGGATTTCCTCTCAAATAATGATAAAATAGATTCTAAAACTTGATATATCTCATCAACTAACATAATTCACCCCAAATATTTTCCCAATAAGAACACCAAAATCAATCATGAGCATGTGTATAAAAATATGAATCAATTCAATCAAAACCATCAATCATATCATATGATTAATATAATTATCTTAACGAGCATGTTACGTTCCTTATTCTAGTCATGTCAACCATTTATATCATTGGGTTCATATCAAATATGCATGTATTTAGTTTTCATATATTCACCAATTTCTACCCAAATCATGATAAAAAACATCCTAAAAAAAATTCTAAAAAATGAAAATGCATACTAAACAAAAGTATAGAATGAAATTCTCTTTCCTACACTTAAAATTATGCATTGTCTCTAATGTGCACATATGAACATGAAAAGGAGTGAAAGGAAAGAAAACTCACTTAAACTTGGCACACCATATCTGTCACTAAAATTGCTCAATTTTTATTGTGTCATTGCCTTTCACATTTATGTACCTACAAAAAAGAAAACATATAAGTAAAATAATGTTGGGTTGCCTTCCAAAAAGGGTCATATTTAATGTTCTTGGCTAGATAGTCATATTAGCTCCTAAGGTGCATCCACCAAGGTCATTACAACCTTTTCATTTGGTAGTGGATCTCCATGATATTTCTTTACTCTGTGCCTATTAACCATGAACCATTCTTTATTTTTGTTCTATAATTCAAAGGCTCCATGGTTGGTTACCTTAGTAATAGTGAATGGACTTGACCATCTACTATTGAGTTTACCTGAAAATAGTTTGAATCTTGAGCTGTATAGTAACACTTGCTATCCTGGTTCAAAAGTACGATGGATAATTTTCTTATCATGCCATCTTTTTGTTTTCTCTTTGTAAAGCTTGGTATTCTCATAAGGACTCCATCATAGCTCATCTAATCCATTTATTTGTAGCATCATTTTCTCACCAACTGCATCCATGGACATGTTCAATTGTTTCCAAAGTGGCCTTTATAGTGTGAGCTATGACAATGGTAAAAAATACTTTCAACTTCATCATAAACACACCTTCTCAAAATAACATCACCACATTCTTTGTAGAGGTAAGGGTCATCCCAAAAATAGTTTTTTACATCATGGAATAATTTCTTCTTTTACTACCATGTGAGGTCAAGTGGAATGATGTTGGCAACTAGGAAGTTTGCAATGTATGTATACCATAGGATGCCAATTTGAGCCACCGAAAGAAATTGCTCAACTAAGAAATATTCCTAAATCACCATATTATCATCCATATTCGCTTCCCTCTCCAATATAGATAGATGGTCTACCACCTAATTTTATTTCACTCTTTTATCATGGATTTCCAAGTCAAACTTCTATAGAATGAGAACCCATTTGATTAGTCTTGGTTTGGCATCCTTCTTTGTCATGAGATACTTTATTATAGAATGGTCCATGTAGATAGTCACCTTAATCCCAACCAAAAAAGATCTAAATTTCTTATAGGCATATGCAATGGCTAGGAGCTTGTTTTATGTAGTGGCATAGTTCATTTAAGCATCATTGAACATTTTTCTTGCATAATATATAGCATGGAATGTCTTGTCTATTTATTGCCTTAAAATAGCCTTAATAGCAAAATCAATTGCATCACACATTAACTCAAAGGGCTTGCTCCAATATGGTGTCGCTATAACTAATGTTGACACTAATTTATTTTTAAGCACTTGAAATATCTCTAAGCATTTATCATCAAATTTGAAAGGCACATTTTTTTTCAATAGACTGCACAAGGGTTTAGAGAGTTTATAAAAATATTTAATGAATCTATGATAAAATCCCAAGTGTCTAAGAAAATTATTAACTCCTATTGCAATAATAGGTGGTAACTTTTTAATGACTTCTATCTTAGCTCTATTCACCTCAACATTCTTAGAGGAGACTTTGAGGCCTAAGATAATACTCTTATGTACCATGAAATGATACTTCTCCCAATTTAAAACTGACTTGGTTTTTTCACATCTTTTACAATACTAGGGAGAGATAGTGTAAACACTCATTAAATGTGTTCCCAAAGACCAAGAAGTCATCCATGAAGATCTTTAAATGCCTATCCACCATGTCTAAGAAAATAGCCAGCATACAACGTTAAAATGTTGCAGGTGCATTACATAACCCAAATGGAATTATTTTGAAAGCAAAAGTTTCGTAAGGACATATAAAGGTAGTCTTATCTTGGTGTTTGGGTGCCATAATGATCTAATTATAGCCGAAATATCCATCGAGAAAGCAAAAGAAGGAATTCTAGCTAATCTATCAAGCATTTGATCCATGAATGGGAGAGGAATATGGTAATTTCTTGTAGCTTTATTCATCTTACAAAAATCTATACAGACTCTCCATCTGATGATAGTCCTTATGGGTATTAACTCATTTGATTCATTTGCCACCACAATGTTTCCTCATTTTTGGGTACACATTGGACTAGATTTATCCATTCACTGTTTAATAATGGGTAAATGATGCCTATGTCCAACCACATAATAATTTCTTTCTTCACCACCCTTTTCATAATAAGGTTTTACTGGTGTTATGCATCCTTGGTAGGCTTAGCTCCATCCTCTAACAAGATTTTGTGCATGCACATAGATGAGATTATGCCTTTGATGTCAACAATAGACCAACCTATAGCTCTTTTGAATTTATTTACCACCTTCAATAATGACTCTTTTTGCTCCACAATTAGACTAACACAAATTATAATTGGAAGTGTCTCGTTCGCAACCTAAAATTCATAACGAAGATGATTTGGTAAAAGTTTGATCTCTAACTTGGGTGGCTCCTCAATAGGTTGTTTAAGCCTAGATCTTGTCTCAAGACATTTAACAACCATAGCAGATACACACATAGAAGACGTAGCTTCTAAATAGTTCATATAGTCAACAATATCAACTTGTATAATAGACTCCACAGTTCCATAATTAAAGTAAGTTGAGTTATTTAATAATGAATCTATTTCATTGTTTATAGTTTCATGTTTTAAATTCTCAAATGTAAGTGATTCAATAGATTTAGTTAAATTATCATCATGAGTGTGTGTGCCTAAGTGATTTTCATGGTGCTCATCAGCATTTGTTTATAGAATTAAAAAGCACATATTCTAAAGCATCACTAGGGAGAATGTTATAAAGCATATCAGTACATAACTCAACAATAACATTTATTTTAAAACAATTACTAGTATTATTAGTATTAGAAAATTTAATTTCTTTAAAAAAATTAAATGTTACCTGTTCATCCAATACTATCATTATAAGGTTACCTTTTTATACATAAGTAAGTGCTCTTTTGATTGCTAAAAATGGACAATCAAGTATAATAAGAATGTCACGATCATCCTCCATATCTAGTACAGTGAAATCTGCCAAAATGATGAACTTTTTCACTTTTACTAGCACATCTTCTACCACTCCTTGAGGTTGCTTGATTGACCTATCTATCATTTACAATGTTATTGAAGTGAGTTTGACTTCACCAACCCCTATCTCTTGAAAATTGATAGTGGTATAAGGTTATGCTTGCAACTAAGTCACATAGCACCTTACCAAAGTGTATATTCTTAATTATGCAAGAGATGTTAGAGTTACCCAGATCTTTCAATTTTTGTGCAATTTTCTATCAAGGATACAACCTTAAGTTAAGGTTATTATCTCATTATCTCCAAGCCTACATTTATTAAACATGATTTACTTTATGAATTTGGCATATGAAGGCATTTGTTCAAATGCATCTATAAATGGTATGTTTATATGCAGTTTCTTGAAGACGTCCAAAACTTTTGAAAATTGATTGTCTAATTTTTGGTTCTGGAGCTTTCGAGGAAAAGGGGCGGTAGGTTTATAAAGTTTTCTCTTCTTTAGTTGAATCACTTCTTTTTTCAATACTATTTTTGTTCACTTTTTTTGTCTCATCCTTTTTAGTTTCCTCCTTCTATTCTAAAGTCTTACCACTCCTCAAGGCTATTGTTTTACAATTCTTCTTACCTTCTCTTTTTGAATTTACTTTTATGTTGCTTGGAAGGTTATCTTAAGGTATTTGACTCATGGTTTGAGCAAGTTTTTCCATTTGGATCTCCAAATTTTGGAAAGAAGCCCCATGAGTGGACTCTATACAATCCACCTTTTTATTTACTGAATGGACGATGTCTTTTATCATTCCTATTAAATCAACTATGTTGTCCTCACTAGGTGGATTCTTCTCCAGGCCTTATGATTATTATAGTTGTTGAAAACCTAGTGATGAGAAGAGTTAACGGTTGATTTGATTACCACCTTTATTGTTGTTATTATTCCATGGAAAATTTGGGTGGTTTCTCCATCCTGGGTTGTATGTGTTTGAGTATGGGTTTCCTTGGTGGTTTTGATTGTTAATATAGTTTAGTATTTTAGGAAGGTTCCTACATGCCTCAATAGAATGAGGCCCATTGTAATAACCACACACCACAAATGAACTTTATACCGTATTTACCCCCATACTTCACCATCTAGCTTCTTATTTAATTCTAACAGTATAGCATTTGTTGAGCTTGTAACATTGCTATGGTGTCTATACCTACTATGTCAACCACTCTTCCTTGGGTTAAGCCTCTCCATAGGCCATTGGAAATTATTAGATGTCATCTCATAAAGTATTGCAAAACCTTTCTCTTCAATTTTCCTCATTAAAGCTCTTCAAGCTACAACATAAATTATGATCCTTAGTTTCCCCATCAATCCATTATAGAATGTTTACACTTGCAACCAAGTAGGAAGACCATAATGTGAGCATATTCTTAACATCTCTTTATAGCATTCCTAAGCTTCATAAAGCGATTCTCCTTTAAATTACTAAAAAGATGTGATGTTGTTTTTGAGCTTAGCTTCTTTGAAGGTGGGAAGTAATTTGCTAAGAATTTCTGAGCTAGTTGATCCCATGTAGTGATTGACCAAGTAGGTAGTAATTGTAACTAAGCCTTAGCCTTGTTCTTCGATAAGAAAGGAAACAAGCAAAGGAGAATTGAATTATCTAATGCACTGTTCATCTCAAAGGTGTCACATATTTCCAATAATGAAGCCATATGAAGATTTGGCTCATCATTGACCAACCTTCCAAATTGATTTGCATGTACCATCTGAATGACACCTGGCTTGAGTTCAAATTTTTTAGCATTAATTTTTGGTCTATTGATAGATGAATGAGCTCCATCTACTTATGAGACTACAAAATCCCTTATTGTTTTGCCATAACCCCTTATTGATCTTGTGCTAATTGTTTCCTTCTTAAATGAAGTAAGATTCTCTCTTTTTTTGGATAAAAAGGAACAAGATTTTCACCTATCAACCTAGGCATATAATAGAAACACTAAAAACAAAAATTAAAAGATCCAAACTAGTATAATAATAATAGTTATCGATATCTGTTACAAGTACTAAACTCCTCCAACAATAGTGCCAAAAACTTGACACGGTAGCTACAAGTATACGGGTCCTATAAGTAATATAATGTACCTAAGTATACATATCGATCCCACGATGAGTTGTGTAACTTACAATTGAGTACCAACATAATTATTACGAATACTATTTGGACAATAGAAAATTATAAAAACTAAAAAATAAATGACAACTAATTTTAAATCTCAAAACTCAACAACTACAAAGATATATGCGAAAATGACCTAGGAATCTTAATCTTCTAATTTCCTAAGCATATGAATTACTAAATTTTTTTCCAAAATAACTACCAATCAATTGAATCTAATCTAACATGCATTTATCTCTTAAGTAAACTACACATCATATAGTAATTAACCTAATCACACTTTCATGTCAATTAGATTGCATACTACTCATTAATATCATCAATTACATAAGAATCATACATCTCTATCTAGAAACTATGTATGTTATTTAATCAAGACAAATGATTAAATAATTCTCTCAAATCTATTTAATTGTTTATATAGATTAATTGTTGGCCACACAATTAATAACATAAAAATAGATTAAATAATATAATTGAATTCAAAAAATAATTTGAAGTAAAATATTAGATCATCACATGAAGAAAATTAGGTTCATAAGATCTCTAAATTAATAAATTAACTAGACATAATTGTGTTAATAAATCTTAGACTTTTCATAAAGAAAGACATAAGAATTAATAGAGAACGAAGGAGAATAAGAGATACTCTCAATCTCTTGATTTTTAGTACTAATATTCTCTTGAATCATTCACAAAGTTTATGTCTTCTTTAATCTCCTCTTGAAATTTTTCTCTTCTTCTCTCTTCTTGGCAATTGCTAGGGTTTTTGATTCTTAAGTGTGTGTTTAATTATTGAAAGAATGATGTCTATTTAAAGAAAAAATGACATAATATGAACCATTAGATTATCTCTTAAAATGACATAATAATTTATAGACAATGATAATATCAAGATTTTTAAATTTATAGTATAAATTTAAAAATTACATTTTAAAATATAATCATTTGACTTCGTAGTCATCGTCCCCCTTTTTAAGTAATAAATTTAAAATTTTGAATTTTTAAAGTACTATTTATACATAATGATAATATTAAAAATCTTAAATTTATACTATAAATTTAAAAATTATATTTTTAATTGTAATACTTATAATGACAATACCAATTTTACTATGTTTTTTTTCTAACTCATGCATGAATTAAAATGCATTTAAATTTATTTTTGTAATATTATTTTTCGAGTCAATAGTTCTTTTATATTGGTGGTTTAATTTTTTTGTATTTTTTGAATAATTAAATACTTACATATATGCAAACACACTTTATACATATAATTCAAAAAAATTATACTATAAGAAAATTTATAATATTACCTTTTTTAAATAATTTATAATGTTATTTTAAAATTTATATTGTACCAACTATATTATTTTATTAAATAATAATCTAAAAACATAAATCAATTTTAAAGACAGAGCACGTGCCTTTATCGTAGTTTTATAAAATGTGCTAATTATACTAAACTTATGTAAAGAGAGAAAGAGAAGAAGAGAGAAACAAGAACTCAATTATAAAATTTTCTATATCAAACAATGTGTATAGAATACATATAAGAAGTTGCTTATATACTACAATCTGTAGTGACTAACAACCTACATGTGTAGTAACTAACTACCTAAATGCTACCTATCATAAATTTCATTCACACTAACAAGCACACACACATCATTTTACATTTTACTTTACAACATCCTTCCTCAAACTAGAGGCTTTTGAAAAACCAATAGTTTGCTTCTAAAGAACAAAAAAACGATGAGTATGTAAGGGCTTAATTAGTGCATGTGTTATCTGTGTCTCAGAGGAAATATGCTTCATGTTAAGAAATTTTTAAACCACTTAATCTCTTAAACAATGATGATCAATATCTATGTGGTTCATTCTTGTATGAAACACTGGATTTTGTGCTAAGCATGTGGTGCTTAGGTTGTAGCAAAACACAACTAGTGGATTGTTAATCAAAATATGCAGTTCAATCACTGTTGACTTTAACCAAACAATTTTTGCATCTAGTAGAGCTAATGCGTTATACTCTGATTTAGTACTACTTCGTAACACTATCTTCTACTTATTGGATTTCTAGGATATCAAATTATATCAGAAGTAAATGCAATAATCATTTGTGCTTCTCTTGTCATCAGAAGTCCAATCAGAGTCAAGACATTTGTTATATCCAAGTTTCCATATGAATACAGTTAAACTATAACTATAAGTACTCTTTAGATACCTTAGGAGTCTTTTAACAACTATCCAATGCACCTTTGTGAATGTAGACATTAACTGGCAAAGTTTATTGACATTAAAAGCTATGTATGGCATGGTTATAGTGTAATAGAGTAAAGAGCCAAAAATTATTTTGTACTCTGAAGGATTAGCAAATTGGTCACCATTAAACTTACCAAGAATCCTCACTAAAGCCATTGTTGTAGCAAGAGACTTGGACTCCTAAAAACCAGTGGATTCAGACATATCCATATAACATATTTTTGTTGTTTGAGAGTTAATCTATCACTGTTTTGAACAACCTCAAGACCTAAGAAGGAATTCATTTCCCCCAAATCCTTTAGGAAAAAATGAGAGTTAAGTTGAAGAATTAGTGCATCAACCTCAACATGAGTACTCTCGGTTATGAGGATGTCATCAACATACACAAGCACAAAAATGGTTGATTGAGAAATATGTTTAACAAAGAAAGAACAATATGATTTTTGCATTAAAAATGAAGAACAAGAAGACATGTATTCAGCTTCTGGAGCCATACTAGTGGTTCCTACTTAAGTTCATATAAATCTTTCTTTTGCTAACAAACAAAAACCTCTTCATTTGGACCAGAAACATCAAAACTAGAAGGTTGATACATATATATCTCATTTGAAAGTCCATCATTCAAAAATGCATTGTTTATGTCAATCTACCTAACTATCCAGCCTTCATAATAAGAAAATTGTGATGACCACACGAATGACGATGGATTTGATAATAGGGTTAAAAGTATCAAAATAAACCATACCAACTTGTTGCAAAAATCCTCTAGCAATTACACGAGATTTGTAGTTGTCTAACAACTTGTTAGGAAGGAGTTTAACTGAAAAAACCCATTTACAGGTTATGGAACTTTCTAGCTGGTAAAAGAACCAATTCCCAAGCGGCATTCTTAACAAGAGCATCATACTCAAGATGCATTACAACCTTTCATTTAGGAATATTCAGGGCAAACTTGTAACTAGATGGCTCATGAAAGATGGATACTTAGGCTTGTGAATACCAACTTTGGACCTAGTGGTCATATGATGGGTATTCAAGCTAGTAGAAAAAATATGAATCAAAGGAGAAGAAGCAACAAGTTATGTAGACACTGGAACACTAGACACAAGCAAAGGAAAAGCTAAATTAGCAACACCAAAAGATGAAGGAACATGAGAAGAATGCATAGGAGAGGACACACTAGAGGAATTAACCAAGGAAGCATCAATATGAACAAGAGGAATAGATAATGGAGACATAAGAAAAATAGCAGACTTAGGACCATTAGAGACAAAACTAATGGCAAAAGTATATGATTAAGAGCTATAGGGTAAATGGGACTCATGAAAGATGACATCTCTATTGACATAAATCTTATTACTCTTTAATTCTAAAATAATGAAACCATGTTGTTTTAAAGCATGTCTAAGAAATATACATTCAATAGAATGGGGTAGCATCTTATTAGAATTGTAGGACCTAATGCAAGGATAACATGAACTACCAAAAACATGCAAAGTAAGTTAATCAAGCTTTTTGGTATAAAAAACTTCAAAAGGATATTTATGATCTAAATTTTTTGTAAAACATTCGATTTATAAGAAAATTAGTAGCCTTAAAAGCATAAGACTGATAATCAATGGGAAGAGAAGTTATATATAGCATTACCAGACTCCTTTTAACTATACGTCTATGGCGAGATTAAAACATTCCATTTTGAGAGGAGGTGTGAGGACAAGTGCAATGATGTATAACACCTTCTCTTTTAAGTTGTCTAATCATAGGATTAGACTCAAAACACCATTAGTTTGAACAACCAAAATATGAGTATGAAACTGTTTTTCTATCATTAGTTTGAAATAATAGAAAACAATAGATGTTTGATCTTTGGAATGCAAAATAAATAGCTAATTAAAATAAGTATTATCATCAACAATTGACAAAAAATACTTGTCTTCTGTATAAGCTACATATGGAGAAGTCCATAGATCCAAATACAACAAGGAAAAAGGAACATCTACTCATGAATGAGTAGAGGAAAAAGGTAGTCTATAAGACTTAGCTAATGAACAAGTCTTTTAAAAAAATCACTCATGAGAAGAAAAGGAAGCTGGAAGCTTGTGCTAACTAAAAACATGCTAAACAATTGGATAGGAAGAATTTATCGTGCAATTGTGCCATTTCAAAATTGAAGCAGAAAAGGATTGATTAGACACTTGAAAAACAAGAGTTGAAGTGGAACACAAAGGATGAGTTGAGAGGTTCGTAGCAGCCACATTACCATGTAATTTATAGAAACCATTATCACTAACTTCCTGGACCACTACTGTCTTTATGATCAAATCAAATCCTTAAAAAAATACTCGTTAGAATGAAACTTAACAAACACCTTATTATCTGCATAAAACTTATTAATAGAAACCAACTTTGTGGCAACATTAGATGTGTGTAAGAGATCATTTAAAGAAAACAAGCATTTGTTATAAACAAAAAAAGAGCCAAATCTAATGCCAATAATAGAAAGAGTATCACCATTACCTAGAAAAGCGCCATTAGAACCATGATAAAATGACTAATTAGGAACCTGAGTACCATCTGTTGTATGATGATGGCTAGCCTAGTTTCAAGCAACCAAATGTCTTGTAGAGACACTATGTTATAAATTTCTTCCATAGTTGATGGCTGAGACTTGTATTTATCATTGACATTCAACAAATCATGTAAGACAAAGCAATTTGAAGCATTTTGTCTAGGATTTTCACAAATTTGACTTGTAGGTTTATCTCTTAAAGGAAAATGTTTTTCTTTGGTTTTTGGTGAGGTTCCTTTTGATAAAATTTGATTGAGATGATCTTTAATACACCATCGAGGTTGTGAATTGGATTTAGCATTAGAAGGCTTGTTAGATCCTTTCTTAAAAGTTAAAGAAGAATTAGACTTATGAGCATCATTTACTTGAAACACTGTAATCAACATAATTTTTCCTTTACAATATACATTCATAGCCTTTAAGATGATTATGTAAAATGCCTAAAGTTGGACGAGTTTCTCTTATAATGATTGAGGAAACAAAAGAGATGTATCTAGGGCCAAGACCTCTAAGAATGTACAACACTAAATCACGATCAAGAATTGGATTTCTAATAACAGCATGGACCAAGCAAATAATATGGAACATATAATTTACCTTTACCAAGAGTCTGTAACTGAGATCAAAGTTCAAGAACTCGAGAGTGAGTGTTAATTGAAAAAGATTCTTCAAGACTCCTTTATTGACCAAGAAAAATCCCTTGTTAAGAAACATAACCAAACATTGATAAAGACACTAAACAATACACCCAACCTTTGAAAAGAGAATTAATTCTGGTCCAATTCAAGAAGCTTGGATTCAATGATCCATCAGGATGAAACCAAGAAGGAATATGAATAGAACCATCAATGAAACTCTCAAGACCATATGCTACAATGAAACTCATAATTTGTTCTCTCCAAATCAAGTAGTTATTGTCATCCTATTTAACATGCAGTGACAAGTTGTAGGGATAGAAGGAAGAATATGAGCCAAAACATCATATGGTCGAACAAACACTGTTAGAGGAGGATAAGAACTAGGCAATGAAAAATTGTTACAAAATGAGGTAGAAGATTGAGGCAAATCATGAAGAGGAAATGAACTTGAAGGAAATAAACTAGAAATTGAAGGAAAAGGCACGTTACTCACAAAAGAAGATGGAATTGACAAATTCTGAAATGAACTCATTGCCATATTTCCATAGGTCAAATTGTATTGTGGAAGTGATAGAGATGGCCTATGATCATATACAACACTTTGAGTTGGAAAAACCACAATAGGTTGTGCACGAGAGCTAGGAGATGTAAGAACTGCATCCCTGTAAGTTTTATTCATCTTTGATGCCATTAAAAATGTTTTGATACCATACTAAACTTATGTAAAGAGCGAAAGAGAAGAAGAAAGAATCAAGAACTGAATTATAAAATTTTCTATATCAAACAATGTGTATAGACCGCATATAAAAAGGTACTTATATACTACAATGTGTAGTGACTAACAACCTATACATGCGTAGTAACCAACTATCCAAATGCTAGCTATCATAAATTGCATTCACACAAACAAACACACACTTCACTCTACATTTTACTTCACAAAAAATTAATTAAGTTAAAAAATATTATTATTTTAAATTAAGGTGATTTGGTGAGGGTAAATTTGGAATGAACATAAACAATCCTACTAAAATTAATATGAAAATATGAAAATATTTATGTAAAACGTTACATCTATACTATTATATATCCTTATTTGATACTTTTTGAAAAAATAAAGGGACCAAAATACACTCATCTTAAAAAAAAAGACTATATTATACTACATGTTTAATATAAATGACTTTCACAACTCCGGTACCTTTAATTTATAGGATCTAATTATAACTATGAAAAGAAAAAAATGAAAGTTCATTTTTATTAAAAGTTATGACATAATAAAGTACTTATCTCTTAGTAATTTTAAGGATGTATTATAATTTTCGTCCATTAACTTTATCACTTTTGATGCTTGGAATCTTAATAAAAGTTTCATAATTTTTCGTTTATTGGTTTTTTATATTTAACACAGTTAGTTTAAATTTTAAAATTTGACTAAATTACATTGTAGTACTTAAATTAACGTGTTAAAAACTTATTTTTTAAATTATTTAGTCACTTAACTTTTAACAATTGACATATTTAGTTTGTTATCTTTAAATTTGGATTGAAAATGTTAAATATGAAAAATTAATGGATGAAAAATTATAAAAAACTTTATTAAAGGATCAAAATGTTAAACATGATAAAATTAATGGATGAAAATTCACCCTAATTTTAAAATAAAATTTTCAATCGCATAAATGGTTAATTAGTTTAATTAGAAATGTCTAACTATTATAAGAACACAAATAAGACAAGTAGCACCAATTAATTATCTTGTACCAAACTTACACAAGTAGCATGTATAAATAGATCTCATAGATAGAGATCTAGATTTGAACCTTTCCCTATTACAAAAAAAGCCAAGGAAAATTAATTATAAAAAAAACAGTTACATACTTGAAATTAACTTTGTGATATGCTTAAGGGGTCTTCTTCTATACTTTTGTCTTCACATATATCTTTCAAACTATGCTTCTCAATATCAATACTAATACTATTGCTTGTGCTTTTAAAGGAGAGACTATCCATTTCTACACGAAACCTTTGTAATCCAATGCCATTTATACTAACAAAGCTTTGAGAACAATCATAAGACTCCATTGTTCTATGAGTTGCTTCAGTTGATTTTCTAGTGTCTCTTTTAAGCTGTTTGTTTAATAAATTTTCAGCTGCATAGAGAGCCTCATCTAGTTGTTGCCATACTTGAGTCATTGTTGGTCGCTGTTTTGGTAGTTTTTCAACACATTTTAGACCAAGTTGTCCCATCTTTAGCATCATTTCCATGTTACATGGCTCTAATAAAAGACTAGCATCTAATATTTCAACGACATTGCCTTTCTCTAAGCTTGGTCTCGCCTGTATTTGTATAATGGAAACATGAGTAATCACAACAGATTAGTAATGGGTGAGGATAGGACAAATCTTTTTTTTTTTAATTACATAGCATAGTAACTTCATGGATGAAGTTTTATTTTTAATCCCTACGTTGTGCGTATATTTTTTTTCTATAACATAATAAATATATATGTTTAATGCATGTTTATAAATGCGAAGCATTATATATATCATGACTAAAAAATATATATGATTTAAAAACCCATCTATTTAGGGTGTAAATTGCAGCTTAATCTCCTTGTTTTTGCACTGCATTATGTTCCCTTTGTTCAGACAAAATGTGCACAATATTAGTGTAAATATTTAAAAAAATGTGAACTACTAGCTTTACTTTTAGGTTAAAAAATTTAGACGTGTACCAATTGCAAATCAGGGACTAGGTTCGTTTGCTTGTGCTTCTATATTGAAGTAATTTTTAATTAAAATCATTTAATAAGAAAGCGCTTCATGATTTGTTTATCTAAAGAAATACAAAATATATATGCTTATGAAGCACTGAAAGCACTTTCTAGAAGAAAAAAATATGTTTGGTTTAGAATAATTATTTTCTTTATTATTAGAAGCGCTTTTAAAGAATTTCATAATTAGCATAAACAAACAAAATGTATATATTTATTATAAGAAAATTAAAACAAAATTTGAATTACTTACCCACTCTATGATATGATAATTAGAGTTATTTGTAGTGGTTTCAATAGCAGGTCGAGCAGTAACAAGTTGTAAGAGTATAACACCGAAGCTAAACACATCACTTGATGGAGTTAAGTGGAAACTAGTACAGTAAGCTGGATCAAGGTACCCTGGTGTTCCTTTGATTTGGCTACTTACATGTGATTGGTCCCCAGTGGGTCCACATTTGACCAATCCAAAATCAGACACCTTGGCTTCAAACCCATCTCCTACTAAGATATTGCTTGGTTTTATATCACGATGAATTATACTAGGTTTGATTCCCTCGTGTAAATGAGCAATCCCTATAAATTAATTATAATCATATTTATCATTAGTTAAATTTCCTTAAACGAAAAGGAATTTTATATTTCAATTAGGGTTAATGCTGAGGAGACTTTACCTTTTGCAGCTCCTATGGCTACCTTTACTCTTTGCCTCCAACTTAAGCTTTTCCCTCTCCTTCCTATAAATGTTAATAAAACAAAAATCTCAATCTTAACTTAAGCTTTACTCTATTGGAGCTTTTCAACAGAAGAAAAGGAAGAAAAAAATACACTCTTTAAACTTAAGGATAATATTATACTTTTTAAATCATCGATAATTATGAGGTTATTAATAAAATGTTAACGATTTAACTGTGATTTAATTCGATAAAGAGACTAGAGATCATAGTATTCAAACTAACGACTTCCTGTTCAAAAGATCGCAATACACACAACATGTATCTCAATCAATTTAACTCTTTGATTTTAATTTCTACGGCCAAGTTTACGACGAGTACACTCCTTGGAATGAAGAGTTGTACGGCTTCGACGAGATTTCGAAAGATAAGTACCTTCGGAGTGTGCCCGGGAACTCTTCGCGAAGTACTAACGCTTGGCGCTTTGTAATCAATATACAAAAGTTGACCATCACCCTAAGATAATCATCTCATGGCTATTGAGAACGAATCAAATCAGATGGTTCTATTTCTAACAGAGTAAATTGAGCAACTGATCTTGTAAAAAGTACCTACCTGTAATATACTCAAGCAGAGAACCATTTGGTACATATTCGTAAACCAACATCTTTGTTCCTGTTCAAAGGCATAGTGTTACTTATTACTAGATATAAATTCCTAAAAATTTGAATAAAATAATACTAGGTAACTTTTGGTTGACATTTATATTATGAATGATAATGAGAATTTTTTAAAAATATTTATAAATTTGATTAGATGAAACATAATACATTAATGTATCATTCATGAGAATATTTATTCCATACACGTACATCATTCAAGAATAATTTATAATGTTATATTTGTTTTTCACATATTTGTAAACGATATATCTTTTAATTCGAAGAAAAATCAGTTTTATTTTTTAATTTTATTTTATTTTGATTTTTATAAATTTTATTACCAATTTTATTATATTTTTAACCCACCGTGCAATAAACATAATAATAGTATAATGTTTTAATTAAATTAAATTCATATTTTTATAACAACTAAAATTAAGTTTTCGTTATATTAATCAAACATGGCTTTAAAGTGTCATCATAGAGTCATCTGCAAATCTCTTACTTGGTTATACGTATTCTTATTGCTGTTTACTTTCTTTTCCTTTCATGTTATAGAAGTGATCTTATTGGAAAGTGATTTCAAGAGAAGTGTTTTAAGGAAAAAACACATCATATTTACTTGTGTTATAAAGCACAAAATGAGCAACAATTTTCTACATTTTCAAAGCACTTGTAAGTTTGAGGATTAATTATGTATTAATTTAGATAAAGTTTGAAAACTAATAGTTAACTTTAGCGTTTATTTTTATCCTATTTGATTCAAAACCTATTTTAACCATGATAAGCGCTTTTATATATATCAAAAGCATAAATAAACAGCCAGCAAATACAAAATATACATACCAGTTTCTTCACAAAATCCAATCAAACTAACAAGGTTTATGTGCTTCACTCTTGAGAGTAAGCTCACTTCTGTTAATCAAAACAATACTCCAAACAAATCAAATAATATATTACTGAAAATTACTTTATAAATTATTAAACAAATGTTATGGGTTTAATTGAACTATATAAGCTATAGTAGGCATGTAGAAAAGTAAAATAAGGCTTACCATTTCTGAATTCTTCAACACTCTGGTATGAGTCAGAGTGAGCTCTCTTAATTGCTAGTGTTCCCTCAACTTCAAAGTCACCTTTATACACATTCCCAAAAGCACCAGAACCCAACAAACATTCTACATTGAAATTCTTTGTAGCCTTCACTAAATCATCCAACTGAAAGCTCCTCAACATCATTTTCTCATCTTTCATATTTCCTAATTCTTCATTTATCAAACATCAAACACACTGTGAGGAAAGGAAACACATACTTGCATACAAATTCTATATTCCTTTGTTTCTGCTTTTGAAATTGCGTAAAAACGCTTCTGACAGAAAGAAAAATAAAACGCTTATAAACCAAACATATAATTTTTGCTAGATATGCTTTCAAGGCTAGCTAAAGGTATATTTGCTTGTTAAAAGTGATTTCAGATAGAAACAATTTAAAAAAAAAAGTGGTTTCAAGTTCTGTCAATAAGCACCAAATGTGTTTTCTAAGATTTGAAAGCGCTTTTGACATTTATCGTTCTTGATAGTAGCATAAATTATACACTAGCTTCTTCTTAAAAGCACTTTCCGACAGAAACTAAGGCACAAGCAAATGAATCTTTTAAAGTATAAAAGGTGGGATTAATTTATTTATGAAGAAGTAATTATCGATCACCTCTAGTTTTCTTCTTATTCCTCATTGGTTTTCTTCTAAGAGCAGGAAGAAACTTTCTCTTACAAAGATGGTAAAAAGAAACAACCAAAAACACAGTCAAAATGCCAATTATAACACCTCCCCATATATTTCTACGAGAAAGAGAAGTACTAATAGAATTCTCAGATAATATTGGTGGATTTGCTAGTACCATTGCTTGTGGTGATGAAGCTTTTGCTTTCATAAATTGTCTTAAATCATATTTTTCCATTTCACTTAATACAACAAATAAATTAAGATAAAATGTGTTTGGGGAGGAAGAAAGGGAGGCTACTAGTGGAGAACTACTATCAGTGTTATAGATGATACTACTTCGTAGAAAATTAATATACATGGCCGGCAATTTTATATGTATATTATATAATATATATTCAAGATAGTATCAATTTTCATAATTTTTGAAATAATTTTTAGACTAATAATTTCAACCCTTAAATTAAAAAGAGTAATTTTTTTTATCTTATTCTTTGTAAATCTCAACTATTTAAATATAATTGTGTAATAAATCAAGATAATTTATCATATACTATATAATATGGCTCAATTCAAATCTCAAGGGTATGTTAATGTAAGAAGAAAGAGTCATTCTCTTTTTCATTCAATATGACTTGGTCTAGTATTAAGACGGCACATAGGCCAAAATTTATATAGCATTTTATAATCTTATTGTTTATATATATTTATCTCTTTATTTATTTTATTTTTTTTGTTGTATGTGTCCAAATTAAGGATGAAAATTGTGTAATGTTGCATTCTTGTCATCTTATAGTGTTGGATTCATATAATGATTTGGTTATGAACCCATTTTAATTCAAGAGTAACATTATATATATAGAGAGAAAAAAATATTATTAATTATTTGTTTTTTAATTATTATTTATTTATGTTTGTTAGAAACTGATGTGCAACTCAATTTAATAAGATCTTATTGAGTTAAGGATTATCCAGATTTATAAGCAGTTTTGTTGGCTTGTTTCTAGTCAATGTGGGACTGAAGGAAACTTAACAATCTCTCTCTACATGGATAAAGGTGGTCTCACAAAGCCGCGGTGAGACTGTTAAGGACAAAACTCAAGTCACCGATCAAACCAGACCCAACTTTGATACCATGTTAGAAACTCATGCCTAACTTAACCCAATAAAATCTCATTAAGTTAAAGATTGCCCAGATTTATAAGCAGTTTTGTTGCCTTAATCCTGACCGACGTGGAACCGAAGGAAACTTAACAATGTTATTTATATCTCATTCTAAGATAAATATGTTCAAATTATTGAATTTTTAATGTACGATAAAAGTTTAAAAATGAAAATTTAAATAAGATACAAGCATATTTTATACATGTAATTTATTTATAATTTTATAAATATTATATCTAAAATTTTCTTTATTTACATGCAGTAATTGTCATGTTTGCAACACGATGATCCCAAAAGTGTTAATATACTAAAATATTTAGATAATATTTTATTAAAAATTTATTTATAATCAAATTAAATAATAATAATATTATTAAATAAATTAATAAGTAATACAATTTAATATATTTGTATTTTAATTAAGTAATAATTACGTTGACACCCTTTTCCACTATTTATCCACGGTGTAAACATTGCAGGTACACAAAAGAGCTAAAAGAAATAATTAATTAATGACTAAGAGTGCAGTTTTTTTTAATGTTCTAATGAAATATTAATACATTTGTTTTGATTTTATAGAAAATAGTCTAACAAATATTTTTGTATAGAATAGTCGAATTTAGATTTTTAGAACAAAAATCACTAATATAAAAACAATTATATATTTTCTCTCATAATTTAATACTCTATAGCTTTTAAAAATAAAAATATTATTCTAGTATTAATGAAATCTGCTTTAATAATAAATCTACACAATAAATACTAACATTTGCATAGCTGGTTAGCACAGAACAAGTATAAAAATAGGTATAATGTCCCTTTATCATGTCTTTTTTATTTGTCCTTGCTTTTGTGTATTTAGTGTTAACTAAAATATTATATATTGTTGTAATTTTAAAATAACTAATCAGTTATTATCTTAATTTTGTATGTTTTAGATATAGTTTAGTAGATTCATTATACACTATTATTTAATCAAAATTTTCAAATATTAATTGAAAACTAAAGAGAGAGTATTATTATACTCTAGAATTGAAATAGTATTTATTTTTATTTGGCAGTATATATTTTTAAAATAAAATAATGTTTTATTAATTTAATATTTTTTAAAATAAAATAAATTTTGGATTTTTGCTATAATTTCAAGGATATGAGAGTGGGGAAGATATTCTCATGACATTTATTAATAATAATCGTTTTGCTAGCTGTTGCATGGCTTTGTAAATACACATAAGTTTTTTTTTTCTCTCATTTCAAAATATTATTGTCTCAAATACCACCATTTTCATTTACATTTCGTGTAACTTAGTATATATTAAAAAATTAAATAAAATTGATTTCGTTTATATTTAACATTATGAAGATAAACTGTGCTTTCAATATTATGAAATTAAATTGGGTAAAGAGTAAAACAAAATTTACAAAATTATAAAGAAATTCAAGATATTATAAATATCTAGGCGTCATCGATTTCATCTTTATTAAACTGATGAAGCCACTCCATCAGCTAGTAGTCAATGGTTGACGAACTCAGATTAACAGTCAGTTAATGACGATCTGTTCAAAACGAGTCGAGGACCACTTAACATATTAAAATGGGGAGGAAAAAAAATGAACTTCATGCATCATGTATAATTTATTCTACTTTTGAGAAATGAAACTTCAAAGCTATTAAAAAGTGTTATTTAGAAGATGAAAAGTAGACTTTTTATACAACTTTTCGCAACATTTTGGTATATTATTCCTATATATATATATATATATATATAAATAAAGGATTATTTGGTCGATCGTCTGTCTTTAGCGTATTAATCATTCTAATCTCTTATTTTTTAGTTAATTTAAAATTCATCGATACAGTCCAAATTCTAAATGCTTAAAAATTGTTAGGACAAATATATATTAAAGATTATTAATGATATTAACTCTGAAATTGAGACTTTACTCTGCGTATAATATATGTACTCACTATCAAAATTATATTACCTTAAGTAAAATTTAAAATATATAATTTTAAATTTATTAATATTAAATATAAATAATTAAATAAATTATTTTTATTATAATTATAATAAAAGACACTATAACACCTTTTAAATGTAATTTACAAATTAAGAAAAATACAAACACTCAACGAGAATGCTCTCAACTTACACTCAAACTCAAACTAAGAATATAAAAACTTATTTATTTTTGATGAAATGATTAAACCAATTATTTTTTCATTATTTATTTTTTTATTGTTTCGATTATTATCTCTAATCAAACAATTTTATAATAATTTTTGAAGTTATAAAAAACTAAAAATCATAATGTATTGTGATATTCAATTAATATAATTTTAATTATTACTAAGACAACAAATATTTATTAATAATAATTTTATTTAAGTATTAAAATATAATTTATATTTTTTATTATATTAATATTAATAATAAAAATAATTATAATAATATTATATTAAATAATATTTTCATACAAAATTTGTGATATAATGTCTATGTTTATCTTGTATATTGTAAAAAATTGGACAGAGAGGCTTCACAATTTTTTTTAATAATTTAATAATTTTTATGAATATTATTTTTTATATCATAATTATAATTAATATTATAATTAATATTATAATTATTTATTAAATATAATTATAATTATATTTAATAATAATAATAATAATAATAATGTATTATATTATTTATGAATTATCAAAATACTTAGCATATCAATTTCAATATGTATAAATTTATATTTATTTTATTATAAAATAAATTATTTTTTAAAATAAAATTTTAATATATGATATGATAAAAGAGATTTGTATATTTAAAATTAATTATAAATTTATAAAATGTTAATATTTTATTATGTTTATAATAATTATGTGTTGTAAAATAGGGTTAAAATATCTTTTTTTATTTTTTTTTAAAATAAAATTGACCAAAAAAATGGGATTTCAAGTTGAAGGTTATATTTAGCCTATTTCTAAACTAAAACACAACTAAACCTATTTTTAAATTATTGAATGAAAAATGCCCATTATAGACAAAAGCCTTATTTATAATCATCATCTTGCAATCTATACCACACAAATATAAAACTAAGAAAACATTATAGTCATACAAATATTATCTACACACTTCTCTTTTTTACATTCTTCAACATTCTATTTATTTTTCTACATCCTTCAACCATTCCATTTATTGAGTTGGTATTGATTTTCAACAACTCTCTTCAACCACTTCATCTATTGAGTTGGTGTTGATTTTCAACACTCTTCCTCAACACCAACTCTCACTATTTTTACTGTGCCAAGCTAACGGTAAAATATTTCGAACTTACCAATACTTAAAGCTTTTTGTGAACAAGTCCATAACTTGATCATTTGTATTGATTTTCCTTATCTCAATTTCTTCTTGCAAAACTTTTTCTCTGATAAAGTGATAGTGTACTTCAACGCTTAGTTCTTACATAAAAGACTGGATTCTCTGCCAAATGAAATACTGATTGTTTGTCATTATAACAGAACTGCATAACATATTGGTTGTTGTAGATTATTCATTAGTTGTATCAACCATGTACTCTCTTAAGCTGCCATTATTGACGTTCGATACTAAACTTTAGTGATTGTAATGTACTTTCACCTGTCTCTTGCTACACCAAGAAATTGTTTCAAACCCAAGCTTAAACACATACTCAGTTGTTGATCTTCTAGTGTCATGATCTCCTGTATAGTCAACATTGCAGTAACCAACTAACTTGTCGTCTCCACCTTTTTTGTACAAAAGACCATAATCAATTGTACTCTTCATATATCTCAATATTCGTCGAACTGCTTCCAAATAAGGCTTCTTTGAATTTTTCATATACCAACTCATTACACTAAATGCATATGAAATGTCAGGTCAAGTTAAGGTTAAGTAGGTAAGACTTCTTACCAATTTTCGAAACATTGTCACATCTTCCAAATATTTTCCTTCATGTGTACATATTTTGGCATTTGGTTCCATCGACGTCAAAATCAGTTTGCATTCAATCTCTCTGAACCTCTTCAAAAAACATTTGGAATATTTTTGTTGATAAAGAAATATTCCTTCTTGTATGTGGTTAACCTCTAGACCAAGGAAGTGCTTGAACTGTCCAAGTTTCTTCATCTAGAAACGGAATGATAAATGCTTCTTTGTTCAAAGAATTTATGGCTTATCATCACCAGTTATGATTAAATCATCTACGTACACTAGCACGATAGCTAGCTTTCCTTCAATTTCTTTGACAAACAAGTTGGGATCTACATGTGTTACTGAATAACCACTTTGTGTTAAAAATTCAATAATCTTACCATACCATGTCCTAGGTTCCTGTTTCAATCTGTAAAGTGCTTTCTACAGCTTACACACATATTCAGGATGATCTTGGCTCTGAAAACCCATTAGTTGGATCATATAGATCTCCCAATCCAACTCTCCATGAAGAAAAACATTCTTCACATCCATATGCCACAAATTCCAGTCTTTGTTGGTTGCAAGTGCAAGTAAGACTTATACATTTGTAAGTTTTGCCACCGGACTAAACATTTTATCATAGTCTAGTTCATATTGTTGAGAGAAACCACGAGCTACCAATCATGCCTTATATCTCTCAATTGACCCATTTGGATGATGATTTATCTTGTATACCCACTTATAGGATATGGTTTTCACATCTCTTGGTTTTCACATCAAATCCCAAGTTTGATTTTAGTGAAGTACATCGATCTCTCCTCTCATATCTATCATCCATTCAGATCTTTACGATACTTTTTCAAATGTCTCAAGTTCTATTGCTTTTTCAACTATGGTTGTATTGGCATACTTAGAATTTGGCCTTTGTGTTCTTGTTGACCTACGGAGTTGAGATTGTGGATTTTATTCTTCCATTTCATTATGTCCACCTTCTTCATTTAGTTATTGATATATGACAATTTTCCAAGGATTCTGAGTTACTCTTTGTTCAGCATCATCATCGTTTGGATCTCTGGATTCATCTAAACTTGGTTAGAGTTGAATAGTATCCTCCCTCATCTTTTGTTGCAGCTTGTCTCCAAATTCTCTTGAGTCTAACAATGCCTCCTTCTCTAAGGACCACCAAGAAGATGCTTCATCAAAAACCACATCTCGTGAAGTGTAGCATCTTCCACTCATTGGATAGCAACATTTCCACCCCTTTCTCTGGCAGGCGTATCCCACAAAGATACATCTAATAACTTTCTTATCAAATTTGCTCAGTAAATAATCAAGAACAAATACATAACATACACGGCCAAATACTCGAAGGTAGCTAACTGTAGGTTTTATGTTCCATAGTTTCTCAAAGGTTGAAACAAATCCTAACCTTAGTTGAGGAAGTCTGTTGATAACAAAGGATGCAATACTCATTGCTTCAGCCCAAAACCTTTTAGATATATTCTTTTCATGTATCATACTCTGAAAAATTTCTACAAGATGTCGGTTCTTTCTCTCCACTACACCATTTTTTGTGGTGTATTGGCATAAGTGTACTGATGACGTATTCGAAATTTCCTTAGGTATTGAGAGCGCTTGATCTATACTCTCTGTCGTTATCTGTGCACAAGCAATAGATCTTCTTTCGTACTTCTCCTTTAATTGACTCTATAAACCCTTTAAACTTTGAAAATGTGTTAGATTTTTCTTTCATAAAGAATACCCACACATACCTTGAGAAGTCATCAATGAATGTCACCATGTATCGCATACCGTCAATTGATGGTTGCTTAACAGGCCCAAATACATCAGAGTGAACTAACTCTAATTGTTCTTTTGCTTTAAACATCGATTCCTCGTATGGTAATTGGTGAGCTTTATCATACTGGCATCCTATACAGACCGTGTCTGTTCACATGTCTAGTTGAGGAAGCCCTTTAAGCATCGACTTCTTCACCATCACACTTAGTTTAGAATAACTAACGTGACCTAACCACATATGTCATAGGTCTGCTATCTCATTTCTTCTTATCCTGCCTACATATGTAGATTCTGTTGACATCATATAAACTGATTTCAATCATCCCCTCTCTATTGTCAATGTTTCTAAGATTTTGAGATCATGATACACCTTCACATCTTGGGGACTGAACAATACATAGTGACCTGATGATGTCAATTGAGTTATAGATAGAAAGTTTTTCTTCATTACTGGGACATGATAAACATCTTAAAGTGGTACTTGGTTAGTATTATATCAAGGCATAACTATCGTCTTACCAATGTGAGCTATCGGTAACCTTGAGTTGTCAGCTATCACCATTATATGACCTTCTTTGTACTCAAACATGCTTTGAAACTTCTAATTATCTCTCGTCATATGATTTAAGTAGCTTCAATCTACGATCCAATCATTCTTGTAGCAAATTTGTTCTGGTGTTGTTACTGTGAGAGCTAATTTTTCTTCTTTTGTAACGAATAATGTTTCGACATCCTAACCATCTTCACTATTCTCCTTAGAACTGGAAGTAGCTATATTGCTTTCAATATGCTATTTTTACTCCAACAATATTTTTCTATGTGACCTATCTTCCCACAGTTGTAACACTCACCATCAAATTTTCTGTTGTTACTACGATTCTTCTAAGCTCCTTCTGGATGAAAGCCTCCCTTTCCTTGAGAAAATTTTCCTTTATCGCCATCCTTGTTAGATCCACTACCATTGTACCTCTTGAAAGTGCCTCTGTTATTGCTGGTGTAGAGCACATATTCCTCACTCTTCAGCGAGACTCTTCCCATTTTCTTAACCATAGCTTCTTGACCGGCCAGTAAATTCTCAAACTTAACAAGAGATGATTTTGTTGGCCATCCTTGTATAGCAGTAACAAACTCTTGATATTCAGGTCTCAAATGATAGATAATTATTCTCTTTATTCTGGTTTCCCTAATAAGAGCTTTCAGATTTAACTCTAAAATTTCAAGACATAATAACTTCACCTTGTGAAAGTACTAGGAAATCAGCATGTCGCGTTGTGCCATCGATAGCAACTCATTTTCAAGAAGTTGCAGTCTTGTATTATTCTTCTTTGAAAAGAGTGTAATAAGAGTGTCACATGCTTTCTTCGATGTTTTGGCATCTTGAATGTGCTCCAACATTTATTCTTCAACTATGATCTTTAAAGCAAACATCACTTTATCTACTTTAATTCCCACTTTTGCAAGATGATGTTTGCATCTTCTACTACTGGTTATTTAACTTTGTCACCACCAACAACCTCCCATAGGTCTTGACCTTGTAGATAAGACTACATACATGTTGCCTATGTGTTATAGTTTTTGTTGTTGAGCTTCTTGATTCCTCCAACTACTTGAAGGTCACCCATCATAACAACAAGACTTCGACTATATCAAACAAGCTTAACTAAGAAACTTGTAGAGAACCAAACTTTTCACAACTCAAGATAGCTCCATTAAGAACGATCATTGACCATTCTGCTCTGATACCAATTGTTGAGTAAAATTTAGAATATACAACTCTAAATTTACTAATATTAGATCCAAAAAATAAACAAAATACTTATATTATATCCATAATAAAAGATACTATAACATCTTTCAAAGGTAACTCTCAAATTGAAGATAAATACAAACACTCATAGAGAAAGCTCTCAACTCACACTCAAATTAAGAATACAAAGACTTATTTGTTTTTGATGGGATGATTAAACCAAATGCAAGATAAGCTATTTATAGTCCTAACCATGTAATCTATATCACACAAATATTATCTACATATTTCTCTTATTATCTACACACTTCTTTTTTCTACATCCTTCAATTACTCTATTTATTTTTCTACATCCTTCAACCATTCAATTTATTTTTCTACATCCTTCAACCACTTCATTTATTGAGTTGGTGTTGATTTTCAACACATTATACATAAATTGTAATTAAGGTATACTTATTTAATTAAATTAGTGATCTAATTATCTCAAAAAACAAAGAATAATTATGTTACCATTTTGGAATTAAATAGCAAATGATTTTTATATTATATCAAAACTATATCGATTAATAATATAAAAACCTATAAAATTCTCCTAATATAAACTCCTAAATAAAAAGAATAAAAATAATATATATATATATATATAATAAGCAAAAAATATAACAAATAATATATTTAATAATTAAAATATACATTTTAAAAAAAACAAAACATATATTTACATTATAAATATTAAAATAATTCATAATCAAATCAATTTAGGATTTAGTGTTTAAGGTTTGAGATTTAGAATTTAAAATTTAGGATTTAAGATTTAAGTTTGTAGAGTTTAAGATTTATGATTTATGATTTAACGACCAATAAAAGAGTATATTATTGATAAGTTAATATTTTTTAAAAATGTATTTTTTAATTACGAACTCTGTATTTTTGTTCATTGTGTTTTTGTTTATAAATGACATATATAAATGAAAAAATGTTAAGTTGTTTTATGTATTAAGTGAAATATCATTTAATTATTTGATGCGAAATTTGAATAGTAAAATAATAGTGATTTTCTCAATTGCGAGACAACTTATATTAATAAAAATAAATTAGATTATAATTTTTGTTGTATGCAGTAATAAAAATATTTAAAAAATTAAATAAAACGTAAGCGTATATGTGCAAAATGATCAAAACTAAAATAAGTAACGATCGTATTTAATGAGGTTAACTATCGGATCTTCCAAGTTTACAAAATGTAATAAGCTTTCTCCCTCTTTCCTTAGAAAATCCTGTGTTCCTTTTACAAAATGATCATATAATTTTTTTTTCTCCCAATGGATCGTTATTTTCTTTATTTTTTTGAATAATGATCAAAATTATTTGTGATTTACTATAATCTACATAAATTTATTTCTTTAAGCTAATTTTAGTGATTAATGTTAGGTTTTGACAAACTTTTATTTGGATGTAATTTTAGATGTTATGTTTGCTACGAAAGTTTGGTTGAAAATCAAATATTAAAAACTTATAATTAAGCTATCAAATATCAAATTATAATAAAGATTTATCATATTTTTATTTAGAAAGAAAATGAATTCAAAGAGAAACACTCTAAACATTTTACTCATGGTTTAATAGTTCTCGTACGATCATTAATTTGATTTGATTTATTTTTTTTATACATCAAACGTGGTTAGAAGATAAAAGATGAATTTTTTGTCTATATATTTATTAAATATTGATTGCACATAAAATATATGTAAATTGTTTTGAATCATTTAAATGCAATGAAATGCATATATTTTATCTATATAAAAAATTCAAAAATATAAAGAATTCTAAAAATTCAAATTTAATGAATTAATTTACATAGAATATTATAAGGGATAAAAATGTCTCTCTTGGAGTGTTTTTTTTTTCACATGATAGTTGGGTAAGGAATCTAAGTAGAATGATTTATTAAAGGAGTGTAGAATTTTTAAACTTTGATAAAAATAATAATTAATATTTGATAAACTTTTTCCCACAAAACGTCGAATCAATTTCTACACCATGAAGAGTTTCATGATGATTTTTACCACAACCAAAAAACAAAGAGTTTCATGAATTTATTAATATTTGATAAACTTTTATATATTCAAATTATATTATAATTATTAACTTAATAATTTTTTATTAAATAAAATAATATAAATCTAATTATACTTATTAATAATATTATAGCATAATTAATTATAACTTATCACAAATTTAAAATAAATAAATTTTCTCTTACTAAATTTATAAATAACTTTAATTTAAAATATGTATGAAATTTAATAACCTAAAATTTATAATTTATGTTTAAAACCCAATTACTTTCTTGAGTTAGTTAATTATATAAAATTTATGAGTATTAATAATATTTATGAATAAAATATTTAAGTGTAAACAAGTTTCAAAACATATTTTCTTATCGACTATTCAAATAAAAAAACTTCATAACTTCCTAACTTCCTAACTTCAAGTTCATGTGTTTAATGTATACATTATTTACTTAATATGTTAGAATTCAATTTACACATTTATAAAAATTTGGTATATATGTTGATAAATCGATCGAATAGTAGATCGATTGATCGAAGTGGTAGATCAATCGATAATCAATCATGTACCATCTATGTCTTCTCGGGTTCGATTTTAAATTAGTGTAGATCAATCGAAGTAGGGTTCGATCAATCAAGGATTGATTGTATTCGATCTACCTAGTTTTGGGTTTTAATTAATCGTTGTTGGATTGATCAAAAGAGACTTTCTATTGATCGATCTTATTGGTTCGATCAATCAAGTCTAGTCTGGATTGATCGAGCGAGTAAGTCTTAAACTTAAAACTTGTTTGTGTAATCGAGCCAAACTAGTGATTTACTATGTTGTTCCTATTTATTATTATTCTAAGAAATATTTAATGGACGTAATTCTAGGTTGCCCATTAACCTAGTATTTGGGTTTCAATTCTCTTATATAAATAACCTAATGCTTCTTATTTTAAACAAACACATCTATTTTATTCATCTAATTATTTTATGTTTTTTTTCTCTCAAAACATTTTTTGAAAATTATATCATATTTATTTATACTTATCCTTGATTTAATCTATCAAATATTGTGTGATTATGTTTGATTGATTCATAATCCTATTTTTTTTTATGATATTGTACTTTTAATTTTTGTTTTGGAGTTTTCTAGATGATTTAATTTATTTGAATCTTCTAACTAGGGTTTTTTATTATTGAATATGCTCTAGGATATATTTTACACTTGTGTTATTTGTGCTAACTTTTTAAGTATTTGTTGATAGATTTGATTGCTCGTATGACTCGAGACATTGAAAAGTTGGTATGGATCCATACATTTATATTATAAAGAACGTGAAAAAGCGAAAACTTGTAAATAGATTACTTTGAAGTTTTATCTATAAAATATAGTTTAAGACTTGATTATGTAATTGAATTGATTTTTATATTGCTTGATATACATGTGGTTTTCTTTTAAGTCATTATTGTGTCTTAAGTTATTTTCACCTAAAATATAACGTATCAAACTTAACTTTATTTTTGTTTTATATTATTTATACACAATTATATATCTGACCACTTAATAATTTTTAATTAAATATATTTAGAAAAATTACTATTTACTTCATATATGTTGATTAGATACATAACTTTAAACTTTAAAATTAAAAAAATAAAGATAATACGTAAAAGAGATCACATGATTTCTTATAAGATTTAGGCAAAACAAAAATGATGTTTACGGTTACAAAGAGCTTACTACCCATGTTTTACAAAGGTTAATAATACATAAATTTGTATATTTTAATTTAATTACATGATATATAAATAGAATTTTGTTTTTAACTAAAAAGGGGAGAAAAAAATGTTATTTACGCATCTTACTATGAGAGTTTACGCTAAGATGTTATAATCACCTTATTACTTCTTTGAGTGAAAAGGACCCTTTAACCAAATTAAAAATGAATATGGAGAAGTTCAAACTTAAAACTTCAAACTACTAAAAAGTTCAAACTTAAAACTTCAAACTACTAAATGGTAGCTCCAAGAGTCACGTCTAACTATAAAAATATCAATTTGTTTGTTTGTTCCTTTTGGCTTTCAGATTACATAGTTGTTTCTCAAAAAAAACAAAAAAGTTGTTTAAGTCATATGTCCACGTGGTGCTATAATATTTATGGGATAAAAGAATAATTTAGTTATACAGTTTTCAACTAGAGAGATTTAATTTCATATTTTTAAAAAATATGAAATTTATTCTTATATCTTGATTTAAAATATATATTTAAAATGTTTTATTTAAAAGCTATAAAATTAAAACGTTGTTTTTAAGATACGAAACCTCTCACTTCTCTCAACCATTTTTTTATTTAGAAAAGCATGATCATCCATTAGACATTTACCTACCATCACACTTTCTTACTTGTCCATAGTAAATCCCTTAGTTTCGATCGAGTATAACGTAATAAAATTAAAATTAAGTTGAATATCTAAATCTGAAATCCCAGACTAATTCTTTCAACTCTATCTGTCAATGGGGGAGCACTTAGACAATTCACTCGGACTCCATGGATAGGGTGGTCGGCATCGGCGTATATAAATGTGTATTCATAGGATATGCTGTGAATAGTAAAACTTATAAATTCTATGACTTAAATGATTATGTAGTTATAGAATCAAATAATGTTGATTTTTATAAACATAGGTTTCCCTTTAAATTGAAAAATAGTGGAGGCTCGTCTTCTAGTAATTTACCCATAACTAAAACTAGTGAACAAAATGAGAAATTAAACATTGAAATTAGGATAAGTAAACGAGCTCGAACCCTTAAGGATTTTGGATGCTTATACCTTAGAGGAAGATCCCCAAACTCTTAAAGAAACATTATCTTCTTTAGATTGGCACTTATGGGAAGAAGCCATAAATGATGAAATGAACTCTCTTGAGTATAATAAGACTTGGTATTTAGTTGAATTACCTCCTGGTTGCAAAACCATTGGATGTAAATGGATAGTAAAGAATAAATTAAAACCCGACAGTACTATTGAAAAGTATAAAGCTCGTCTTGTAGTTAAAGGGTATAGGCAAAGGGAAAATGTAGATTTCTTTGATACATTTTCACCAATCACACGAATAACTTCTATACGTGTACTTTTCTCTCTTGTTGCTATCCATGATTTAGTAGTACATCAAATGGATGTTGAAACTGTTTTCTTAAATGGTGACTTAGAAGAAGAAATTTATATGGATCAACCTAAGGGTTTTGTTATTCTAGGTCAAGAAAATAAAGTTTGTAAACTAGATAAATCCCTTTATGGTCTAAAATAAGCACCTAAGCAATGACATGAAAAATTTGATAATCTAGTTATCTCATATGGATTCAAAATAAATGAAAGTGACAAATGCATTTATTATAAATTAGAAAATGACATTTGCATTATTATATGCTTATATGTGGATGACATGCTTATTTTTGGATCAAATATTCATGTAGTGAATAATGTGAAAACTTTGTTAAGTACTAACTTTGATATGAAAGATCTCGGAGAAGCGAGTGTAATCCTTGGTATAAAAATTATTAGATCTGAAAAGGAAATTTTTCTAGATCAATCTCATTACATTGAAAAGATCTTAAAAAATATAATTACTTTAACTGCAAACCTACATGTACTCCTTATGATCCTAGTGTAAAGTTGTTCAAGAACACCGGAGATGGTGTTAGACAAACTTAGTATGCGAGCATCATTGGTAGCTTACATTATGCTACTGATTGCACTAGACCAGACATAACTTATGTTCTAGGACTACTGTGTAGGTTTACCATTAGACCTAGTGTAGAGCACTGGAATGCTATTGAAAGGGTTATGAGATACCTTAAGAGAACTATGAATCTTGGATTACATTATAAAAATTTTTCCGTTATTCTAGAAGGATACAACGATGTAGATTAGAACACTTTATCAGAAGACTCCAAAGCAACTAGTGGCTATATATTTAACATAGCTGGTGGAGCTATTTCTTGGAAGTCTAAGAAACAGACAATATTGACTCAATCTACAATGGAGTCTGAAATGATAGCACTAGCTACTGCTAGTGAAGAAGCAGGCTGGTTAAGAAGTCTGTTAGCTGAGATCCCTTTATGGGAAAGATCGATACCAACTGTCTTGATCCACTGCGATAGTACCGTGGCTATTGCAAAGATTCAGAACCATTACTACAACGACAAGAGATGACAGATACGTCGTAAGAGTAGTACTATTAGAGAATTTCTCTCTATAAGAGCTGTAAGAGTGGATCATGTACGTTCTAATGAAAATTTGGCAGATCCTTTGACGAAAGGATTATCGAGAGAGAAGGTTTTCAAAACCTCAAAAGGAATGAGACTAATGCCCTTAAAATGAAGAGTCACTCGTGATGGTAACCCAGCTTATAGACTGATGATCCTAAGAAATAAGTTCAAAGGGTAATAACAAGTCATGAAGTGATATGAGATGAATCATGCTATTTTTAAATCTCATTCTATATTGTTAGAAGCATGAAGTCCTGAAGCGATAGAAAATGATGAGTTAATTATTAAACTCTTAATGAGTTCTATACTCTATGTGGAGTAGAGTATATAGCTACAAGAGTGTTCTTGATAAACTCACCTATGTGAATGTGGAAGTGTGGCTGCTTCCTATGAAAATTTTTTGGGCAAAATTTACTAGAGCGTTCACTATACTGGGATACACGTGTATGGTCGTAAAGCACGAGCTTTTCGAAGTACACCTTGAAAAGGTTGTGTGTGTAATATTGTTAGAGATAGAATTCAAAACTAAGAGTTACTCTAGTATATTCTAAAGCATTAACACTATGCAAAGGTTAAGTTGATAGACATCTTTTGCTTATGCACAATCTTATACTTTTAATTGATCAATTGCTCGATGAAAACTATTTTTATATAAAATTCAAGTGAAAGATTGTTGAAAAAATGATTTTTTATAAAAAAACAAGTTAAGCTAATTGTTTGCCTTGTCCTACATTGTTATTTTACATCACTTAAAAGATGTATAAATAGAAAAAAATTGGCTATTGGGTTTAGGCCCCTAGGGGCATCCACTTTTGTGAGAGACGAGAGGACCTAGGCAAATGTGATACCACATCCGCGCACGCACGGGCCACCGCCATACATCCGACCGACCAACCGTACCGAGCCGAGTACGGGTGCGAATACATGTATATAAGGTGAGGTGACATTTTATTTTTTGGAAAAAAAATTATTTATTTTTCCACTCAGAAAATGGTTACATTTTTATTCAGAAAAATAACCATTATTTTCTTTACTAAAAGAAAGACCGTTACTCTTCTTTACTCAGAAAAATGGTTGTTACGCTCTCCACCCAGACATGACCGTTATTATCATAATGACCACATCTTTTCTAAAACCTATAAGTAGAGGACATCAACTCTCAGTTTCTACGTAACAATCTGCAAACACATCTTACTAAGAAAAAATTTTCTCAGAAAGAAAAAGAAGAAAATTTCTCTTGAAAAGAAAAAAAAGATTCTAAATTACTTTTGAATTTTCCGAGCAACAAAATTTTACAGATGTAACATTCTGACCTTCATCAGTGAAGTGAAATTCTGAGATAAAAAACAAAAATTTTAAACTATTTTGTCCAGAGAACGACGAGACTGTGTTTACTTGTACAAATTTGAACAGAACCACAAAATGTCTTAAAAAAACGACTTAGTTCGCAACTCAATCCAAGCAGTTCGATTCAGATTATCGGTAATATTATTCAAATACTGTTTTCACGTACTTCTTTCTACAATTAGCAGTTTTGCAAGTTTATATATCCAATTAAAATGACTATTAATAGAGCAGAAGGCAAATAAACCAAACGACTTTTCTTTATATATCAACAGAATCAATTAATTCTATAACCAAAATTATATATATTATATACATGTACTTGTGACCAAACGGAGGAATGACTAGGTTCCGAAAGCATTCTGACTCGGCGACTCCCTCCTTACTTCAAGTCACAGTTTCGAAACACAATAACATCCACTTGATCTAAAATATAAAAAAGACCACACCTTTGACTACTTACAAACCATTTATATATGAAAAATACAAAGTCCTAAGAGTTGTATCTAAAGACTTTGTAGGGACAATAAGAAGAAGAAAAAAATCTGATATTGTAATTTACAGAAACAGCATTACATATCTCTTCTACATAATGGGCAAGAACCATGCCCGAGTAACCACTTATCAATACAAGGTAAGTGAAACATGTGATTGCAATGAGGCAAAATTCTTACTGTCTCTCCCAGCTGAAAGTCCTACACATTTGAAAATTTAACAATGTCAATCACCTAACCTTATGAATTATGCTCAGTTTTAGACCTTTTTAAAGTGCTCTAACAGCAATAAAGCGCTTATCAACCAAACAGAATAAAATTGACCGTAAGTATTTTCAGGGCTAAGAAAGCACAAAATGAGCTTTTTGACAGAAGCACAAATAACATGTTCAAAGCCCTTTCCCAACAAAAACACAAGTAATCAGACTCATAACGTGTCTTCACTTTACTTCTAGTTTTGCCTGAGGGATAAGAAAGATTGGAAAGTTATTGATTACGAACCTGAAGACAAACAGAACATAGAACTCTTTCACCGGAACCATCCACATTATTTTTGCTAGTAATTTTGACCTTTGGAATTTTTTCAACGAAATCTCCCGATAGTCCTTTGGAGCCTCCGGTGTCAAAGATGTTGGGTATCTCATCAAAGCTTGTTTCAACAGCACCCATCTGGATAAGAAATGAAAAAAAAAGGGTTAATAAATAGTTAATAAGCTTGTGACTTGTGAGGCATTATTTCATAATTTAAAGACCACCACTTTCTTAGAGAGAATTAATTACCTGGTTTTGAACTGCACTTAACATGACAGGACCAAGCCTCTCACGAACTAGTTTACCACTTAAAAGGCTTGCAATTACATCGATCTGCATAATTTGTTGGAAATCCATAACAAAATTGCATTTGCCATTTTACTGAAATTGAAAGAAAGTCAAGAAGACTAGTTTTTCTTCACTTCATAAGTTATCTAAAATTCAAATTTTTTTCCTTTCCTTTTGCATCAAAGTAAATCCTAATCTAACCTACGTGGATTGAGTATTGGAAATTGTAAATGTATGTTTTCTGTGTTTATGCTAACAGTTCATTTAAGAAGAAAGCAATTTCATGATTTTTTTTGTTTGATTTGATTTTTTTTTCTATCATATGTGCTTTACAGGTTATCAAAAGCAGAAACAAAAACAAGCAGAGCCTATGCTTAGAGCTGGACAAACATATAACAAATTTTCGACTCTAATGAGGCTTGAACCACGATCTTTTGGGTGAGTGATAGATAGGGATTGGTACAAAAGTTCAATTGCTTACCAAGTACAGGAAACAACCAATTCCAGATTCATCAGAATGCCAGAGAACAAGAGAACATTCATATACTTCAATGGAGAAAACAGCTCCAGATATGGAACCAACAGCAGCCCCTCTAACAAATCCACTCTCAGTCTCTTGGCCCATCATAGCTCCAGTCATAGCTCCTAAGAAGGCTCCCACTACCCACAAATAAGTAATTTTCTTTAGAAACTACAATCTCAATAGAACAAGCAGAGAGTTTTCTATATGAAATGAGCTTGAAATCACAAGTCCATCTGGATATATGTTGAAGAATGTATGGAAAAATAATTACAAACCCCTTTTAGTATCCTTTTAATTTCTGTTTTTGAAACCCGTAAAAGTGCTTCTAACAGTAAATAAATCACTTATGAACCAACAATTTGCTATGCTTTCAGGACACAAATTATGGGTCCGTTTAGAGCCGCTTGTCCTTTTAACTGAACAATTCCAAATAGCTTAAAACACTTTCAATGGCATTTAACAATCTCCATAAAAAGTAGTTTCAAAATTATAAGAAACATTATTTGCAAGTTTTAAAAAAGCAAGTAATCCTTACTTTATCACAAAAGTATCACTTTAAACCACTTAGAGCATGTCAAACACCTTACTGCTTCTCTTTAAACAATTTTTATCCAAATCACTTCACTTTAAACCACTTCTCTTTTAACCACTTTTAAAATAAGCAAATCCAAACAGGCCCTAAAACTGCTAAACCACCTTTAACATAAATCACAATCAAACAGAACCCTAATCTGAATGTGAAACTTTATTCTAATCTTGAAGAAAATATGGATTCAACATATCAATTTAGGAATACCCATATTTCATTCCAGCTCCACCGTATCTTGAATGTATAAATTTTCAATTTTATTTTTCATTTCTATTCACTTTCAAAAATCAAAACCCATCACATCTAAAGGTGGAAGAAACAGAACAGAACAGACAACCCAGCCAACAACAATCTTACAAAAATTTCCCCAAATTTAGAAAATGACAAAAATGTAAGAACATGTGTAACCATAGAAAAAAAAGGTACAATGAAAAGAGAACCGAACCTAGAGCAAAGCAGAAGGTGAAAATAGCAGAAAAGATATTTCCAAGGAGAGCAGAGAGGGCAAAATAGGAATTATCTTTGAACGTTTCAAGAAAATTATCGAACATCGATGAAGAAGAGAAGGAAAAACGAGATGGGTGAGGCATGAAATTAAAATCAATAGCTAATTGTGTCAGGAACCAGTGCAGGATTGAATGCTCGTAGATGAGGGCTTGGCCATTGATCTTTAAAAACATTGGTTTTAAAGGAGATATTTATTTGAAATACATAAAATACGGAGATTGAAATGAATAAGTATCATTAAGTTATAATATATAATACATATTAACTATTTATGTATTATATATAATACAAATTAATAAAAAATACTTTACTTTTCCCAATTACTTTCAAACTTATGAAAACATACAAATATATATTAACTATTTATGTATTATATTTGTATTATATATACATGTATATATTAATAAAAAATAATTTTATTTTCTTAATTACTTTTAAGAAAAAATACATATATTTTGAGCTAAAAAATATATATACAAATAATATTTTTTTGACATAATAATAAATAAAAATACTATTTTATAATAATATTTTTTTATTAAATATATATATTATATATAATAAAAATAATTTTTAATTATATTTAATTTATATTTTTTATATCTTGTTGAAACATTAAGATTTTTTATCATCCTATTCATATAAATAAAAAAATCAATATAATTAAATTTAAATATATATATTAAATATTTAATAATAAAATTATTAATTATAAAACACATATTAAATAAAAAATATATTAAAAATAAATTTTAAAATTAAAATATAATAATCGATATAGTTCAAATTTTTAAATTAAAATATAAGACATAAGTTTCCTTTGTGAAACCATTACACGTTACACAATTAGGTTAAATTAAATTAAATTTAATATATTTTATATTATTATAGAAAATCAAATAATATCGTAATATTTTTATTAATATATATTATTATTGTATTTTAAATAACTTATTTTTTAAAATTAATCATATTCATACTTATATATTTATATATTTTATCATATTTATATTTTATAATTTATTTTTTTAATATATTTATATAAAAAAAATATATTATATCTAAATGTATGTTTTTTTAAATAATATCTATCTCATATTTTACACTATATGATTAAATTTATTTATTTTTACTCTTATTCAACTTTTTTATTTATGTTGTATTTATATTATTAAAAATATAAATACAATATACCAAATAGAACCAACTAACATTAAAAGGTTTGAAAAATACTAAAAATAATTTATGAATAAATATCATATAACCCTATTATTTTTTTAGCAACGGCTTGGTTACTTTTAATTTTAATAAAGATAAATGCCATTTATACTGATTGGGAATTGAATCCCAATAACTATCAACCACTGACTTCATTTCTTTTATATAATTTATATTTATTTTAATTTAATATTAAATGATAAAAAATTAAAACCTTTCTATATTGGGATTAATCGGAAGTCACGTCTATTAGGATAAATAACAAGATGATGTATTAAAATATCAATTGTTAATAAAAGAAAACATAAATTAAAAAACAAAAACAAAACCATCGTGCAAAACGATGTCCCGCCTATGAAAGATTGGGACAACATGAGTTTTCTTAAATTTATATTTGATATTAACTATGATATTATGTATTTAATTTTTTTAAAATAAATATATATTTTTTATTTAACCATTTATCATATTATAATTAATATAAATATAAATTTATATTTATATTTATATTTATTTAATATTTCTCCTAAGATTTTTTTTTTTCAAGCACACACCACCTTTCTCTCTCTCTTTCCATCTTGTTTTTGGAAATAAAAAATATATTTTTTATTTGATTTAATAGATAATATAATGTTATTCATAAAAAAAATTTATAAATTTTTTATTGATGTGTCCACATATTTTTTATTTAAATAAATCATGCAAAAACATTTTTTTCTTTTTATTAGGGACAAATTTCACCCAATTTTATATAAAAGTATTTAATTTTTTATACATATAATTGTATCTAAAATTTTATCCTATTTACAACATATAAGTTTTTTTTTAATTAATTAAATTCTATTACATAAATTAATTAATATTAATTAAATTTTATTTAATTAATACTAATTTAGTTTCATCACGTTAATTAATTAACAATAATTAAACAACGTGACACAAGATAATAACAAAAAGAGACCTGTAAACGATATAAAAGTCTAAATTCTTTTGTACGGAAAAAAATTCATACAAATTTATATAAAGTATATTAAAGTTTTATTACATCACAAATTGTTTAGGTTTTGTATAAAAAATTTAATAAAAATATTGATATTTTCATAATTTAAATTATTAATATTATAATATTAATTATTTAATGATAATTTTATCAAATTATAATTATAATAAATTATAATCAATAATAACATAAATTGACACGTAATCATGTTGATTCATTATCCATCTCATTCTAAATAATTTTTGGCACAAAAAGTTTGTCAAAAACGATGCATTTGGTAACAATTTGGATACCCAATTTTTTTTTACTACTATTTACTTAATCAATTATAATATTTAATAATTTACTCTATTTGTATTTCACAATCCACCGACAAGCTATCATTTGTCTCTCCAATTTATTATATAGTTGATGCACGAATCATTTAGTATATATTCTTGAATTTAAATATTTTTTAAGATAAAATACTACTTGATATGATTTAAATTTATAATATATATTATCGTTTATAAAAATTTTTTGATAATTTTTATATTAAAATTTTAAATTTATTAATTTTTTTATTAAAATTTTTATGTTATGATATATCATTTTTATCCAATGAGACTTGTGGATAATTATTTTTAAAATTTTATCCAAAATATTATTGAAAAAATAGTATTACATTCAATGTGATTTTAACAATAATATATATGCTTAACTTATTTAATTTTTATCGACTAAAATTATTTTAAATAATTATATAATTAATATTTTTAATTATATATCATTCACTTATATTTGTGGTAAAACTTTTATCCCATATTTAATTTATTTTTAATTATATAAAAATATAGGAATACATTTTTGTATTTGAAAAAAAAAATCAAACGGATCAATGTTGCATAATATATATATAATTATCCTTCACGATTTTTCATATTTAATTTTGAAACTGTTGCATAATATTTTCAGCTTTTAAGTATCTTTATAGATATTAGAATAAAGGTTTTAATTAGCCTTTTAAATAGATGTTTGATTATTTTTTTAAAGACTTTTATTATTTTAGAAATATATGGACACCTTCAAAATATATATATATATATATAAATAGATAGATAGATATCCAAAAATAATAATTATTATATACTAAATATTTTTAAAAATATATGGTGTTATATATATATATATATATATGACACAATTGTGACTCCATTTGCATGATTTATTATGATTAATATGATTATATTCATTCGCTACAGATAAAAAATTCTATGAATATCATTTAAGTTTAAGTGTAATAATAATTAATACGATTCTATTATATCAATTGATATAGGTTTGAAGTAAGGTGATTATTAAAAATTAGTATTATAATAACTTTTATAAGAATTAATAAAGAGTTTTTCAATCCAATGATTTAATTTCTTAGAATTAAATATATAATGATTTTATAGATATTAAAATAATAATAATGATTTAATTGATTAATGAGTTAAAAACTTGTTTACCTTTCTTTCTTACAAAAAAAAATTGAATTAGCATCGCAAAAGAGAAGGAAAAATGATCCGATAATAAAATAAAATATGTTATAAATATAAAATAAAATATTTTAATAATAAAAATAATATCTTATATTAATAAAAGATAACATTATTATGATATAATTTATAAATTTTAATAGATTAATCTTTTGAAATTATACGCTTAATAATTCTTATAAGTGTTCATTTTCAATGTAATAATCTAGGGAAATATAATAATAGGAGGGATGAAACTATCATTAGATAGATTAAAATCTACTTAAATATTATTTAATTTAAAAGTACAAAATATATAAAAGATTTATATATATATTTAATAATAATATTTGATAATTTAAATTCATGATTTAAAATAAAAAATTTGTGAATTTAATTTAATTTACTTTAAACTTTGTTAAATTAAAAATAAAAGGAAGAGGAGAAAAAGTTTATCTTGGCATATTTAGGGAATAAAATTTGAAAAAAAAGTGACCTAACCACACGAGGGTGGTTTGAATATTTGAGAAAATCACAGTTTTGAAAAAGAGAAAAAAAGAAAGAGGGCCATGGTAAAAAAAATGGCTGATGGCTCTTATGTTTTTCTACGTTTTCAACGAATAATTATTCAAAAAATAAATAATAAATAATAAGAATTTTAATAATAAATGATTAAATAATTTAATTTATTTATTTAAATTGAAAATTTTAATCTGATTAGTTAGATTTGGATTAGATTAAATTGATAAATTTTAGAATCATATCGAATTTAGATTAAAAATTATACAATTTGTTTGAATTCGAATCGAATTTGGATTGACATATTTTATAATCTATTACATTTGATTTAGGTTGAATTATTATTAAATTATAAATATATATTTTATTTTATAATATGTTATAGTTAAATATTATGTATATATACAATAATTATATTATATTATTATTTTAGTTTAAAAATAAATATAAATATTTATAATAATTTAATAATATATACATATATACTTCTTATTTTTTAAAATTTTTTAGTTGTGACTATAAATAATAATATTTATTATAAAATAATTCATAAAATAAATATCAATATTAATCTAATCTTATTCGATCTAAAAATCAGATATATTTAGATACATATTGATTTAAATTGATTATATCATCAGATTGAATTCAGATTAAAAATCTTTAAATCTATTCAAATTAGATCAAATTTAAATCTATTAAAAATAAACATTTTTACTCTATGACTTACCTTAATTTTAGTATTTTATAATAATTGTTTTTGTAACATATGATTCGAAGTCAAAATCTTAGTATTATGTTTTGAAAAAAATAATGATTGGGGTTATTTCTCGTATTAAAAATATTTATTTTTAATTTATAAAATATATGATTCGAAGTCAAAATCTTAGTATTATGTTTTAAAAAAAATAATGATTGGGGTTATTTCTCGTATTAAAAATATTTATTTTTAATTTATAAAATATATGATTCGAAGTCAAAATCTTAGTATTATGTTTTGAAAAAAATAATGATTGGGGTTATTTCTCGTATTAAAAATATTTATTTTTAATTTATAAAATAAAAAATAATTTAAATTATATAAAATTACATTAATTTAAATATTTACTTTTTATTTATATTTAACTCTAAAATATAACAAAGGATTTTCTAATAATTTTCAAACCCATATTGGTCTCAATCATCTCGTGAAGGGTTGCCGTGGTCTTCCTAATTGGGATATTTTATTACTAAAAGAAAGTATATTTATTATAATTAATATGGTATAATATTATTAAAAATTATAATTAAATTTAATAAAAAATTAATATATAAATTATAATTATGATATATAAAAGTATTTTTATTTGTATCCACGTAGTTTCTTAAGATTTTTTTTTTTGGACTTTATTAAATGCCTTTGCTTCTCCAGTTTTCTGTGGAAAATGTGAAACGTTTAATTTTGTATCACTGTAGCTCAAGAGCATATTCTTACAAATGATGATTTGACTTTTTATCTTTTTAAATTAAAAAAATATTTATAAAATTTATATCAATAAAAAAAAGTTAATATTATTTTTAAAATAATAATCACTATTAGAACTAAATTTTAATTTTTTAAAATAAATAATTTTCTCTAATAATAATATTTATTACTCTTAAATTCAAATAAAAATGTAATGTTAATAAACAGTATTTAAGATTAAATAAATTTAAATGATAATAATTCAATTTAAATATCGTTCAATTGAACAATGTTAAGAGATTTGAGATATATTTTTCTTATAAATAAGTAAACTAAAATTAAAAAAATCTATTTATTATAAATGTGTATAAATCAGTGTGATTGTAATATATTACTGTAAGATAAATTTTCCATGTTAAACTTTAGTAATAAACAATGCGGCTAACAACAAACCCACTTATAACGTATTAAAAGCTTAGTGATTGTGTGGAATGCATAAAGGTATATAAATATTTGTATTTATATATATTATATATTAATTATATTATGATGCCTACTCAAATAACTGGATAAATGAAAAGTTTATTTTTTAAAAATAATTAGATATTATATTATAATTTATGTAAGTATAAATTTTATAATCTTAGCATTTCTTGTGTCACTTAAAGATATATGAAATATATTATACAAAAATTTAATTAATACTCATACATATGGATGCTCTTTGAAAAAATACGTGGCATTCAATTGTGATTGAACATATATGTATTATGTCCTAAAGTAGCCAATTCCTGTCCATTTGAAACCCCGAGCTGGGTCAAGAGTCTAGAGACCAAAGTCCTTTGTCGAATTTTGAGATAAAAGATTCATAAATATTTACATTTAAAAAACAAAAATAACATACTTAATAATTAAAATATATAATTTAAAAAAAACACACAGATTAAAAATATCAATATAACGTTAAATTTAATCTATTTAAAATTAAAATTAAAATTTAAAGTTAAATATTTAAGGTTTAAAATTCCTAAAATTTAACGACCAATAAAAAAATATTATTAATAAATCAATATTTTTCTTCTGTTTTAAAATATACTTTCTAATTATTAACCCTCTATTTTTATCTATTTTTTTATTCGCTATAAGTAACACATATATCAATCTTGTACTCCTAATTATGGTGCCTCATTCCATGTAATAACATGTTAGTAAAATAATAACAAAATTAAAACATTTAATCTGTAATCGCAAAATAACTCCTTTATAACTAACTCATATATTTTCATTATTAAAAAAAATTTAACACATTATTTCATATTGAACTATAATCATTTGATCCATTCAATATTAAACATCTAATTAGATCTCGTTCAAACAACATCCAAGTGAACCTAATTCAATGTTATTAAAGTATAAATTTTAGGTACATTATTTTATTCCAAAAAAATATTACTATAAGTGAAAAAAGGTGGTTGTAACTTTCTAAATACATAGTATTCCTGGGTAAGGCCTAGATTCTAAAATCAGTAGAGACAATTTCATGAATAGAAGAATGTTACTAACTGTTTACTTATAACCCATTAAATACATGCTCATAGCCTGAGAATATATATATATATATAATCATATGGTAAACCAGAAAAGAAAACGAGGGACGACTCAAGCAATGAGGCTCAACACATTTCTCAACTAATTATGTACCAAGAGGTTTGTAAAAGCATATGGACCCCAAACAAAACCGTGAGTGAGCAGAGCGACCTAGCATATAAAAATTCCAAGGCATGAAAGGCGTCAAGGCATAAGCTAGGTCTGGCATGAACATTGAGAAGGTACACCAAGAAGACTAACGCTCGCTTTGCCTGCCAGAGAAAACCAAGGGTGATTATTTAAGAATGATTTCTTAACACGCAAGAAATGTGTTTTTTTTTAAAATAGAATTACAGCTTTTCACCACTAACATAGTTGTGCAGCTTGTAACTGTGGTAGCAATTTAGACATCTATCATGTTAAAAGTAAATGAATTTAGGCCCAAAATCACGAAACAAACTCATGATACAATATGACATGAACAAGCACAACAAAACACAAACATAATTAACATGACATAATTAACAACCCTAAGCCTTGTAGGATAACTTCCTCCCGTAGTGGTTGATGGAACATTGTGTGTGTTATTTTAAAGACTTCATATGCATTGTGTCATACTAACGGATTCAAGTAATAATCCTAAATTTGTACATTTGCAATAAATCAGTCAATATTTACGATACATTACATTTTTTTTATAGCTGTGCTAATAGCAGATCCAATTTCAGCAAAACTAGGTCAGGGTATTTCATGTCATAAGAGTGCCAATAATCAATTCGCTTTTGTAATTTCAACATATCTCTAAATGAATAGAAATATAGAATAGTATATATCAGGAGATTCAGAACATTGCCTCCATATTCTTCAAAAATATCATAAGATTGAACAAAATATACTCAGAAAATGGAGACCATTCATGAGAGGAGTAATCATTCATTAATTCGAGTAAGGATAAATACCTTAAGCATAGTTCAAGCTTTGTATTCATTGACATGCATCCATTTCGTGGCTGACCACTTATTTCCCTTAATCACAGCGCAACCACCTGAAATTAAACAATAAGAAAAATGATTGATTATTAACAGATATCCGACAACTAAGAAATAAAAAAATAAAAAATATACATATATAGGACATCCTCAACCTGTCAGCAAGAGTGTCCTGACACCAGTGCTACTATAAATATGGATAAGAGTAGCTAACCATGTAAACTGGATGAATCTAAAGTTGCATCAGGCTTCATGCTCCAGAAAAGCAATGCATCTCCCATCTTAGGTTTAATAGAAAGTCCTCTTTTTCCACATTCAGATAATTCATTCCACCAAGGCACAGAGCTAATATTCCCTTTGGCGGAAGGGAATACTGTTTCACCTCCTTCTTCAACATCTGAGCTGCACCACATTTCAAAGAAGCATTTCCAAGGTATAAACATATGGTTGTTTCATGAATCGAATCAAGACAAAGAGATGATGTACTACTCACAGGTACATTAGAACTGTAGCTATTCTTTGACCTCCGTTCACAGTGTTAAATAAATCTTGAAAGTAGTCAAAATGCGGTTCATATTTCTGTCCAATTTCATAGTGGAGAATTTGAAGTCCTTCCCCATGTTCTGTGAAATAATGGAGTTGGCACAAATAACAAACCTATGGATTTTTGTACCATATAATAAACTAATAGCAAAGGTATTTCAAAAGATTGCTAAAAGGAGCTATTAAAGAGTAACAATCTAGAAGAATGATCAAGGATGTGCTCAAAGGATTTATAAAGATGAGGGCGTATTTAATTATCTATATTAAACTGAATTCCTGTGGACATTTTTGCAACATTGAGTGAGGTAATAGAGAGACTCCCTGTTAGAGATGGTTTTGCAAGAATGTTTGAGTCAGCAGATAGCATCATGATGTGAACAACAGAAGCCAGAGTGACCCAGTCTACAATGGTCTTTCCATGTGAACCACATTAATGAAATAATTTTTGACGTGTTCTAAAAGAGTATTGGTGCAGGAAAAATCTCACTCGTTTCTTAATCTTTTCTTTTTCAAAATACCAACTTTGCCACTCTCCCTCAACAGGAAAAATCCCACTCGTTTCTTAGTCTTTTCTTTTTCAAAATACCAACTTTGCCACTTTCCCTCAACGAAATTATCACATTGTCATTTTTCTTTTATCTTTCCAAGTGTCCCTACATCAACCATATCTAAGCTCCATCGAATGGAAACTCATAGACTCATGATTAAAAAAATATGAATTCCTTATTGCATGTTTCTAACTGACATCTATTAGGGGTTTCCTTCCATTTTTCCCAAAATAAACAGTTCCAAAAACGAGGTTAAAGAACACAACAGAAGTTCAATTATAATACCTATAGGTATGAAGGTGAAATCAGCAATTCTTTTCTCAATAGTTCTAATAACTTTGTCGCGTCCTCTGGCCAAAAATGTCCCAGAACTTGTGCGCACCCTGAATAAATAGCTAACTTATCAGACACAATGTGATGAAAACTTGGCATGGAAGTAAAAGGAAGACAAAAATAAATAATATCTACAAAATGCATCTCAAAAGACGAACAAAAGTGCTATTGCTAAGAATCACGGACCTGCTGTCTATACTCTTTCCGGTTTCACTATCAACCACAGTTGACTTTTTCATGCTAGGCTTGGCAAGATTGATCAAATATTCACATTCCTCTTTGGTCTGCCAAAATTATTTAGTCCAATTTAGAAACTACCAAATCTGTTTATCAATTGAAGGTAATCGTCGAGTCTCAAAATTATCCAAGACAAGTTACATATACAGAGCATGCTAACCTACTCACTAACATAATCAATCTATAATCAATTTTATAGTTTCCTATTCGATTCACAATCGTGCATCATGATTATAACACGGTCTAGAGTTTTTCAAATCATACAAATCATAGAGAAAAAATGACAAAATCTTACCAAGAAATTATGATAGACGGAAGCTCTAGGTTCCCATGAGATCAATTCAACCCACTGCTCTGTACTTTTCTCATCTCCCTCACTTCTATTAAGAAAAAAAAAATCAAAATTCTGAAAAGTTTAGCATCCAGCTAAAAATGAAAAAAAAAATGAAGATCAATTAAAAAACCACGAACCTGTCCACAGTATTCCGAACAATCGAACTGAGATCGTGAGCCTTGGGCATGTCACTGGAACCACTCGGCACTGAGAGAATCCCTAGGGCAAGAAGAATAAGTACGACACAGGTGAACAAGACGAGCATAGTGAGAACGAGTGTAGAAGACGAAGTTTTCCGAGTAGGGAGGCGAGAATGCCTCAACTTCGTCGCCATTGCTAAAGAGCCTTTCAACGATCGAAAATTGGTAAACCCTCAGATCGATATGAAAAGCTCAATTGGAAGGAGGAGATTGAGATCTGAAACTGTAGGACTAGATCTTGAGGAAGATGAGTTGCAACGACGCGCTTTTAAGTCTGAAAAGTCTGTCGTGAATGAAGAGAGTCTCGAATGTGTGATACGGTGGTGAACTTTCAGAAAAGATGAAAGCACATGTGGTGAGCGATGGAGTTGGATTTAATTTAGTACAAGTTTTAGTATATAATTATAAATAATGATATTATAATTCAAATAATTTATTACAATATATAATTATATGAGTTATAATATATACATTATAATTCACTTAAATATATTTAATAAAAAATTATTATAAATTTTTTAATATATAAACATGTCTTTTTAGCATTGGTATGATATTTTACCTAAATATTTGGAAAACTTAGTTTAACTACCGATAAGTTTTAAATTTAATATTTTTTATTATTAAAATAGGGTAATTATCTGATCGGGGCAGAACCGACGTCGTCGATCCTGCCCGTTACTTTGGTTTTATTTATTTATAAAACTCTCGCAAGTGCACGAATCATTTCGTAGAAAATGATAAGTATACTCCCAAGGTCGATCTAAGGAAGGAATGTATGTGGTGTTTAATTTATGATTTAACGTTTTAAAAACGAAATTAAATCCTAAACATCCTGTCGCTATATTTTGGGGTTTTGTGTTTTTAATCTACTTACATAAAAATAAACATAGATTCAATAAATATTTATGCAAATTTTATCATTTATAATGGTGGAGTATTTATGGATATAATAACTAAGTTAATTATGTTTGCTCATATTATTTAGGTTATTAAAGATATGAATTGATATTTATTGATTCTCTCTTTTTGTATGAATACCACCTTTGGTGGGTTAGATATTCTTTGTTAACTAAACAAATCAATTAACATGGGTGGGGTTGATAACTAATTTGGTTAATTAAATTAGTTTCTTTTTCTAAGAGATTCAAAATGAACCATTTAAATGACACGTTTGGTGGGGTTAGAGAGTTTAAACTTTATTCAAGGTGTCCAAATTAAAGGTAAGAATTTAGTTATCTGAGTCCTAACTTTCAAGTTTTAAAACCACTAAAACATGTTGTCAATACATTTTGATAATAATTCTTATAAAAACTTTTGAAATAGAGCTTCACTCTAACTAAGGCGATTGTACCATCAAATAAAAGAAAGACTACTCTAAATCGAATAGGATAACTAAACCTTAAAATCTAATTTTCGTGTTTAAGTTTGTAATGAAAAATAATATATTTCTCTAACATTCTTAATATAAAATCTTGAATAAAAATAAAATCAATTCATTTTAGAGATTTTTACCTATTTAATATTTCGCAAGCATAACAACGTTATTATTACATCATGTTTACTAAGCAGTATGATTAAATTTAATCGGACAAATTAAATATAACATGTAAGAATAAAGCATAAAAATAGCGTAAAGAAAATAAAATCCTTAGTAACTTCGACGCTATTCGTTCTTTGGAAAACCTCCAAAGCGGAATTTGCACTTCCATTTATTGAATCAAAAAGCTAAAAAAAATTACAAAAACATAACTAGTTCTTCCCCAAAAGGAAGAACTCTAAAACTAAGAGAAATTAACTAAAAACTAAGAAAAACTAAAAACCTAAAAATCTAAGAAAAGAGAAAGAAAGAAGAGAGAAGTGTGTTTTGAAGGTGTGTTTAAAAGTGAAGGGAAGGGACCTATTTATAGGTGAGGATGGAGAGAAAAAATGAGTGAAAAAATGGTAAAAATATGTGAAAACGCGTAGTGCAAATGCTGAGGTCATTGATGACGTCAAAGATGACGTCGCCACGTGAAAAATGGGGCGAAAATGGGCGTCGTAGCGCGAGGCAGTGGCGCTGCGTGAGCAGTGAGATGCGCACGGACGTGGGGCGTCTTCACGGGCGTAGCGCAATGAGCTCAGGCCGCGATTTTCTCCTTTTTGACATTTTTGACCCTTTTGACCCATTTTGTCCAATTTTTCCATATTTGTTGACCTTTCCCCATTTATTTATTAATATATTTGTGATGTATTGCTTCCAGTATTCCTCTTTGAGTCTTTAAGTTACGTTTTTAAGTGAAAATACCTGAAAAACAATAAAAACACCCGTGATTCCGAAAAAGACAAATTTATATAAATATATGATAAAACATATAAATATATATATTTTTAATCAATTAATGTGCATAAAATCATGGTAATTTTAGTGCTTTTTGAGCACTCATCATTATCACTGACCTATTTTATGTTTTGTCCAATTATTAATAACACTCTTTAAGTTATATTTTTTTTAATTAATTTCATATATTTTGATTAATATTAATAATACCTTTAAATAGTTAAGGGTATTAATTTTTCATCCAATAATTTTTTTTTGTATGTCTTTAATATCATTTTATTTTAAACTCTGATTAATCTTTTGATTGAATATATTTTTAATAAATAAATATTGGTTAATTTTTAGGTTTTTGAATTTTTAATAAATAATAATATTATTTTTAACAAACGGAACTTAGAGTTGTATCTAATCTTACATTAACTATTTTAATGAATATGAGTTCATCTCCATCTTTTGTTACTTCGTATATAATCTTTAGTTATCTTATTAGAAGTCTTACCTTGAGAATTGTTTTCAACCAAAGATAGGATCCATATTTTTATTTAAAATATAATAAAGATACTGAATTTATATAACTTTTATTCGTTAAAGAAGTAAGATCATAACAACCTTAGTTTTTTGCTAATTTACTCCGTATGAGTTTTCCTTGTGAGTTTTCCTAGAAATTATCTAAGAAGCGATAGATGTATGCTCTTCTTCATTATATAAGATTTTTTTATAGACATAAGAGTAATAATTTTACATACATATCCTAAAGACAAGTGAAAGTATAGGGATTACATCTTATTTTTATCTCTTCCTTCCTTTTCTTAAATAAAGACATGTAGAAGGATAATGATTCCATTTTATCTTATCTCTTTTTAAAAAAAAAAATTTATATCGATACTTATTTAATAAAAATCACTTGCCAACATGCTTCCTTTTGATACTAGATATATGGATTCTTCTCTATATTTTATACAATAAAGGCACTTATGGTCCTCAATTTGTTTTTGAAAGTTTATAAGATATGAACCTAATTAACCTAGAGGGGGTAGGTTATTTTTAATTTTTACCAATTTATAATTTAATAACCTAAACAAAGCGGTCAGACATGCAATCGTGTGTAAAAATAAGTGCGGAAATAAAAGAATAACACACAATATTTTCAGGTGGAAACAACCTAGGTCACAACCATGACTTAAGAGAAAAATCATTGGTCTATCGGACCACCTAACTTTTCACTATAAAAGTCGAATGTTCAAGTACAAACTCAGTCTTATGCTACCCTTCTTAGGATACTGTCCCAATGTACTTTATTTACGAGCCCTTACTCTGTTTTCACAGTTTCCAATATTAGCATGAACGGTTTCCAGACCAACGTTCCAATAAGCTCCCCGCAAATCAGATCGTTCACAAATCAACTGCAAAATAGTTAGCACAAAAACACAAGTGTCTGTATGTTTTCTAGAACAAATTTAACAATGAATAATTCTAACTAGATGATTCAAAATATATATCATTTAAATCAAATCAACTAGAAAATTCTAGAAAAAAAGATTAGGCATAAATTCAACAAAAAATAGCTTCTTTGAAATTTAATCGTCAAATCAAATAATTATGATCACACATAAAATTATTTAATCTAAATATGTAAAAATCTAATTAAGAAGAAGCTATATAAAGATAAAAATACCAATCAAATTTATTAATAAATACCTTCAATATGATATTAATTTTCTTTATGCCTCAAGTTTTATGCCTATATTATTCAAATCGCAACATTTATATATATATATATTAAAAAAACTTTATATATATCAAAAGCATATCATTCTTATTATTATTATTATTATATATATATATATATATATATATTAGCATTGATTCCAGCTAGAATTAATTCTAGTTGACGTGTGTTGAATAGCTTTATATATATATTAGTATTTCGACATTTATTAGCTCCAACACTCCTTTGTTTTTTTTTCTTCAGTTCGGTAGCTGCATATTTTCTTTTCTTATTTCTCTAATTTTTTTCAACACACCTTTAACCCTAATGTATCTATATCTATATATATATATATAATAATACCTAGTGGTATTAAGATTAAATGTATTTTGGGCTTAATTTTTCAAAGCCCATTAAAACACATATTAAAAAAATTTAATTAATAATTTCATAAATTAATTAAAGTTTGAATAAATATTTTAACATAAAATATAATTTCAGATTTATGAAAATTTGTTATTAAATGCATGAATGCAATCCTATGTGTCGTAGTTATAAAAGATATACTTGAAATACGATTATCTGAAACTCGAGTATTTGTTGGGCTTTTCTTAATAGACTTGATAGCAGGCCTACAAACTAGTTTACGAGTAAATATTTTGTCCACGAAAATAGTCAACACTCATAGTCCTTACAACTTTTTTGTTAGTTAGCAAAATTTATGTTTATTTCTTTTAGCTACTTCCAATTCATTACAGTTGAATAGTGTTTCATAATTGATAATTTTTTTAATATCTTCTTGAATTATATTCAAGTTACTGGGTGAGATCATTATAACCTTACTTGTGGAGTAATTTACCTTGATTTTATATGATGTTCCTATTTTCCTAGTTTCATAATATATTTGACTCAACATTACTCCTTTTTCCTAGTTACGAGCTTTTTCATCAAACTCTTCTGGTAGAACCTTTGATTGGTATACTATTCTTGATGAGGATACCATTCTTGTTTCATTAAAATGATAAGGACTGATAGGCTTTCCTTTATGCCAATCCATTATAGAAATGAAAAATCTTAAAAAGATTGCACAATCATTTGCTTTTACTCTTTTCCTAAAAAAAATTAATATCTTTTTTAAAATTTTCATGAAAATAATTTAATTTTATTAAATTGTTATTTGGATAAATATTTTCAATCAACTCACAATAGAATAATTGGTAAACAAGCTTTAATTCTGATTCTTTAATAATGTTAAATCTATTGCATGTGATTGGTTTTCTTTTTTATTGTGAAAAATTTCATGCTTTCAAGTTTATTCTCTTCAAATTTTCTTGCTAAATTATAAAGATTTAACAATTGGTCTGGATTTAAGCTTCTTTGTCTTTCCTTTTCTTCCTCGAGAATAAGAAATGTATCATCTGTTTCCTTGAAAATTACTAGTCTTAGTATTTTTCCTTTCATTGTCATTTTTTCTTTTGCAATTGTTTGGTTTTTGAGTGCTTTTGCATAGTTGCCTTCTAAGTTGGCTACTATATCACTGGGTGTGAGAAGCTTAGAGGTTTTGTAATTAGCAAAACTTTCTTCCACTTCAATCCTATTAGTGAATGTTTTATTAATTACACTAAGGAATCCAGCTATTGTTCTACTTGCTTCTGGTTATGTCTTATATATTCCTAGGGTTAGTCTGTTGTAGAAAACATAATATTTTTCTTTTTCTTTTTCTTTTTCTTCTTGAATCTTTTCTTTGAGCTCTTTTTCATATGTTATATCAGACCATAAAGCTTTTGAAAAGTTTTATTTTTCTCTTTTGATTATTTCTAAAGTTTTATCATCTTATTTTGAGATTTTAATCTCTTTCTTTGTTGGAGTACTAGATTTTTCCTGTTTTTCACATAAGAGTGTCTTTTTAGGATATAAAATCTCTAGTTCATCTTTTAGGGAATAATATCAAAAATATCCCTAAATTTTAAGATATCTTTAAAAATAACCCTAAGGTTTCAAAAAATTCAAAAATATCCTTCAAACATAACATAGGTTAAATCTAATGAAAGTAAATAGTAATATTCCTAAAAATGAAAAAATAAATAATAGAAAACCAAGAAATAATAAGAAATTAAGAAATAATAGAATTAAAAATAGAAGACATCTCACGATTTTTTCACAGAAAATAGTAATAAGTAAATATTTTTTTGAAGAAATTTAAAAAGCAAAATTCAATCTTAAAGAAAAAGATGGATTTAAAGATCCATAATTTTCATCTTTAAGGAAATTATTCTCAAGAATAGACATAATGTATTATGAAATAAGTAATAAAGAAATGAATATTAATATCACATATGTAAAATGAAAGTATAATATACTATTAGTTGACAAAGAAATTATATTGCATAAACTATCTAAAATCCCCAAAAAGTATAAAGAAAAGATTGGATATATTAATTCAGGAGGAATCCAAATTTTAATACAAACTCATTTCAGAGAAAGAATAGATATACCCATAAAAATAACATTGCTAGATAATAAAATAATAATCATAAAAGCTGTTTTATTAAGAATGATCCATGATAATTTGGAATAATATAAACTAAAATTTATAGCATATCTTATGTTTGATATTAATATTCATGATAAGAACTTAAACCAAATATTAAGTTTAGCTTATAAATTTGAAACATGAGATTAAATTTGAAACATGAGATTTAATGAAAGAAGAAAATCATTAATTTTCAATACACTACATAGTAGGATGTTCATTAACAAACTGTCATAATAGTTCAATATATAGACAAAATAAATTTATAGAAATAGATAAAACCTTACAAGAACTTGGACAAATAATAAAACCATAAATACTAAGGAACTTTGAAATACTAGAGGAATAGCATTTAGATATCAAGGAAAAACCTCTAATACTAGGAAGAGAAAGTAATGTGATTAAAAACAATTATATATTAAGATTTACTTTTATAGACCATGAAGGAGAAACTTTTAAAAAGAATTTAAAAACTAAAATATGAATTTCACGTAATGAAATCATTAGTTCATGATGTCATATTAGGAAGACAATGATGTTTAAAGACAAATTAAAAATATACATTTAAAAATAGATGGAAACCTAGTAGGCATAACAAAAAATAAGCAATATTAATGAAAGTTTCGAGGCTTTTAATAGAGGAAAAGAATTTAGTCCAAGAATCAAACATAAAATACCTATAAGGAATAATCAAAATACAAAAAGAATTATTAAAAGAAATAAAGGAATGTGATTATAATAAATTACAACAAAATTTACATATGAAATTTACAGAACTAAGAAAAGATGTATATAACATACATTAAAACAATGATATTATAAGTCATAAATACAATCTCTTAGAAGGATTAAAAGTAGAACTACGTAATATGTCCTAATACTTAGAAATGAGAGAAGAAAAATCTAACAAAAAGATATAATTCCAATTTAATGGAATATAGAAAAGAATTGGAAGAACAATTCATGAATCCCAAAAAGAGAGATATAGAAAAATTAATTAGTTTGTTAACACTAAATAATGAAGAATTAGAAGAATATTATAATAAAAAACTTTGTACAAACAAAGAGAAAGAGGAAGATGATATGATAATAATCAGTGAGATTGATTTTGAACTAGCAATCATGACCCTAAAAAATCATATAAAACCAATTTCATTACCAGTTCCTTACCAAGAAGAAACATCGGACCTACATATGGAAGAAAGAAATAAGCAAAGGTCAGGAAAGCCTGACACTACCAGTTGAAGAAGATAACCAACTATTTATTATATTTAGATTGTATAAGAGATAGGGAAAAAACTTTAGATAAATAGGCTAGTGGTATGAGTGTGCTCATACAAACCTCTCAAACTACATAAACAATCCCTTCAATTTGTAAGGTATTGGTTTTCAAATTTAACAAACCAATAATATTTATTAATGCAAGGGAATGCTCTCATAGAAAGAGAGTATTTAAATATAGTAGTAAATGAAATATATAAGAAATTTATTGGAGAAGATAAAGAAAGAACTATCACTAAATCCAGTGAAAATGAAATCAATGCATGAAGCCAAATGGCATCTAACAAATATGAAAATTTGTAACATGTGTTACATAGATTCTTTTATTTGTGAATATGAAATATATTACCATAAATTACCACCATTTATACAAACAACTTAGAAGGAAATTTTTTTCCAAAAATTACCTGAAGCATTACATAAGACCTTAATAGAAAGTTGGATTCAAAGAAATAGAAAAATCATACCAAACATCTTTGAAATAAGAAAACTCAATTGGGCTGATGAAGTAGAAAAAGAGGAACAGAAAAAGACTTATGTGGTTATAATGGCCTAAAATTAGGAATTTATTATAATTGGGCAGAAGTCAGTAAATCTATTCTAGGCTTTAGTGGAACAACTCGTAGATCCTTCACCAACAGAATATAGGCTGAAGGTAGTTATACCAATTATAAGGTACCAAAATTAATAATTTCAGAGAAGATAGTAAGGAATTACTCTACAACACTAAAACAACATCCAACAGGTTTGTTAACCTAGAGAAAATAGTAAGAACTCCAATACTATTTAGAGAATTATCTCTCCTAGAGACATTAAAGATGGTAAGGCATTCAATGCTATTCAGGTAAACATATCCCAGAAATTCATTAGTCATTGAAGATGAAAAAAAACCAATATAGAAATCTTAGTAAACCACAATGGTTGAGCCTCTACAACTTGGCCAAAAAATCTACCCATGAACACATCAAAGATATGAAGTTATACACTATAGAAAAGGAATTCCCTACAAAAAGTAAATTCAAGATTTTGGAAGGAGCTGATCTAATATTTGTTTACAAAGCTTTCCGTGTAGAACTAATAGAAAAAATATATCTAGGAGTTAATTTAAGTGAATTAAATTATTTCCCAAAAAAATTTAAAAAAGTAATCAAGAACTTCAAAAAGAAGATAAGAGTAGGTGACAAGCCTGTTTATCTCATATTTTTCAGTTCACTAATGGAGTAGAATGAGGAAGGATGTATCAGTTCCTATCACTTGATTTTTTCATATTTTATTTCAAGTCTAAATACTTGATTTTTTGTTGTGCAAATATTGTTTTTTTCTCGGACAATATTATTTCTTATTTCTTACATTTTATTAATATTTTTCATATGTCTAGATAATATTGGTTGATATTATTACTAAAGATTAATATATCATCAATACAGACACAATAAAAATGGTGATATTTTTTAAAAATGTTTTCCATATATCATTGAAATATTCTCAGTGTATGTTTCAATCCAAATGGTAAAACAGTCCATTAAAATTGTCCTTGTAAGGAACTAAAGGCTATTAATAGTTGAGATTCTTTATCTAATCTTATTTGTTAGAATCCACTATTGTAATCAAAACTTGAAAAATATTTCTTTCCTTTGATTAGTAACTCTTCCTTTTTAGGGATAAAATAGCCATCATCTATTTTTTCTTTATTTAGTGATTTAAAATGTATCACCATTATTTTCCTTATTCGTATTTTTTCAACTTCTTTTTCTACCAAAAATGCTAGGCTTGAGTGTGGACTCATGCTTTGTTGAATTACTCTTAATTCTAAAATTTCTTAAATTTGTTTAATGAATTCTTTTTGATTTTTTGGTATTTTCATCAATGGTTTTAGTAGGTATAACTTCTACCCACTTGGATACATAATCTACAACAACCAAGATATATTCGAAACCATTAGATAGGGGAAAAGACCCATAAATTCAATCCCCTATACATTAAAAAGTTGAACAACTAAATTAGATGTTAAAGGCATTTCAACTCTTTTTCTTATGTTGCCTATTCTTTGACATCGATCACATTATGCAAAAACATATTAGCATATTTTAAAAGATTTGGCCAATAGAATCTAGATTGTGATACCTTTAGGGTAGTTTTCTTACCACTAAAATGGCCTCCACAATGAAGTTCATGACAAAATGTCAAAATGCTCTTATGTTCTTCTTCATGCACATACCTTCGGATGACTTAATCTTGACTAATTCTAAATAAATAAGGGTCATCCCAAAAGTATTACCTGCAAGAAGTTAGTACATTTTTATTTTCTTAAGAATAAGTGTCGAGTCTCAAAACACTAGTGGCCAAATAGTTAACGATATCTACATACCAAGGGTTTGGACTTACTGAAAATAATTGTTCATCAGTAAAGGTTTCAATTATATCTTCTTTACTCTCACCTTCAAGATAATTGAAGTCAGAAATTAACCTAGCTAAATGATCAACTACTAAATTTTCACTACCCTTCATATCTTTGATTTCTAAGTCAAATTCCTGTAAGAGTAAGACTCGTCTAATTAATCTTGGTTTTGCATTAGGTTTACTTAATAGGTATCTCAAAGCAGCTAAATCAGAATGCATAATTATTTTTGTACCAACTAAGTAAGACCTAAATTTGTCTAAAGAAAACACAATAGCCAAGAATTCTTTCTCAGTGGTGGCATAATTAATTTGGGCCTCATTGAGTGTTTTGCTCGCATAGTATATAATATGCAAACGTTTTTCCACTCTCTGTCCCAAAATTGTTCCTATTTCATAATCAAAAACATCACACATTATTTCAAAAGAAAGAGACCATTTTGATGCCATAATAATAAGGGAATTTGTTAACTTTTCTTTTAAAGTATCAAAAGCAATTAGGAATTTTTCATCAAAGTCAAAATAAACATCTTTTAACAATAGGTTACATAAGGGATGACTTATTTTTGAAAAATCTTAAATAAATCGTCAGTAAAATCCTACATGTCCTAAGAAGCTTCTTATCCATTTTACAGATGTAGGGGGAGGAATTTTGTAAATCAATTCAATTTTAGCATTATCCACTTCAACTCCTTTGTTTAAAATCACATGTCCCAACACAATCCCTTGTTAAACCATAAAATTACTTTTCTCCTAACTAAGGGTTATATTGCATTCAATGCATCTTTCTAAAACCAAAGTCAATTTATGTAAGCAATCATCAAATGAAGTTCCAAAGATAGAAAAATTGTCCATGAAAACTTCAATGAATTTTTATACTATGTGCAAGAATATAGACATCATACTCTCTAGAACATGGTAGGGGAATTGCATAACCTGAATGACATTCTTCTAAAAGCAAATGTTCCAAAAGGACACATAAAGGTGGTTTTTTCCTAATCTTCAAATGCTATGAGTACTTGATAATATCCAAAAAAGTCCATCTAAAAAATAGTAAATTTGTGCCCAACTAATCTTTCAAGCATTTGATTGATGAATGGAAAAGGAAAATGATCCTTTTTAGTGTATAAATTTAGTTTCCTGAAGTCTATACACATCTTTCATCCATTAATCATCCTTGTGGATACTAGTTCACTTTTATCATTCTTAACGACTGTTATTCCAGACTTCTTTGGTTCCAGATGCATTAGACTAACCCATTTGCTATTAGCAATAGGGTAAATGATTCCTACTTCTAAGATTTTAATAATTTCTTTCTTAACCACCTCTTGCGTGATAGGGTTTAGTCTTCTTTGGTCCTCTCTTATGGGTATAGCACCATTCTCCAAATTGATCTTATGCATACAAATGGCAAGATTAATGCCTCTTATATCCCCAATACTCCAACCTATGGCTTTTTAAAACTTCTTAAGCACTTTAATGAGTACTTTTTTCTTAGGTTTTAATCAAAGTTGAAGAAATTATCACTGGATAAGTTTCTTCTTCTCTCAAGAACAAATATTTTAAATGTCTAGGTAAGTTTTTCATTTCAAGTTCAGGTGGATTGACCTCTTTTCCAGATGGGAAACTAGGTAGATTAAGGGTGTACTAGGATTTTTTATTGGTTCAACAATATCTAAAATTTCAAGATACCACTCGGTCTTTTCATCTAGATCATAGTCTACCTTTTCAAGTATAAGAGCTTTTCTAGTTTGTCTTCTATTATATTATAAAGAAAGGTACTTTGGATAAGATTATCTAAAGGATCAACATTGAAAATTTCATCAATGGCAAAAATAGAAGGAAAAGGTGAAGAGTCAATGACTTTGAAATGAATAGTATCTCTTAAGACTATCATTGTCAAATTTCCATCTTGAACATCAATAATAGTCTTAGTGGTTTCCATAAATGGTCTACCAAGAAATATTGTGTGTTCTTTGTCAAAGGCTAGATTTTCTTTCATATCCAAAACCACAAAATCAATAGTTATGATTTGTTTTTCTACCTATACCAGCACATTCTCAACTATTCCCTTTGGATATTTAAGAGATCTGTCATCAAGTTGAAGGGACATAATTGTTTATATTAGGTCTCATAGACCTAACTGTAAGAATATAGAGTAGGGCATCATATTTATACTAGCTTCTAAATCAAGCATTGCTCTAACCACCTTTTTATCCCCTATATTATGCTTATGTTACAACTTCTAGGGTCTTTAAACTTTGGAGGAAGTTGATACTAAAGCATGACACTAGAAATTTCTAATACTACTACTCGTTCATTAAGTTCATACCTCATTTTCTTAGTGTTAAGATCCTTCAAAAACTTAGCATAGGAAGGCACATTCATGATCACTTCTACCAAAGGTAAATTAATATTTACTTTAGAAAGCATTTTAAAAAGATCGTAGAATTGCTTATCTTGTTTGGATTCCTTCAGCCGATATGGGAATGATACTTGCAACTGGTGTGGGAACGGTACTTGCAACTGGTGTGGTTTTGCTATCTTTTGAATTTTGGGAATGTCAGGTGACTCTCCAATGTTATTCTAAGAAGTTTTGTCAAGATTAGCACTCGTCTCTTCTTCTTGAGGGACTAAAATTCACCTTCTTCATTACCTAAACTAATAGGTAGATTGTTAGAAATTTTAGGTAAAGTTTTATTGACTACCTTACCACTTTGAAGAAATCTTACATCCTTCGCTTGTTGTGCTTAATTGGGCAATCTTCGTGGTTCTTGTTTTTGCATTTGCTCAGTTAGCTGCCCAACTTTTGCTTTAATCCTTTTCATCAAATCCTCTATGAAGCTCAACCTTTGATTGTTCATTCATTGGTTGTCATAACTAACTTGAATAAAATTATTCAAGTTATCCTCTAAGGTTGGCTTAAAAAATTGATTTAGTGGGTAAGGGTGGTTTTCATTTGGGCTTTGTGTTTGGAATTGGGTGTTGGGATGATACATCTGAAAAGAATTGACTTCCTCCATGGTATCAGCACTAGAATCACAAGCATATAAACAATTATTAGCATTATGCTCGATTGAACAACAAACTTCACATACCATTTGTTTTGACAATTGATGGGTAGTGAGAAGTATTGCTTAGTCAATTAGGCAAGTTGCAAAGCCATTTCATTCCTAGAGCCAACTTTATTGACTTTTTCTCTTCTTCTACTAGTACTTTTTTTATTGAGAATTAATTCCCAACAACTCATAACGCTTAAAGGTTTCTACTACAGTCTTTTCTCCTATAGCTCCTCCAACAGCATTGCCAACCATGTTTTGACTCTATAGTGTCAATCCATCATAAAAAACTGGTTATGTAGTTGTAATGGAAAGTTATAGTGCAAAAATAAAATGAAATGAAGTTTGAATCTTTCCCAAGTTTTATGAAAGGGCTCTTCATCCATTTGAGAAAACATTGCTATCTTTGTCCTTAACTCAGTAGTCTTTTGATGAGAATAAAATCTACCCATAAAATTTTTGTAGACTACCTCCCAAGTAGTCAAAGAACCCAGCTCAAGCTTTATCCTTGAAGATGTATGGAAAACACTTCATCCTAAGCTGGTCTTCATTAATTCCCTGTAGTGGAAAGGTTTGCATAATAGCATAGAAATCTCTAATGAAATTTAAAAGTTCATCATTAGGGATACTGTAAAAGGAAGGCAACAGTGAATGATGAATCTTTTTCAATTCATAATTCCTTGCAGCCTCTTGCAGTTTTATGTCAGAAGTAAAATCGATAAGGATTGGAGTTGCGTATTCCATCATCAATTTATGCTTAGCTTTAGCATCTCTTATGACTTCTCATTCTTGAAATTTGAATCTCATCTTGATTATCAAGGTTCAGTTTCTAAAGGGATCCTAGTTGAATAAAAAGTATAACTTTTAAAAAGATTTCTTACTTTTTATATGCTAAGGCTAAGTTCACAGTTTTAAGAATGTAGGGGACCTATGTTTTGTCTAAGTACAATCAGAAATAAAAGAAAACAACTATACAAAAAAGAAAATTAAAAATTGTATAAAAATTTAAAGAACATAAATAAAAAATGAACAAATAAAAAAAATTCTCTTTTATTAAATAAATATGATTACATAAATTAAATAACAAAATGGGTGACCTCTCATTCAGGACTAAAACTTATTATCTTTTAGTAAGATGTTACATAGGAGATTCCTACAATTTAAAGATCCAATGTCTCCATATCATTGAATTTTATATGCTCTTCGTTGAACTCAATCAGTCTTTACTTGTTTCTATAAATGCTCTGCCAATTGTTCAACTTAGACTTCCACCTTTTCAATTGAAGCCTCCACAGAGTCCAACCATTGAGTTGTCTTTACTAACTTGAATAAAAGCATTCAAGTTATCCTCCAAGCTTGACTTGTTGGGAAGATTTTGTTGCTATTATTGGTAGAATTGTTGGCCCTGTTGGTTTGAATTCTGGGCAAAAGAAGGGTTGTTCTGCCTCCATAAGAAATTAGGATGATTCCTCCACCCCGAGATTATAAGTGTTTACATTGGGATCATAGCTGGGTCTTGGTTGGTACCCTCCCAATACATTGACCTACTTAGGTCTAACATCTGCTTCTCCTTGACATGTATAGGCATTAGCACCATGTCCCTGATTTCTACACATACCACATTGCTTTAAGTTGCAAAAATGGCTTGTGTAGAGAGAAGCGCAACTTGCTTTTTCAATTATGCATGTTATAGTTATACCTCGGTATTGGAATCTATTTCATGAATTCCAACTTATCTCACTTTGATGCTCTTTTGTTGGGAATTAGCACCCAACATCTCAAAAAAATTATAAGTCTCTAAGGTAGTCTTCTCTCCTATTGCTTCTCTAGCAGCATTGTTGATGATGAACTAGCATTGTTGTGTGAGTCCATCATAAAAGAACTGGTTCTATAGCTGTAAAAGGTAGCTATGATGGGAACACTGAGTGAGAAAAAGCTTGAACCTCTCCTAAGCTTTGTGGAAAGGCTCTCCTTTCATCTGAGATAAGGTAGCAATCTTTGCTCTCAACCCTGATGCCTTCTGATGCGAGTAGAATTTTCCTATGAATTTGTTGTAGACCTCATCCTAGGACATCAAGGAGCCTGGAGGAAGTGACATTAACCACGCCTTTGCCCTGTCTTTTACTGTGTAGGGAAAAAACCTTATTCTTAGTTAGTCCTCGGTAAAAACACTGAGGGGAAAAGTCTGGACTATTGAATAAAAGTCCCTAATGAAATAGGGTAAGTCTTCATTAGGCAGCCCTAGAAATGAAGCATAAAAAAATGAATATTTTTCAATTCATAATTCCGAGCTTCCTTACCCAACTAGATAGAGGCAGTTGCTGTGCCAATTGCTGGTCGTTCAAACTCCTTCATAGTGGTTTCCCTAACATGTGGGTTTTTTCCCATTTCAATTGGTTCTAATGGAGGATTAAGACTTGGTTCTATGTTTGGCTCAAAATAGATTGATGGTTATAATCCATCCTTATAGTTAGTTGTTTAAATTTATGAATATTATCTATGTATGGTGTAAGAGGGTTTCCTAAGGATCTCCTACCATGCATAGACTATTGAAAGTGTAAATTTAAAACACATGTCAATTAAAAAGAAAAACAATAATAAAATAACTATACAAAAATTTAGAGAAAATATACATAGTATTTAGTACAAAAATACTAAACAAATAAATTAAGTTAATATCTAGGTTATATAACATAATCAGTATTAACCAAAAGACCATGCATAGACTATTGAAAATGTAAATTTAAAACACATGTCAATTAAAAAGAAAAACAATAATAAAATAACTATACAAAAATTTAGAGAAAATATACATAGTATTTAGTACAAAAATACTAAACAAATAAATTAAGTTAATATCTAGGTTATATAACATAATCAGTATTAATCAAAAGTGCTCCGAGGAAAAAATGGTGGCACAAAGGCTTCCAAGAACTAATCTTCTAGACAGAACTTCCTTAGATCTTTACTTTTCATGCTATAACACATTTAGTTTTTTTTATTTTTTGTTTTAATTTTTTATTTTTCTTTAATGGAGTCAAAGTGAACTTTTTTTCTACGTCGCGACAAACTGGATTCAATATGAACTCCAGTTTTTGTTTAAATTTTTTTTAATTAAATATTATTTATTGAATGTTAATAATTAAATTAAAATTAAAATTTGAATTAATTTTGAATATTTATTTATTTATTTAGATAATGAAATTTAAAAAAAATTAAATTAAAAATCAATTTTTATTTATTTTATAAATTTTAAATTGAAATTAAATTCAAATTTAAGATTTATTTTTTAAATTCACAGTAGCTTTTATTTTTATTTTTTTAAAATTAAAAATTTTAGATTTTACTGTTGAAATTTTCCTAAACAGTCTCTGAATTGCATTTTTAATTTTTTTTCTATTTTACTGTTTATTTATAAATTTTTTTAAATTTAGGATTTATTATTATTTTCTTTTATGAATAGTAAATCACAAATATTTTTTCAAAATTGTTAAATTTTTATTTTATTAAAAGATTTAAATTTGAATTTAAAACCAATATATTTTATTTATGATTTTTTTTATTTTTTAACGTGTATGATATAGAATTTAAATATTAATTTAAATTATATCTTATATGTGATTTTTTATGAACTTAATATTCAAATCTAATATATTTTTAAAGTTTTTATTTTAAATTAAATTTTAAAAATAAAAATCACAATATTTATATCACATAAAGTTCTTAAGATTTGATAATGAATTAAAAATTACTATTCTTTCCCCGAAAACGAAGCCAAAAACTTGATAAACGAAATTGGAGATTCAACAAATATTAATGCAATTTAATACATTCATAAACAGTGGAGAATAATGAATATAATAATTCAATAATTATATTTACTCATATTATTTAGATTATTAAATATATAAATTAATATTTATTGATTTTCTCTTTTTGATATGAAAGTGTTCTTAGGCAGAGCTTAAATTCTTTTGTTTAAATTAATGAACTAATATCTTTAGACGGGGCCTATTAATCAATTAAGTATTAAATTTTAACTTTATTTCTAAGAAAATAGCAAACAATCTAATTACACCTTTAAGCGGAGTTAGTTAATTAAATTTTATTCAAAATGTCCAAATTAAACTTGAGAATTTAACTATTTGAAAAATAAATTTCAAGTTTTAAAACTATTTAAGAAAATATGTTGTTAATATATTTTCAAATAATAATTATTTGTAAAAACCCTTTGAAATAGAATTTTGCTCTAAATATCCAAATAATTAAATCTAAAATAAAAAAAGTATTACTCCAAATTAAGTCTAGGTAATTAGATCTTAATTTTAACTCTTATATTAAGTTTATTATTAAGAGTAATGTACTCCTCCAAATAATATTCTTTATAAAAATCTTGAATAAAAATAAAATCAATTTATTTTAAGAAAATGTTTTACTTATTCAATATTTTGCAAGCATAAAAACATTATTATTATATCATATTCATTATCAGCCAGATATGTCATAATTGATCACAGATAAATCAAGAATCACACATAAGAAGAAGCATAAATATATGGACTACACAAAGAATATAATTAATACCTTAACAATATCATTGCAAAACTTTGAAGAGTTGATTCTAAGACTTGGATAAACTCTAATAGTAATTGTACTTCAGAATTTTGTTGAATCAAAAACTAGAAACTACTAAAACATAAACATGTTCTTTCTTAAAATTGAAGGAAGAATTAAATAAATTCTAAAAGCTAAAAATATAAAAATTTACAAAAAAAAGGGAGGTAAAGTTATTGAAAACACAACTTGTAAGCTTCTTTTCTTTCTATACTTTTTGGAGCTTAAATGAATATCATTGTTTTGTGGCACACAATTATTTTTTTCTCGATTTTCCATTATCTCATTTCTTAACTTTGGATAATATCAAATAAATGATATTCATTTAAGCTCCAAAAAGTATGATAAACATGTTTCAAGTGTTTTTTTTTTATTTTAATATTTATATATTAAAGTACTTGCAAAACACTAAAATATACCACTACTACAAAATATACATATGGCTTAGATTTTTAACCGTGATCGTAGGCCTATGGCCACGGTTATAAGAACCGAGACCTAAGTGAGAGAGATCATAGACTGTTACCTATGGTCTCAGTTTTTCAATAACCGAGGCCATAAGGTATGTATAAATTAAAAAAATACAATTATTAGTTACAATATTAAAAATCAATATAAATTACAATAAATTTATTAATTACAATATTAAAAATCATATTATATTAAAATTAAAAGTATAATTACATTTGAGAGTTTATTATACAATAAAACATAATAAAACCTTGCTATTACAAACTCACTTTTTACTCTTAATTACAAGCATTTATAAGTGTACTTCAAATCAACATAATCAAGTCCACAATGACTTCAACATAATCAAGTCCACAATGACTTCAACATAATCAAGTCCACAACGACATTTTACTATTAGTTACAAGTGTCAGTGTGTTGGTACGCCTAGTGCTGCAACATTTAAATGATTTAAGAGCATTATTTGAACATTGGGTGACCAAAGTAAAACTAGAAAAATCAAGGAGACTAATTGTGAAATTAAGCCAAATATGAGACCCTTGAACTGAATATAAAAACCCTTTCATAAACTCCAAATTATGGTACCATTCAAAATTTACCTGGATTTCAGGTTCTATCACAACAAATTGTTTCAACATGTGGTTTCCAAAAGCTCTAAACATAGCCAACACTCCTCCCACTATCCAAGTACCTGATATCAATACAAACATATTCAAATTTAGATCTATAAAATCATATCAATAGTGATGTACTATATTGCAGTAAATGGAGCGAATGGGCAGGATCTATATATTATTGTGTAGCCTCTATAAATAGGAATGATGCTTCCTAATCCAAGGAAAATGCTCCATTACAATACCTGCATAACCCAAAACCCATTATTATACATATTTGTGTGTTCTATGCTCCATTCAAATGCTCAGAAGGACCACGAATTTCTCGAAGATTCACTAGTGCTCCATGAACCTGAAAAATAAATAAAAATAGTAATAAGAATCAAAATGTAGTCAAAAGTTCTCCATAATTTATGTACCTATTAAAAGATGCATTCAGATTCTACAACTAAGGATTAAACTATAGGATTCCATAAATTCAAACCAGTTATCACCCATTGTAGTAGAATTGAGATAGATAAAAACAAGGTCAAATACCTTCTTCTAAGGTTCACCAATTCTAAACTTTGGATCTAGATCTTGTCCAACATAATGAGAACTAAGAAAAATCTAGCAGATAAACAAGAGCCAACATAATTAGAGACTACAACTTCAATGTAAACTAATTTATGAATGATATAACGGGAATCAAATTTTCTTACATGTCTTTTCTAAGTTTGAAGGTTTTCCTTGTTTCACCAATATCAAAATTAGGCTAGTCCTTCAAGTACTCATAAATGGCATAAGAGTAGAAGCCCGAGGAACCACAAAGCATTATAAACCTGAATAAAATAGGCATTAGAATATATTTGTCCTGAAGATTCTTAAAAAATTTAAATATGAGATATTAATCAGCAAAATACCTTTTATCTATGTTTAAGGGAACAAACTTTCCCTCAAGAGAATATTGGTATGTAAGAAATATCATGAATCCTACATAAGAAATATCAAGTATAAAAATAAAAGAAATTAGTAGTTTTGCACAAGTAAATATAAAGTAACAATAAAATTTGAAGAACTTTCATTTTAGGCATGATAAGTCAAGGCTCAAGCTTAGAGAAACTAGACAATGAAGAGATTTTGATTGGATATTGGTATGTAGAAGACGTCATACAATTCAGAAACAAACAAGAACTAAACCAAAGACTGAAGTTTTACTCAGATCTAAGTTCTGGGCTTGTTCTTAAAAGGATGATACAACAAGAATGGAGCACAAAACATAGACAGAATCTAACCTGATGGCGAGGACGAAAACGGTGAGACGCAAAGCGGCAGACCCTTGATCAATTACTCCCATCTATGAAAAGAATATATATATATATATATGCTAAACGTACAAAAACCCTAAGGGAAAAAGAGAGGGAAAAAAGAAAAAAAAAGGGAAAAAGAAAAAAATTGATAAAATATTTTGGTGTTAATTTAGTGCAAAAGAGAGAAAATTAATAGGGTATGTCTATAGCCTCGGTTATTTAAAAATAGAGACCATGAACATATCTTATGGCCTCGGTTTTCAATAACCGAGATCATAGAGTATGTCTATGGCCTCAGTTTTTAAAAAAATCGAGGCTAAATGTTTGAGATTAACTGTATGTATTGTAGTAGTGTTCCCATTAATTTGAACAAATATATTTGTCTAAAATATAATAAAATAAAAAAATACAAATTTATTTTATTAATTAAATGACATTAAAACATAGTATATTTAGTGTTTTTACCCATATGGTTTGTTTAGGCATTCTAGTTCTTTCAGTGATAAGGACTCATATTTCGTTGTGATCGGTATTCATGTGTACTAACTGGTCCTAACATCGAAGATTTTACCTTCTTTTTTTAATAATGTCTATTCTCAAATGATAGACCATCTCTTGGATGATCTTTGAGATGTCTTCAGGATACCAAAGGATACCAAAGTCTATAGGGAAGATACCTCACTTTTTGGGCATAAATTAGAGTAATTCCATTTTAGGTAGAGTTACTTTGTCTCCATTTCATGTACCCCACGTTTGGTTGGAGGGAATGGAATAGAATCAGAATTGATTCCTTCCATTTTGTGTGTTTAGTTGGACGGAATGGAGGGCGGAATGGAATCTGGTTGCTAAAAGAGAAGGAATCATAATTCCTTCTCCCACCTTTGGTAATCATTATTCCATTCCCATCTAAACTTTTTCTTTTCAATTTTACCCTCACCTAAAATATAACCTTAAATTCAAATCCCAAATTCTCAAACCCAAAATTTCAAAACCCTAAACCCTAAATCCAAATCCCAAAATCCTAAAATCTTAAACCCTAAACCTTAAATCCCTAAACCCTAAAACCCTAAACCTTAAAGCATAAATCCCAAAACCCTAAAACATAAATCCCAAATCCCTAAACCCTAAACCCTAAATCCCAAATTCCAAATCCTAAAACCCTAAATCCTAAACCCCAAATCCCCAAATCCCTAAACCCTAAACCTTAAACCCTAAAACCCTAAACCTTAAAACATAAATCCAAAAACACAAAACCCTAAAACATAAATCCCAAAACCCTAAACCCTAAACCCCAAATTTCAAATCCTAAAACCCTAAATCCCAAATCCCTAAACCCTAAATCTTAAACCCTAAAACCCTAAACCCTAAATCCCCAAATCTCTAAACCCTAAACCCTAAACCCTAAACATAAATCCCAAAACATAAATCCCAAAACCCTAAAACATAAATCCCAAAACCCTAAACCCCAAATTTCAAATCCTAAAACCATAAACCCTAAACCTTAAACCTTAAAACCCTAAAACCCTAAATCCAAAATTCTAAAACCCTAAACTATTTTTAAAAAAATAATAATTTTAACCCTAAACCTTAACCTACAAATATAACCCCAAATCCTAAATCCCTAAACCCTAAATCACACATCCCAAACCTCAAAACCCTAAATTCTATTTAGAAAAATAATAATTTTAATAATATATTTCTTTTTAATTAAGTAATACTTATTTAGAAAAATAATGATTTCAATAATGTATTTTGTCTGACGAAAAAATAGTAATTAAATGACATTATTTGAACTTTACAGCATGTAGGGGTATTAAAGTCATTTACAGCTTTTTTTATTTCATTCCAGTGGCAAACCAAACATTATAATCCTAATTCTGAGCTTGATTCCAATAGTCAAACCAAACAAAATTGTTTCCTTTCCATTCCGTTTCATTCCGATTCCGATTTCATTTCACGAACCAAACGCCAACGTAGAGCTACTTTGCCTATTGTGTGGAAGTTTCTAGTATACGTTGGTACTACTTCCACCTAATTTCCTCCCAATTATTATCGAGTACTATTACCTTACTGGCTACTCTGGAAGGATTTCACTTTTTGCAACCACTCACAGCTTTAAGATGTAGTTTTTATCGGTTGTATCTCTAACCTTATGCCAACTAATTTCTGATCTAGAAACTTCTGGATCCTAATAAGGGGTCATAAGACTCTTTTAATGGTAAAGGGTGATTTCAATCTAGATCTCCTAGGGGTCTTTCCTACACCTACTCAGTATAAGAGGAATGGTAGGGTATTTTGCGACTTAGTCTTATTGTAGTATGCTCTATTTTTTTCTAATATGTTTCTTTTTGTTTGTAGTTTGTTGGTTGTGGGGCAATCCTTTCAAAAAGCAACAAAAGTTTATCACTTCCTTTTACGACACATTTTTGGAGGAGCATCACAGTGATGGCTCATACTTTCTGAGTGGATCGATTACTAAGGTTTGGACCTCGTAGAAACTGAGCTAGAGAGCAGTAGCCCCTGGATCCAGACAATAAGTTATGGATTTTCTCTTTATTCTAGTATTTTCTTTTGAATACTTGGTTGATAATTATGCATCTTCGCAAGTATGACTTATAATCTTCCAACTGGGAAGAAGAGTAAAAGCATGATGGCTCTTAGGTTCCTTAGGGAGTCCATACAAAGTGAGACTCCCAAATGGACTAGGGTGATTCCTAGTTTGTGGGCTCTAAAAAGGGAAAAAGCCATTATCTCTTGAGAAGCTCGACCAACTATTGGGAGGACAGTATATCCTTTAACATTCTATTGATGCCAACTATTGATGGTATAGGATTTTGGTACTCTCCATATGACTTTATAGATACCACATACCCTGTTGGACTTTCAAGAGTCCATAAAGGTCAAGAGTTCTAACTTGTACATCATAGTCACTAGGGCCCAGAGGCTTGTTATAGATTTGGATTGTACTTTTGGAGTTTATTTTCTAGCTGAAGAATATATATATTATTTCTTTACTATTTATGTACTTCTGAGTTTAGTACTTTACTTTTCTCTTTTACTAATTACTTTTGGAGAGGCTCATATGTGGTCTTGTTTATCTTGAGATTGTTGGCACTCTATGAGTTTGCCTATTAATGGGGACCCTAGTCCACTTCTTTAGTATGTAAAAGTGTGCACTTGTCAGGAAGTAGGTCCAGAGCTTAAGACAATTGCATGAGGGATGGAAGGTGACATGATTGGTTAATGATGTAGGATGCTCAGTTAGGCATGATTTGAGAAACTACAAGTTCACGCATAACTAGCCATGTGTCTTCCCAACTGAACATATGTACGTCCATATGTGGTATGTCTAGTCGAAAATGTCCCTTGTATGGCCGAAGATGTCCCATGTCTGGTTGGCCACTTGTCCGTGTGATTGGGCTTAGCTAGGCCCAATTTGTCACGTGTCCATCTGCTTGTTTACTTGTTCGATCATTTTTGACTTGATGAGGTGGATGTGCTTGGCTATGTTCCCGTTGGGCTAGTGTTTGGACTTTGCCATGTTCGTTTGACTTTTTTTATTTTTTTAAAAGCTGGGATGGTTTGTTTGAGCTGGGAGCCTTTGGTTTACTAGCCCCTTACATGGTGCTCTTGAAGTCATCAAGTCACCCAAGCATTCGTAATTGGCACATTGAATTTTTTTTGACATGTTTGGTGGATTACTCCAACCTATCATGAGTATTGTTATACTATGTTCATTTATGGCAGTTTTCACTAACCACCAGGTTAAAGACCCAAGGTCCCTAATATGTACAAACATAAGTTTGTGTAGATGAGGTGTAGAAGTTGTAGCAACCCATAGACTCAAAGTGTTGTCGTTGCCTATTCATAGGTTAGTTAGGGCCCTTTTGTCAAAATCTATCATCAAGAGATATATAGCCTGTTAAGCTGCTCGTCATGTTAGTTTTATTGTGGATTGCAAAGCATGTACTTAGGATGCATCTTATAGAGGATTCAACTTCTGTATATGGTGGTGGACTCTCATCCCAAGGACGTAAAGTGAAGCTATAGGGTTGTTATGATCTCTGGTATATCTGAGATATGACCCCAAGGATACTGGTGAACTTCCCAGAGTGTGTACATATCAGTCTCTTTTTCACACTTCCTTTGCCCTAGTCAAATTCCACGAGTGTAGAAAGATGTAGTTTTTTGGCCATTCATAGCCTAAGTATCCCCTTTATTCATAAATTCAATTTACATAGGAAAGAAAAGGCCAAAATCTATGAAATTTAAATTTAACAATTTAAATTTTAAACTAATAGAAATTTAAACAAAATTATTAGGGAGCACCTTCTGTTCTTCCGCCTCTTTGGATCTTATTTATTTCCTATTCAGATTCCTATGGCGTAACATTCCCTTGCTATTTTCTATTTTCCGAGAATTGTTCCTATTCTGCTCTCTATTGGAAACTGTAAAGCAAGATAGTAGTTTTAGGCTACAACTTGGACTTTGTGCAAGAATGGACGCTAATGGACACCTCAAAATCTCGTTATATTGTGATTCTACTATCCTACCATAATTGTTTTCACATTAATGCCCTACGTCCAATTGTAACTGGTAAGGTCACTTTTCCTTACGGGGTCATGGAGAATCCAAAAAATCCCACCATGGGGTTTTTTTTTCTTTCTTGGAAGAACATGATGCCAACTGAGCTTTTACTATCAATTAAGATTATATGTAAGTTAATATTGCCACTAAAAGGATGGTTACCAATGCATTCATGTGGGGGTGAAGTAGTTATGTGTTTCCTTTTCTAAAAATGTTGTTTGATACTGACAACCTATTGTTCTTATTTCGACCGTGGACATAGGCAATAGGGAGGGTCTCTTGGATTTCCTCTCTAATTTGTGCTTTTAGGCATTGTTGGAGTCTCCCATTATTGAGACGTCCAAGATGATCCGAACTTCTTGGGCTTTATGTTTGGGTAGGACCTTTTGCTTTCTGAGAGCTTGGGCTCATCCTTACACTTGCATTTTAGTTATAGATTCTCCTTAGTTAGGAGGTCGTTGATTTTTCTATTGTTGGTCATCTCTTTAATGTTAAGATACGTGTTGAACAATTGTGTGACCTTCATGTATGTATTTGAAAAATCTTTTTTCATGTCCCCCTAGGGGTCCTTGATAGAAAGCTATTGAATCAAAACAATTTGTTACTTGGATTTTTTTCACCATTAAACCTGTCAAAGAAACCCTTTAATGTTTCATCTTTCCCTTGGGGTAAAGTCATCTGATGTGCTATAAAATGAGAAATAAATTTCTTTTCGAACTCAATGAAAGAGCTAATTGTGTTAGGCTTAAGGATACGGTACCAAGCTCAGGTTTTGTCAATTAGAGTGAGTATAAAAGCTCCATACCTAATTGCATCGTTGTAGGTATTATCCACCCAACCTTTATTGTTCTCGAGGTGCTCTAGTGGGTCTTTGGTACCGTTATAGAAGCCTATATTGAGCATCTTGAATTTTTCTGATAGTGGCATAGGCATAACTTCTTGCGAGAACATGGACTTAATAAATATTTCCAAGTCTAGAAGTCTACCACTATTCAACATTTAGTTTACCTCTTGCAATTGGATAGCTAATCGATCGATGATGGGGTGGAGGAATATTGGTACGTTCCCATACTATTCCCTTAGGTGACCATTGGTCGCTAAGGTCATATTGTCTACATGACTAGCCTAAATAGATTGACCTTACCTACATGCATCAAGGTGCTTCCACAGGTAATTTTGGATGAGCCTTGAGTGATCCAAGATGGATGGACAGAGGGACGAGGTCAAGACTTCTATGGTTTGATGGCTTTGGACTATATGAGAAAACTCTGTTTGGTCAGCCTTTGGGCTTGGGTCCTGTTAGGGAAAGTCACGTCTCCTATCTAAACATGTTTGGCTATAGCATTGAAGGATGTTGTATCGATTTTTTTTGGTTTGGGGGCTTGTGTATCCAGAAAGTGTTCCTAGATGGCATGGAACAGGTTCTCTATTATGTTCATGTGGGTTTCCATCTGTACTCTCTATCAATGTTCTGTCCGGGTCCATTGTGGACTTTCCAGTGTGGGATCGACAACCTAATTAGGTGGCTGCATGACCTGTTAGACATGAGGTGGGATTTCATTGCCCTTTGCAAAAGTTTGGCTATATGAACCAAGAGGTTGATTTATCTTGGAAGGATTCATCTTAGAAGGATAAGAGTTTGACCTCTTAGTGACTATATAGAATATAGTTATCTTTGTTGGAGAAGCTTTTTGGACTTCAATAGATTTTTTTTTCAAAGCCCGTGTAGACTAGAGTTAGAGACAACAACAAAAATATCTTTTTTTATTATCTATTTTTGATTCAACTAGTAGAGCATAATTTTTCCCACATAAGATGTTAGATATTGATGTTAATGTGTTAACATTGATGATTTGTTGCATCTCTTTTTGCTATGGATTTGAGAATAGAGAACACATTGTTAAGACCTTGGATCACCATAGGATGTGGCGACCTTTAGCCTTCCAATACTTAAGTAAGTTTGTGTAGGTTGGGGATAAAGGAGTATACAAGTGTCTTTCTTTATGATATAGAGAGGTCGAGAAAGATTTAAGGAAAGATCATATATCTACAATGTTTGTTAGATATTATGTTGTCTCGTTCTCCTGTGTGAAGTGTATAGATTGAGTATATATAATAGAAGATACTACTATTAATGACCTTTACCCAGTGTGATAGACTTATCTTAATATCGAAGTTATTTATCTATAATTATCTCTTTATTTAATAATTAGAAGATTATTTCCTGGTCATTTTTCCTGTTGGATATTTATCTGAGAGTGTTGCTCATTTGCTGACTCAATGCTTATTGGGCTGACCTATAAGTTATCTATTGACTGAGATCTCTCATATCATGACACATGATGTGAGTTAATTTACACTCAATAATATCATTACATTATAGGAAAATTATCATAAATTAAAAGTATTTGAACTTATAATTTTAAGGGTACATATACAAAACTATAACAAAATTATATCAAAATTAGATTGAAGAGGAACCAAAACAAGTAGGAATTGAAACAGATGGGTTTCTACTTTTGATGGTACTTACTAAACTTATTTTGAAAATATAATAAGCATGAAACAAAGTATTTCTTTATGTGAACAAAACATGTTGAATCAAAATATAGAAGAATTGAGACATTGACAAGTGACATTTTTTATTTACGTTGAATGTAAAATAAAATATACAAATAAGGTTTAAAATATAAAAGTTACCTTAAATTGAATTGATTTTGAATTGATTATTGACTTTGAATTGATTTTGTAGTTACTTTTAAGAATCTCTTAGTTAACCAATCTTGTATCTAAATATAGAAACAATTTGAATCTCTTAGTTGACCAATCTTGTTTCTAATTATAGAAAAAAATTGTTTCCTTTTAGGAGGTAATTATCTTCATATATTACCTCTGATTTGCAGAAGAATATGTACAGAATTATTTTTAGCATTGAAACTTTTGTTTCACATGGTATCAAAGTAGGTTCATCTCTAAGAGAAGCTATGTTAACAATCAAATATTTCTTTCCCACTCGAAATTCATATTTGTATTCTGCATATTCACTGTTGTTGTGAATTCTATGGCTCCTACCACAAGTGTTTCAGTAGATCTTATTCCACCACCAACACCACAAGTTGTTGTTTATCAAGACAACTCGGTATTTCCAATCGAAATTACTCTGGATGAGATCAACTACTCGTTATGGTCTCAACTTATGGAGATGCATATTAGTGCTCGCAATAAAGTTGTTTTCTTATTGGACAAACGAAGAAACCATCACCTGGAGATCCTAATCTTGGATCATGGATTATTGAAAATCACAGAGTGAAAAGTTAGTTAATTGATTCAAGGGGTCTATCATTGATGCAATGATTCATTCATCTCCCTATAGCCAGAGATATACGGGAGGTTGTATTGAAAACCTTCTATGATGAAACTAACGAAATCTGTATTTTTGAGCTAAATCAGAGATCTTTCTCTACCAAACAGAATGGGCAACCATTACCAACGTATTATAATGAATTGGTTGCCATTTTCCAAGAAATCGATCATAGGACTACCTCTTAAGAAGGAACAATCGAAGGGGTGTTACAACTGCATTTTGCAATGGCTAGGCTTCGAGTTCATATTTTTCTAAGTGGACTTGACTTAGAGTTTGATCAGGTTCATGAAAAAATATTGCGAAAAGATCTTAAGCTTAATTTGGAAAGCACGTATTCTTATGTTAGAAGGGAATACCAGTATGGACAAACAATGGGAGGCTCTCATCCAATTTCTGAGAATTTTCCCATGTTAGCCAGTCAAAATCGATATGGATCTTCGAAAAACCAGGGCAATCAATCATCTAGCAAGGTTAACAATCTGGTTTGAACTCACTGCGAAGAAAAAGGTCACTTACAACAACACTGCTATGAAATCATTGGTTATCCCAAGTGGTTGGATTTCTCAAAGAAGCCCCATAAAAGAATGATTGGGAAGGATTTGGTGACAACAAAAAAGAACAAAGAATAGCCACTGCCTATAGCAAATGTTTCCTACCCAGGTATTATTGGTAAGGCATCTATACTTTCTATAACTTCTAAAAAAAGAACTTGGATTATTGATACATGGGCATCTAATCATATGACTAGAGATTCTGGCCAATTATAGTCTATTCTTCCATCTTCTCGATCTATTACTTCCACTGCAAATGGTAGTACTTCTCCTATTATTGGAGAAGGGTTTGTTACCTTGACTAATATTCTTACCTTAGATATTGTTCTTGTTGTCCCATATGTTGAATACAATCTTTTGTCTGTTAGCCAAATTACCTCCACACTTGGTTGCACTGTAACTTTTTGGCCCACTTTTTGTGTCTTTTAGAACATCCTAACTCGGAAGATTTTTTTTATGGTGTTAGACAGGGTACACTATATTACTTGGAATTGACAGAAAATAAGGGACAAAATATCAATCAGGAAAATCAAGCTACCAAAGAAAATAGAACTAAGAAAAATGTTTGGTTATGGCATCGGAGATTGGAACACCTTTCTTTTGGTTATCTTAAAATATTACAACCACATCTTTTTTCAACTCTAAATGGTTTAGTTTTTCATTGTGACATTTGTGAAATGGCTAAGAGCCATCGCACCTCTTATTTACCAAGTTTGAATAAAAGTTTAGAACCTTTTGTGGTGATTCATTCTGATGTTTAGGGTCCTGCAAAAAATTCATCCCTTTCTAAAGCTTGCTATTTTGTAACATTTATTAATGAATGTACTAGAATAATTTGAGTGTCTTTACTTATCAAAAAAAGTGATTTGTGTCTAGCCTTTCAAAACTTTCACAAAATGGTAGGTACTTAACATCAAGTAGATTATACTCCAATCTGACAATGGTACTGAGTATATGGATGCCTCTCTTGGCAATTATCTAAACATTCATGGAATTCATCATCAAACCTCATACACTTACACCTTACAAAAAAACGAACTAGTTGAGAGAAAAAATAGATAACTTTTAGAGGTAGTTCGTGCTTCTCTTTTTGGCATGAATATGCCTAATTTGTAGTGGGGAGAAGTTGTCAAATCTATAGCTTATCTCATTAATTGAACCCCTTCACGAGTGATAGATTTTCAAACTCCCCAACAAAAAATGCAATCCTTACTTTTAGTTCCTCATCTTCCTAATCTTGAACCTCGAGTCTTTGGTTGTATTGTTTACACTCACATTCCAAAAAATTTATGAACTAAACTTGATCCATGTGCCAAACGTTATGCTTTCATTGGCTATTCTGAACTTCAAAAGGGTTATAGGTGCCATGATCCACAAACCTAAAAATTATATGTGACTTTAGATGTCTCTTTTCATGAATTAGAGCCTTATTATTTAGGGAGAGTCTGACCATTCCCTTTAGGGGGAGAATTCTAGTGAAGAGAATGTTCAATAACCAAATGGATAAGGACGAGGTGAATTTGTAGAACTAGAAGACAGTCAAAAAGCTTCAAAATTGTTATGGAAATAAGGTTCAACAAAATTGTGATCCCCTTAATTTTCTAGATATGTCTGAAGCACTATCAAGGCCACCAAAATTACCCATGTCTATACCATTGACTGAAGAATTAATCGAGAGTATTCCTCTTCAGGTAATTTCAAATCCAATGTCTAATGAGCCTAATGAAATACCTGTTTTTACAGAAAATATAGATCTTAGATATCCATAAAGGTTGAATAGAGGAATTCCAAAAAAATAATATGAACCTGATCCTAAAGCCAAAACTAAATACCCAATTTGTAAGTATATGTCATCTCATAGGTTGTCTAAATCATATGTACTTACTACTAATCAATTATCCATTATATCTATTCCTAAAAGTGTACATGATGCTTTGGAAGATCCTAAATGGACTAAGGTGATGAATGAAGAAATGGCAGCTCTACAAAAAAATGCTACTTGGGAACTTGTTTCACTACCTAAAGAAAAGAAGACAATTGGATGTAGATGGGTGTTCACAGTGAAACTCAAAGAAGATGGAAGTAATGACAGGTATAAAGTGAGACTTGTGGCAAAGGGATATACACAAAGGTATGAAATAGACTATCAAGACACTTTTGCACCAATAGCCAAGATAAATATCATTTATATTATTATTTCTATATCAGAAAATCAAGATTGGCCCTTGAAACAATTTAATGTTAAAAATACTTTTCTCAATGGAGACTTGGAAGAAGAAGTTTACATAGAGCTACCCCCTGGTGTCAAACGTAGTTCTATGCGTGTAAATGAAGTATGTAAGCTGAAGAAGTCCTTATACGGACAAAAACAGATACCTAAGGCGTGGTTTGGGAGGTTTTCAACGATAATAAAGGTAGCTAGTTATAAAAAGATTAATTTAGACTATACTTTATTTATAAAACATAAAGAAGGAAAGGTAACAGTATTGATAGTGTATGTTGATGATATGATATTAACAGGAGATGATTTGTCTAAAATGAAGGCACTACTAGAAAATTTGGCTACTGAGTTCAAAATGAAGGAACTTGGGAAGCTTAAATATTTCTTGGAGATAGAGGTGGCAAGATCAAAGCATGAAATTTTTCTTTCACAACAAAAATGTGTGTTAGATCTTCTCACTGAAATTGGAATGCTTAATTGTAAACCAGTAGAATTACCTATAGAGATGAATAATAAGCTTGGGATTCTACCAGATTAAACTCCAATTGATAAGGGTCATTACCAACGACTAGTTGGGAGGTTAATCTACTTATCACACACAATGCCAAATATAACGTATGTTGTTAGTGTTGTAATCCAATTCATGCATATGCCAAGTGAAGAACATATGGATGTAGTCTATCGAATTCTGAGATATTTGAAGTGTGCTCCAGAGAAAAGGTTTATTATTCTCAAAAATGATGTCTCAAATATTGAAGGATACACAGACTTCGATTGGGTAGGTGACCAGACAACTAGAAGATTGACGTCAGTTTATTTTACATTTGTTGAAGGCAATCTCGTCACTTGGAGAAGCAAAAAGTAGAAGGTTGTGGTAAGATCAAGCACTAAAGCTGAATTTTGAGGAATGGCTCAAGGTGTGTGCGTGATGTTATGGATCAGGAACATACTTAAAGATTTGGCGATTTATTTTGCAAAACCCATGAATCTTAATTGTGATAATAAAACTGCCATAGAGATTGACCAGAATCCTGTACAACATAATCGTACAAAATATGTTGAAGTAGATCGTCATTTCATCAAGGAAAAGCTTGATGAGAAAACTATACAATTTTCATTTATCTAATCAGAAAAATAGTTGGCTGATATGCTCACAAAAGCAGTATCAACAAGGGTATTTCATGACATAATTGACAAGTTGGGCATGATAGATATCCATGCTCCAACTTGAGGGGAAATGTCTGCATGAGCTATTAATTATTGAATTAATTTTGTATCGATTATTGATTTTGTAACTATCCCTAGGAATCAACCAATCTTGTATCTAAATATAGAAACAATTTGTTTCCTTTTAAGATGTAATTACCTTCATACATTACCTCTGATTTGAAAAAGAATATTACATAATTATTTTCAGCATTGAAACTTTTGTTTCACAAATATATATATAAGTAAATATTTTTTCTAAAATTAGTATATTGAAAATTCTTTGAGTTTTAATAATTTGGGATTGAGAATAGTAATTTGGAATATATTTTATTTTCATTCTTGAAACATATATAAAAGTTAGGAATGTAAATGAAGTGACATGGGATCAGAAGTGTTTTATTTAAAATTAAAATCAAAATATTATATTATACATAAAATAAAAATAAAAAACGATGAGAATAAATACGATGAATTACCATTAAGTAAAGGTTACTTGTTCAAAGCTCCAAAAACTAAATTTTAATGTATTTTAATTTATATTATTCAAAAACATAAAAATTTTATAAATTAAAAATAACAATATATTATCTATACTTAATATATTTTATTTTATTTTTAATTATATATAATAAACTATAAGTGTTTTATCTAATTATCCCACCCCAAATTCGAAACCAAACCCAAAATTTTAAATAAATAAACCTGAAAAGTAAATTAAAATTTATCACCTAAAATTGAACTCATTTGGTTATTATCTATGTACTATGGTTATCCGAACTTACATAACATTTCGACATCCCTAATAAGTAAACAAATTGAATGACAAGGGAGAGAGTTTTACTTGTCTTTCATATTAAGTCTTTGGTATTAATTGTATGAATTTTTATTCATATTAATTGCCACCTTATAATTGTTAAAATCTATATTTTAATTGTGTTTTAATTACTTGATATAAAAAATAATATTTTAATTAAAATATATTTAAATAATATAATTTATATTTATTTTGCTCTCTTTATAACACAAATTATATAATCTAAGTATCTCTATTATACTTCTCTCCATCACTATTCACCCATTAAATAACAATGAACGTCCAAAATAAAAAAAATGAAGTAGCACTTACTTAGACGCTCTTCAGCCTTATTAAAGTTTTTTCTATGCCACAATTTTGTGCAAAATCTGATCCCATTTTTTCTCAAATTTCATTGATGCAATTGATTTTCATTGAAGAAGTATGTATGAAACTTAGATGTTTACCTTATCAAATTATTTTATTTATTTATTTAAATAAAAAAAGATTATTGGTTCTCTTCAATTTAAATATTAATTAATATGTTTTTATTATTGTACGCTTAGAAGTTTGATATATAGATATAATACTTGTAAGTTTGTAATTAATGAAAGTATTTTTCTCGATTGTAATTTAATGTTACCTCATTTAATAAGATGTATTTTAATAATCTTAACTTAAATAATAACCTTATTTTAGAAGAATAATTGTGTCATTTTGAAAAAAAATCCTTTTATTATATAATTTTCATTTTAATTTTTTTTTCTTCCTTTCATGCATGCATGCACCTAACTCTTCTCATCCTCTCGCACCTAACTCTCATTTCTCATGCATATTATGTAGTCCCTTGGCTCCCCACGCCTCTTTTTTCTTCTTGTACGTACTTAGAAAACCATAAAAACAAGAGGAGAATTATAATTCATAGCAAGTGTGTGACTGTGATAAAATATAGAGATTCTCGTTTAGGATAATCGTATTATCAAAACAGATTTTACTAATATCATAATAATATTTTTATTTTTACAAACCTTATATCATTAAATTATGAAATAAAATATTTAACTTACTCCCAAAAATATTCATTTATATTTTATTGGTACTTTTTAATATTTTTTTACTCGAATTTGTATTTAAAAATATACATGAATATCATATTTTTAGTTGGTATACTTTCATTGAATTATGGATTAACCTTAGTTTTAAGTTATGGTTCTTATTAGTATATATATTAACAATGAAAATTTGACTTTATCAAAGAAAAAATATAATATTTTAGATGATTTAGCTAACACTTTCTTATATCGTAGTTTTTATTATTTCATTGATGAAGGCCCTTATGTTTGCTCATAATTGTTTTTATTTTTAAATCTCTAGAGGTAGTTTTTATTGAAAATTGATTTTGATTGACGAAGGTCCTTATGTTTGCTCATAATTGTAGTGTAATATTATTAATAAGTATAATCGAATTTATATAATTATGTCAAAGGACATAACCAAGATTAATGTTTAGAGTGGCACCACAAGTAAACTCAATAATAAAAATGAATAATTTTGATACAATTTAAATGATGATAGTAAAATTTATATATTTTTTAATCGAGTTATTATAAAATAATATGAAAAAAAATCATAATTAGTGTTCCAAAAATTTGAGAATTTTAATATTTTTGAATATTATACTACAAGTGTTATATGTTTATCTAATTAAAATAAAAAACTCAAATCTACGTAAACTAAGTTGTAAGAAAACTAAATAATATAGTTTAATATTTATGCAGACAGACAAAAAATGAAAAAAAAAATTAAATAATATAAATTATAATAGACATATACAAAAATTAAAATATGTGAAAGAAAATATATAAGATCAATATTATATGGTATAAATAACAATAAATATTTATATAATTATATGTGGTGTAATATGAAATGATTAAATTGTATACAAGACAAAATGTACTATTTTTTAAGAAAATACTAGGAAAATTAAACTAGTGAAATTTAAGAAAAACAACAAAATTACATATTTAAAATTTGTAATCATTAAAATAACCTCTTATATCCAATTCATATATTTTTATTATTAAAAAAAATTGACTCATAATTTCATATTAATGTCGTTCAAATGAATGTCATTCGAATTGAACTACAATCATTTAAACTAATTCAATATTAAACTCCGTCTAATTAAACATGTTAATATTATTAGGGTATTATTTTTGTTATTATATATAAATTTTAGGTGTTATTTGATGTAATTTTTCTAAAATTTATGAGAAAATGTTATATATTTATTATTATACTAAAGTTTAGTTAGTAAAAATTGTATAATAGTAAAATAAAAATAAAAAATATATGAAAATGTAAATAAATACGTAGTACGACAAAAGAAAAGAAAAAATAATATTTAAATAATAAATTTAAGAGAATACACTACTGTGTATTTTTGTAAAATAAAAAAATACATTTATAAATACAACAAAAGACAAATCTATATCGAAAAATTGAGGAGGCACGTGCCCCTCTTAGTTGAGTATGTTTCAGTTTATGATTATATCTAATAAAAAATATTATATTAATTATAATTATGATATATAAAATGCTATAAAATAAGACACTAGACCACACAAATATTCTAACTAAATAAATCATAATTGAAAACCAAAAGTATTCATATTTTTGAAGTTTCCTAAGTCTCAACCATGAACCATTACAAATAAGTAAAATTTTATAAAAAAGATTTATGCATCTTTTAATTTAGTATTGTATTATTGATAAATATAATCAAAATCATATAATTATATTTAATAAAAAACTATTACATTAATTATAATTATAATATATAAAAATGTGTTATTATTAATTTTAGTTTAATTTTGTTATCATTTCTTTTACTTTTTTTATTTTTATAAAAATGAATTATTAAAATAAATATACTTTATATGAATTTATCCCAAAATAGTGTATAGATATTCAAAAAATTAAATAAAATAACACCCTAAAACTTATAACAAAAAATATCACTAAAATAACATTTAGGAGTATCCAATTAATTAAAATTTAACATTAAACATTATTTAATTTGTCAGAATTTAACATTAAAATGATATAATTTGACAAAATTAAATGTAAAAGAAAATTAAACATGGATACTTTTAATAAAAATATAAAAGTTAGATATAAATCATATTATTTTATAACTATAAATTTTAAAAAATGTTACAAGTATTATTTTCTCCCAAACTTTTCATTATTTGCCAATTCATTTGAGGGTCCAAACCCTCGATCTATGTATGGTACATAACATAGTATATATAAAAATATGCGTTGTGAGATAGTATAGGTTTCTAAAATTGGAGATCGAATACAAAAATATTAAGGGTAAGTCTCATCAACTCTACAAAGGCTTTATCCAAATAAAATATAGAAAAAAGAAGAAGATAACAATGGTTATAACTGTTAGAAATACTTAATGATTGTATTGTATTCTGTATCTTAAGAAATATACATGGTGTCTTTATATAAGAGTTACAAATAAACTAGATATGCCTAAAGTAAACTAGATATACATTAGCATATATGATATACATTAACAGATTTACATTAAACTCAAGGTGGATGTGAGACCAGCTTGAGGTTGTCAACCAAATTAAGAGTGTGTCCCTTAGGAAGTGCCTTAGTGAATACATCTGCAAGTTGATCGTTGGAGGAGACGGGGAAAAGCTTGAGAGCACCATGGACAAGATGAGAATGAATAAAGTGACAATCAATCTTGATATGTTTAGTCCGTTCATGAAAGACATCATTGTGAGTAATATGAATGACACTTTGATTGTCACAATAAAGGGGAGTAGCAGAGGATGTAGACATACCCAAATTCTTAAGAAGCCATCGTAGCCAAAGGAGCTCAGATGTGGTATAAGGAAGAGCACGATATTCTGCTTCAGTACTAGAGCGGGCCACGAAAGTTTGTTTCTTACTTCGTCAAGAAATTAAGGAGAAAGAAATAACATATAATGGACCTACGATCAGTGGGATCTCCTGCCCAATCAGCACCAAAGAGTGCACGAAATATAAAAGGAGACTAAGTTGAGTAGAAAAGGCCATAGAAGAGAGTGCCCTTCAAGTATCATAGAATGCGCAGAACAACAACATAGTGAGTCGATCATGGAGCAGACAGATACTAGCTCACTTGATGAACAACATTAGAAATGTTTGAATGAGTAACTATAAGATAAACAAGGCTGCCAACCAATCGTCTATAAAGAGAGGGATTAGACAATGGTTCCACCCTCCCTGAGGGTGTTAGATGTTCATTAAGTTTAACTGGAGTGTCAACAATTTTACTGTCAGTGAGTCCAGCTTGAGATAAAAGGTCAGATGCATACTTGGCTTGAGTAATATAAGGACCATCTATGGAACGAGTGATCTCAAGACCCAAGAAATAGTTGAGATGTCCAAGGTCTTTCATCTCAAACTGCTAACTAAGAAAATCCTTGAGTCCTTGAATTCCATTGAGGTCATCACCAGTTATGATCATATCATCCACATATAAGAGAAGAAAAATGGTGCCTTTATCATTGCGATGAAGAAATAAGGCAAAATCATAAGGACTGGTAGTGTAACCCAAGCGAAGGATGGTGGAGCTAAACTTGGAAAACCACGCTCGTGAAACTTGTTTAAGGCCATAAAGTGCACATTGAAAGCAACAAACCTTGTTTGTTTTAACAGAAAGACCAAAAGGAGGTTGCATATAGACTTCTTCATGCAAATCCTCATTAAGGAAGGAATTTTTAACATCCATCTAAAAAAGGTCTCATTTATTAGCAGTGGCAACAACTAAGAGGGTATGAACAGAGGAGATACAGGGAACTGGAGTAAAAATCTCTTCATAATCTCATACTCTTGTGTAAAACCTTTTGCAACAAGACGAGCCTTGTAGCACTTGATGGACCCATCAGAGCAAGTCTTGATCTTATAGATCTACTTATAACCAACCACAGACTGACCAGAAGGGAAAGTAACTAGATCCCAAGGATGGTTTTTTGGTTAATGCATCAATTTCTTCTTTCATTGAAATCTACCATAAAGGGTCAATAGATGCCTCACGATAGGTGTGAGGCTCATAGAGTGTAGCACGGGCAGTGTAACAATGATAGTCAAGTAAATATGTAGGAATTGATCTTACCCATGTTGAGTGGTGAGGTGGAATATCTTGTGGAGGATCTTTAGGTGGAGCAGGAGCAAGGGATCTATGCTTAATGTAGGGTAGCTCATCATCAACCTATTCTTCTACAAACTGTCTAGGAGAATCATCAAAAATATCTAAAGATTGAATAGAGAAGTCCAAAGGAGGATCAATAGTATCTGTAGAAGGAACATGAGACTCATTTGGAAAGATTTCTAAAACATTTGAGTTAGTTAGGGAAGAACGAAAGTGAGAGAGTTCAACAAATAAGCGGTGTTCCCAAAAGACAACATTACGGGAAACACGAAGATGATGTGAGACAAGATTATAGCATCAATACTTTTTTTGAGTTTGACCATAACCAAGAAAATAACAAAGTCTAGATCGAGGCTCAAGTTTGTTATGCCCATGAGGCTAAAGAAGAACAAAGTAGGCAGATCTGAATAAGCGAAGGTAATGATAGTCAGGAGATGACCCTAAAAGGCGCTCATACAAAGTCTGATTATGAATGACAGCACTTGGAATGCGATTAATGGCATGAAGAGTATGAAGAGCAGCTTCTCCTTAAAATGGGGCAGGAACTTTGGCAAAAAGAAGAAGAGCACAGATAGTGTCAAGAATATGATGAAGTTTTCTTTCGACTTAACCATTTTGTTGAAAGGTATCTAGACAAGTTAGGTGATGTACAGTGCCAAAGGAATGTAATAGAGCTTGAAAAGCATATTGAATATATTCAAGAGCATTATCAGATCAAATTTTTTTTATATGTTTGGAGAATTGTGTTTCAACCATTTTTGCAAAGTTATTGTATATTTGTAAGATTTCAGAACGAGATTTCATAGGAAAGATCCAACTATAACGAAAATAATCATCAATAAAAACAACAAAATAACGAGATTCACAAATACTATTAACAGGAGAAGGTCCCCAAACATCATAATGAATTAACTCAAAAATACTATTAGAGATAGATTCACTATTATTGAAAGGTAAAGCTGGCTATTTTCTTAACTAGCATGAAGTACAATCAAAATTGTCTTTGGATATAGAACCCAACAGACCTTTAGAAGCTAACTATTGTACCCCAATGGATAAGGCATGACCAAGACGAGAATGCCAAAGTGCGAGAGAAGAAACTGCAGTAGCAACAGAGATAGGAGTAACAAGTGAAAGATGAAGATTGTTCATGGGAAACATATGCCCAACCCTAGGACCGATCCCAAGCTCTTGCCCCGTCCTCAGATCCTGCACAATACACCCAGAATAGTCAAAAATAAGGCGATATCCTAGTTCAGATAATTATCCCACAGAGCATAAATTATAAGATAGGTTAGGTACATGGAAGACCCTAGGAATATAGAGGTTAGAGGTCGAAACAAAACCTAGATTATTCTCATGCATGGTGGAACCATTAGCTATATGAATATTAAGAAGATATGGTGCAGGGTCAAGTTTGGAGAATAAAGATGAGTGAGGTGTTATGTGATTACAACAGGTAGAATAAAAAAAGGCAAGTTTGAGACTTACCGAGCAGAACTGAGAGAGTAGTGGAAAGAGATGCATTACCAGCCATTCAAACAGCCTGAGTTATGATCTTCTGTAGTTCAGTAGGGGAGAGGTTGATAGTGGATCCAGAAGACTGGAACTCAGTTGAAATGGAAGGCATCAACGAAGTAGGCTCAATATTAGCAACAATAGCAGTAGATTTCTTACGACGGTAACAAGTCTCAATGATGTGCCCATGATGCTTGCAATAATTGCAGAATTTCTTGTTGGTCTTCCTGTGACGATTGTTAGAGCAAGAGAAATCACCTCACTACTGAGGTTTCTCAATGGCAGGAGTAGAAGTAGAAAGAGTAATAGCCAAAACATTGAACTTATTTTGGGCTTGTAAGGTTGCAAGTCGAGCTTCTTCTCTAACCAACTCGTTTACGGTAGTGTCAAGAAAAGAAGGAGGACTACGATTGAGAAACTGACCCCGGATGACTCAAAGTCCTTATGAAGTGACATCAGGAACTCATAGAGACAAAAATCATCTCTAACTATAGCATATTGATATGCATCCTTTGAGCATGCCCAAATTGGATCACAAAGGTCAATTGGGTCCCAAAGAAAGCAAAATTGATCATAGTAGTCATTGATGGATTATCCTGGTTCTTGTCGAAATTGATGCAATTCAAATACTAACTGATATTTCATAGATCCATAAGTAGTGGAGTACCTTTTGGCCAACATATCTCATGCTGATTTTGCATCATCAAAGCTGCCCAATAGATTGGAGATGGAGGGAACATAAGTATTTTGAATCCATGTGAGGATCATGTGGTTGTAACTATCCCATTCAATCATGCAACCAAGGTAGGTAGCATCTTGTTCACTTGCCCCTTTGACAGGAATGGTAATTGCACCAGTATAGTAATTCTAGAGCATGCTACCCTTAAGAAAACTACGCATAGCTTGAGACCAGGATAAGTAATTTATTGTCCCCTCCAATACAATATTGATGGGGTGATGAAGAAAAACATCATTTTTATCCATTTAGAAACACAATATGCAAAAACGGACTACAAAAATGAGGTCTATGTGAAAAACTGGGTAAGGAGAACTTGATTTAAAAAACATCAACCCTATAGAAAAGTCAATGGTCAACAACGCCACGGTTAATGGTCAGGTCAATAGAAGTCAACGTGACCTACAACAGTACGGTAATTTCAATAGAAGGCGATGATGATGCCAACGCTAGGGGATATGACGTCATAGGACTAGAGTGCGACGTGTAAGGCGAGTGAATCTGATGTGTAGTTTCTATTGACAGTGTGTGAGGGTGCGTGTAGACTCCGATGCTTGCGAGACTTCCACAAATATATAGATCTGGTCGAGCCGATCACAGTGGTATCTGTAGAAAGGTTGTCGGAGCAAGATGCACGATAACGCTTGGTTTTTTGGGTCAGCGTGTAGGGAAGAGGTGCAGTTCCTCTGATCAGTGTATGAGAGGGCGTGCAGACTCTAGTTGTTACAGTACTTCCACAGTTGTGTAGATCGGGGCAAACCGATCATTGTAGTACCGGTAAAAATGTTATCGGAGCAAGATGCACAGCAAAGATGGTGATTATAGTGGTCTGTGTGGTGTAGGACTCCTCAACGATGGTGACTACAGGCCCAGAACCTAAGGACAATGGCTGAAAAACCACGGTTGATATTTTTTGGACTCTTATTGCATTCATAATAGTTAATAGACTTTTGTACACTTTTATTATATTTAATAGATCATTTTTAATATGTGATTAAAATTTTAATATATTAAATTAAAGTCTTTTTTAACTATATAAATAGACTTATTTAATATTAAAAGCTAAGATTTAAAAAAAAATTAAAAAAATAAGCCTTAAAATTTATAAAAAATAAAAATATTATCTTAATATTATTGAACGAATTTTAATTAGATGATATTTAGTATTAATTAAATATATCTACATAATCATAACCCAATTTAAATAATATTTAATATTAAATAATCTGTTATATTTTTTAATAATGATAATATATATAATAAATATAAAAAAATTATTTTTATAATTATAATATTATTTTTGTTATTTTTTATTAAATTATTTTGACTAAATATCGCTTATTTAAAGCAAATTGTCTTTACGATGATAAGTTAAAAGTATACTAGTATTTTATTTTGCTAAACAATCAAGCAGTAGTTGATTAAGGTTTTGACTTTTGTTAGAGGTGCACTAAGATGAATATTTTTATATTTCTTTACGTTTAATCCTTCCACTTCCAATTTCCAATGTTGCTGTTCCTTCAAAGAAAGAATTCCACTTTAACGCAAAAACAAGAATTAAAAAATAAGAAGAATAAAAAAAAAAAAGGATGTGCCTTCCATTTTGAGGTCAGTGGTCGTCACTCGTCATCAACGCAAATAATTAAAAATGTTAATAGATATTAAATGGAGAAATATCATAAAAAACTTTTACGTTAAGTTATTTATAATATTTAATTTATTACATTAAAAATAATATTATATAATATTTTAATTTTATAAAAAATATCAAAGATAAATTATATTATTTTAATATTTTTTTATTAAAATATTTTTTTTCAAGTAATTAAATATGATTAAAATATTAATCTTTAATATTAATAAATTTATAATTAATATAAAAAAATTTAAAATTTATTTATTTTTAATATTTTTTAATTTTTTTAAAAAATTAAAATATATATTTAAATATCTTTTTATTATTTATTTTTCTTAAATAATTTCATATTATATTTTACATTTATTCTCGTTAAATACTCATATTTTAATCGAATTTTAATTACTTGATAACAAATAATAATATTTTAAATAAAAAATTATTAAAATAATATAATTTATTCTTATTTGACACCTTTTATAAAACTAAATGACACAACTTTTAATCTAAAAAACTACGTCATATAAATAATCTAATCTAAAAAACTTATATAACATATCATCCTATTAAATAATAACGTATGTTTATTAGTCCATATACTAATAGAAATCAATTTAAATTTCAAATATAAATAGAATTTGAAAGGAAAAAAATATGTAAAACTACTTAAATGTTTTTTCAAAATTAATAATAACTTAAATAAAATAAAAAATAATTATATTATCATAATTATTTATTTTTAAAAATTATGACTTGTTCATTATATTTATACAAATAATTATATTTTAATGTAATTATTAATTACTAAATAAGTTATTATTAATAAATATTTATTATAATAATATCATCCAAAAAAAATTAAAATTAGGGAGTTTTCTAATTGCGTAACCTTTGGTTGGTCGGTTAAAATGGGCCTATATCTTTTAGGTATTTATATTTTTGTTTTAGTATCCATTATTTTTTTAAGTTCATCAATTTTGTTTTAAAAATATTCATATTCTCAAAAAGATATCCATTTGATTAAAAAAAAATTATGCACAAAACATTAAAAAGAGTAAAAAGAGTAAGTTAGTCATTTTAAACTTTATTATTATTTTCTATTCTTTTTCACATCTTGTTTTTTTTTCCTTTTTTACTTCTCTCTCTTATCTTTTTTACAACTTTATATCTATTTGCATAAAATTATTTCCTATTTTTTTCACTAATTCCTTAACCCCAAACTATAAACCCTAAATACTAAATTTTAAATCTTGCATATTAAATCATAAATCATAAATCTTAAATCATACACACTAAATATTTAATATGATTAAATCATATATTTTTATTCATTCTTTTTTGGTATGTAGATAGTATATAAGGAGGGTAATCAAATCCTTCAATTTCATAATAACTATTTGACATTAATCTTTTCCAATAATGATGGTTAATTCATCACTCCCCCTTGCATTCATATTCTATAGGTCCAATTTGTCTAAAAACTTTAAAAACACTTGATTTGAGATTATTTTGATGAGGATGTTAGTCAACTGATATTCTGAACGAATCTTAGGCAATTTCACTATTTTCTTTCAAACTCTTCCTTGATGAAAAATTTATCTACCTCAACGTGCTTTGTATGATAATGTTAAACTAGATTATGTGCAATATCACATGCTATTTTATTGTCACAAAACAATTGGATAGGTTATTCAGATAGATAACCCAAATCTTGCAAAATGTGTCTTAGCCATAATACCTTTCAAAGTATATTTGCCAAACCTTTGAATTTTGCTTCTACACTTTAGCAATATTTTATTTCTTACTTCTTTATGTCACAAGAATACCTCTTACAAAGGTAAAGTAAATAGAAGTAGATCGCTTTTCATTCTTATCACCAACCCAATTGACATCAATATATGCTTCTTTATTTTGATAGTCTATATTTTTAGTGAATAATACTTCTTTTTTGGAGAATAAATTTCAAATACCTTAAAATACAAACAACTACATTTATATGTTATTCTCCATAATTATGCATAAACTGGCTGACAATACTCAAAAACATAAGCCAAATTTGGTCTAATATGATATAAGTATATCAACCTCTGTACAAGTCTTTGGTTTTTTTTGTCAATTGGTACTTGGTTGAAGTCAATACACGGTTTTAGACCTTCTTTTACTGGTGTATCAATTGATTGACATGCTAACATACAAGTCTCTCGTAATAGATCTAAGGTATATTTTATTTGAGATAAACCCATTCCTTTATTAGATTGGGAAACTTTGATACCAAGAAAATATTTTAGAGTGCCTAGATCTTTCATTTTAAACTCTTTGAATGAATAATTCTGTAACACATTTCTTTCTTTAGGATCATTCTTTGTAACAACTAAATCATTCATATATATAATGAGTGTAGTGATCTTATCCTTCTATTTTTTTAGGAAAAGAGTATGATTTGAGTTGCTCTATTGGTAGCCGAATGCAATCATAGATTTTTTAAACCTTCCAAACCATGCCCTTGGAGATCGTTTTAAGCCATAAAATGATTTATTTAGTCTTCATACTTTCTGGTTGTACCCTTTTTATATCATGTACCCTGATGAGAGATCCACGTAGATTTCTTCAAATAATTCACCTTGTAGAAAAACATTTTTTTTACATCAAATTATTGTAATCGCTAATCCAAGTTTGTAGGTAAAGATAGTAGGATACAAACTGTGTTCATTTTGGCTACAAATGGAAATATTTATGTATAATCAATCATATAGGTTTAAGTATATATCTTTTATACCAATCTTGCCTTAAAGTGTTCAATTGTGTCGTCAACATTAAATCCACCGACATCCAATTCGTTTCTTCTCTGGTAAAGAATCAACTAGTTCCCACGTTTTAGTTTTTCTTAGATTTCATCTCTAAGATCAACTTATACACACTGTTAGGAATAGATACATAAGATAATTGATTCACAAATAACATGTTTGATTTTGACAAACGATGGTTAGACACATAATGGTCATGAGATGCTTTACTTTACTAGAAAGCTTAGGTTTATATGTGGGTTTAGGAATACCTCTTAAGTGACACTGTGGTAATTGTTTTCTGTGTGGTTCAATAGCATCTTTAGTAAGTGATTAGTGTGATATGTTGACAAAAGATGGAGCCATATTATTCAGAGACTTGATTCTAGTCTGAAAAGTACTCACTTCTTCACTTGAGTATTCAACACTACTTCAATTATTGGGTTCTCATTGATATTTTAAACTAATGTCATACTACTTAAATCTAATTTACTAATTTCTTATTTCATTTTAGTCTGTGGGTCATTAGTAGTGTAATCTAGTGTTATATCGCTTATATCGAAGTTGCCCATGTTTTGGATATCACTTTTATCATAATCCAAAATTTGAATTTTCTTTTGGTACTCCCCCTAATATTCAAGTTTGGAGAAGTATATTGTATTTTCATAGAAGACAACATCCATTGTAACAAATAATCATCGTGATGGAGATGGTAACATTGGTATCCTTTTTGATGGGTGGCATACCTAACAAAAAAACATCGCAATTCTTGAAGAGTTAACTTGGTACGTTGATGGTTATATAGGTATACAAACATCACACAACGAAAGATATGAGGGGTTAAATTTAAGATCATTGGGCCAAAAACTACGTTAGTAAAGATTTGGAATGGTGTTTTGAAATTGATGGTGCAAAAGGAAACCTGATTGATTAAATAGGCTATGAAAGTGAGTGCTTCTCCCCAATAAGATAATGACATATGGGCTTCGATTAATAAACCTTAGACTACAGCCAACAAGTATCGATTCTTGCACTCAACCAACCTATTTTATTATGGAGTATTGGAGCAAGTTGTGTGATGAATTATTACTTATGCTTCCAAATATTGTTGAAGTTCAGTACTTTGATATTCTCTACCATTGTCGTTACGAAGAACTTGAATCTTTATATTATATTGAGTTTTATTTATTTTATGAAAGTTTTGGAATAACGAGTTCATTTTGTTTTTAGATTTCATCAAGCATAGTCATGTCATCTTGGTACAATTATTAATTGACGTTACAAATCAACGTGACCCATACAAAGTTATGGCTTTAAATTGACCTCAAACATCAGAATGAATAATCATAAATGAAAGTAGATTTTTGTTCAATCATAATGGAAACAAAACATGATGACTTTATGCAAGTTTACAAACATCACATTGGAAACTTGAAACATTAACTTTGACCAATAAACATGAAAATGATTTTTTAAGATAACCAAAGGAAGCATGTCCAAAATGGTGATGCCATAACCATATTTCTTTCCTTCTTCTTTCTTCAGAAGCACCTGTTATTAGTACTTGTCATGGACTTTCAATAATCTTTGATTCCAAATCCCAGTAATATAACTTTTCTCATCTAATACCACAAACAATCGTCTTCTTGTTTATAAAGATAGAACCACTAAAACAAAATCTAATTTTAATATATCGATAAGAATTAAAGATACTTTCCCAATGATTAGGGACGAAGTACCATTTGTAATAAAGATAAATTTTTTTATAAAGGATATAAGTGGTGAAGCCTGTCTAGCATCATATATCATGTGATTTGTTGTATCAAAATCACTTATCCATATATTATCCAAAATATATATGTAGAAATATTTAAAGTTTTATCATTAAATGTGTAGATATTACAAATACCGAGATTTTCTCAATAATTTTATTGTTGACTTTTGTTTGAATAATAGGAATGAATTTAGTTACACATGGCAAAAAATTTCACTCATTTTTTTCTCGTCCTTTATTTTTTTTAGGATTCAATTTAACATTTTAGCGTTTTGCCTTTCTTTTTATAAAATAAAACAACCCATAAAACAAAGAAAAAATAGTAGAGGAAACTTAACTAATAGATAGTGAGCATATATTTACCTATACCATTACCAGATCCGAAATTATCATATCTGATGATGGGTTTAAGTGTAATGTCATAACTAGTCATGCCTCTTATTTACTCTATTCGATCTTATGCATCTCAAAATTCCATCTTTCCCTAGTTGGCGATTGGCTTTTGTTATTCCTATTACAATGATACGATCAATACAAACCCTTGAAAGGTTTGACAAGTATAGAGAGAATGTAGAAAGGATGGCCAATGAGAAACATATTATTTTGCATCCAAAAAGCAAGGTAGATGGAAATGATCAGTTGTTGTGTTTCTATGGAAAAATGATTGCGACTTTTTCTTTTTTTATCTTCTTTGCTTGGGGGGAATGAATGAGTCCTCGCTTTTGAGAACAATTTGAGTTTGAATTTGAATTTCAAAGAACTGGCTTGGTGGCTTATGAGATGATAACAACTTGAGTACGAAAAAACAAGAAAGGAGAGAAATGTAGCACTAGATTTACGTCTAATCATTCCGGATAATGCTTGTATCCTCTGTATTACCTTGGTTGTTGATCGATAGAGGTGTTTTGGAACAAATAATTAAGTAATAATTTTTGATAACATGTTGAATACATAAAATTATATATTTTCAAATCCTTTAAATTCATAATAATTATCTAACATTAATCTCTTCTATTAATGATAATTAATAATAGCATTTTAAATTAAACCTTAACCCATAATCCTAAATCTTAAACAAGAGTGAATGAGAAAAATAATAATAATTTTAAATGATTAAAATACCTTTAAATATTTCTTTTTTGATTAAATAGATAACTTTTAGATAATTGAAGTACTTTTAATGTATAAAATGCAATATGAGGAAGTAAGAAAAATTTATTAGAAGAATTTTTATAAATAAGAAGAATTAATTACGTTTTATGTCTATAATATATGAGATAATTTATTTAAATGATTAAAATGTTTACTTTATTATAATTATGTCCACAACGTATAAAAATGATAAAAATATGAACAAATTTGGGAATAATTATATTATTATCCATATTTTATGAGCTTAATTTTAACTTTAAAATTGTACATTATTGGTCATATTTTTATTGTTACTCATACATTTTAGGCATAATTGTAACAAAGTAAACGTTTTGAACATTTTTTAAATTATTTAATATATTATAGGCATAAAATATACCCAAGAATAAAATACATTATATATATATATATATATTTTAAAATTGCTTATTATATAATTACTTTTTTATAAGAAAGAAATACATTATATTCTTTTTCTTAAAATTGATATTTTTTTTTTGGTTTTTTTATAATTAACCATATAGAAACGAAGGGTCATCTATTGAAGAAACTACATTTCAATACCTAAGAAACGTAGATCTTAAAAAAAATAAATCTATTTTTATAAATTGTGGTATTATTATAATTAATATGATAGTTAATTATAAATTTAATAAAATAAATCATTATTATAATTAATAATTATCTATTATATCAATTATAATTGTACCATAATTTATTTTATAAAAAAATGCACATTTTCATCACTAACATAGTTGTACGCTTGTGCCAACTATATCAATTGAGTATTGAGTTTTTTAGGTCTGGTAACTATATGATTTATACACTTTAGTATAATAATTTTTTAGATAATATTCATTAATATTGTATTTTAAAAATATGATAAATTAAATCAAATTTTCAAAATTTTATATTTTTTTAAAATAAAATAAAAATTATAAATTTTATTAATAAAAAATAAAAAAATCCTTAACCCCGCGTCATTTCTCTCTCTTTTTCTTTCCCTCCTTCTTTATTTCTCTTTTTTTATCTTCTTTTTTTCCTTTGATTTTTTCTCATTTTTTCTCTCTTATATACTCTTTCTTTCTTTCAATTTTATTTTTTTTATTTTTTTATTAATAAAATAAGGATGAAAGAAGGAAAAGAGAGAAAAAGGGAGGAGGGAAGGGTTATTTTTTAAAATTTTTTATTAATAAAATATATAATTTTTATTTTATTATATAAAAAATCTTAATTTTTAAAAAACTTAACTTAATTAATCATATTTTTAAATTATAAGATTAATAGAATTTATCTAAAAATTAAAAAATTAAAGTGTATAAATCATATAGTTATAGGATTAAAATTACAATGCACTCGTAACAATTTATAAAAATAATGACCTAAAATTAGAGATAAACACATAAATTTATAAAGAGAAAAAATAGATTAAAATTTTTATTATTAAAAAATTAAGTTAAAATATACACAAAATAATGATTTATATAGACTTATAACTATAGACACTAAAAGACTATAATATTTTCAATAAATTTAATAAATATAATAAATTAGACTAATACTATTAACATGTTATTTAACACAAAAATATTTAATTTTTATTTATAATGGTAAGAACTAGAAAAACTTTTAAGGATATAAAAAATTATTATTGAATTATGATTAAATATTTTATTCATATTGTGTAGTGTTCATATTTTGACATATATTATCACTTCTACTTAAAATAAAGATTTTTTTATATTTTTAATTAATTTTTTTAATCTAAAAAATCATCGTAGCACTTTTAGCTTCATGTCTAATACTACAATATAAAGAGATCAAAACACATTTACCTAACAAGATCTTATATAGTTAGCCTTATCATAGTTTCAATAACTATTATATAATTTTAAAAAACATATTTAATATATTATCTAGGTTCTATATATTTTTAGTTTAGATATAAAATCTTATATTTGATGACCCATTAAAGTTTCAACAATTATAATCAAATGTAATACTTTACATATATTTTACTTAAGAATATAAGGCCTCACGTTAAATCATATTGACAATAGTAACTAAAACTTAAGTGAGATTATCAATGATAATTTTCATAATTTTGATAGTGTGAACTGCTGAGATCTTGTTGAGTCTAATTTTGCTCCTAATTTATTAAAGTTATATAGTAATGATATTTTTATCAACATATTATGTTATTGATATGAAGGGTAAGTTTTGGGATAATTTTTTATAATTTAAATAAATTAATAATAATAAATTAAATTATAAATATTTAAATTAATTACCCCACTTTATAAGTGCAAGGTCGGCCAAAACCGCTGTAGGTAAAATAATTTTTAAATATACTACATTTAATAATTTTTATTAACATTTTAAATTTCAAATATACTTTATTTAATAATTCAAAACGTAAAAAATAAAAACACAAGTACACATAAATGCTAATATTTATTCAATTTATTTTAATTATCACTTTATTTTATATCTACATTAATATAATTAAAAAATTAAATAGTTTATACTTTTTGCGTTTACAACAAAACAATCTCTTGCGTATCAAGTTAATCATAAAATGTTAAAAAGTTTAAAATGATAGATGAATTTATTTTATGGACATCATAGAAAGAGTTTATTTTTCGTAATTAACATAATTAAAATAAATTAAAATTTTAATTTAATAATAATTTTTTTAAATAAAGTTAAGAATTTGAACCCAATTACTTTGGAAAATGGGATCCATACGATATCAACTAATTTTATTTTTATTAATATTCAATACATTTTTCAAGATTTAATAAATTCAAGTTTTTAAATATACGAGAAAAAATAGGTATTTATTACAAGAATACATATTTTTATATAAAAAATAATTTTTTCAATATAATCTAATAAATTTATCAAAAATAAATTATGATTTTTATGAGTAATAAATGTATTAAATCTACACGTTAGATTTCATTTGATAAATAAAAATATACATAATATTTATTATAGATACATAATAATATTGTAATTGAGATATTATCGTAAAAAAATTGAATATTTATTATTAAAAAATAAATAAAAATAAAAATAGTTATGGTAGAATTAATAAGGTGAAGCACCTTTGATTCCTTTTTTCAATCTAAAATGTATATTTTAGTATCTTTCTTCTTAAAAATAACTATTTAATACTCTTTTTATCACAAATTAAACATTTTAATTCTTTTTTACACAATAATTATTAATAAATTAACGAAAAAAAAATACATATCACATGAATATTACTTATTAAATATTTTGTATAAAATTATCAAAATAAACATGTACATGCCAAAGTCTTTCCCTTCACACATACCCCCTCTTACTAATCACTCTCTCCAATTTTTTTTTCTCTTTATTACGTCCATATCAGTCTCTTTAATCACTCTTTCAATCACTCTCTCTCACTTTCTCTATTTTATCCCCTTTTCCTCTTTCTTACGTCTCTTCATTTTTGGGGGCAAATGCGGTATAATTTTAGCAAAATTGTGAAATTTTAATATTACACTTCTTAAATAAAATATATATATTTAAATCTATCATTATTAAAATAATACCCTAATAATCTCTTCATTTAATAAAAAATAAAATAATAGTTTAATTTTAAAAAATCATTTATAAAATGACAATTTTATCTTTATACAATTATTAATTATTTTATACATTTTTTCATTTATTTTTTTTCATTTTAATATGAAAACATATTATATTACTCTAATAATTATAGTCAACTTTCATTATCATTTTTGTTCTACCTCTAATATCACTTTTTTTCTTTATCAATCAATCAACTTTCATTATTTATTATACAAAAATAAAATAATGTATTTTTTTTATTAAATTTGTAATTAGATTATCACCAATTACGATGAAGTACCTATAATTTGAAGTACTATCAATTTAAGTATCTATTTGTGTAACTTATTTGTCTGATCTTGCTAATATCTTCATCCTTTTTTGACTACTTTATATTCTATCAAATTTGTAGTAAATATAGCTTTGATCGAACACGCTTTGATCGAACACAAGATAATCGAGAAAAGATAAAAGAGTTAAAGGAAATGAGTTGATGATCATAGTTACTTTTATTGGCAAAGATTATGTTTTAAATGAGTTAGTGGTTGTCTAACTTTAGTTTAGATAAATATTACATTTTTGAATTGTTTTGTAACAAATAATGAAATGTGATTGATAGAAGAAAGAATAAAATGATATTAAGAATAAGACAAAAAAGATGTGGAGGTGTACATGGTTATTAGGGTTAATATGATTGTTTTTGTAATAAAATGAACAAAAAATATGAGAGAAAACATAAATAATAAATATTTTTATAAATATAAAATTACTCTTTTATAAAGTAGGTTTTAAAAAAATGGACTATTGTTATAACTTAATAAGAGTATCACTAAAATACCAAGCTATCTTACAAATTATTGCAAATAGAATAGTTAAATTTAGTAGTTTTTTTATAACAATTTAATCCATTAATTTTAAAAAGTAACACCATATAGTTAATTTTAAGGTTTTTCTAAAAAACAATTTATTTTTAATTTTCAACTACATTTAAAAAATAAAATTTTAACATAAAAATTATTGAAGCATTTTTGAATAAAAATTAAGAAATAGAAAAAATGAAAAATAAATAATAAAAAAAGAATGCTTAGATCTTTGGTGTCACTTTTTTAAAGTCATATCATAAAAAAAATCTTTCGATGTATAAATGATTTAATTATTCAACTAGTTTCACTTTTAATTCTTTGATAAAAAAGTATGTTTATTTTCTTACAATATTAAAAAAAAATATGTTTACCATGTAAGCATGGTGTTGCTGGTATTATGTATAGAAGGTATAAGATTGCGAACTATGTACATTCATATTTTACAAAGGCTTCTTATTTAAAAACATATTTTTTTATTCATCATGTTCCATCTTAAAAAGAGTGGGTTGTAATGCTTGGTGAGAAACAAATATTTCTACTAATTTATAAACTAAAGAAAGATAGACCACCAACTAAGAGACGTAGGAAAGCTACTGAACCAGAGAAACATAAGAGGTCACAAGGATTAAAATGTGGGTATTGCAATCAATTTGATCATAATTGGAGGACATGTAAGGAGAATTTAAAGAATCTAACTAATGAAACTTAGGTAAAATTATAACTTCATTTATTAAATATATTTGGTTGATTATATTTAACTTTAAATTGTATTTAGGAAACAACTTCAAAGAAGGTGGTCAAAAAAAATAAAAACTAAAGAACTAATCAAACTTAAGTAATATATTATATAACATATTCATTATGCATTACTTCTTATACAATAAATTAATTTATTGTTCATAAATCAGTTGATAGATAGCGATGATGCAATCAACAAGAAGCAAAATATGAGAGAATCAATAAGTCAAAGTAGGCCTTCTGAAATGAGACTTTGATTTGATTGCTTCCTTACAGATGAACACGTATGTTTATATTATTTTTTCTATAATTTTTAGTTTAAAATATATAAGTAAATGGCATAATAAATATGATTTGTAAGGAAATCTTTTGTAACTAAAAGTTCATGTATACACCAGGTTTTGAGGGACATGACATGAACTTTGTAACTTTTGTGTATTTAAACTCATTTATGGTATGCCTTCCCTCTAGAAATTGTAAGAATTTAGATTGTAATATGAACTATGAATATGGATATGAATTATTATTGAGCAAATTAGTATGAAATATGAATGTGGATGTGAACGTAGAATGTGAATGTCAACTGTTATTAAGCAGGTTAATATGGTATGTGAATATGGATGTGAATGTCAATTGTTATTGAGTAGATTAATATGGGGATGCATAATATGTATTGAATAATATACTTTGGACTTAAAGTTAAAGGTATTTTTGATAAATATGTATTACTTATTATTGATCAGGGGTGTTTTTGATGATTATTTATAACAAGTTATTGAGTAAGGATATTTTTGAAAAATATTTATATTATGTTATTGAGAAGTAGAGGTATTTTTGATGAAGATAAATTAGTTATTGAAATAGGGGTATTTTTTATGAAGATAATTTAATCATTGTAGCAAGGGTATTTTTGATGAATATTTGCAACGGTAACATTCAAAAAGCTATCTAGGTAGGGGCAGAAAAGACATTATGTAACATTGTTGTTGATTTTTCATAGTTTTTTTAACTTTTGTTAAATAATAAGGACATTTTTGAAGATACCTCAAACTTTAGAAATATTGTAGTTTTTTTTATAAATCTCAGGAGTATTTCTAAAGATATTAAAAACTTCAAGAATATTTTTGATTTTTCCCCTTTATTATGTCCATCTCTCTCTCTCTCTCTCTATTTTATCATTTTTCCCTCTTTCTTACGTCTCTTTATTTTAGGGGACAAATGCGGTATTATTTTAATAAAATTTGACATTTTAATACTACACTTCTTAAATAAAATATATATGTTTAAATTTATTATTATTAAAATAATATCCTAATAATCTCTTCATTTAATAAAAAATACAATAATAGTTTAATTTAAAAAACATTTATAAAATGAAAATTTTATCTTTATACATTTTTTCATTTGTTTTTGTTCATTTCAATATGAAAACATCTCATATTATTCTAATAATTATCATTAATTTTCACCATCATTTTCGTTTTACCTTTAATATCGCTTTTTTTCTTTATCAGTCAATCAACTTTCATTATTTACTATACAAAAATAAAATGATGTATTTTTTTTTATTAAATTTGTAATTAGATTATCACCGACTATGATGAAGTACCTATAATTTGAAGTATTATTAATTGAAGTATTTATTTGTGTCTCTGACTTCCACTTTCACTAACTTATTTCCTCGTATCTAACTAATACCTTCATTTTTTTTTACTATCTTATATTTGATTAATCTTGCAATAAATATAGCTTTGATCAAATATAAGATAATCAAGAAAGGATAAAAGAGTTAAGAAGATAGAAGGAAATGAGTTGATGATAATTACTTTTATTGAGAGAGATGATGTTTTAAATGAGTTAATGATTGTCTAAGTTTAGTTTAGATAAAAATTATATTTTCAAATTGTTTTGTAACAAACAATAAAGAGCTATTGGTAGATAAAAGAATAGGATGGTGTACACAAAAAATATGGTGGAGGTGTACATAATTATTAGGATTAATAATGTTTAAAAGTCATAGATTATGCCCAAAGAGATTAGAAAATATGGTTTTATAATGTTTAAACTTTATACGATGCGTTAGTTTTATATGTATACAGTAGGATTATATATTCACTAATATCTTTATTAATTTTATGTGTATTTAGTTTTATATGTATACATTAGGATTATATATTCACTAATATCTTTATTTTTTATTGATTGTCGTAATTAAGATTCAATATTAAATAAGGTAGAATTCATAATAATTAATAAAAAGTTTAATTTATTTTTAAGTGATAATAAAATAATAATACGAATATTTAAAATGTTTCGTGGTACATACCTACTAATATAAATGATTTAGATAAATTTTTTTATCAAGTAAACTCAACTTTTTAATAAATATTGTAATATATATATATAGTTGTTGGCGGTATTCGTGAATAAAATATTTAAATGTAAACTAGTTTCTAAGTCTATTTTCATGTACGATATTCAAGATGAAAAAACTTATGTGCTTTAAAATAATATGTTTTGGGTATACACTTGTTCTTATAGCACATTAAAATGCCTTTTACATACTTTGGAACATTTATTATATATATATACTAGTCGATCGATCGAGTAGTAGGTCCATCAATCGAGGTGGTGGATCAATCGTGTACGATCTATGTCCTCTTGAGTTGATTTACAAATTAGGGTGGATTGATCGAAGTTGGGTTCGATAGATCAAGAGGCTAGATCGTTTGAGGATCAATCGTGTTCGATCTACCTAATCTCAAGTTGTTTTTAATCATTATTGGATTGATCGAAAAAGGTTTCGATAGATCAAACTTATTGGTTCGATAGATCAAGCCTAGATTGGATTGATCGAGCACGTAGAGTTTAAACTTAAAACCTAAAAGTGTACTCAAGCCAAACTATTATTTTACCATATTGTCCCTATTAATTTTTGCTCAATGGATTGGCTAATGGACATAATTGCAATTTCTCTTTAACTTGGCATTAGGGTTTCATCCCACTATATAAACAACCTAATGTTACTTGTTTTAAACAACCAAGCTTATTCTATTCTTATAGTTGTGTTGTGATTTCTTTCTTAATTTTTTTTATAAAATCTAAATCACATTTTATTAAGCTCGTTCTTGATTTAATTTATCAAATATTGTGTGGTTATGTTTGATTGATTCATGAGCCTATTTGTTTCATAATATTGTGATTTCAACTTTCTTTTTAGGGTTTACTAGATGATTTAATTAAACTGATTTATTCTTGAATCTTTTAACTAGGATTTGTTGAGGGCTTTATCTATGAAGGATAGTTTAAGACTTGGCTTTATAATTGAACATTGGTTTTCATAGTGGATAGTTAGGTGATCCGATAGACTGATGATTTTTCTCTTAGGTCATTGTTGTCGTCAATGTTATTTCCACCTAAAATATCTTGTATCAAGTTTTTATTTATTTATTTTATATTATTTATACACGATTTCATGTCTTGTCGCTTGGTGATTCTTAATTAGACATAATTGATCGACACAAATTGTGTGCAATGAATATGCAAATATATATACCATAACAAGTAATATAATGATAAGAAAGATTGCTCTCATGAAGGTTATGTTATTAGAAGATATTTTTAAAACTAAAGAATAAAATTCAATTTTTTTTTGTTTTTAGAAAGCAATATTAACAAAACTAAAAATAAATAGTAGTCATTAATTAATTCAAAAATGGCAAATAAGAAGCAATATGAGAAAACATTTAGAAATACTTAATCCCTCGATTTTGTAAGCATATAAATCATTAAAATCTCTATAATATAATTATCAATCAATTACATGATCAAATGAATATAACCTAACATGTATTCATCACTCAAGTAAACTACACACCATATAATAATTGACCTAATCACATTGTTGTGTCAATTAAATTGCATACTATTGATTAAGTTCATCAATTATGGATCATGTAAGGACTATGAGTGTTGGCTATTTTCTTGGATAAAATATTTAGTTGTAAATTTATTTTTAGGCCTGCTATAAAGTCTATCAAGAAAAGTTGAACAAATGCTTAAGTTTCAGATAATCGTACTTCAAGTATATCTTTTATAACTATGACACATATGATTGTATTCATGCATTTAATAGCACATATTCAAAAATTTAAAATATTTTTACTGCTAAAATATAAAAAAAGATATATGCTAAAATATTATATAAGATATAAGTTCAATTATAGATTAAAAGGCAACATAAAATATATTTTAGAAGAACTTTTTTTTAAATAGGAGTCTTCATGATTAATGAGTCTATTTTAAAAGAATTTTTTTTAAATATGAGTCTTCTTAATTAATGAGTGTTACTAATCATATTTGTAATAGAAATTATATTTATCAATTACATAGAAGTATTCTTAATTAGTGAGTATTACTAATCATATTTATAATAGAAAATATTTATCAATTACATAGGATTAAAGGTTTTAATTTTTCCTATAAATAAAATTCATCGCTCATTGTTTTAATCAACCACACAAGAGCATTATTCTCTTCTACTTAATTTCTATCTCTTGTTTTACAAATACAATATCATAATTATTTAGGCTTTTTTATTTAGTTAATCTATCAAATATTGATGGTTATGTTTGTTTGATTAACAAGCCTAATTAGTTTATAATATTTTGATCATATGTTCTTATAGTTTATTCTTTATTTTGTTTTTTGAATTATTAGATCAAATAATTGTGTTTGTTATATCATAATTATTTGATTTGATTATTAATCTTTAAAGAAACTATTTTTATTGAACTTGTGCTTAATTTTTTTGCTCTAAGATTTGCTAGTTGATTTGATTTAAGTAACATATGTTTTGAATCATCTAGTTAGGATTATTTATTATTAAATTCATTCTAGATCACACATGGGTACTTGTGTTTCATGCCAACCCTTTTTGCAGTTGATTTATGAATGTATCTGATTGGAGGGGAGCTTATTGGAACGTTAGTCTGGAAACTACTCACGCTAATATTGGAAACTGTGAAAACAAAGCAGTGGCTCGTAAGTAAGGTACATTGGGGCAATATCTTAAAGAGAGTAGTATAAAACTGAATTTGTACTTGAATATTTTTTTTCATAGTAAAAAGTTAGGTAGTCCGGTGGACTAGTGGTTTTACTCTTAGGTCATGGTTGTGGCCTAGGTTGTTTTCACCTAAAAATATTGTGTATTATTCTTTTATTTTTGTACTTTATTCCTCAACCTCTCTTTTTCCTGAGGTGATAGTCTACTGGTCTTAATTTTGGCCTACCAACCCTTGGTACGGCCTGTAGGTTCCCCAGACCCTATGTTTCTTGCTTTCTTCCTCCATGTCCTAGACATTAATATCTGAGTCTAGGGCACGTTAAACCTAATTTTTGGAACTGCCTGAGGATGATCGATAGAGGTAGGGGATTGAGGTCGAGATTGACTTTCTTCGCTTGTAGAGTTTGTCTTGGAAGACCCCGAGGCATCACTTGCGTTGGGGTATTGTGGGTTCTCCCATGAGCCTAAGCTCAAGGTCTATTCTCTATGCATTGTCTACAAAATATCACAAAACATAAAAAAATGGGGTAAGGTACGAGAAGAAGGGATTACCACCGAACTGAAAACCCTTTTACGGCACGAACTGTGACAACATAGAGTTTTTTCTCTTTACTTTTGTTTGATGTGTAGGAAATGATGAAAAGGCTCAGCCTAAGTACATCCTTATATAGAGACCCACATTTTCTCTTTCCAATCAACTCACATGCATTTATTAGGGGAGTTGAACGCTTCAAATTCACTACCTGGGTATTACTCTTTCATCTCAGCTCAGAGCTCGAGCTAAAAAAGTAGGGGGTTGTATGTTTAGACTTATGGATCGACTTGGAGGTTGGCCCACCTAATAGCACGAGCCAATGGACAAATCATCCCAAAGGAACTTTCTTAGACCGCACCCACAACACACTCGTAAGAGGGACCTATCTGAGCCAACTTTTGTATTTATTAGATCGACCATCATTCCGAGCTATAGGGTGGTTGACTCTAGTTTATGAATATACTTGTTTTTACCTTTTTGTTCTTCCTAATACACTTACATGTGTATACTTTACGTAATCAACACGTGTATATGTAAAACTCTATATATACATTGACTCCCTAAGAAATCCACACTTTCAATTAATTGTTTTGACTTCTCTCTAACTTCTCTCTATGTAAATATGATCGATCCAACACTCCTCGTAAAAATTCTTTAGATTTCAAAATTCAAAAAAAAAAAAAGAATTTGATTTAAAAATAATAATTATGATATTATTACACTTCATAATATTTCTAGTTTCACAACCATTATGCGTAAATATCAAAAACCCAATTATTAAAGTTTAAATAATTATAAGTATGGAATAAACAATTTATACACCATTATAATATTGTAGTATAGTAATAAAAGTGGCTGCAACTCTAGATAGAATTTTTTTATAAAATTACTACTTTATTAATATTATATGTAACAATTAATAAAAAATAATTACATTTTTTAATAATTTTCAAACCAATGAGAAATACGAGTACTTTAAGTGAAAATGTATTATACATAATAATATTTTTTTTCATTTAATAAAAAAAATTTAATCCTACAAGAAATTTTCATGATTAATTTTATATTATTATAATTTTTACAATTTAACAACTTATAATATAAGCAATGGTTTATTATATATAAAAAAATAATTCCTTTGACAGTTTTTTGTAATAATCAAAATAAATTTCATGATTTTTTATAAGATATGATCGTAAAGTAATTACTATATAATACATAATAAAATAATATAAATAAATATGATAAATAAAGTAATTTTCGTCAACATTTGATATTCATATATATATATATATTAATTATATTAATTATTAATTATAATAACCTTCTAAATCCTTTTAATTTTTAGTTCTTACATGCATGAGACACGTATTAGAAAGAAAATAGTTTACAATTTTTTTAATAATATTCTTAAAATAATACATCGATTAACTATTCATGTTTTGAAAATAAAAGAATTATATTATTATTTAAATACTTTTGTACTTTGATGCAACTGTATTTTATCCTAATTGTTTTCTATGAATTTTGTAAAAATGGAATCAGATTATATGTGTATTTATGTTTATTCATGAATAATTAAAAAAATATTAAAATTATAATAATTTAATGTACGATTAAATAGATTTATATTTGTATGATTTCATCATATTTTATATAAATCTTTTTTTTCAGAATCACTGATAATTTTATTGTTTTTCAGGTATTTTGATTCAAAAATAATTTAAAGATTCGAAGAAAAATATTAGAGGCAATACATCGTAAATTTGTTGAAAAAAAGTAAAAAAAAAATAGAAAAATTGGACAAAATGGCCCAAAACAGTCATAAATGTCAAAAATTTGAGTCTCGTGCGCGCCTCGCGTACAACTAACACACGCCCAACGCACGCTCGTACGCAGCTAGCACATGCCCGTGCTAAGTCCCGCACGCACAATGCCCATCTACCGTAAATCTCGCCCCCAACACAAGTACCAACCTGTCCAAACGCATTCAAAATCAATTTTTAAGATATTTTTTTCACTTTTTGGCCTTTTCCTCACTTATAAAAGTATTATCTTTCTCATTATAAAAATCATTCCTCAAATTCCAAAAATAACACATTTCTCTCTCTTTCTCTCTCTAGAAATATTTCTTAGTTTTTTGTAGTTTTAAAGTTCTTTTCTTTTTTAGAATAGCTAGTTATGTTTTCGTAGATTTCTAGTTTTGATTCATTAAACATAAATGTAAATCTTTTTGGAGATTTTCCAGCAATAAAATTAGGATTAAAGTTCTGTAAAGATTCTTTTGAGGTATAATTTTAAAATGAATTATTTACAGTTATTTTTATATGTTATATTTAATTTGTATGTGATTAAATTTAACATGATTGGATATTTATAAATATAATATAATAATAACATTGTTATGCCTATAAAATATTAAATAAGTAAAACATTTCTATAAAATAAATTAATTTTATTTTTATTCAAGGTTTTATATTAAGGATGTTAAAGAGAAATATATTATTTTTCATTACAAACTTAAATCCAAAAATTAGATTTTAAGGTTTAATTATCTGGTCTGATTTAAAGTATTGTTCTTTTATTTGTTGGTACAATTGCCCAGTAGTTAGAGTGAAACTCTATTTTGAAAAGGTTTTATAAGAACTATTATTCGAAAATGTATTGACAACATATTTTCAATAATAATTTTAAAAATTAAAAGTTAAAAGTTAATACTCAAATAATTAAATTTTTAAGTTTAATTTAATAACCTTGAATAAAGTCTAATTAATTGACTCTGTTTAAAACTATGATTAGATTATTTGTAATTTTATTAGAAATAAAACTAAAATTTAATACTTGATTAATTAGTAGATCATGCCTAAAGATATTAGTTAATTAATATTAAACAAAAATAATTTAGGTTTTAACTTATGACACTTTCATACCAAAAGGTAAAAAATCAATAAATATCTTTAATAACCTAAATAATATGATGAACATAATTAACTTAATTATTATATCCATAAATATTTCACTGTTATGAATGATAAAAAAATATATTATTGTTTATTGAATCCATATCTATATTTATTTTTTTATGTTATTATATTAGAAAATACAAATCAAAATATCATGAGAGTATGTTTAGGATTTAATTTCATTTTTAAAATTTAAATAATAAATTAAAAACCACATATATTCTTTCTATAAATCGATCTTGAAAATGTACTTATTATTTTGTATAAAATAATTCATATATTTGAGAGAATTTTATAAATATAAAAATAATATCTGTAAGATCGGTATTATTAACTCCATAGAAATCTTATCTCATCATTTATTTAATGGTATTCTTCTCTAATTTTGATAACTTGTAATATTATTACTCATAAATAAATAAAAAATTATATAAACTAATATTATTAAAAATTATAATAAAAGATAATTTCTAATTTTTTAAATTTAAAAAATTGAGTCGATAATAATATCATTTTGACTATCAAATAATTAAAATTTGATAAAATATAAACTATTAATAAAGATAAAAGAAAATTTTAGTATGAATTTAGTTTAAAAAATTATTATTAATAATAATATAAATTATGTAAATAATGTTTTTTATTTAAAAAATAATTAAGAAAATATTAAAGTAATAATAATAATAATATTTAAAGATTAAATAATATTTTATTTTTTAAAAAATAAATAATTTATATTTTTTTATGATAATTATTCCACGTTAAATGTATCGAGCCCCTATGAATAAAAAGTTTAATAGTACCGTATCTGCTTTTCCACCCATTATTGTTTGTCCCACTTGTCCCTTTCTTCATTATTATTATTACTATTATCCCCAACTCAGTCCTCTTAATAGATGTTATCCATTCATTATCGTTTACAATAATTTTATTAATAAAAAATAAATAAAAATTACATTTCATTCATGATATCATCTATGGAATTATTCTAAATTGCATAACATAAACCCTTGAATTTCTAAACCATTAAATCTTTCTACAATTACCTCATTAATTAATTATATTTAAAAATAAAAATATGTGATTTTTAGACCATTATTTTTTATCCATCTATAATTTATGTTAAATTTTTGATGATATTTGTAAATATAAAAAATAATATATGTGTATTTATGTTTATTTAATGAGTATTTTATTTATGATAAATTATTATAGAATAATAATTAACATAATAATTTATTCTATTTTTCTTAACTTCTCCTTATATATCAAATGACTTGGTGATAAGTTATTGTAAATAAACTTTTTCTTAGTTGAAGGTATCATTATCTAATTTTATTAACTTGTAATATTTTTATAAAAAAATAAATACACAATTACATAAATTAATGTTTTAAAAAAAAATATTCCAACAACGTTAAACAATATAAAATTGATTAAAATTTAATATTAAATAAATATTGATTAAAATTTAATATTAAATAATGAGACAGTAATTTAATATTTTGTCAAATAATAAACACCTAATAATATTTTTGAAAATAAAATTCACAAATATAATGTCTTTTAAATATGTAATACGTCTAAAATTAAGTACCAAAAAAATTCATTTTAGCATAATAAAATATAGGCAAAAGATTCTAAATGTCATATAATTTTGATCAAATGAGAACATTAGTCTCAAAATTATTGAGTTACCTACCAAAGGTTTCATAATTTTTAAGCTAAGTACTTTGGTTAAGTAATTTATAAATTAGACATGGTTATTCCTATTAGTATGAAAAATAAATAATTTTAATTTTATAATTCATACTAAATAATTTTAATTCTATAATTTATTAAAATAAATATGTAGTTCACTAAATGTATTAAAATGAGCATTTATAATATCTAATTTTTATAAATAATGAGATTATAGTTGAATAAGTTTATATAAATAAAATGTTTATTTATAAATAATAAATTAATGTGATCTTTTTAAAAAAAATTATAAATTTTTAATAATTAAATTAAATAATTATAAACCGTCTTTTATCTAACTTTTACTAAAAAAAATATATGCGTTAATATCATAATAGAGAACTAAATTAAACTAGACATATATAATATGTTAAAAATATTAGTGAGATTTTATTTACTTTTATAAATATACAAAAATAAATAACAATTTATTAATGCAGTTCTTTTCTCCCTCAAATTGATAGTACATATTGATTTAGGGATAAAATATTAGTTGTTAATTATTTTTATGATTTTTTTCCATGGATCCATGATTTTTTCTTTAGGTGTATCATGACATCATTTATCATGTATGTTTGTATTTTTTTAATTATTATTAAATAATATGTGTATTAAGTAATTTCTTTTAGAATAGCAGCAAAAAAAAAAATTAATAATTGAACTAAGGGATGGGCTCCTTTCTATGATGCACGTGTTCCGTCTAAATGTAAAACTTTTGGATAAGAGACTTCTTTGGTAAAAGAAATTTATAGTTATAAACTTTTTAAGGTGTTATAAATATTTTGTTGGGTTCATGGATTATGCATTGTAGTTATAAATTTTTTAAGGTATTATATATATGTATATATATATATATTATTTTTATAAAATTAACATTAAATTTTTGTTTTCACTCTTGATCGAAAAAAAGGACATAACAAAATTTATAAGATTATTTTTTTATCATTTACCAATCACCCTATTAACCTCAAAAAATTCTTATAAATTTATAACATAATTAATAAATAATATAACTTTATCCAATTTCTTAATCCACCGTATAATTAACAACTATATAGGATGATTATTATTGGGGCAAAGGTATGAAAATATAAAATACAAAAAAGGATAAAATTATAAAAATTATTAAATATAAATATAATTAATTTAATTTTAAAAAATATGTTATTAAAATTATCAAAATAAATATATAATAAAAATATGAAGATATTATTTATTTTTTATAATAATAATAATAATATAAAATATAAATAGATTATAATTAAAGATAAATTAACTTAAATTATAATATTATTCGTTTAATAATCTGAGATATAAGATTGTTAATTTTAGATTAAAAGTATAAATTATATCAATTAAAATTAATAATTCTAATATAATTTTAATATTAGTTGATTTAATTATATAATATAATATTTTAATATATAAAATTTTAATATTAATTATTTTTAGAAAAAATATTTGCTTAATTTTTTAAAATTAAATAAATAAATATTTTTTAATGTTATATGAAAATAAATAAATAATTTTTTACCTAGGTTATAAATAAAATAATATTAAATAATTAAGTTATTTGGGTAAAGGATGGATATTATTATTTTTTTCTTCAAAAAAATCACATATGATTCACTAAAATTTACTTGTGTAATGTATTGTATTTGTATCTGTCGCTAATTTATTCAAAATTAATTAATTGAATTTAACCGAAATATCTAAGGCCCCACGAGGACTGGAACTGAAACTCATTTGTTACAAAGCAAAGCAAAGCAACCCAAAAGCTCGCTTTTCTTCAAACTCCAACTATTCCCTTTTTTTCTCAAGATCTTAGTCCCTCCTATTCTATAATTTGCTGTTTCTACAGGAATTTCTGTATAAATTGCTGTTTCTACAGGAATTTCTGTTCTTATCCACCATGCCCAACGAGTCTGCAGATCAACCCATCTATCTCCATGGAGATCTCGACCTCAAAATCATCGAAGCCCGTCGTTTACCCAACATGGACATCACGTCCGAACATTTTCGCCGTTTCTTCACCGCTTGTGACACTTTCAAATGCGGTCGTAGTCATAGTGGTGCGACTAGTGACGGTGAGGGAGACGGTGTTGAGCAGGATAAACACCACCATACGTCGAAAATCATAACCAGCGATCCATATGTCACAGTTTCTGTTCCTCAAGCCGTTGTGGCTCGAACGCGTGTTATAAAAAACGCAAAGAACCCACAATGGAATGAACACTTCATAATCCAACTCGCTCACCCAGTGAGTGAACTTGAATTTCAAGTGAAAGATGACGACGTTTTAGGTTCTCAGTTGATGGGAACCGCCAAAATATCTGCCCATAAAATTTCTACCGGCGAAAAAATCGAGGGTTGGTTCCCAATTCTTGGGTCCTCCGGAAATCCACCCAAACCCGATTCGGCTATTCGGCTTGAGATGGCGTTCATACCTTTTGAGAAGAATCCAGTGTACAAGCGTAGCATTGCCGCTGATCCTGAGCATAAGGGCGTGACACGCACGTACTTCCCGTTGAGAGATGGAAACTCTGTGAGGTTGTATCAAGATGCTCACGTGCCGGACGGGATGTTACCGGAGATTAAGTTGGACGAAGGGAAGGTTTATAGGCAAGAAAAGTGTTGGGAAGATATTTGTTATGCTATTTCGGAGGCACATCACTTGATTTATATTACTGGTTGGTCAATTTATCATAAAATAAAACTCGTTAGAGAGCCTTCTAGGCCATTACCACGAGGTGGGGATTTGAATCTTGGTGAATTGCTCAAGTACAAGTCTCAAGAAGGTGTACGAGTCTTGTTGTTGGTTTGGGATGATAAGACTTCACACGACAAGTTCTTTATTAATACGGTCAGCATTGCACTAAAAGAATCTGTGTTTTATTGCTGTTCTGTTTCAACACATGGGTTCTTTAAATTTTAATTTGTGCTTGTTGAAATGATTCGCTTATCTTTTTTTATTATATTTTCCACTGTGAAGTGGTCAGTATTGCAATAAAAAATCTTTACTTTATTACCGTCCTGATTTAAGACACGAGTTCTTTAAATTTTTATTTATGCTTGTTGTAATGTTATAGTGGTCTGTTTTTATTATACTTTTTTGAATGTGAATTGAGTGCTTATGTTGGGTACTCTTTATGCTATGTTGATTTGTGGACTGAATAATGTTTGTGGAATTGGGCATTTGGGTGCAGACCGGAGTGATGCAGACACATGATGAAGAGACACGGAAGTTTTTCAAGCATTCTTCTGTGATATGTGTGTTGGCGCCTCGCTATGCCAGCAGTAAGCTAAGCTACATTAAACAACAGGCAGGCTTTGTTTTGATCATCTTCTAATTTTCTAATTAACATTTTAATATCTGGTGTCCATTGTTTTATTAAATGACGTCTTGAATATCTTGCTTAAAGTAACATATTTGTAGCATGAATTGGACTCTATGAATTTGCTGAATTTTACTGGCTGTACAGGTTGTTGGTACTCTCTTCACACATCATCAAAAATGTGTTCTTGTGGACACACAAGGGTTTGGAAATAACCGCAAGATAACTTCATTTCTTGGAGGTCTTGATCTTTGCGATGGACGTTATGATACGCCCGAGCACAGGCTATTTCATGACCTTGACACTGTTTTTGAGGGTGATTTCCACCAGCCCACGGTTCCTGTAAGTAGTTATTTTATTTTTATCCAGGTATGGTTAGCATTTATTTCATAATTTATGGATATTAGTCTGTGTATGATTATAATAATAATAATGATAATAAAATAAGTATTTCATTTTTATTTGTAACAATATGAGTGTATTTCATTGGAACGTAGAGATGAAAATTCATTTTTTGAATATATTAATAGATGTGAAGGTCTCCTGTTTTCTATCAATAAGAAAAAGAGAAAAGAAAAGGTCCCGATACTGATGTCGTAAGACTGCTGAGCTATTTGGCTATTTCTCAGGTTTCTTGCTTTCTTTCTTTTATTATTTACAAAATATATTTTCGCAATCAGGCTGGAACAAAGGCTCCAAGGCAACCATGGCATGACTTGCATTGTAGAATTGATGGGCCAGCCGCATATGATGTTCTTTTAAACTTCGAGCAGCGTTGGAGGAAATCATCAAAATGGACAGAGCTAGGATTGCTTTTGAGGAAAAGAGTCTCCCATCGGCAAGATGATTCTTTAATAAAAATAGAGCGTATTTCATGGATACTTAGCCCTTCCTTGCCTTCAAGAGATGGTACTCTATCTTATAAGCATGCTTGTACACATGTTCCTGAGGAGGACAGAAAATTGTGGGCTACTAGTGAAGGCGATCCTGAAAATTGGCACGTTCAGGTTGATAATGCAAATTCCATTCATAATGAAAAGTTGTATTCATTTTCTTTATGTATGTTTGAAAAGAACATTTCTGTTTGGACTTCATTCTTTTATCAAATCCTAGTTGGACTAATCTCTCCTTTGCAGATTTTTCGGTCTATTGATTCTGGATCTTTAAAAGGATTTCCAAGAGATCCCAGAATCGCTGAAACTCTGGTTTGTATCTCATCTGATTGCTTAATAATTTATGATATTGATCTCTTTATTTTTGTCCGGTCAATCACCCAGAAATATACATGCTAAAATTGATAATGCCCTTTGGTTGTAATCACAGAATCTTAATTTTGCTAAAGATTTGACAATAGATAGAAGCATTCAAGCAGCATACATTCAAGCAATCAGAACTGCTCAGCATTTCATATATATTGAAAATCAGTATTTTCTTGGATCTTCGTACGGATGGCCTGATTATAAAAATGCAGGTGAATATAATAGCATCACAATCTTATGTTGCTTTGCTCTATATGTTGATGGTAACGTGTGGAGTGGAGTTTTTATATAAATATTACATAGAGTTATATATATAGATGTATGATGTAGACGTAGATGTAAATGGGTTTTTGAATCGGAAATTTCCAACTATTGAAAATTCTCAATAAGAATAATACTTGTTAGAATGTGTTAATTCCCTATTTTCAATTCATCCCTCCCATGGGGTGTAAGCCAAGAAATAAGAAATTATAGGGTTGAAATCTAAATCTAATTTGAAAAAAGTAAAAGCGGAAAATCTAATCTCATGTTTGGTTAACTACAATGGAATGGAATCAGAATTGATTCTTTCCAATTTTATGTTTTGTTGGGCTGAAAAGTAGGAATAGAATGAAATCAATTCCTAAAAGAGAAAGAATCAGAATTCTTTCTCCCCCTTAAGGAATCATGATTTCATTTCCATCTTAATTTTTTTTCCAATTTTATCCCAACCCCAAATATTACCCTAAGCCCTAAATCCCAAAACCCTAAACCCTATTTAGAAAATAATAATTTTAACCTTAAATCTTAACCCACAAATATAACCTTAAATCTTAAATCTCAATTTCCAAATCCCAAAACCCTAAACCCTATTTAGAAAATAATAATTTTAACCATAAACCTTAATTCACAGATATAATTCCAAATCTCAAATCCTAAAACCCTAAACCTTATTTTAAAAAAAAAAAATTTTAACCCTAAACCTTAACCCACAAATATAACGTTAAATCCTAAATTTCAAATTCCAAATCCCAAAACCCTAAACTCTATTTAAAAAATTAATAATTTTAACCATAAACCTTAATCTACAAATATAATCCCAAACCCCAAATCCCTAAACCCTATTTAGATAATAATAATTTTAACCCTAAATCTTAACTCATAAATATAACCCCAAACCTCAAACCCCTTAATCCCAAATCCTAAATCTCAAAACTCTAAACCCTATTTAGAAAAATAATGATTTAAATAATCTATTTTGTTTGACAAAAAAAATAGCAATTAAATGATATTATTTAAACTTTACTGAAATAGGGGTATTAAGGTAATATACAGTGTTTTTCATTCCATTCAAATTGTAAACCAAATACTGTAATACTGTAATACTGATTCTTTCTTTGATTTAAGTGGTCAAACCAAATAAAACTGTTACTTTTTCATTCCAGTCCCATTTCAATTCCGATTCCAATTACATTTTATAAACCAAATGCCACCTAAGGAAATCAAATAATATGTATTTTAAAAATTAAACAAAAGGATTTGCAAATAAAAGTGTTAATACCACTCTCATTTCATTAAAATCACATCAAATTTTCATTTTTAATATAATGGAAACTCTTATTTTTCTCACAAATTTGTGATATTTCACAAATAGTGTAGCACAATTTGCTTCAATATGATAGAATTTGATTATACATTATAGTTGGGCCTACAGAATTTTGTCCAAAAAATCTGTCATGCCTGTTGGCCATTGTGTTTGTGATAGATTTGTGGTAGATCAAAATGCTCATTATTTCTTTAGTTTCTTGTCTATTTGTTAAGAAACCTTGATAAACTGGACCAGATGGTGATATCATGAAAGTTCATTTGGTATTCCATTCGCTAATACCTCTTTGCATAGCCAAACTTATCATGAAAGTTTACTAATTGTTTTGTATTAGTATCTTCAAATTGTGCATACAAATTTGAATAATAGGCAATTTTCATGAACTTCAAGTTAGTCTTTTTCCTCTCGATATGATTGTTATGACTCTAACTTAAATTGATTTTATGATGTGAGCAGGAGCTGATAACCTTATCCCAATGGAATTGGCATTAAAAATTGCTAGCAAAATTAAAGCTCACGAAAGATTTACGGTGTATGTTGTCATACCAATGTGGCCTGAAGGTGATCCAAAATCTGCTTCAGTGCAAGAAATCCTATTCTGGCAGGTTCGTATTATTTGTCTTCTCATATTTTGCAAACCACTTGTACATTATTCACTACACAGAATATCATGGATTACTGGTTATTTTTCCCTTTGTAATGATTAATCTAATCTATCAAAACCAAAATTCAATCTACGAATGGATTTGGCATTTTGTTTTATGTTGAGCTAACCTATCTATATGTGCTGCTATATTATTAGGGGTATGTTCTTAGAATAATTGACTCTTATTAAGTGGATAATGGGCCAGTGGTTAATTAATCATCGGTATGATGGCATATTTACTCCATGCTTGCATGGTCCTAGTTTTAGCTTATTAAGTGCATATTAAAATAAGAACTAGAATGATGAAAAATCAATAATCATTGCTGTGGTTTGTTGGTGCAGAGCCAGACAATGCAAATGATGTATAATATTGTTTCGCGGGAACTGAAATCAATGCAACTTTCAGACATCCATCCTCAAGATTACCTCAATTTCTATTGCCTTGGTAACAGGGAAGAGCTTCCTGAGAAAATGAGAACGGTGGCTAATGGGACTTCGGTAAAATTTTACTTGAATAACTTTTTTTCTTCTTCCTATGTTTCTCTTTCAAGCTGGATCAAAATATCAATAATATCCACCATATTCTCTTTTGTAAGGTATCTATATGGAAACAAAAGAAATTTATTTTGTCAAAATATATCCAAAATATTGTAATTTTGTGATAAAATTGTCAAAGTATTCAAAAATAGTGTTAAATATAATATGCTTTGTTTACTCAATTTCATCAGGGTTATATGTTGAAGTTTTAATTTTTATTAATTTTGCATAAATTCCTTTGATTTATTTATTTATAAATATCCATTTTTCATCCTTTTTCTTTTAAGTTATTCAAGATAAAGGTTTCTTTGATTGATCATATGCAAGAACTCATCAAGTCATTCCTACAATTTTCTCCAGGTATCTGATTGTCATAAATTTCAGCGTTTCATGATTTATGTTCATGCCAAAGGTATGGTAGTAGATGACGAGTACGTGATAGTAGGATCTGCCAATATCAATCAAAGATCCATGGCTGGTACTAAAGACACTGAGATAGCTATGGGCTCATATCAATCTCATCACACCTGGGCAGCAAAGAAGCAACATCCACGCGGTCAGGTTGGTAATTTGTAATGTTTATCTCTTATGTGGTTTCTAATCCTACGAACTTACAAATTGCAACCTTGGTCATTTTAAAATGAGGGGTGAGGCACAACACATTATTCTTATTTTTAACTGGTACCATCTATTGCTCTTGTTTTTAAAATTTGAACCCTCCCAATTAATATAATAGTGTTCTAAAATTAACGTAAACCTCAAACTTTTGGCACGCCTTACCATTTTAATCTTATCTAATTTTTTCTAATGCACCATTTTGGCTTTAAAATGGCGAGCATGTGCAAAACATATGATATTTCTGTTAATTTTGTAACACTAAAATAGACTTTAAGTGTCCAAATTTTTGAAATTAGGACTAAATGTGTACATTTTGAAAGTAAGGTGATGAATGTAAAAGGCTTAAAATGAGCTGTTGTAAACTTATATGAACTTGAACGTCAAACGTTTTCATCTGTGCAGGTATATGGATATAGGATGTCACTTTGGGCCGAGCATCTTGGGAAGGTAGAGGCATGCTTTGAGGATCCATGGAGTTTAGATTGTGTGAGGACGGTGAACAAGATTTCTGAGGATAACTGGGAAAGATACACATCAGAAAATTTTATGGCATTGCAAGGCCACCTTCTAAGATACCCTTTGCTGGTAGATGCTGATGGAAAAGTAGGACCCATGCCTGGATATGAAAATTTCCCCGACGTTGGTGGTAAAGTAATCGGATGTCATTCCTCTACACTCCCAGATACTCTAACCACTTAAATCTGTTACATTTTGTTTAAAGTAATCGGAGTTCATGCCCAGATATTTGTTTACGCTATTCTCATTTGTTGCATTTTGAAAACCTGTATTTTATTACTGAATTGTAATTACAGAGACTGGGATGAACATTGGGTGAATATTATTAATTGTATTATTAATTTTGTTATGCAAACTTGGAGATAGGTTGATAAGATTATGATGAAGTTCATGCTTTGAGTTTGGGGATTATGTAGAGTTGAAGACTAATGGAGTGTATGTTTTCTGTTAAATATGAACATTTTATATCATCTGTTTAGCTTTTGGATTTGTGAGCGTTGGTTTTGATATGGTTCTGTAATGTGTTTTAATAGGTAAACCATGTTACTGGTATCTATTTTTATTTTTTTATGTTTAGAGTTCATGAGAGACTTCAGACTAGAACTTTTACGCAAGTGAGCCGAGGCCAAATTCATGTAAATGCAAATGATACTCTGTTTTTTTTTAATTATAAATAATAACACTAAAACGGTTGTTTTATTATATTTTATAAATGATGAAAAATAATACATGTTAGAGCAAATATAAATTTTTGAAGCCCTAAAATTCACATTCAGTTTTTTAATAAAAAAATGACATCATTTTTTGTCACAAAAGCTTAAAGTATTTTTATTTTTTTTTAAAATATAATATTTAGTTAACTTTATTAAATAAATCTCTCTTATTTACAAAATGATAAAATTTATTAAATATGGAAAATACTTAATGTGATAATTATTTGTTTTACATTTAATTGATTTATGAAATACCGTTAAAAATTATATAAATATTAATTTTTTTATTTTTTATTTTTTTATAATGACTCAAAGAGAACATCATGAATTAAAAAAAAATATTTAATTAATAACATTCTTTACAACGCTAAAACTAAAAAAATGCCAATACTAACTGTAACTAAAATATATTTTTTTCATTAGAGCTAGAATATATTTTACATATTTTACGTCTTTGTTCATCTTTTCTCGAGAAAATCAATCATTTTTTATTTTTCCTTTTTTTACTAGAGAATTTCTCTTCGGTAGACAAATTATCATTTATTTTTTATTTTAAATTAATATTACGTACATATGATTTATTTCATTCCAGGTAGATTTATTTCTAGTCTGAAAATTTATGCATCTAAATCTTATTTGTGGTAACGTTATTCATATTTTGTTATGTTTTGGAAAGTTTTCTTTCCAAATATAAATTTACATTTTATATTCTTATCTAAAATTTTGCTGCGGTCTACAAATTAAAGAACTCAAACAAGATTAAATTTTATTAAAAATTTATCATATTATCAATTAAAATAATCAAGTATATCAAAAAGAGTTAAAGAGTGCTCAAAAAAATGTACTTTATGGATTATAGATCAATTATGATTCTTATTAGCAACGAGCAGTGGATTGTAATTATTTATTTTTCGTAAATTTGAATCTCATCTGATTATATAATCAATACAAACTAATTGGAATCTGAAACAGATCAGAGTTGTTTAGATCTAACAATGTCATATTGATATTAAAATTTATTTATAAATTATTGTCATATATAAAACATGACATACATAAATTTAAATTTTAAATTAATATTTTTGTAACAAATATTATTATTTATAATCATAACTAAAAAAATCAAAAAAATAAACAATATGTTTGTACAAGTATTAAATACTATGCATGAATATCGACAACATTCATAAATCTTACAATATTTTTAGACATTGTGGCATTGAATGCTTCTAAAATGGCCTTCATTTATGGCATCAATCCACCTTTGAGAATTAGAAATTTCCATGGCTTGATAAAAATTGATCGAATTTTCTTCTATTATTCCAATATTAAACTCATATTCTTGAGAAATACAACATAGTCATCTAGCATTGCATTTATTTTTTCTATAGTGGATCTCCTTAATGGCATGAGTTCTTAAGGTGGTAGAGTTTGTTCTTTTCAAATAATTTCTTGAATGAAAGGTACTCTGAGATTGTCTTGATTTGTTATGTCTTGTTCATAACAGGAATGAGATTCTAAATAATGTCGATAGAACTTGTGGGAATACCAACATTTTCCTATCGAAAGACAAAGTCCCTAACTATATCTCCCCCTATAAACTCGACATCCTCAAAGAATCGGGAATTTTTGGACTCAAAAATTAGCTTAGATATGGTATTATAAAACTTGTACCCTTTTGAATCTTTTAGAATATCCAATAAAATAGCAACTCATTGTCTTTGAATCCATTTTTTTTCATTAGGCATATAAGGCTTTACCTCAGCTGAACATCCCCAAATATGTAAGAGCTTTGAACAAGGCTTTTTGCCTATCCAAAGTTCATAAGGATTTTTAATTATCACATTAGTCGAAACCATGTTAAGGATATATAATGTAGTCTTAATTGCTTCTTTCCAGAGTGATTCCAATAAGGAAGAATGACAAATCATACTACACATAATGTCCTTAAGTGTTATGTTTTGTCTTTTAGCAAAACCATTCACAAATGGACGAATTCGACATAGTATATTATAGAACGATACCACACTCCTCTAAGAACTTAGCAAATGGTTATGGACATATTTCACCTAAATCATTGTATCTATGATAATACTCACCACCACGATCAGATATGATGCATTAATCATTTTTATTAAGTTTTATCTTAACTACAACTTTATAATTTTTGAACACATCCATTAATTGTGACTTTTCATGAATGAGAAATACTTAGAAAAATCGTTTATGAACGTTATAAAGTATTGTTAACTATTCCAAGCAATTATAGGAAATGATCCACAAATATTTGTGTGTATAAGTTCTAAGACTTATGAAGTCTTATTGGCTTCAAATATCTTTTTATTAGTTTGTTTTCCCTTTATACAATTAACACAACATCAAAATTTATGAAATCTAAGAGGTCTAAAATTTCATCAAACACAAGTCATTCTATTCTCTATCTAGAGATATTAGCTAATCTCATGTGCCATAACGTAATTGAATTTTCATTGATTAGTTTTCTTTTTATACAATGTATACTTAATTGCAATTTTCTTATCTTTTTTCCTTTTCTTTCCTTTGTCCTTGTACTTGGAAGTTGACGTCAGGTGAACATTCTCTTTCTTATCTTATTTTAGTCTTTCCTCGTCTGGAACATAATATGAGATGAGCTCATTCAAAGTCTCTCCTTTTAAGCATCGTGACTCGCCTTAAAATTGACTAAATTACGACGTCTGAGAGTTGTAACTTAAATGCTCTCAACGTGAAAACATAGTAAGACATCTCTATAATATACTCCTTGATAATGCCTTTATCTCTAGACCTTTAAATGTATATATTTTATTTAAGGGAAAAAACTTCATGTAGTTAATTTTCTTTGAATAAAAGTTTTTTTTAGTCATCTAACTTTAAAAATATATTTATTAGTCATTTTATTTATAAAAAATATATTTATTCGTCTTTTTATTTTTAAAAAATATATTTATTAGTTATTTTACTTATAAAAAAAGGAATCATAAAAAGATTTTTATTAATAAAAAAATTTAAATAAATATTTTCGTGTTTATTCTCCTTCTATTAAAACAAAAAAATTACAAATATAATTAGTGAGTATATTATCATCTTTTATCCCACCTTATGAATAAAATATCCCTGATAATTGTATTTTTAAAAAAATAAATTTAAAATTATTAAATATATTTTTTGATATAATTTTTAAAAATAAATAGATTAAATATCGCATTTTTAAAATTAAAAAATTAAATAATATTTTTATATAAATAAAAGTATCAACGTGCAACCTTTACAAAGGTACCATTAAAACCCAATATATTATCAAAAAGAACAAAATCGCGATCACACTTGGCACTTACTCTAGTTTCATTCCCTCCCGTTTACACTTTTCCGCACCAACGCCGCTCGTCTTGTTCTCCAGTTCCTTTGCCGCCGGCCATTCAACTAAGCCAATAGTGTCCACTCTCTTTCCGTTCTCCGTTCTCCATCAGTCCACTTTCTTGCCGTTCTCCGTTCTCCATCAGTCCACTCTCTTGCCGTTCTCCGTTCTCCATCAGTCTATTTACATCTTCTGTTATATGTAAGCCACCCAGTTTGTAATTCTCATCTCTGTTTATTAGCTGTTCTTTCAATGATTTCTTCTTTGTTAGGTTTCAATTCTTGAAAATCAAAGACAACTCCCCAAGTTTCATTTAAATTAGTGTTATATTTGGGTCATCTGCTTCTAGTTTTCGATATTTTTCTTAATTAGTTGGATTTTATTAATGTAATGGTTTCAGTTTTATTCTTTATGTATTGCATATGATATACTGCTCTATGTACAACTTTCAATGCATTCATTTTTTCCGGATTTCAAGGGCTGGCTAGGGCCTCCCTGGATTAGATTTTCTGGCTTTGTTTGATACTGTGATTTAGCTAGTTTAGTGATCTAATATGATGTTTTATGTGCATTTAAATCATTGAAAACTGTTATTATGAACTTTTCAATACATTTTCACTTTCTTTTTTTATGGATTTGTTGAATGCTGCAAATAATACTTTATGAATTTTTGAAAACTTGATTTGTCTCACCTTAATTATGCCTTTAATTATATTTTTGAGCAACATTGTTGAACTTTGATTGCAAAGGTCAAAAACAGATAATAAAGAGGATAAAGTTTTCGTTTACAGCCCAAACTCTCTACTCTAATTCAATATACTACTTAAACTTATTTTTGATTCAATTCGGTACTCCAACTTCGCTGATTTAATTTACCACTTTAACTTTTTCTTATTCAATTTGCTAATCAAACTTCGCGATTTGATTCAAGTTACTTCTTTTTTACTTTTTATAGTAAGTATGAAAAAGTAGTAAATTGAATCAAATCTTAAGGATTGAGTACTATGTTGAATAAAAAATGTTATGGTAGTAAATTGATTAGAAAATGAAAGTTTAATTAGTTAACAAAATATTTACTGTTGTAAATAAGAATAAAACCACGCTATAATGTAATTAGAAAATTAATAGTCATGATTGATTACTAATGACATAGTTGTTATTTATCCAAGTATAGAGGTATTATAGTATTTTAAGTACTAATTGCCTAAAATCGCCTTTTAAACCTTTGGTAGGAATAATCACTCTGACTGTAAATGAACCCAGAATGAAAAGGATATGGTAATGCTTGTTATTGTAGAATTTTTGCCAATAATGCACCATATTATTATATATATATTTTTATATTTTGGAGACCATGATGAGCCCTTTTTGTGTGTATAGAAAGAGGTGGGTAAGGAGAAGGAAATGAAAAATCCTTCTCGTGTTCTTGAGGAAGAAGACGATGATCATGGTGAGGGTTTCGTTCATGAGTTAGATGTAATCCATGAAGTTACTGTTGACGAGGAAGGTTGTTCTCCCTCTCTCTCTCTCCAGCCTCCATGACCTTGAATATCTGTATATTTATTATTAGAATCTTGACATACTTTATGATTTCTGTGTGTTTACCGTGGAATGCAGATCTTCCTGATGCTGATGATGGTGCAATCTCTGATGTTGAAATGGCTGGTATGTCAGATGAGTATGTATTGCTATTTTTTTTATCTTCAGAATGTTCGTTCTAGGTTTTATTAGAAATAAGCTTTTCCAGTTGCTGCTGACGTTAATCTGTTTAGCTGTCATCTATTATTGATCTAATTCAAATGTTGACGAGCTGGTTATGTTTTAGTTCTAAACTGCATGACAGTGATCAATGGTAGATAGGTTGGCCATCAGTGTCTATGTCCAAGATGTAGAAAATATTTATCATCTATATGTTGGGCACATCGGCTAAAAATAAGATAAATTCAATAGAGTAAAATAATGACACCGATAATTTAACGTGATTCACCCTTTAATTTGGGTTAAGTTCACGGGACAAACTCCGAAAAAATATTTCTTTCACTAATAAAATTAATGGGTACAAAATGAGAGACAATACAACAAATTGAGATAAATCTAAAATAGTGTCATACAAGTGTTTCCCAAACTCACTATTTTGTCACTCCCCTTTTAGAAAAATATCCTAATATTTTTCTAAGATATTCTCTCTCACTTTCTTACACACAACACTATTTTTCTTCAAAGGAAATTGTTCCTTTGGTTTTGCTTTGCTTCTCTTCTTGTTTTGGTGTGTTGATGTTTCTCTAAGGCAAAGACATTGCCTATTTATAGGTAAAATTTCCTATCAATGTTAGATGCATTTGTCAAATGTGATTGCACCTACCATTTGTGGTTGTACCTAATATTTTTATTTTCTTCCTCTTCAATGTAGGAGGGATTTACACTATATGTTGAACTTTATTTGTTATTTATATGGAGGTTGGGTTTTTACATTTTGTGTATGTAATTTTAACTGCTAAGGAATCCCCTTAAGATCCTAGTATGGACTTTTCAGGAGTAGGATAATGTTACTAGAAATAGTACGAGACTACCCTAGTACAAGTTAATAGGGAGGCTGCTACTGTGTAATTATATAATGTTGGTATTTGATATCTACTGATGGATGAAAACTTAATTTGGAACTGTGTGTACTCTGTGTGGGTTAAATTTCTGATATTTGACCAGGTTCAAAGATTTCAATATAAAATTTGGGCCATTGCTATTCTGGGTGAAGGGATACAAGAAAAAGGATTGCATGAATTGATTTTTTTGATGATGATATTTGTGCTCTGAACAACTCTACTATGTATTTGAAAATTTCCAACCTAGCCCTTTTTGATTAGTTATTTGAGCTGTATTCTATGTGTCTTAGTTGATTCAAATGTTAAATTTCAGGATAAGATTGCCTTGCTCTGTCATTAATAGAATGGCTTGCTTATCATGAAACTTAAGTGCAGTATCTTAAATTATTTGGAATTCTTTCTGCGCAGATGAACTTTACACAGTTGTTTGTACCCCAACAGATCATACACTAGTGGCAAGTGGGGGCAGAGATGACAAAGGTTTTTTGTGGAAGATTGGTCAAGGAGATTGGGCTTTTGAAATCCAGGGTATGTGCATAAGAAAGTAGTTGTGCTTTTATTTACTTTTCTTTGTGATTGCTTCAGTGATTTTCAATTGGCCAAATTTTAACTTGTCAGTCACTGGAGATCTATGTTTTCTTCATCTAAAACTTTTATGATTCTTTTGCAGGTCATAAAGATTCTGTATCTAGTTTGGCCTTTAGCCCTGATGGGTGATTACTTGCATCTGGAGGCCTTGAAGGGCTTATTCAAATCTGGGACGTATCATCAGGAAATCTCAAATGTACTCTTGATGGTCCCCAAGGAGGCATTGAGATGAGATGTTTGCCAATATTTTGTTACTTTTCTTGCACAAGACTTATTTGAAATTTATGAAGATGTGGCTTTTCAGTGGGTCAGGTGGCAACCTGGAGAGCATTGTGTGTTGGCTGGTTCGGAGGATTCCACGGCTTGGATGTGGAATGCTGACAGTGGAGCCTACCTTAATATGTTCCCAGGTCATGGTGGTAGTGTTACATGTGGTGATTTTACTCCTGATGGTATGTGACTCGTCCTTGTTTTCCATTTTATAATGTGTTAAAAATAATCTGTTTCATGTTAATACACTGATCTGTGAATTTCTTTTATCTTCTGTAAGGACTATGAGTGTTGGCTATTTTCGTGGACAAAATATTTATCTGTAAATTTGTTTTTAGGCCTGCTATCAAGTCTATCAAGAATTTCTTTTATCTTCTGTAAGGACTATGAGTGTTGGCTATTTTCGTGGACAAAATATTTATCTGTAAATTTGTTTTTAGGCCTGCTATCAAGTCTATCAAGAAAAGTCAAACAAATGCTCGAGTTCTATGATAAGCACTTAAGGTAAAATTATATGTACTGGTTCGGATGATGCTACTCTGAGGATATATGGTGAAAAGAAGACTCATGTCATAAGAGGTATGAGAATGTTTCTTCCTCCTTCCAAGTCAATTTAGTTGAAGATTTTCTTAAAATAAGCTGCTTGAAATTGTTTATTTTATGTTCATCTTCTCTCATTATTTTTCTTTCTTTTTGAGATACTAGCAAGGGTGCATCCCATAAAAGAAATCTTCTACTTTCTAGTTTCTGACTTCGATTTTGTTGCCTGCATTTTTATTAGTTTGATGAACATACACGTTAAATATCTTTGATAAAATCTTGCACATGTAAAATACAATACTTTTACTTTGGACTTTGTTTGACCCGTTGGCATATATTATCTCCTAGGTCATCCTTATCATACTGAAGGCATCACATGCTTGGCAATCAGCTCTGATTCACGTCTTGCTCTTACTGGTTCGAAGGATAGTTCTGTCCACATTATGCAGTTGACAGATGCAAGGGTATTTTCTTATTCACTTCTGAACAATATTAACTTTTTTTTTCTTCTTAAGTTGTGAATGTACAATTTACCATACGGACCTTACCATGAGACCTTAGTAACAGAGTTCCTTATGGATATGAACTCCTTAATAGAAACCTACTCAAAAGATTTTGTTACTGTGAGTCGGCATAGTTTTTGGGGTGACTCTTAGTTGCTTCCAACATTGGTGGGGCAACATGTTTGCAAATGTACCATGTAGAGCATGGGCATCCCTTCTATTTGGTCTATTATATTTCTTACCATTTCTTACCATGGTAAATTTAGGATGAGTTGCAGTAAGGTGGCCAACTCATAGGTCATAGCTCATACAAATATGCAATAATTCTAATAAAAATGTAACAAAGAAGATAGAATAAAGATTAATAAAATCAATCACAAATGAAAATAACAACATTAAACTCATATTCATTAAACAAACTTTATTTTACAAAGATAAGTTTAGAAATAAACTAAAGTAATAGGAAATAAATGAAAGTAAAAGAGACATACACGAGATCAATACTCTATCTCCCTCTCCAGTATCATTATCTCCTTGAACGCCACTGCGAGAAAACTATCTAACATTAGAAGAGGTAGGGGTGGTGGTGTAGAAATTTGTGGGTTGAATGTATTGATTATTTTTGCTAAATTGTGCGGTCACATTTTACCCCACCTCACCATATGCTCGCCATGTGCTTTCCATTTGCCCTCCATCACCTCACCAAATAGCTTGCCAAACACTCCAACGAAAGAGTTGGTGAAGTATGCAGTGAGGTATGTCTTTTTCCATATACCATTAGTGCTTACTTTTTTCACACCTCAGAATGGTTTTTTCACATCTTAGAATAGTTTCTTTCACTTCTTGCTTTATCTTTATGCCTTTTTCCATATACCATTAGTGCTTATTTTTTTCACACCTCAAAATAGTTTTTTTTCACTTCTTTCTTTACTAGTATTTGCAATCTTTTAATTGTTTCCATATATGATCTATAGAGCATATTAGAAACGATAAGAAGTTAAAGTAACCTGAGCCCTTCAATCCTTCTAATTGTGCATCCATTTTGGCATAATGTCCTGTTAATATTCACGAATAACTTGAAATTGAGCAAATGTTTGATTATTATTCCTGGCTTTCACTATGTTCTCTAAATTATTCCTATAATGATAAGTTTTTCAGAAAATTTTATACTACCCTTCCTTCTATCTCTACTACTGATTTCTCTACCTTTTTTTTGTCCTTAGAAGACATAGAATTACCTTATCTCGAGATGATATTTGTAGTTCATTATCTCTTTCCGATGTTCAGTTTCCAACATTACTTGTCATCCCATTTGAATTTGAAAATATTGTTGCCACCTATCTCTTTGAATTTAATTGTAACTGCAAACATACAGATGCCTAATACATTTGCTTCTAATGTGCTTTTGCTTGCATTACATATCTTAAGTGTGTGTTATTCGTTTTTTTAAACATTTGACGTGTCTTAAGTTTTGCTTGTTACTCTCAACAGGTCGTTGGTTCTTTGCTATCACATACAGATTCAATTGAATGTATTGGGTTCACTCTAAGGTACATAAACATTATTGAAACTCTTTATAATCTATTTAGATATGAACACACACTGTATTAAAGATGTAAAGTGAGCTATTTCATTTTATCTCATGTCTCATTTGGTGTCCTTAATGAGCTCAAGATACAATATTGTCTTATCTCATTTAAATACAATCTCATCTCATTTAAATTGTATCATTTATGTGCCAAATTTTAAATATAATATTCATCATTATTTTTATTAAATTCATATTATAAATAATCATGTATCATGTTTTTCATTGTTTTTGTATTTTTACTTGTTTGATTTAGGTTCATTTAGGATAAATAAGATATTTTGACTAGTATCATCTCGTTTCATAAAAAATAAGCGAGACAAAGTAAGATAGATTATGAAAATTAATGAATTGTACTATGAATCTCACTAACATCTCATCTTAATTTACACTTTTATTAAATATTGCCCTATAATCCTAGAAGGTTTACTCAATTATAGAAAACATACTATTGCCTATCTATAAAGGAGAGAGAAAGATGATGAAAAAATTATTTGCATTATGAGATTAAAGCAACAAAAGCTTTTCAAAAGTATTTCATTATCAGAACTAGTTGCCACACACCTACTTTCTTCAAGGCAATTGTGTCACTTAATAGCCCAAATGCTAAATATGTATAGTTAACAAATGTTTAAGACTAGAGAGAAGAACACTTTGGGAAATTTGGTAGAAGGAATTTGTGATACAACTTACAAGTATGGAGCAAAGTTTACAAGGCTTTTTAGTGTGTTACTAAGTTCTTGGTTGTTTAATAAGTTATTGATTGGTTGGTTGCCACTCATCCAAAGATATTCCCGAAATTTCTTAAAAAATATCTCTAATAGATAACCTTAGTAAATACCCTAGATATTTGGTGAATATCTAATAGAAATATCAAGATTTTCTTTAGGAGATTCTTGATACTTTTCATATTGGGATTTCTTCTTACTAAGCTATCAAGCCCAAGTCCAAGTGCAATATATTTTGCAAGATCAAAAGGATATATCTTGCTTGGCCCAAATTGCTTTTTTTTTCTCTTAATTATCTTAGATTGTATATTAATGGATTGTGATACAGTGCACTTAGAGAAAAATATTAAAATAAAAAATTGTATTATTAGCTTTTTGGACTATTCATTAATATGATTTGTATAAGTAGTTCTATACATTTTACTACTTTTTATAACTTTTGATGATATCTTTATCACATAAATGTTGGGCTACGACAATTGCCGCAACAATTAGTATGGATAACAAGCTTATTATCTAGGATGTGGAGCATTTATTGCTCTACTCTACTTGTGACCATGAGTTGTGTCGGTGTTTCATTTTATAAACAAATTCTTGTAGTTTTACTTACATGATTAATGGCCAGCTAGTTACATTAGGTAGATATGAGTGTTTGCGCTATTGAGCTCTACATTACACATACTCTTTTAGTACACCAAAAGTTTCAAATTTTTGATGCGTAATCAGTTGTCAGACATGCTATTTTTCTAAATGTTTTGTAAATTTACACTAAATTGGGATGCCTGAGTACTTATACCATGTCTATGTCATGTCACTTGAACACATTATCGGTTTTTTTCTCTTGTTTGGAGGAGCCCAAAAAAATCTATGTGGTTTCATGGCCCATGGAGAAAGAAGGGGTAGTTTTGTCCATTTGATTGTTTCATTAATCAATCCATTTAGGGATTGTTGAGAGGAATGCAATTTACAATAGAAAAGGTAGCAGTTAGTAGGAAAAATGGAGAGCGATTTTTCAGTTTTTTTCTCTAGAAAGCCTTCATCGAGTGCTCTAATGGAAGATTGTTTGTGATCCGATTGATCTAAAATTTTGCAAGAAGGTTCACGACTCAAGACTCTTCAATCTGAATGGTGGGATTTGAATTTAGCTCACTAGTTTGGGAAAATTTGGGTCGTGATAGTGATCACGAAATTGGATTAGATCTATCCATTTTGTTGAAATAATTGTTAGTTTCCAAGAAGTTGTATTCATTATGATCTTGTTTGTTTGCCTCTATTTTTGTCTAGAGAGAGCTTTTATACAATTATTTCTTGATAGTGAAAGTTTTGGAGATGGAGTGTCGTGGTTCTTTCCTTCCTACACCGGAATCATTCCGCTATTTAGAGTTTGATTAAGTTCGTATTGATATTGTGATTCTCCTAACAAAGTGGTATCAAAGTTGTGGTTATTATTGTTGAATTTCTTGTGTTGAATAATGGAAGCAAATTTAAGTAGAATGATTACTTTGAATGGTTCTAATTATCACACTTGGAAAGGAAAAATGGAAGATCTCTTTTATGTCAAATAATTTTATTTATCGGTGTTTGCCTTTAAGAAGCCAGAAAAGTTGTCGGAAGAAGAATGGACTTTGTTACATCGACAAGTCTGGGTATATAAGGCAGTGGATAGATCATAATGTTTTGAATCATATTAGTGGGAAACATATGCACAGTCATTCTAGAATAAACTTGAGGAGTTGTATGCTCGAAAAACAAGAAATAATAAAATGTTTTTCATAAAGTAATTGATGGCTTTAAGGTACTAAGATGAAACCCCGTTGACAGATCACTTGAATACGTTCCAAGAAATAATCAACCAGTTAGCGGGAATGAGTATCAAGTTTGATGATGAGATTTAAGGGTTGTGTATATTGGGTATGTTGTCGAACTCTTAGGAAACATTTAAAATGTCATTAAGTAACTCAGTTCCAAATGGTGTAATTAATATGGATCTGGCTAAGAGTAGTATTTTGAATGAAGAAATGAGAAGAAAATCACATGGATCTTCTTAATAGTCACAGTTTTTGGTTACAGAAAGAAGATGGAGGAGTAAAAGCAAAGGTTTCAAGAGCAAAGAAAAAGGAAGAAGCAAGTCCAACAGGTTTGCCAATGTTGAGTGTCATCATTGTGGTATGAAATGACATATCAAGAAATAATGTAGACAATTGAAGCGAGATAACAAGAAGAAGGACAAAGAACAAGAAGGTGATGTTGGCAAGGAAAATGATCGAGTTGTCACTGCTAGTTTAAAAGACTTTCTCATTGTTTATGATGAAGATGTTGTCAATGTTGCATGTCATGAGATCAGTTGGGTTATTGATAGTGGAGCCTCTATTCATGCTACGTCTCGAGAGGACTTCTTTACATCCTATACAACAGGTGATTTTGGGACAATGAAGTTGGGTAATGATGGCTTGGTTAAAGTCATTGGTATTGGAGATGAATAATAGCACGAGGCTACTTCTTAAACAGAGTAAAGTATATTCTTAAAATTCGTTTGAACTTATCTCTACAAGTAAACTTGATGATGAAGGATATTGCAATATCTTTAGTAATTATCAATGGAAACTTACTAAAAGTGATATGGTTGTTGCTCGTGGGAACAAGCATTCTAGTTTGTACATACTGCAGGCAAGATTCTTCAATGGCGTTATTAATATTGTGACAGATGAGCTCACAGTAGAATTGTGGCATAAGAGATTTGCTCATATGAGTGAGAAAGGCTTGTCAGTATTAACTAAAAAGAATATTCTTTCTGGAATGAATAATGCTTGTGTAAGAAGATGTACTCATTGTTTGGCAGGGAAGCAAAATAGAGTTTCGTTCAAGAGTTTCCCTCTTTCAAGAAAACAATACATACTTGATTTGATACATTCAGATGTATGTGGTCCTATGAAGACAAGAACTTTGGGTAGTGTTAGTTATTTTGTGACCTTTATAGATGATTGTTCAAGAAAGTTATGGGTGTACACTTTGAAGAGCGAAGATCAAGTATTAGATGTATTTAAATAGTTTCAAGTCTTAGTTGAGAGACAGACTAGGAAGAAATTGTGGTGCATCAAAAAAGATAATGAGGGAGAGTATTCGGCTCCTTTTGATGAGTATTGTAGGCGTCAGGGCATTCGACATCAAAAGACACCTCCCAAGACTCCTCATTTAAATGGGTTAGTTGAGAGAATGAACAAGACATTGGTTGAAAGAGTAAGATGTCTTTTTTCATAGGCTCAGTTGCCAAGATCTTTATGGGATGAAACTTTGAATATAACTGTATATGTTCTTAATCTCACATCATGTGCTCCTCTTCAGTTTGATGTATCAAACAGAGTTTGGACTAACAAAGATGTTTCTTATGATCATCTCCACATTTTTGGTTGTAAGGCATTTATGCATCTACCAAAAGATGAGAGATCTAAGCTCGATGTGAAGACACGATAATGTATCTTTGTTGGTTATGGTCTGAATGAATTTGGCTACAGATTTTATGATCCAGTTGAGAAAAAATTGGTAAGGAGTCGTGATGTTATATTTATAGAAGATCAAACTATACCAGATGTTGAGAAGATAGAAAAAGGAGTCCATCAGTATAGCGATTATGTGATTGACCTAGATCATGTTCCTTTATCAGTATAGAAGGAACAAAATGTTCAAGATGACCAACATGGTTCAGATGATGCAGATGCTTCTATACAAGCTAAAATAGATCACTAGACTATCGATCAGTTGCCAGAGCCAGAAATTTTACTCAAGAGGTCTACCAGAGACCGACGTCTTTCTACACGGTATGATACATATGAGTATGTGTTATTGACAGATGAGGGAGAACCTTAATGTTATGCAGAAGCGATACAAGATGAAAACATGGCACACTGGGTTGGTGCTATGTAAGATGAGATGCAGTCATTGTATGACAATCACACGTTTGAGTTGGTAAAGTTGCCTAAGGGTAAGAGAGCTTTGAAGAACAAGTGGGTCTACAGGGTGAAGCAAGAAGACCATAGTTCACAACCACGATACAAAGCTAGACTAGTCGTCAAAGGATTCAGTCAGAGAAAAGGTATTGATTTTGATGATATTTTCTCCCATGTTGCAAAGATGTCTTTCATATGTGTTGTTCTAGGTCTAGCAGCAAGCTTGGATTTAGAAATTGAGCAAATGGATGTAAAAACTGCATTTCTTCATGGTGAGTTGGAGGATGATATTTATATGGAGCAGCTAGAGAGTTTTGAGGTAAAAGAAAAAAAAATGATTATGTGTGCCGGTTAAAGAAAAGCCTCTACAGGTTGAAGCAAGCACCTAGTCAATGGTATAAGAAGTTTGAGTCAGTTATAGGGGAGCATTGTTACAAGAAGACTACTTCTGATCATTGTGTTTTTGTGCAGAAATTCTCTGATGATGATTTTATCATTTTATTGCTCTATGTTGATGACATGTTGATTGTTGGTAGAAATTCTACAAGGATTGATAATTTGAAGAAACAATTGAGTAAGTCCTTTGCATTGAAAGACTCGGGTCACCAAAATAAATTCTTGGTATTCGAATTTGTCGAGACAAGAAAGGAAAGAAGTTGTACATGTCATAGGAACGGTACATTAACAAGGTACTTGAAAGGTTTCATATGGATAAAGCTAAAGTGGTTTCTTCTCCTTTATCTAACCACTTTAAGTTGAGATCGAGTCAAGGCCTTTTAATAGATAAAGAGAAGGAAGATATGAAAAATGTTTCATATGCCTTAGCAGTAGGAGGCTTAATGTATGCAATGGTATGTATGAGTCCATACATAGCTCATGTAGTTAGAGTTGTTAGTCGTTTTCTTTCGAATCCAGGAAAAGAGCATTAAGATGTAGTAAAGTGGATTATGAGATATCTTCGAGGTACTTCCAAGTTAACACTTAGCTTTGAAAGTGGAAAACCAGTGTTAGTTGGATACATTGATTCAGATTTGGCAAGAGATGAAGATTCTCATAAGATTATATTAAGCTATCTAATTACTTTCTCTGGTGGAGTAATTTCTTGGCAGTTAAGATTGCAAAAATGTGTTGCACTTTCTACATCAGAGGTGGAGTTTATTGCAGTAACGAAAGCTTGTAAAGAGTTGTTGTGAATGAAATAGTTCTTGAGAGAACTTGGTTTCAAGCAACATAAATATGTGTTGTTATGCGATAATCAGAGTTCTATTCTCCGAGCGAAGAACTCGGCGTTTCACTCAAGATCAAAGCATATTGATGTGAGGTATCATTGGATAAGAGATACTCTTAATAATAAGTTGCTTGAACTTGAGAAAATCCATACCGATGAGAATGGATCTAACATGTTGATAAAAGCAATGTCAAGGAAAAAACTTGAAGTTTGTTGTTCAATTGCTGGGATGACGGATTCCTCCATTTAATTGGGAAAGGGGAATATTTGTTGTATTTTCCCTTTTATTTGGAGGAGCCTAAAAAATAAAAAAAGGCCCCTGTGGTTTCATAGCCCATGGAGAAAGAAGGAGCATTTTTTTCCATTTGATTGTTTCATTAATAGATCCATTTAGGGTTGGTTGAGAAAGAGGAGATCTGCAGCAGCAGCAGCGAAAAAGCAATTTTTTTTTTAGTTTTTTCTTCTCCAGCAAGCTTTCATAAAGTGCTATGATGAAAGGTTGTTTGTGGTTCGATTGAGTTGAAATTTTGCAGGAAGGTTCATAACTCAAGACTATTCAATCTGAACGGTGAGATTTGAATTTGGCTTACCTGTTTGGGAAACTCTGGGTCGTGAACAGTGACTACGAAATTGGGTTAGATTTCTCCATTTTTTTTAAATAATTGTTAGTTTCCAAGAAATTGTATTCTTGATGATGTTGTTGATTGTTTGCCTCTAGTTTTTATCTAAACTAGAGAAAACTTTTGTACAATTGTTTCTTGATAGTGGAAGTTTTAGAGATGAAGTGTTGTGGTTCTTTCCTTCTTATACCGAGAAGGTTTTCCATATAAATTGATTGTATTGATTTTGTGCATGTTTCATTTACGTGAAAAAATGTTCCCGGTGTAAGAAGGAAAGAACCCTGACACTCAATCTCCAAAACTTCTACTATCAAGAAACAATTGTACAAAAGTTCTTTCTAGATAAATCTAGAGATAAACAATCAACAACATCATCAAGAATACAACTTTTTGGAAACTAACAATTATTTTAAGAAAATGGAAATATCTAACCCAATTTCGTAGTCATTGTTCATGACCTAGATTTCCAAAACTGGTGAGCTAAATCCAAATCCCATTGTTAAGATTGAAGAGTCTTTAGTCGTTAACCTTCCTGAAAAATTTCAGCTCAATCGGACCACAAACAACCTTTCATCGGAGCACTTGATGAAGGCTTGTTGGAGAAGAAAACTACTCTGTTTTTTTTCTTGCTAGCTATTGCCTTTTTTGCTGCAGATTGAATTCACTCTATACAATCCCTAAATGGATTGATTAATGAAGCAATCAAATGGACAAAATTGTCCCTTCTTTCTCCATGGACCATAAAACCACAAGAGCCTTTTTGAGCTCTTCCAAATAAGAGGGATCCATCATCCCGCCAATTGAACAACAAACTTCAAGTTTTTTCCTTGACACTGCTTTTGTCAGCATGTCAGATCCATTCTCATCAGTATGGATTTTCTCAAGTTCAAGCAACTTATTGTTAAAAGTATCTCTTATCTAATGATACCTCACATCAATATGCTTTGATCTTGAGTGAAACTTCGAGTTCTTCACTTGGTGAATAGAACTCTGATTATCGCAGAACAACACATTTCTGCTGCTTGAAACCAAGTTCTCTTAAGAACTATTTCATCCACAACAACTCCTTACAAGCTTCCGTTGCTGCAATAAACTCTATCTCTGATGTAGAAAGTGCAACACACTTTTGCAATCTTGACTGTCAAGAAACTACTCCACCAGAGTAAGTAATTAGATAACTTGGTGTAATCTTACGAGAATCTTCATCTATTGCCAAATCTGAATCAGTGTATCCAACTAACACTAGTTTTCCACTTCCAAAGCTATGTGTTAACTTGGAAGTACCTCGAAGATATCTCATAATCCACTTTACTGCATCCTAATGCTCTCTTCTTTGATTCGAAAGAAAACAACTAACAACTCTAATTGCATGAGCTATGTCTGGCCTCCTACACACCATTGCATACATTAAGCTTTCTACTATTGAGGCATATGGAACCTTTTCCATATCTTCCTTCTCTTTATCTGTTGAAGGGTTTTGACTTGATCTCAACTTAAAATGGTTAGATAAAGGAGAAGAAACCACTTTAGCTTTATCCATATGAAACCTTTCAAGTATCTTGTTAATGTATCGTTCCTGTGACATGTACAACTTCTTTCCTTTCTTGTCTCGACAAATTTGAATACCAAGAAGTTATTTTGCTGGCCCCAAGTCTTTCAATGCAAAAGACTTACTCAACTACTTCTTGAAATTATCAATCCTTGGAGAATTTTTGCCAACAATCAACATGTCATCAACATAGAGCAATAAAATGATAAAATCATTATCAGAGAATTTTTTCACAAAAACACAATATCAGAAGTAGTCTTCTTATAACAATGCTCCCTTATAATTGACTCAAACTTCTTATAGCATTGATTATGTGCTTGCTTCAACCTGTAGAGGCTCTTTTTTAACCGACACATATAATCCTTTTTTCCTTTTACCTCAAAGCTCTCTGATTGCTTCATATAAATCTCATCCTCTAACTCACCATGAAGAAATGCAGTTTTCACATCCATTTTCTCAATTTCTAAATCCAAGCTTATTATTAGACCTAGAACAACACATATGGAAGACATCTTCGCAACATGAGAGAAAATATCATCAAAATCAATACCTTTTCTCTAACTAAATCCTTTGATGACTAGTCTAGCTTTGTATCGTGGTTGTGAACTATGTTCTTCTTGCTTCACCGTATAGACGCACTTGTTCTTCAAAGCTCTCTTACCCTTATGCAATTTTACCAGCTCAAACGTGTGATTGTCATACAGTGATTGCATCTCATCTTCCATAGCACCAACCCAGTGTGCCCTGTTTTCATCTTTCATCGCTTTTGCATAACATTAAGGTTCTTCCTCATCTGTCAATAACACATACTCATCTGTATCATACCGTGTGGAAGGATGTCGGTCTCTCGTAGACCTCTTGAGTGGAATTTCTGGTTCTGGCAATTGATCAGTAGTTTGATGATTTGTTTCAGCTTGCATAGGAGCATCTACATCATTTGAACCCTGTTGGTCATCTTGAACATTTTGTTCCATCTGTACTGATAAAGGAACCGGATCTAGGTCAATCAAATAATCGCTATATTAAAAGACTCTTTTTTTTTCTATCTTTTCAACATATTGTATAGTTTGATCTTCACTCCTTACCAGTTTCTTCTCAATTGGATCATAAAAACTGTAATCAAATTCATTCACACCATAACCAATAAATATACACTATCGTGTCTTCATATCGAGCTTAAATCTATCATCTTTTGGTATATACACAAATTCCTTGCAACCAAAAATGCGAAGATGACATAAGAAACATCTTTGCTAGTTCGAACTTTGTTTGGTACATCAAATTGAAGAGGAACACATGGTGTGAGATTAAGAACATGTACAACTGTATTCAAAGCCTCACCCAAGAAAGATCTTGGCAACTGAGCCTGTGAAAGAAGACATCTTACTCTTTCAACCAATGTCTTGTTCATTCTCTCAGCCAACCCATTTAACTGAGGAATCACAGGAGGTGTCTTTTGACGTCGAATGCCCTGATGCCTACAATACTCATAAAAAAGACCTGAATACTCTCCCCTATTATCTGTTTTGATGCATCACAATTTCTTCCTAGTCTGTCTCTCAACTAAGGTTTGAAACTATTTAAACACATCTAATACTTGATATTCGCTCTTCAAAGTGTACACACATAACCTTTTTAAACAATCATCTAGGAAGGTCACAAAATAACTTGCACCACCCAAAGTTCTTGTCTTCATAGGATCACATACATTTGAATGTACCAAATCAAGTATGTATTGTTTTCTTGAAGGAGGGGAACTCTTGAAAGAAACTCTATTTTGCTTGGCTGCCAAACAATGAGTACATCTTCTTACACAAGCATCATTCATTCCAGAAAGAACATTTTTTTAGTCAATACTGCCAAGCCTTTCTCACTCATGTGAGCAAGTCTCTTATGCCACAATTCTGCTGTGAGTTCATCTATCACAGTATTAATAATGCCTTTGAAGAATCTTGTTTACAGTATATACAAACTAGAATGCTTGTTCCCACGAGCAACAACCATATCACCTTTAGTAAGTTTCCATTACTAAAGGTATTGCAATGTCCTTCATTATCAAGTTTACTTGCAGAGATCAAGTTCAAACGAATTTTAAGAATATACTTTACTCCGTTTAAGAAGTCGTCTCGTGCCATTATTCATCTCCAATACCAATGACTTTAACGAAGCCATCATTACCCAACTTTATTGTCCCAAAGTCACCTGCTGAATAGGATGTAAAGAAGTCCTCTCGAGACATAACATGAATGAAGTCTCCACTATCAATAACTCAACTGATCTCGTGACATGCAACATTGACAACATCTTCATCATAAACAATGAGAAAGTCTTCTAAACTAGCGGTGACAACTCAATCATTTTCCTTGCCAACATCACCATCTTGTTCTTTGTCTTTCTTGTTATCTTGCTTCAACTGTCTACAATATTTCTTGATGTGCCCTTTCAAGACACTCAATATTAGCAAACATGTTGCTTGCTTCTTTCTTTTTCTTTGCTCTTGAAACCTCTTCTTTTACTCCCTTTTATTTTTTTAACCAAAATCTCTGACTGTTAAGAAGACTCATATGATTTTCTTCTCATTTCTTCATTCAAAACACTACTCTTAGCAAAATCCATGTTAATTATACCATTTAGAGCTGAGTTACTTAATGATATTTTAAATGTTTCCTAAGAGTCCGACAACGTATCTAATAAACACGACCCTTGAATCTCATCATCAAACTTGATACCCATTCTAGTTAACTGATTGATTATTTCTTGGAACATATTCAAGTGATCTGTCAATAGAGTTCCATCTTGGTATCTTAAAGCCATCGACTGCTTTATGAGAAACATTTTATTATTTTCTGTTTTCAAGAATACAACTCCTCAAGTTTATTCTAGAGTGACCGTGCATGTGTTTCCCCATTAATATGATTCAAAACATTATCATCTACCCACTGTTCACGGCCCAGATTTTTCCAAACCGGTGAGCCAAATTCAAATCATACTGTTCAGATTGAAGAGTCTTGAGTCGTGAACTTCTTGCAAAATTTCAGCTCAATCGGACCACAAACAATCTTCCATCGGAGCACTTGATGAAGACTTACTAGAGAAGAAAAAAATTGTTCTCTTAGTGCTACAGATCTCCTCCTTCTCAACCAACCCTAAATAGATTTCATGGACCATGAAACCACATGAGCCTTTTTATTTTTATTTTTTAGACTCCTCCAAATAAGAGGAAAAACCTAACAGTGAGGATGGAATAGCCTTTCTAGTGATTGCCTAAGAACATTTAGGGGATACTCGAATGCCATTCAAGCTTTGTCCATGTATGCTAATGGCAATTACCTTGTTTCAGTATCAATGAATGGCATTGCCCGAGTTTTTGAGATTGTAGAGTATCAATGAGCGAAAGAGAAGCGTCCATTGGTGTTAACTCTTGCTGAGGATGTAGTTATATGTGATGCAATATTATGTATACTTTCTCTTCATTCTCTATAGTAATTAGTACATAATTAATATTTTTATTTTTCTTCGTCTTAGGTTCAATATAGATTATAATAAATGACATTGTTTTGAACAAACAAATTCCTAGTCTTGTCTCTTTATTATTCCATATCAAATGTCTATTCTCTGAGATTCTGAATGTTTGTACCTTGTTTTCGTTCAAGCATTTAGCGCTCATTTTAGGTTTGAGATCTTGGAGACATGGCTGGAGGTATGAGTCGATCGGATGCAGGGAAGCCCAAGCAATCTGTTCCTATCAATCATTCGTTGTGAGAAAGAATCGTCTTGCACTGCAGAAGACTTTATCATATGGTAAAAAAGTTTTAACTTCCAAGTTACGAATTTAAATTAGACCTAGTTTGATTTTTTTCTTGATTTTTGAAATGAATTATAATTATTTGATAAATAATATGATTATGTATTTATATTTTTTATTAAATTATTAATCTATTCTAAATAATCTAGACAACTTGTTATGAATATGTGCTCAAAATATAAAAAAAATTGAACACATTTATTCTTTATTGATAAAATGTTATTAAAAATATCGATATAAAAAACCTTTTTTGTGATACAATATATAAAAAAATTGAAAAAAAATTAAAACATTCTAAAAAGAAAAAAATTGAAATAAAGAAAAAAAGATGGGAAAGGGTGTTTTGAAGTAAATTGGCTAACAGGTAGGGGTAGTTTGGGATGAACATAAATTGGTTCGATAGATTAGGTGTTTTTTTGAACTAAAAATTGACGTACATATTAAAACTATTTGAGCGGAAGATCAACATACTTGTTCGATTTGTTCGGTTTGATCGGTCATTTTGGACATGTCATTTATTTTAAAAAATATTATATCCAAAGAAAAGTATTAAACCACTAACATATCATAATGAATTGAATAAAATCATCGAAATTAAAATCATGTAATAAGTTGGTATGTCATGTAGATATACCATGATCATAATATATAAATATAATCATATATAAAAAAATGTCATTATTTATAAAATATATAAAATGTCATTATTTTAAATATTTGGACTCTTTATATTTTATACTGTTTTTTATATTAAAAATCAAAACCTACTATTTCATTGGTTTTTAAAAATAATTAACCGAATTGAGCCTTATCAGTTTAAGTTCGGATCAATCCGTTTAGTCGGTTCTTAAATTTTAATGCCCATCCCTATTGTTAGTACCTACGCTTTAGTCTTATTTTTGTCATTTTTTTCATCATTTGAGATGAATGTGTATTAGTTTAAAGTATAAACTATATCCTTATATTTTTTTCTTTATAAATTTATACTTTCGTCTCCTCTTAATTGTTGTTATGATATTCACTTTTTTCTTTCATTTTAGTAAACTTAATTCTAAAATTAAAATCAAATTAAACATTATAGGTCAAAACTGAGCAGTGTTACTTAAGTTAAATATTTTGACTTTTTTTTTTAATATTTTTTGATTTGCTAAATAATTATCTTATTTTATTTGAGTATGAAAATAAATTTAAAAATTAAAAATATATAATCAAAATATTTAACTTGTATTAATTTAAACTCTAACCTGACTAGCACATGGTCAATTTGAACCTATGTTGTTTAATTTCGGGTTAATTCCAATCTTAAAACTAAATTTATTAAAATTAAAGATTAAGGTGATATTTGGTTCATAAAATGGATTGAAATGTGAATGGAAATAAAAATAAAATGTAAAGAAAATGAAATAATATTGTTTGGTTTGATCATTAAAATCAAAGAAAGAATCGATATTACAGAGTTTGGTTTATATCTGAAATGGAATAAAAAATAATGTATATTACATTAATACCTATATATTTAATAAAATTTAAATAATATCATTTAGTTGTTATTTTTTTGTCAGGCAAAATACATTATTGAAATCATTATTTTTTTAAATAATTATTACTTAAAAATAAAATATATTATTAAAAATTTTATTTTTTTAAATAGGGTTTAGGATTTAGAGATTTGGGTCTTGAGATATAGGGTTTAGAGTTTTAGTTTTTGAGATTAAGGTTATATTTGTGGATTAAGGTTTAAGGTTAAAATTATTATTTTTATAAATAGAATTTAGGGTTATATTTAGAATTGTGATAAAATTGTAACAAAAAATTAAAATGAGAATAGAATTATGATTCCTAAGGGGAAGAGAAGGAATGCAATCTCTTTTAAGAATTGTTTCCATTTCATTCTATTTTTACTTTTTAACACAACTAAATATAAATTAGAAATAATCAATTTAAATCATATTCTGAACCAAATACAACGTAAAGGAACTAAATCATAAAAATAAATATGGAAATAAAGTGTAGAATTAAAAAAAAGAGAATATTACTCTATTTTAGCCTAGTTTAAATAAAAAGTAAAATTGATGCTTTAATATGACTAAATGCAAAGTCTAATTACGCCGAACAATTCGATCCTAACAAAAAAATGATTTTATGATATGATTTTGAGCTTTCATTTAAATTTAGAAAAGTTGACGTGAATATATATATACCTATAAAGTCTAGCTCAAGCAAAGTTAAAATTTTGGACTTTGACCTAGAATTTACATCTTAATAACACATTTCATTTATTTGATAAGACGAAAAAGTTGATAATTGAATAATCTTTTAAATTTTTGAATTGTTTTGTATTATAACGTTATAAGTTTTAGGTGGAGATAGAAGTAATATACATTAAACCAGTTATATTTTCGTGTATAATTAGTTATTAAAAAAAGATAAATTAATAAATATATCATTAAATTTAGAATACTTATATAAATCTATAATTTAATTTTATGTTGTGAAAAATATTTTATCAAATTTATTATAAATGTTATAAATCCATTACTTTCTATATTTTGGGTGTTAGACTTTAATAATTAATAATGAAGTTAGTGATAGATTTGTACCAATTATAATAAATTTGATGGTACATTAATTATAAAAGTTATAGACACTTAACACTGATAGAAGTTTAGTATTTGTGGTAAATGATAGATTTATACAAACAACCTGAATTTGATAATATATTTGTTAATTTACACTTAAAAAAATCTTCAAACTTAGGGTTTTTATTTTTTTCTAATAAAGTAAATTCCTGTGAAGATAATTCGATCGGAGAAAATGATCGGGACAACAAAATAGAGAATGAAAAATAAGAAATTAATATCCATATTTTATAATATGAGTAAGGAGAATAACAAATATTACATTTCCCATCATGCTTCTCAAAACTATATATCTTATTTTTTAAAATTTTAAAATTTATTTATATTTTTAAATTTAAATTTTTTTTATTAAGTTTAAATTCAAACTAATAATAAATAATGTATTATATATTATAAAATTATTTAAATTTTAAAATTTTAAAAATATAAAATCTTATAATTATTTTATAATTTATTCTTATTATTCCAAACTAGATTGTAAAAATATTTTATCATTATTATTTAATCTAAAAAAATTATCTACTACATATATCTTATTTTTTCTTTCATATAAATATTATTTTTTATTACTATTAGGTCATAATTTTCTTTTCATTCCCATTATAAAATAATTATTATTTACTTAGTTTTTTTTAAATAATTTTTTATTTATAATAAAAATAAAAATTACTAAACAATTTTAAAAATTAGTATTTAAAATATGAATTGTATCATTGTTTTTCATTTAGTCCTCTTCTTTATTTGGATCTTCAATATATTCTCTCAAAAATTAAAATGAAGATGAGAACAAATTCTATATTAAGAACAAAAAACGAGAAGAGGTTCCCGAATCCCATCTCACCCCGTTAACGATTAATCCTATTCAAACCTAATTAAGATCCTCATTTTATAAAAATTAAGAGTTAAGACTTTTACATGTATTTTATTTTTTTATCTTTTAAAATAATTATATTTCTTACCCACCTTTAACTAAAACTCAAATATTAGAACTTTTATATATTCAAATTAATTACAAACAATATTTTCTTAATTATTTTTGCTACAAGCAAGCTTGTGAATTGTGATGGAAATAAAATAGTAAATTCTGATGAAATATATTATTTTTGAGGCCAAATACTGATATTATTATTATTATTATTATTAAACAAGAAAGATCCCAACAGAGGATCAACCAGTATTACAATAAACATATCTAAATAATATATAAAGATAACAGAATATGTTCCCATGGGTACACAAGGCTAGAAGCTACCAAATTTTTATTTTTGTTATTATGGCTAATTATATTTGTGAACAGTTTATACAATTTATTTTTTAAAAAGCAAACCATAAGAAAAAATAATAATAATTTTTTTATTCATTTTTTTCTTTCCATTTTTAAAAGTTTTATTTGAAAAAACTGTTGCAATAATTATCAATGCTAAAATATTATTTAACAAATGCAGTTGAAAAAAAGGGGGGAAAATGCACTGATATATTCTTGTGATCTCGCTTCTATTTTTATTTTTTAAAGAATTTTGAATAAAAATTTTACAAAAATAACTAGTAAACTTATCAAATTATAACCGAGAGAGAATAATATTGTAATTTAAATGTATTTGTCAAATACATTATTAGCAGAATGCTTTAGAAAAATAAGTGTTGGGATAACAATTAAAAATTTAGGATAGATCACTGTATTACAAAGGGGACTTAATTTATGTGTTATTTGTGATTTATGTCACAAAAATGGATTTGTTGAAAATTAAAGTTAGATTAGTTTTTTAAATATTAGCAAAACAAAATCTCTAATAACACTTCAAGCAATAGTATAACATATCCTATGGATTTCAAATAAAATATAAGAATCATTACTAATCCATAAAAGCTCTATGACAAAATTTTATCCTTTTCATAATATATTTTATTTTGAGTGTATATAGATTTAAATTATAAAATTTATAATGAATTTTGGAGTATTTAAAACTTAAATTTTTAAATTCAAGAAATATAATTTTATTTTATACATAAATTTATCTATAATTTTATAAATATCATGCTTAATATTTTTTGTTTTCATAAAACGAGAGGGTGGTGCCCTATTGCTCTCTATATGTTTCTATTAAAATGATTTTAAATAAAAACAATTTTAGAAGAACGATGTCAATAATGAACATATAATATAAAGGCATAGCAGTCCTATAGATTTGGGGAAAAAATACTTTAATTCTATAGTTTTTTGGATGACACTTTAAACCCATATATTTAAGGTTAACGGTAGACTTTAGTTACTTTTTGAGTGTTTTAGGGTTAAAGTAAATATTTTTTTCATACTTACAAGCCTAAAACGTTTCATTTAAAAATTATGAAACTAAAATATTTACTTTATTAAAAATACTGAATATTTTCGTAGTCCTTATATTCTTATATGATATGCATAAAATGAATTTTTTTTGTACAATCAGAAATGTTTTTATATAATTAAACAAAAAAAAATCAAATGAAATGAAAAAGAGGTATGAAAATTGAAGAATTAATACTTGCCATATTTGTGCCAGCAAAGAAGCATGACAATACATCTCCTAGCAATATAGAACCTGGATCTTTGCTCTTTTATTATTGCTCTTACACAACATGACCCTTTTCTTTCTTCTTCACTTCTTCTTCTATTAATCCCTATTTTTCCCTTTTCTTCATTTCTTGATATACATTGACCCATTAATTTACAACCCAAACCCAGTTCCTTCTTCTTCTTCTTCTTCTTCTTATTCTCCAATTCTCTTATTAATTAATTATTTCTCAAAATATATCTTCTGACAAAATAGTTATTCCTGTGGTCAGTGAGTACTACTAATGAACTTCATTTTCAACCACTTTTGTCTCTTTCTTTATATTAATTTCTGGTATATACATGACAAGCCACATAGACCACTTGTTATATATATTCACTAATTCGCAATTGCTTAGTTAAGGAACTCGCTTTCTTCCTCACAAAGGTTGGGTTATATTTTGCTTTCACGCGATTTTGATTAGATCTTGACCGTTCATTAATTTTCCTTTTACACGTTTTGGGTTCCAGTAATTGATTGGTATATATATTCCATATTGTATATAACTATGTATACGTGATAAAATATAGTTATTTTAATATTTATTTTGTTTTTATAAAAATAAAAAATGTAAACAAAATTAATGATCCATATTAATAAAAATATATAACATGTTATATTTAAATATATAAAATTTGTTAATCCGTTATTTATTTATTTATTTTAATATTTGGGTTTGGTATAGAGTGTAGACCTGTTCTTCTTCATTTTTTTTTAAGGAAATGTAAACCTTCGATTTAGCTGGATTTAATAATTGCTAGATAATAATTAGTTGTAAGGAATTATTTGTTTCCCTATAATTTTATCAAGTTTGGAATATGATGAATTTATGAGTTTGATGGGCATTATGTGTTACGTCTTCTTATTTATTTTATTATTTTAATTTCCTAATGTAAGGAATTAAAAATTATGGGTAAATTATGTTTTTATATCCAAATTTATTACATCGTTCCAAATTTAACATCAAAGTTTAAATTGTTAAAAATATGTCTTTAACCTAATGGTTTAGTTGCATTTAATGATTTTCTTCTAATTTTATTTATTATGTTGATAAAGATAGCTTAAAATAAAATATGTAAATGTCTTATATTATTTTATATTAGATTTATTGACAAAATGAATAAAAATTTTTAAATGTAACACAAATTTTAAATAAAGAACATTCTTTTAAATAAATATAAAAATATAGATAAATTTAAAACCAAAATATACTTTCCCCAAAATTATGTAAATGTAGAGGTGGGAATAGCATCCAATCTTGTTTGTATTGCACAAGCTTGTTTTTTTTATGTCATATTTGTGTTTGTATTTTGATTGAAAACAATAAAAATTTAGATAATTTTTTATTTAATAAATATTTATAATAATATAACTTTAAAATTTATTAAACAATTAATAATGAATTTTTATCTAATCCTAATTTAATTGCATAATTCATGTTTGTTTATATTGGGACGTACTTTATAAAAAAAAAGGGCGTACTTTTTTGTTTTTAGCTATAGTTAAAAGAATAAATTTTACTAGCTAAATTATGAATTGTTTACTAAAATATAAATAATACATTATTAAGCAATAAAAGATATATGATTATTTCTTTTTTATAAAAAAGATATGAAAAATGGTAATTAATTGGATGAAAAGTATCATGTATTCTCTAAATTATACGAGTAAATCATTTTACTTGATCACGTAGATTATTTTCGTAAATTAATACATTGAAAAATTGGATTACATTTTATCAATATATTAATTATATAATTAAATTTTTAAAAATATTTCTAATTATTTATCTTTTATATTTAATTCTATATAACTTAATAACAATCTTAATAACGTTAATAAAGTTATTATTTTAAAAATATCTTCACAAAAATTTAAATATATTAGATGTTAATTATGTTAGATATTAATTAAATTTTACCTCTATATTTATCAATCCTATTTAATATGTTTATTTTCAACATGTTTGAGTATTACGTAAGTAGTTGAATTTTTTATATTAAAATTAATATTTAATTCATTTAAATAAAAAATAAAAAGTTAATTAAACTAATAAAATTAAAATATATCAAATTATCATAAAATAAAAATTATTTGTAGTATAATTTGAGCTTTTTTTTTTTTTTTAATTTTTTAAACATGCATGACTCTTTTATTAATAAGATAACAAATCTTCAATTAAATTTAATTATTTATGTATTAAGATGTTCACATTTTGAACTGTATAAATACCTTACAAAAAGATTTAAATCTAAATCTAAAAATAAAATAAAACATACCTAAATCACCACTAAATCAAAATCTAGGTAAAAAGATCACATTAGATTAAAATCTAGGTGTAATGCACTAATTATAATATGTGTTTACTAAAAAAACTAAATGAAATTGAAGATCTATGTAAGAGAGTTAGAAAACTCTCCCTTTGATTAAAACGAAAATAATAAACGGTTAGATTTTCTAGGAAGAGAGAAAAAAGATGATTATATTTTTATTAATAGTTGAATTCTTAATTGCTCTTATTATATTGCTATTGAATTAAAATGAATTTATTTTTATTTTTAATAATACTTGATATGATTCAAATATATAATTTTAAAATAAAGTAGTGACTAGTTATATAGTTAGTTAGACCAGATTTTAGCACTTGTTAATATTTTATTTAAAATGATTTATTAACCTATGTAAGTCTAGCCCATATATAAATTATATTTTGTTCTTTATTTCTAATAAAATTTAAAGATAAATTTCTAACATGTTGAAAATAACTTCTTTTTTTAACAAAAAATAGTTTTTTAGTATACAATTGTAGTCTATTACTTATTAAATTTGTAAAATTTAATAATTATTTAAATTATTTTGATTCTAAGATTGAAAAATACCATAATTTAAATTTATACCATAAACACAAATAAGTAATAAAATTTTTATACACTTAATTAACATTAATAATATTATTTTTAATACTTATTATATTTTAATTCACAAAATTTATTGATTATAAAATATTATTTTTTTACTAACTATTATTAAATGATAACATTTTTCTTCGTAAAAAAATAAGAAATTTTATAAAATAAATTATGAATAAAATAATAACAATGATTTGTCATATATTGAAAATATCTATAGTGTATAATTGTAATTTTTCTTTAAATAGGTATGAAATATTCCTATAATAATTTTTGAATTTTTTTAATAATTCAACTAATACATCTGTAAATTTGATCTCTAAAATTTTAATATGTTAAAATAAATTTTATATTATTAAGTTATAATTTATTATCTTTAATTTATAAATTTTATATTTAATATTTTATACTATTAAATATATACAGCTTACTTCCATCTAAAACATTTTCTGACCCTATCACTAAATAAAAGAGAAATGAGTATTATTATCATACTAACATGACAACGACAACGATTCTTCATCCTTAAAAACTGTACATTAGGGTAATAATATGGTTTTGCTTCTTATTATTCCGTCCGGTGACAATATTTTTCTTTTAAAAATAGAATATTAAGTATAGTTTTTTTTTAAATAATATATAAATTGAAATTAGAAAAGTACTTGATTAATTTTTTTACTTTTATAAAATGAAAAAAATGTACTAAATATAAACAAAATTAACATATATAGGTATATAAGATTTTGTCTAAAATAAATGGGGTCCTTTTTGTTCAAAGGGGTCATTCATTATTGATATGGTGCACAACAGCTTGTAATTGTATCTGCTCATTCATTTTAAATTTTGAAACTTTTATTTTTATATTTCTTTATAGAATTAATTCCTAACAAATACGCGTTGAATAGTCCCCTCTCTCATCAAAATCAATGGATGCTTCTCCAACCAAAACCATAATATTTTCTAATGGTAAGGGCCCGAATTAATTTCATTATTATTGAAAATAAGTAATTTTTTTCTTTTTAAATTAGGTTCAATTAGTACTAAATTTTTAAACATAATCAAATAAATTTAAATTGTAATTTTTTGTTTAAATAAAATATAAATATATATTAAGAGAGATGTATGATATTCTCATATATTCATATATTATATGGATTTTAATATTTTACACTTAATGAAGTTATAATATCATTAAAATATGTCATTTTTATATTGAATTTTCTTTTTGTGCCGTGGGAAAAAAAGATTATAAGTTTTATGTTATATGATTTTTTTCTAAAATGTTTTATTTGTTGTAACTTGAAATTATTAACTTAATTTTAATTAATTAGGCAGGTGTTTAACAAATTTTTTTTTTTGTTATATATCATACTTAATTTTGATGACAATATGATAAGTAGATTAATTTAAATATTTATGTAAAATTGTGAGACCTAATTACCTTAAACTAATAGTTACAAAATTAAAGTACTTATTTTACAATAATTATGGAATTAAACTTATATTTTTTTCTTTCACTAATTTATATTTACATCTATAACTATATCTATCTATGTATATTGTATACAAAAATTAAAATTGCATTTAAAATAATTTTCTACAAAAGTATCCTTATCTTGAAAATATGACATGTTTATCCCTTATTATTTAAAAAAATGAAACTAAACACTTTAGATAAAAAAGAAATTTTTATTAATTAAAATATAAAGAAATCCTTCTTTGTTAACTTTTAAATTTATAAAATTTATTTTTACATTTAAAATATGTTATAAAAATTAACCAAACAAAAAAAATTAAAAGATGTAAAATAATTAATGAGCAAGCATTTGCTTAACTAGGTTGTTGAAACGTGCAAATCAATCTTAAGCCTTAAAAAATAAATATATGTAATTACTTTCATTGAATTAATTATATGAAAAAATATCGTGGGATTATTTTATTTTCGGTGAAAAATAATGTTTAATCTTCTAAATTAAAAAAATATATCATTTAATTATTTTTATTATAAAAATATATTATTTAATCATTGCTCTTTTGAAAAAAGAGTTATACAAGAACTTTTGACAATAATTTAATAATAAAATAATATTAAAAATATTAGATGTCATTTTTTTATAAGTAAAATGATTAAAAATACCTCTTGTGATCGATAGGATTAAATAACACTTTTTGATAAGTAAAGTGATCAATTTGACTCTTTGTCCATAAATATAAGGTGAAAAGCTTAAATAATGATTTTATTTAAATCAAAAGTGTTTAGAAAATACATTTTTAGATTTCTTGTTTGTTAAAAATGTATTGTTTAAGTCTATTTGTTTGTGAAAAAATATCAAATAAGGATAAATTAACTTTTTATTTTATTTTTTTGTTAAATGTAACAGAATAACACATATATCACATATATATTTATATTTATACGTAAAAAGTTAATATGTAATTTAAAAAATTGCTCATACTTTTTTAAGAAAAACATTTCTTTCAAAGTTAAACAACAATAAATTTTAAACAAAATTTTTATTATCTAATATCTAAAGTCAATATTAGACATTAAACATTTAATTTACATTTGATATAAATATTTGTCAAAAAAATTTGGGTAATTTTTGATTAAAAATTAGTTTATTAGATATATGTATATAAAAAATACAAATATACATATATCACATGTATTATTTTATTATATTTAATGAAAAATTGGATGAAAACTTAAATATATTTATTATTATCTGATACTTTTTTACAAATAAATTGACTTAAAAATATATTTTATAAACAAATGTATTAAATAAACTTTAAAGTCTCGGCAAAAGGAACTCCACCACCATTTTTCCTTAAATATACAAAGGGAAACCAATTGCATTATTAATTATAGTTGGAAAATATATTATATTAGAAAACTAATTATAATATCAATTATAATAGATAATAATAGTACATTACAAATACTATTTTGAATCATTTCAGTATTAAAATTAATAATATTTATCTCATTTAATGACTTTTTGTTTCCTTAGATTACTACAATAAGTGCATCAATATTTTCAATCAATTAACTTCATTTATTTCATAAGCTTCGTATTCAAAATATCATCATTTTCAACAAATAAAATAATTTGATCTATATAATTATATCCAAATAACAAATGTATAATTAATAGTGATAATATGTCAAAATCTACTTTACAATATTTTTTAAAAAAATGTCACCTTATATTTATATTTAGATAAAAAAAAATCTCAAATCATGATGAATTTAACTTAATAACAAAATTAAAAAGTAAATAAAAGATGGATACCTAAATTTAAAAGGAGAATAGTTCCCATCGAATGAACAAATCTAGAAGATGAGAATAGAAAAAGAGAAAACTTCTTAAATTTAGAGTGAAATATTATTAAGTGTCAATGCTTATATGCTTAGTCATTGTATATTTGTGTTATACTCATACACAAGATAGGAAGTTAAAATTACATTTTTATATTTTTTTATTTAATTTTAAAAAAGGATAAATATATTATTAATTTTTTTATAAATATTATAAAAAATAATAACTATTCCTTAGGTAACAAAAGTTAACTTTTTTGTTATCTGAATTTTATATGATTAATTTAAGTGATAGATTTAGATAAATTAAGAATTTTTTTTGTTCAATTGAGTTTATTCGAAGAAAATTATTATTTTCCATTATTTAAATAATGTTTAAAATGAAGAAGAGAAAGAAAGAAAAAAAAGTGAAAAAAGTTTCATTTTCGATGCAAGTTAAAGTAACAAAAAAACTGAAGTAAAAGAGAAACGACCAAATGGGGTGGGTTTTAAGAGTAAAGATTTGTAGAATTGGACTCACGGGAATTAGCTAGGCTATTAAATGTTGTCGACTGTACTGCCCACGGAAGCAGAGAGAGATTCCTTCATTAATGGTTGGTGGTCTTTCTGGTTAGGCATGACAGTGTGAGCATCACGATCATGGACAACCCCTTTGTCTGGGTACCCCTTTGGTCTCTTAATTCATACTCTGCCCTATACTTATCAAATGACACTTTTATCCCTATTTAACAAATATCAATTTTCATCCATCAAATTCAATTTTAGGCACAAATATTGTATTTTTTTTCTTTTTAATTTTAGGTAAAAATAAATTAGACTCAACTATTACAAATTTTTACTATGAACAAATGAGTTTTTAAAGTTGTACGTATGTTGTTCAACACTAAGTAATATAAACTTGGGTATTACAGTTAAATTACATAATATAATTCTAATTTATTGTATAACATAAAAATATATTTATTTTTTTATATTCACAAATCACACGTATATATGAGCTATATAATTGATATTTATCATTTGAATTAAGATAGAATATAGAAAAAATTATGGTCGGCTCACGTTGGTAGACACTAAAAAAAATTCCAAATGTTATATGAACTATAAGTGTAATTAAATCATTTTGTAAAATATTCGTCTAACTTCTTGATGTTGACATATTTTAAATTTGATATTGTTTGATATTATCTAACTGATAAGGATATGACTCTAACTACTTAGAGTATCTGGTTTATCTAGTGGACATGATGATTTATAGTTTCGTAGTCTATTAAACAATGACTTAATTTTTATGAGAGAATTGATCTAACAAAAGTTTGAGTGAGCTTGACACTATGCGACCTAATGAGTGTAGCCTCGTAAGTGCTATTAATCTAACATCCATCTTGTGCATTCTCGTAATATCAACTTGTGCATAATGACTTGGTTATTCTTTATAATATTTTCATATATGAGTCAACTCTGACACCTTGAACAGAGCACCTATCATTGTAATAGTGATACCTATCTACCTAATATATATCTACATATACCCTTTAAGTACCAATAAGAAAATATTTGAATTTATCTACTTTCTAACATTTTTCTAAAATCCTAACATACTAGTAATTCTCCAAAGAATTGGCACCTACTGTAAGGCCTTAAATGTTTTCTAGTACTTAGTAAGAATTTGAGACCTTTCATTCCATATCCAAAGATAATAAGCCCGTATGGTGGGAAAATTCACTCCTGTTGTCATAACTATTCATCACACACACCCTGAATTAAGAAACATTCTAATTCACCCCATTTTTGGGTTTGATGTAAGTGATCACATATCTCATGTATCACTTATAATCATCTTGCATCATGGACTGGTGTATGACATTGTACAACTTGTAGTATGTGAGAATGGACCTAAGACAACCAAAATGATCCCTCACATAACCAGTTCAGTAAGTTACAACTCTAAAAGTGCGTCTCTTGAAAGGGATGCTAAAATTGAAAGACTTCAATGACAAGTAGAAGAACTACAACAAGCTTTCATTAGGTCATAAAACAATAATAAGAAACTTAGATATCATCTGTTACAAGAAAATTATTTAGAAGAGTTCGAAAGTTAGTTTTAGATGATAACTCCTCCCATGAGACCACACCATCTAAGTAGATCGAAACAAACCTCTCACGAACCAGCATGATATCTTAACCAATATTGAGCTCATTCAACTTATGATCAACCCACATATATAGCTCTGATTTAGGATCCTATATACACAACTTATCAACATCCTAGACAAACCACATCCTAGCATCTATTGGGACCACATAGTTTGGAAACCTTTGCTCCAGAGGGATGCCAAGGACTACCCAAACCTTTACCCTAGAGGGATCACATCTTAGATCTATATGAGGTCTTTGCTATATTAAGAGGCCATGACATGCATCTTAATCCAAATAAGTGTGTTTTCGGAGTGACATTATGAAAATCCTTAGGGTATCTGGTATCTTCTTGTAGGGTCGAGATCAACCTCGAAAAAATTATAACCTTTGTGAAATAGGTCCAACAACTAAACAGGTAGAAAATGGCATTAAATTGTTTCATTTCCAAGTGCATGAAAAAATGTTCACCTTTTTTCAACTGTTGATAAAAACAAGGACTACTTATAGAGTGAAGAATATGAGTAGGATTTTTAGTCCATAAAAGAATACATAGAAAAAGTACCCCTTTTGATAAATCCTACAATTTGTGAGGTTTTATTCCTTTACATGGAATTCATAGACAAAGAAACTAACATTGTACTTGTAGTTGATAGAGAGATGAGGCAATGTTTGGTATACTATATGAGTCATTCCCTGAGAGAAGCGTAACCGAGGTATCCTCCTATAGACAAGGTAGCTTTTATGGTAAGAATGGCCTCAAGAAATTTGAGACATTATTTTGGAGCTTATAAGGTGATCATTCTTACATCTCACCCTTTGAAGAATATTTTGGACAAACTAGACCAATCCAATTGGATTTCTCAAATAGCCATTGGATTGAGCATGTTTCAAATACAATACAAACCATTGTTGGCTATCAAAGGACAAGCTTTGGTTGATTTCATTGCCGAATGGAATAAGTGGAGGTTCTAATCGCAACAGCAACAACCTCAGACTTATGGAAAATATGTATGGATGGAGTTAGCAACTCGAAAGGGTCTGGTGTAGGAATTGTTATACTTGCTCCAATGTGGAGGTTAATAGAAAATTGTGTCTGTATCACTTTTCAAGCACCCAATGACGTTGCCAAATATGAGGCACTCCTATTAGCGTTGTGACAATTAAGATCATTAGAAGAAAGGAAGGTATTAGTCCACAATGATTCACAACTGATAGTGAATTAGGTCAATAATGCCTTTGAGGCAAAAGAAGAATGGATGAAAAAAATACATGGAAGAGATGAAGCGAGAAATATTGGCTTTCAAAACATTTGAGATCATATAAATACCTAAAGAGGAAAATACACACATTAAATCCCTTGCCACTTTAGCATCAAAGGTAAGTACGAAGTTAAAAAGGTGGTTCCTATTTCATGCCTATCCGACCCTAGTATAACAGGAGAGGAGGATAAGGAGCATAAAAAAACTAATCAGTACCACAACATGCATTTTGTGGATGATCCCTTACTAGGAATACCTCATCCAAGGAACTTTACTTTCTAGTAAAGAAGAGGTGCAAAAAATAGTGATGAAATCAAAGAACTACATTAAGAGGTGCAAAAAATAGTGATGAAATCAAAGAACTACATTATCTAAGGAGTCTCCAACAAAAAAAACTATGGTGATCATGATTAAAATGTTTACCTAGTTAAGAGGCACAGATGGTGTTAAGAGAGTTACATGAACGATAATATGGTGCTCATCTAAGAGAAAAGACTATTTCTCAAAGAATCATACAATAGGGTTACTACTATCTTACTCTTCAAAAGGATTGTATCGACCATACCAAGAAGTGTGATAAGTGACAAAGACATACCAATATCCCATACCATCCAACTAGTGACTTGAAATCCACAGTCAACTATTGGTCATTTCTAAAATGGGGTTTGGACATATTGGGCCCATTACCTCTCGCTCCTGGCCAAAGGAAGTTTTGATTATGACGATAGATTATTTCTTAAAATGGATAAAAGTTGAGCCATTGGTAAGAATACAAGAAAATGATGCTAGAAAATTCATTTGGCATAACATAATATGTATGTTTGGTTTACCCCATGAGTTGGTAACAAATGATGGTCAATAATTTATAGGTCAAGGCTATTGATAAGCTCATTGGCACAAGGTTGGGTTGTATTGAAGTTATGATTCCATATAGTACAGATTGGGAATTCAGCATTATCACCCCAAATATCACTTATGATATAGAAATACTTGTCCTTCTAACTTGTGGCACTATCGAGGAGTGTTAAATAGAGCTCATGGCTAGCTACAGTTGAAATATACGCCCTTATTTTATCATGGTCATTTCTCTTTAAGCAGTATATGCATCTAATTTCCTTATCTGTTAAATCCACCCCATGTTCTACAATAATAACATAGATTCATAAAAAAAAAGTTCATCATTTATTGGGGTTGATTTAAGCCAGGTTGATGTCAAAATGTTCAAGGCACAAGCTACTCTTTTGGAAAATGGACACTTAAGTCTTAATTTGAATGCTATAGTGTGAATAACCCACCACCCCGTAGGAGGATCATATACGTCATAGATATGGCGTGGGACATACATCATCCAAACCAGGGTGGGATATTGTATTATTTTTGTATTTGGACTAGGTCGTCAACATTTAACTCACTAGGTATTTTCTAAATTTGTTGTTTATCTTTGGTCCTATGTGTGGGCTCATCCTTAGAGTCATATTTTTCTTTGGACATTGTAGTCACTTGAATTCTAATTATAAGTACTAGACTTTGTGACAACGAGGCCGAGGCTAGAAGTGATTTGGATGAAACGGGGAAAGAGAGGACACTCTCTCTCACAAAAGTACTGCAAGCTTCCTTACCACAAACTATCATGGTATCTAGAGGTCGTTTAGCTTGGTCATAACCTGACTATCAACAGACAGGATCTCTAGAAGGCTTTCGAGGTGTCCCGATTCTTACGAGAACATTTTTTGTATGACCTAGTGAAGGATCCTTGGAGGTCGTGTGTATGAATGGGTGCGAGTATGGGCGGGGACTATTGTGTTAATAACTATAATCACTCTAAACCAATTTTGGGTGCATTTGATTAATAACTATCGGTTATGAGTCATTAGTAGTTTCTCCACGGTTTAACCGCATTTCTTTTTTTGACATTTATTGAATAATATATTTTGTTTTAAAAAATAAATGTTAATTTAATTCTTACCTTGCTATATTATTTAAAATATTGATATTAATTTTCATTTTTTAACTATTTAGTACATGTTTTTAAGTAAAATAAAAAAATATAAAGTAAGTAAATAAAATTTAATCAAATTATACAATGTATTATGTATTTTATTATTAAAATTATTTTTTCTAGATAATTATATGTATATAAAATAATAATATTAATATATGTTCGATTTTTGTTAACTACAATTGATGTATAACAATAACCATCCATATTTTGTTGGTTATGGTTATTTTAGGAGAAAAATCGTCGAATTTTTACAAATAATCGTAATTTCAGTTATTTACGGTTAAAATTGATAAGAACCAAGGGGATAGGACCTAACTAATTTCAGATTATATAGCAAAGGGTTTCTCCACAAATCAATGGATATTACTCACCATTTTTCTAAGGAGAAAAGACGCCACAAGGAGCTGCTAATTCCTTGATAAGTCTAGCATAAATGACACCCTAACAAGTATGGATATTACTCACCACAAATGCTTGGATGCTAAACAACGCCACAAAGGTTGCCAATCCCTTGATAAGTTGCTTAAAGAGGAACAAAGAGCTAGAATGAGCTCTCAAATGATCTGAATATTCAAACTTCATTCAAAATTATATTTTATAGCATATGAGCTGCTTTTAATAGGATATAAACCAACCCTAAGCTCTACTACATCATAGCCCTTGATCTCATCCAAGGGTTGAAAATAAACACAGCTAAAAATCAGAAAAGGTAGCAGAAAACATTGACCAAATCATCAAAAAAATGGGGCAGCTGACCACAAAAGTAATCCTATAAAATATAACATCTTAACCCTTGATTTCATCCAAGGGTTGAAAAGAAAGCTGCCCAAAATCAATCCAAATGGCACTCTACAATTGGAGCAAAATATGGAGCAGTTGAGAACAAAAGAAACCCTACAAAATATTACATCTTAACCCTTGTTTCCATCTAAGGGCTGAAAATAAAGCTGCCCAAAAAAGAGTCCAAATGGCACAACAATGTGCCTAGTTTTACTTTGCCAATTTTGCCCTAATTTCCATCCTAGGATTGTCCCAATCCTTGCATTCCCAATTTAGGTCGCCTTGATTATGCATGACCTCTTGAATGAACCCATTTAAAGCCTTTTCGAGTTGTGCCTTCCTAGACCTTGTTATTGGTCCACTTGGAATTTGTAGAGCTCGATGGTTCTCATCATTCCCCCTCTCTTCAAGAGGATTCGTCCTCGAATCATCACCTGCATAATCAAAAGGAGAAAGATCAGAAACATTAAAAGAGGTACTAACATTATACTCACCAGGAAGATCAATTTTGTAGGCATTGTCATTGATTCGTTCAATCACTTGAAAGGGTCCATCTCCCCGAGGTTGCAACTTGGACCGTCTTTTTTCAGGAAACCTTTCCTTCCTCATATGCACCCAAACCCAATCACCAGGCTCAAAAATGACTCTTCGCCTCCCTTTGTTGGCTCTGTAAGCATAATCCTTATTTCTCTTCTCAATTTGCTCATGAATGCGTTCATGGAGCTTTTTCACCGTTTCAGCCTTCTTAGCACCATCTAAGTTAGTTTTCTCTGAAATAGGAATAGGTAATAAGTCTAAAGGAGTTAGTGGATTGAAACCATAAACAACTTCGAATGAAGAATGATCTGTAGTTGAATGCACACTCCGGTTATAAGCAAATTCAACAAAAGGTAAACAATCCTCCCAATTTTTCAAATTCCTTTTTATTACCGCCCTAAGCAACGTGGACAGAGTCCTATTGACTACTTCAGTTTGCCCATCTGTTTGAGGGTGACAAGTAGTAGAAAACAAGAGTTTAGTGCCCATTTTAGCCCAAAGAGTTTTCCAAAAATAACTAAGGAATTTAACATCCCTATCAGACACAATGCTCCTAGGAACTCCATGAAGCCTAACAACCTCCCTAAAGAACAACTCTGCTGCATTAGTGGCATCATCAGTTTTATGACATGCTATAAAGTGTGCCATTTTAGAAAACCTATCTACAACCACAAAAATGGAGTCTCTACCCTTCTTAGACCTAGGTAACCCTAAAACAAAATCCATGGAAATATCTACCCAAGGTGTGCTTGGTACGAGCAAGGGAGTATATAGTCCTTATGGTAGAACCTTTGATTTCGCTTGCTTACAAATGATGCATCTAGAACATATTCTCCCTACATCCTTCCTTATTGTTGGCCAATAAAAATGCTCACGCAAAACATCTAAAGTCTTCTTAATTCCAAAATGCCCCATTAATCCCCCCCCCATGGGCCTCCTTAATTAACAACTCACGCATGGAACATTTGGGTATACACAATTGATTTTCTTTAAATAAGTACCCATCTAATTTATAAAACTTTTCAAAAGAAGTTTTTTCACATGCATGGTAAATAGCAGAGAAGTCATCATCATTAGCATACATTTCCTTAACATATTCAAATCCTAGCAATCTAGCATTTAAAGTTGAGAGTAAGGCATACCTCCGTGATAAAGCATCGGCTACAACATTCTCCTTACCTCTCTTATATTGAACAATATAAGGAAAAGTCTCAATGAATTCCATCCATCTAGCATGCCTCCTATTCAATTTACCTTGACGCTTAAGATGTTTTAGAGATTCATGATCAGTATAGATGACAAATTCTCTTGGCCAAAGGTAATGTTGCCATGTCTCCAGGGTCCTAACCAAGGCATATAGTTCCTTGTCATACGTTGGATAATTAAGGGTTGCTCCATGAAGTTTCTCGCTGAAATAAGCGATAGGTCGCCGTTCCTGCATCAAAACATCTCCTATACCTATTCCTGATGCATCACACTCAACTTCAAAGGTTTTAGTAAAATTAGGTAAAGATAAAACAGGTGCAGAACACAAATTATCCTTCAATGCTTTAAAGGCTCTCTCCTGATTCTCGCCCCATTTGAAACCAACAGACTTTTTAATGACCTCGGTTAGAGGTGCAGCTAGTGTACTAAAATCTTTGACAAACCTTCGATAAAAACTAGCTAAGCCGTGAAAACTTCTAACCTCAGTTACAGATTTAGGTGTGGGCCATTCTCGAATAGCCTTAACCTTTTCCTCATCTACTTCTACCCCCTTAGAACTAACAACAAAACCAAGAAAAACTAACTTGTCCATGCAAAAAACACACTTTTTCAGGTTTGTATACAATTGTTCTTTTCTCAAAATTTCAAGCACATACCTAAGATGTAAGACATGATCTTCAAGATTTTTACTATAAATGAGAATATCATCAAAATAGACAACAACAAATTTTCCAATAAATGCACGCAGAACATGATTCATAAGCCTCATAAAAGTGCTAGGTGCATTTGTTAGACCAAAGGGCATGACTAACCACTCATACAATCCATGTTTAGTTTTAAAAGCAGTTTTCCATTCATCACCCTCTCTCATCCTAATTTGATGGTATCCACTTCTCAAATCAATTTTTGAAAAAATGCAAGAACCATGCAACTCATCTAACATGTCATCTAGTCTAGGGATAGGATGTCGATATTTTACCGTAATGTTGTTGATGGCTCGGCAATCAACACACATCCTGCTTGATCCATCCTTCTTGGGAACGAGTAGCACGGGAACAGCACATGGACTCAAGCTCTCCCTAACTTGACCTTTGATTAAGTACTCTTCAACCTGTCTTTGAATCTCCTTAGTTTCTTCGGGGTTGGTCCTATAGGCAGGTCGGTTTGGAAGAGAAGCCCCCGGTATAAAGTCAATTTGATGCTCAATCCCCCTAATTGGTGGCACCCCATCTGGAATCTCTTCAGGGAACACGTCTTCAAATTCCTGCAAAAGAGAAATAGTGGTACTAGGCAAAGACTGGTTAAGATCGTTAATAGAAAAATTTGCCTCCTTGTACAAAGGGTTTCTTTCACTCTTTTTTTCTTTTTCATTCTTCTCTTTTTGTTCTTTTTCCTTAACCATCCTCAATTGATCTTCAAAGACTTGCTTGGGTGAAAGGGGTACAAGTGTGATGTTTCTACCATTCTTCACAAACGAATACTTGTTTCTATATCCGTCATGTGTAACCCTCCTATCATATTGTCAAGGCCTACCTAGCAAGATGTGTCCAGCTTGCATGGGTACCACGTCACACATCACCTCATCCTTGTACGTTCCAATGGAGAAGCTCACTAATACTTGCTTATTAACCTTCACTTCCCCACTATCATTTAACCATTGCAACTTGTAAGGCTTAGGGTGTTCAAATATAGGCAACCCTAATTTCTCAACTAAGGTAGTACTAGCCACATTGGTGCAACTTCCCCCATCTATGATAACACTACACACTTTGTTACTCACATGACACCTTGTGTGAAAGATGTTATCTCTTTGTTGTTCAAGGTCATCCTCCTTGACTTGAGTGCTCAAAGATCGCCTTATTACAAGTGCTTCCCCATCCACGGGTCCTATCTCCTCTTCACTCGCTTCCCCTGCAGATGGCATCTCATCTTCTTCACTTTCATTATCGGTTCCAACCTCACCACTTGCTAAGGTGATCATTGCCTTCTTGTTGGGACATTGAGAGGCTATATGACCATTACCAAGACACCGAAAACACCTTAAGTCACGATTACGAATTGGGGTGTCGATTTTACCTTTGTCCTTGCTAGCCCCCATCTCTTTGGCTTTGTAAGGCTCAAATCTTGGTTTGGATGTAGCTATTTCATCTTTTTTTTCATTGGACTTCCAAGGACTAGTAAGGTTTGGTTTTTGAGTAATGGGATTAGACCTTAATGGTTGGGATCGAAAACTCCGTTTCTTTAATTGCCTTTCCACCTTGATTGCCATATGGACCATGTCCTCCATCTCCACATAATGATGAAGTTCCACAATGTTGGCAATGTCCGGATTCAACCCACTAAGAAACCTAGCCATGGTTGCTTCTCTATCTTCCTCGACATTTGCTCTTGCCATAGCCACTTCCATTTCCTTGTAGTACTCATCAACACATTTATATCCTTGAGTCAATCTTTGTAAGCGTTGGTGTAACTCTCTATAGTAGTAGCTAGGCACAAACCTCTTTCTCATGATAGCCTTCATGTCCTCCCAATTATCTATGAGCCTTTCACGATTTCTCCTCCTACTAATGACCAATTGATCCCACCAATTCAATGCATAGTCAGAAAACTCAATTACAGCAAGTTTTACTTTTTTCTCCGTAGAGTAGTTGTGACATTCAAAAATATGCTCCACTTTCTTCTCCCACTCCAAATACAACTTCGGGTCATTCTTTCCTTGGAATTGTGGTATCTTCATTTTTATACCACTTAGATCTCTATCAACTCCATCTTGAGCTCTAGGTGGGGGTCTCCACATACCTCCTCTACCATTTCTTCCTCCTCTATTCCCATTTCTTCCTCCTCTAGGCATTCTTCCCCCTTCTTCCTCCAATTCTTCTTCCCAATCTTCTTCCTCTATATCATCCCTAACATGTGCTTGCCTATTAACCCTCCTAACATTGGGTGGAGGTGTTTCTCGTTGTAAAGCTGCTAAGGAATTTTCTTGCCTTTCCAATCTTTCATTCATATCAACCACCAAGTTGTTCATCCTCTCAAAAGATTGTTGCAGCGCCCTCATCATGAACATCATATCCGGTCTTCCTTCGGGACTACTGTTTGACATTTTTTTTTCAATTCTACACAACAATAGGTTAGTGTAATAAAATAGAACTAATATAAATTCACACAATACCTCACGTGTTTAGCACTCGGATTGATCGCTCAAACCCTCTTAGTTCCTAATCAAAGCAACCAAATCCAGGGATTCCAACCAATTTGTAGAATTATCAAACACCCAAAAAAAAATAGTTCACAATATCCCACTTGTTAAAGCACAAAGGAAACTAACTCAAAGTGTTTAGAGTAGTAAGCACAAGAAAAAGCAATAGAACAACACAATTGGAAAACAATAATTTTCCCAAAGGAACTAAGCACACAATGGAAGATTTATAATCAAAGTGTAAAATCCTTGAAACTATGAGTTCTAATACTCACTAGAAATTAGCAAATGTAACTTGGCCTCTCTTTTTTCTCGTTTTTTTTTTAATTAATTTCGCCACTCTTTTTCTATTTTTTTTCTTTTTTTTTTGCAACAATTATGCTAATAACTCAAGAGTAAATCAATACGATACTTTCAATATGAGTTTAAGGAATTTTTAAGATTGGTAAATAGCACACAGATTACAACAGAAAGGGATAATGAAATTTACTGTAGAACTACCACAGAAATACTAGAAAACAACCAAAAAGCTATAGAATATATCGGATATTGCGAGAATTAGCAAGGAAAAATGCAGAATAGATTCAAAAATAGTAGAATTTGCAACGAAGCTGAGAATATGAAAGGAAAATTGAGAAAACTTTCGAAACAGCAGGATCTGCAAGGTTACTCTTGAAAAACTTTGGACACAATAGAATTTGAAAGGAAAATGCGTAAAAACGTGGAAACAAAGAAGAGCAATATTTTAGGGTATGGAGAATAAATTTCTACAAGAACAATGAGAATGATACTTTTTTTCATTTTTTTTATGTATCGAAATACAACAAGAACACAAGAACAAGAACACAAGAACAAGAACAAATATAAAGGATAGGAATCTGAAAATTAGCACCAAAAGCTCGATACCAAATGATAAGAACCAAGGGGATAGGACCTAGCTAATTTCGGATTATATAGCAAAGGGTTTCTCCACAAATCAATGGATATTAGTCAGCATTTTTCGGAGGAGGAAACACGCCACAAGGAGGTGCTAATTCCTTGATAAGTCTAGCATAAATGACACCCTAACAAGTATGGATATTACTCACCACAAATGCTTGGATGCTAAACAACGCCACAAAGGTTGCCAATCCCTTGATAAGTTGCTTAAAGAGGAACAAAGAGCTAGAATGAGCTCTCAAATGATCTGAATATTCAAACTTCATTCAAAATTATGTTTTGACATATGAGCTGCTTTTAATAGGATACAAACCAACCCTAAGCTCTACTACATCATAGCCTTTGCTCTCATCCAAACGTTGCAAATAACCACACCTAAAAATCAGAAAAGGTAGCAGAAAACATTGACCAAATCATGAAAAAAATGGGGCAGGTGACCACAAAAGTAATCCTATAAAATATAACATCTTAACCCTTGATTTCATCCAAGGGTTGAAAAGAAAGCTGCCCAAAATCAATCCAAATGGCACTCTACAATTGGAGCAAAATATGGAGCAGCTGAGAACAAAAGAAACCCTACAAAATATTACATCTTAACCCTTGTTTCCATCTAAGGGCTGAAAATGAAGCTGCCCAAAAAAGAGTCCAAATGGCACAACAATGTGCCTAGTTTTACTTTGCCAATTTTGCCCTAATTTCCATCCTAGGATTGTCCCAATCCTTGCATTCCCAATTTAGGTCGCCTTGATTATGCATGACCTCTTGAATGAACCCATTTAAAGCCTTTTCGAGTTGTGCCTTCCTAGACCTTGTTATTGGTCCACTTGGAATTTGTAGAGCTCGATGGTTCTCATCAAAAATACTCATCTCTAGTCGTGTGGCGACCTATATTTTTTCCTTTATCTAAAGAAATTCTAAAAACTAAAATTAGTGGAGTAGAGACAAATTACCTAGAAAACTAAGTGCTCCTCAAGCTAAAAATGTTGCACAAGTTGACATGAAAGCTAAGTTGGGGAAATTATGCTAAGTTAAGATCAGGGTGATAAATGGTAAAAAGTTTTACTATTTATAGGGGTCCTAACATATGATATGGGAAGTTCAATAATCATGATTGTTAATGTTTAAAACGAAGTGAAAAGTTATGACTAGTTCTTAAATATTTCCTTAACTTCTCAAAGTCAATAGTATAAGGGAGTTAATATTTAGTATTATCTAGTTGGCAAGGACACGATCATAACAACCTAAAGTACTTGTTTATCTTGTGGACATGATGACGTATTGTTTCATAGTTTATTAAATAACGACTTGATCCTTATGGGGGAGCTAATCTATCAAAAGTTTGAGTGAGCTCGACACTATACGATCTAATGAATGCGACCTCGTTAATGCTATATGATTACTTATCTAGCATCCATCTTGTACAGCCTAGGAATAACGACTTGGTTATTCTCTATAATTTTATCATATATAGGTTAGCTTTAACACCTTAACAGAGCACCTATCATTATACTAATGAAACATCACTACTATGTATTTATATATACCTATCGATATCAATAAGAAAGAATTCAATTTTTTTTGTAATATCTCTTTAAAAATTTTAACAATAAGAAAGAATTCAAATTTTTTGTAATATCTCTTTAAAATTTTTAACACACGGAAAATTCTCTAATCTAAATAAATACAATTACACAATTAAACCAATCTAAATAAATATAATTATACAATTAAATCAATCTAAATAAATATAATTATACAATTAAACCAAATTTTAAAGTAAAAAAGTTTACCTTTAATTAAAAGCTTTATTAAATCAATTCTCAAAATCAAAAGTCCACCTTTAATAAGGAGAGAAGATATTTATTATTTCATTAGTAAAGTGATGTGTTTATTTTTGATGTAAATTTTACATTTGTCTAAAAAAATACTTATGATTTAAGTAATGATGAGACATAAAAACATGTAAAAGATACCATGACATATTTTAAAAATTATAAATAATTGAATATCATTTACCAAATGTCATTTAAGCTATCAATGCAACTAACCCAATTTCATATCTAAACAAAAACAATTAAACCAAATTTTTTTTTTATTTCTAAAGAACAAAAAAAAGAAAAAAGTAAAGGTTATATTGGGGATTTTGAGTGGACAGATTTAGTTAGAAAACACAGTTTAGGGTAGGAGGCCCATTATGTTTGAGGCCTTTGGAGAGAACAATGAGGTTTAAATGCTGTGTCCCAGATTTCTGCTTGGATAGTCGCATTCTTAAATGCTTCGTACACAACCTAGTCTTCTAAATTTACACATATTTTTATATTTATTACATATTAAAATTATTTTAAAATTAAAAAAATATTTATTTTTATAAATAATATTGATATGGGAATAGGAAATAAAAACAAGTATAAATATGTGTGTTTTTCTTAGCATTGAGAGCCCTATTAAATACCAGTTACCATCCACCAATAGATTAAGAAGTCACAACCTCCTAGAGGCTCCCACACTACTTTCTTCAAACTTCTTCTAACTCTCTTCTTCTCTCTGTTATCTTTGATTTCTTCTTGACGTTCTGAAATCAATGGATGAGATGCGTGGATCAAAGTGAAGGATCTTGTGTTTGATACATTTTATATGAAATAGTCACTTTGATATTGGCCTGGTTCACTCAGATTGAAATGAATTAGAACATCTTTATTAGTTTTTTTCTTAAAAAAAAAAAATAGAAATGAATTGGGGTGTTTTATATTCTTATTTGATTGAGCCGTGCCAATATCTCAGTGCTATTTCATTTCTCTCTCCAATAAGACAATCACATAGGTTTGTTTGTTTCTTGATTTCTTATCTATATATTTTTGGTTTTTTTTATTTATATATGGAATTTACATACATAACATTTTTATTCAGTCTTTTTATTTTTTTCCTTTTTCTTTTTCTGTCTTTACTGTGTGGTTAATCACTAATGCATATACATGACTCTGTATTAAGCATAAAAAATTCATAAATGAAACTCTGAAAAAGAGTTTTTGAATATTCTTGTAATAAAATGAAATTCTTCCCCACCTTCCTCTCAAAACCAATCAAAAATCCAAGGTTTATAGGAGCATTACCCACTAACTAGATATTTGTATGTGAGGGAGTGATTGATTGATTGAGTGAGGGAGTTGCTTTTAATTTCTTGGTTATTTATTTAATTTTTTTAAATAAAATTATTATTATTATTTTTCTTTAAAAATGACAGTCAAAAATCTATAAATATGTTTTCGATATAACATGATTATATCTAATGAAAAATTATCACGTTAATTATAACTGTCATATAATCGACTTATTTTGTCTACTAATTTTTTTATTCAAATTAGTAAATATTAAGTTTTTTTAATTAGCAATAAAGCTCTTTAACAAAAACATTAGCAATAAAGCTCTAAAAGTAGCTGTTGTTGTTCAAGCTAATGAAAATAATTTCCAAGAAATTATTGTTTGTTTACATGAAATTAGCTTAATTCCAACGCCCTTCATTTGACTATTTAACTGATGTACTATGTTTGATTATAATCATATAAATTCACGTGATCGGATATAAATAAAATCAAAATTGTTTTAAGTGTCTAATGATTATAATCATATATATATATATACGAATATTTATCATAAATATATGAATATAATTATAATTATATGAGTATGATTATAATCATATATAATTTTAATTATAATTATATTCATAAATATATGATTATAATTATATAAATTTGTACTTTGTTTAACAAAAAAGCAAAATTAGTTACAAAACAAAATTGTTTTACAACTTCTTATAAGCAGATTTTTCGCTCTAATATAGGCTCTATTTTGATCGGAGTTTATATACCAAATTAACAATGTGATCTTAATTTTAGTCTCATATCTCAAGCTTCAATAAGCTTATTGCATTTTGATAAATGATAATTCATTTGCTTATGTTTTCTTTATTTTAATATTTTTCCAAAATGATTAGATATTTTCCTTTTTTAGAATTGTTAATTATTTGCAATCCTCCCAATTTTTTTTTAATATTTTGGCTAACTAGTAGGATTCCAAATCTTCAGTTCGTTATTATAATATATATATATATTTTGACCTACTAAACACTAATTCTTCCTTATTTTTCTAGTTAATTTGTGGAATAAAACTTATTTATTTTAATTATATCAATTATTATTTTATAAAAAAAATAATAATTAATTCTTATCTGTTTTTGCTAAGTTTGTCATTATATGTACGGACCACTAATAAATCTGAGTTGACCTAGTTTATGTTATTTATAACCGTGATCCTTAAAATCATTATTACAATTGTTTAGGATTTAATTGTTTGTGCTATTATTAAAAATAGTTTTAGATCAAAACGAATTAAAAAATTGATTTCATGAATAAACTCATATAACGTGATTGTTTTGGCAAGTATAAATGTGATTTTTAAGTTTTGAAAGCTATTTCTCATAAATTTTTCCTTGTTTGATAATAAAGTTTTTTTTAATACAGCCCATGAATAAAATCAAGTAGATTCTAATTAGTTGAAGAAGGAAACTTGCAAATTGAATCCTTGTGTTCAATTTATTTATTTTTTCCTTTTATAAATCAATATTATTAATGTAACTCAAAATTATAATTTGATATAAGTTATAATTAAATTTTATCATATATCACTAAATAAATCATCCAATTTCAATTAATTGATTGAGGATAACATTGTTTGCATGCGACCTAAATCTGTTGGGTTGAGAAAAATGCTAAATTTGAAACTTCTAAGAGTTTTAAAAGCTTTAGCTGAACAACACAAAATTTACTTGTACATGTTAACATTTTGAATGAATGTTTGAGTTTGAATTGTGTAAAAAGGAAGAATATTTTAAAGCTTCTAACACAAAAGGTTTTTTTTCCTTCCAAAAAACATATCAAATTTTCGTTCAAATAAGATTTAAACATTAGTCTTTATTGTAGTACAAATAATATTATTCTTCTATTATATCGCATACACTTAAATTCGAATCACATCTTATAACATTTTTTTAATTTAATAAAAAATTAACTCTAATATTTTAACAAAAAATTAAAACATTAACTCAAATAAAAGCGTTGAAGTTATTATATATACTTAAACACTTCTATTACATTATTTATAAGAATTAAATCCCTTTTAAAAGACAAACACTTCCTTAAACTAATAACACCCACTTAGTTTGCACTTTCTTTTTTATCCAACACATAGTATGCTTTACGCTTTACAAATTTACATAAATTATCATTTTTTATAAATTTTATCACATCAACATAAATTATTTCTTTTCCTATAAAATCGCTTCTAGTAAAAACTACTTTAAAAATCATTTCAATTATAAGTATTTTTTTTTTATTTTTTTCTTAATTTGAAATCAAAACCATTCTTGATATAGTTTGATGATAGTGATTTTAAACTTGCAAATTAAAGATTAATTATACATTATACCACTTCTCAAATCTAATATACGTGTTGTTTAAAACAGAAAAAAGTTACACGCACGATATCACTCTTTTATTTTAATATATACATTAGTCGTACAGTTTTATTAATAGACATTTTCATACATAACTTTTTCAAAACATAGACATAGACACTTGGGTACATTCTCCCGAGTAACTGTAGGATCAGTTTTATGAGGTTTGTGCAAATGGGTGGAGAGCAGAGTTACTTGCAAATTTTATTTTTTTGTAGTGACTAAAATGGCAATGATGTGAAATGACAAAAATAGACAACTCATGATGAATTCGCGTTAGTTTTTTTGACTAGGTTAAAATGTTAATTTTTTTAAACAAGTAGTAACTAATAATGAACAGTAATAATGTGTTAAATTAATAATTTGTAATTTATTGTGAAGTGTTTTTAAAGATTCCATAAGAATTATAAAAGCACCAATAATATTTGAAAGATCGTTTTATTTGTGTTAATGTTCATTGAAGATAAATTTTCAATCATAATTCATTCATCTTATTTTGGATATCATCATAGTTTTCATAATATTTCATTACATAATTCTTTTTTTAATAACAACTATTCATAGATTAATAATTTTAAGTATATATCTTCATTTAACAAATAATCAACTTAAGGGTCAATTATGTCTACACCAACCTTGCAATATCATGCTCATTAACCTTACTTTCGTGGAAATAAAACCTTACAATGTATTTGTAATTTACTTAATGATTTGATGATATGACTCATCCTTCGTCGGTTTTACTCATATGTTTGAACAACATAAAATATTATTTAAGTTAAAAAATATTTAAAATAACTTTATTCACTTACAATCTTTTATTAAAAAGCAATTTCAAAAATTACACTACATAATTATTTTTTAAAAATTTGATAACATCATGAACAATATACAATTTTTTTTTACAAAAATTACACTTCAAAAATAAATATATTTATATCGTGGATAATAATATTCATTAATATCTCGATAATTTGATTAAAATGATAAAATATCAAACTTTGATGATATCTGTTATCATCATGATATATTAGAATATGTCTAAATTTTTTAATCCATACTCTCCCTGAGCTCTTAGCCAATTTTTTTAAGGTAGATAATACAAAAAATTTAGAAAAAATTGAACTCACACCGATTATATTTTTCATTTAACAATAACATTAATTTTTAAAATAACAATTATATATTATTAATAGTTTTAACTTTAAAGATTAACCTATTAATAAAAATAATCTATTATAATTATATATTTAATTTACAGCTCATATTTTTTTAACGGCAGATTTTTTAAAAAAGTTATCATATATATTAAGACGAATAGTTAATTTCAAATATATATTTAATTTATTATTCATATTTTTTTAGTACCAAAATTTTTTATATGTCTACAACAAGCTCACATATATTAACATGTTTAAACTCACATTTTTATAATATTTATAAAAAATATATATTATTACATTAAAAGGTAATTAATTTTATTAATAACATTATTAAATATAAAAGAAAGAAAGACCGAAAAGAAACGAGAAAACTAGTTATAGAAAAGGGCATGTGGCAAGTACGGACTCACGAAGGGACTTATGGGAGCATGTGACCCCACTAATATTTTTTAGTTTATTTAAATATGTATTAAATATTTTACTTTTCTAAATTTCCTATATTGCAGTCTCTCCTCCTATGTTTTGTCCAAGTTTTGACACTCATGGCATAAATTATCCCTTATAAAAATGCTTTATATTTATCAATTGAGAGACACTTGAGATAGAAAAGACTATATGAGAGTTTGGCACTGTATCTTTTCGGATGGAAGTCCTCTGATTCGAATCTCCAAGGCAATGTGTCTTCAATATAAAAATGCCTTACAAGTATAAAGATTTAGAGATTGAGAGGCATTCGGATTAGAAACGGTTGCATGCGAGTTTAGCACTCTGTAGAAGGCGTGCGATTTGAATATTTGGGACAACATGTTTCTATAATTGAATGTAAACAAGGCAAGTCACTGGTTCTCAATTGATAACTTCTTATAATTGTCGATGATTGAAGGGTTGCAATAACACCCAGAGTTCTTTTATATATATATATATATATATATATATATATATATATGGAGTTGTTGTATAACTCTTTAGTGAACAAATTTGAAAAGTTTCATATTAGTTAGAAATGAAAATGAATATTGTATTTTGGACTATAAATAAAGCCCTCGTCTATCATTTGTAAACATCCCAAAATTTGTTAATGTTATTCTCTTTTGTAAGAGTAATTGATTAGCTCAATTTTACCCAATTAGTTATAATTTTTGAGTTCATCTATTTGGAGATAGTAGAAGTGGTCAACGATACCCGAGAACTTAGGTAACATTTATACCGAACCTCGTTAAATTTTTGGTGTTTTTATTTTTCTATTTTAATATTTATGCTTCAATATCTGCTTTAATTTATTTTAGCATTATATTTCCAATAGTATTATTTTCTCGGATTAGTTCGAGTTCTATTCATTTAAATCATAAGTGAATAGTAACTACTTAGAATAGGAAAAATATACCTGATTTTCCTAACAATTGGTATCAGAGTCGAATGTTTCTACCTAGGCATTTGTTTGTATTCTGTTTGTTTGCTATTGGAACATAGTTGCTAGTTGTTGTAATTTGAAGAAATGGTGGAAGAAAAATTTCTTTCAAACAAAGGCCAACCATCCACGTCAGGCAGAACTATGGTGATGAATGTAAGGTTCGAGGTTGAGAAGTTTGATGGAATCGATCATTTCGACATGTGGCAAGACAAAGTTCTAGATGCTCTATTTCAACAAGGTCTAGACATCGTCATTGAAGAAGAGAAACCAGATGAAGTAGATGAAGTCGAGTGAAAAAATATCAACCGATTGACATTTGGTACAATCTGTTCGTGTCTCTTAAGAGAACAAAAAGTACACGTTCATGAAAGAGACATCCGCAAGTAAGTTACGGAAGGAGTTAGAGAACAATTCATGAAGAAGAACGGACAAAATTAACTCTATTTGAAGAAGTTGTTCCATTTTGAATACCTTATAGGTACCCCAATAAACGACCACATTACTACTTTTAATCGATTAGTAGTAGTTTGTTAAATATGGATGAAAGTTTTAAAGATGAAGATTTGTCCTTGATGTTGTTAGTTCCCTTCCTGATGAGTTTGATCACCTTATTACAAGCTTACTCATTGAGAAGGATAAAGTTTATTTTGGGGAAGTTTGCACTGCTTTGTATAGTTATGAAATTAGAAAGAAAGATAAAAAAAAGCTGGAATGAAGCAGCAGAGGCACTATCTATAAGAGAACGTCCGCAAACATAACAGAAAGGTAGGAGAGGTAGATCTCTATCAAAAGTAAGGCTTGATAAAGATGAATGTGCCTTTTTCATGAAAAAGACCATTGGAAGAAAAATTGTAGAAGAAAGGAAAAGTTGTGTCATCTGATGCATGCGTAGTTGAAAGCAATTCAAATTCAGATTTTGCATTTGTTGGTTCGTCAATAGCATCTCATCCTAGTGATTGGATTTTTGATTCAGCGTGTACCTTCCATATATCTCCTAACAAGAAGTGGTTGTTTAACTTTGAAGAACTAGACGGTGGAGTTGTTTTCATGGGTAATGATTATCCATGCAAAGTTTTAGGGATCAGTACAATTCGTTTGAAGAATCAAGATGGTTCAACTAAAGTCTTGACGGATGTTCATTATGTTCCAGATATGAAGAAGAATCTCATTATTATGGGAGTCTTAGAATTAAAAGGCTTCACTGTGACCATATAAAATGTGGCATTGAAGGTTACTTCTTAAGCACTTGTGGCAATGAAAGATGTTCGAAAGAATAACTTGTACTACTACCTTGGTAGTATCGTTATTAGGACATCATCAGCATCAGTTTTAGAGGAAGAAAGAGATTCAAAAACTACCTAACTATGGCATATGCATTTGGGACATACTGGTGAAAAATCTTTATAGATTATTATAAAGCAAGGCATGTTAAAAGGCGCGAGAACCGATAAGTTGGAATTTTGTGAGCATTGTGTATTGGGGAAGCAGAAAAGAGTAAGCTTTGGCACTGCACTCCATAATACAAAAGACATTTTGGATTACATCCATATTGATCTATGGGGGCCAACATGAAATCCATCAATGAGTGGTAAACATTATTATGTCACTTTGATTGATGACTTATCTAGAAGAGTTTGGGTGTATCTCATGAAGAAGAAGGATGAAGTGTTAGGAATTTTCCTCAAGTGGAAGAAGATGATCCAGACTTAGATTGGTAGAAAGATCAAGCGTTTGAGGTCTCAAAATGGCATTGAGTACACAAACGATCCATTTATGAAAGTTTATGAAGAAAAAGGGATAGTACGACACTTCACTATTCGAAAAACACCACAATAGAACAGAGTTGTAGAACGTATGAACTAGACTTTGCTAGAGAAGGTATGGTGTATGTTGTCAAATGCTGGGTTAGGCAAGCAGTATTGAGTTGAGGTTGTGACATATGCATGTCATCTCGTCAATTGTCTACCATCGTATACTCTTGAAGGCAAAACTCCTATGAAGGTATGGTCTGGAAAACCTACTAGAGATTACGATTTCTTACAAGTGTTTTTTCTATTGCATACTACCATGTAACAGAATCAAAGTTGGATCCAAGAGCCATGAAAGCTATTTTTTTGGGGATCCTTTCTGATTCTAAGGGATATTGAATATAGTGCCTTGAAACAAAAAGATAATTTTCAGCAGAGATGTTACCTGTGATGAATCTACCTTACTGAGAAAGGTAACTGAAAAGATTGATGGCACTTTGGAGTAGGTGGAGCAAACTCTGAAATAGGTGGTGTTTGAAAGTAGAATTGTTAATCTAGTTAGTGAAGATAAGACAAAAGCTGATCCTCCATTGATAGAAGATGAATCATATGAAAAAGTTTTAACCCAAGAACTTCCATAGCAATAAGAAGAAACTGTAGTTGATAGGCCACGATGATAAAATGTCAAAGTGCCTACTCGATACAAAGATTTTGAAGACCTACATGCTCAGTTTAAGAATACAGTGGCCTATGCACTTTCAGTTGTGCATGATGATGTTCCTTCCATATATAAAGAAGCAATCAGAAGCCTTGAATTTGAAAGATGGAAGGAAGCCATGGACGAAGAACTTTTGTCCCTTCAGAAGAATAAGACATGGAAGTTGACACAACTACCTAAGGGCAAGAAGGCAATTGGCTGCAAATGGGTGTATGTAAAGAAAGAGGGATTTCCTAACAAAGATAGTATTCGCTACAAGGCAAGGTTGGTGGCTAAGGGTTGATCTCTACATACGAAGTGTGTGCAATGAATACACAAGTATATGTATCCCAACAAGTAATATAATGATAAGTAAAGATCGTTCCCACAAAGATTATTTTATTAGAAACTAATTTTTTAAAACTAAAAAAAATAAAAATCAATTTTTTTGTGTTTTTATATTTTAATGAAGCAAAATTAAAATAACTAAAATTAAATAGAAATAATTAATTAAATCAAATTTGATAACTAAAAAGATATATGAGAAAATATCTAAGAATACTTAATCCCCTAATTTTCTAAACATGTGAATCGCTAAAATCCCCCAATATAATTATCAATTAATTACATGATCAATTGAATTTAATCTAACATGTATTCCTCTCTCAAGTAAACTACACATAATATAGTAATTAATTTAATCACACTTTCATGTCAATTAAATTGTATACTACTCATTAAATTTATCAATTATGGATTACATACATAAGAATCATACATCTCTGCCTAGAAACTATGCATGTTATTTAATCAAGACAAACAATTAAATAATTCTCTTAAATCTATTTAATTATCTCTGTAGATAAATTGTTGACCAAACAATTAATAACATAAAAATTAGATTAAATAATATAATTAAATTAATATTATAATTGGAAAAAAAATATTAGATTATCACATGGTGAAAATTAGGTTCATAAGAGCCCTAGATTAATAAATTAATTACACATAATTGTGTTCATAAAGCTCATATTTTTCATAAAGAAAGGCATAAAATTGATAAAGAAAAGAGTAGAAAAATAAATAGAATCAATCTCTTGAATTGTAGTATTAATTTCCTCTTGAATCTCCACAAAAATTATGTCTTTTTGTATTTTTCTCTTTTCTTAGCTCCAAAAAAAACCAAAATTATGCTAATTGAGAAAAATTAGGGTTTATGGAGTGATTAAGGACTTAAATAAAGTTTAGGTGCAATCTGAACCATCCAATCAGCTTCAAATCAAGGACTACGATCAAAACAAGCAAAATTAATAATTTTAGCCAATCATAGTGCAACACGTGGCATGGGAAATTCATTGGGCGAATCAGGGAGTGACACTTGGTAGGGGAGACTGGTCATAGTCAATGCTCACTGAATCGACAACACATGGGGCGACGTGATTCAGGAAAATGGATGGTGTGGTGTACGGGTGGAACGCATAGAATAATGGCATAGCGACACGTGGGTATAACGTGTTGACCAATTTTTGAACTCGGATTGAATGTCGTGTTGACACATGGCACGTGTTTGTCCTCCTCACACGTGGTGCGACATGATTCGCTCTCCCTGCTTAGGTGGCATCTACATGGTTTGCACAGTCAGCTCCTCTACCTACGTGGTATGCCACATGGTAGCTCCTGATTGGTCCTACGTTAAAAATCCTTAAAAATTTTAAAAATTATATAGTCACTTATGTATAGCATAATATCATATCTAATATTATAATATCATATATCTCATAACAAAGAATTATAACTAAACGCTCTCTTTCCATATGAATACTAGAACGAGATTGAGATCTCTTCTAACCTTCATATTAAAGTTTTTGACTTAAGGATTGTAGGGTCGAAGATCACCCCCAACAAGGTGGTTCAAGGTCCTAACAATTTGTTTATCTTGTAGATTCTACGAATAATAGTCTTACCAAATGTTGACAAAAATCGATATCAATAGTTAGTAATATACAAAAATAGAAAAAATTCATCTCACAAATGAACATAATAAATGAAAAACATTTAAAGGTACCATGAACAAAATTTAGAAGGTTGAAATTTCTTGAAATAAAATTAGGATTTTTTAAAACAATGTACATAACAGAAAAAAAATTATGTACAATGTACATAATCCAATGTTTAAAAATTTCATAAAAAATATAGAATTTGTAGAAAATTATGTACGACGAAGAGAAACTAAAAATACATTAAGTTGTACAAAAAAACTAGTATATATTTGTCTAAAATAAATTGTACAAAAAGGGCCAATAGAGGTTGGAAATGGAACCATAAGAAATAAGTAAGAGGTAAGAAGATTAACGAATCTATGGCCTGCAGGAAGAACAGATGATGTATTGAAGCAGTAAGGATATTAGCGATAGAATAATAGCTGAGATGGCTATGAGGTTGAGAAAATAGAGATGGTGAGGCTAAGAGAAGAGATAAAGAAAATGGAATAATACCCCAACTCGCATACCTAATTGCTAAATGTATATAGAGGAAAATTTTGTCAATTCATGTGTCTCAAACAACGTCGTGAATCAAGTTCTAGGAAAATTGAAAATGTTGAAACTAACTTCTATTTTGAGTCTTTTATTCGATTTTTTACCTACATTTTATACTCAACTAACAGAGCTAATTGTTTGCTAAGTTTTTGTATTCATATTAGCAAACATTACATTTTTTAATTAGCAATAAAACCCTAAAAGTAGTTATGAAAATAATTTCTAATAAATTAGTCTTTATTTACATGAAATTAGCTTAATTCCAAGGCCCTTCATTTGACTATTTATTAAAACCATTAGTAACTAATGTACTATATGTGCTTACAATCATATAAATTCATGTGATTAGGAAATAAATTAAATCACAAAGAACCAACTAAGCATGAAGTATGGGATTTATAATGTGTATCTATGGGAATAATTGTTACCATTTTAGGTGATCTAGAATCAAAGTTGAATTAGGAGTATTGCATACGAAGAATTGGATGAATTATAGGTATGGGTATCTCATGATGTTATGAACCCAACTCACGTATTTTTTTTAATGAGCGAACATCCCAATCGTAATTATAGAATATACTCCTAATTGAAATGCATACATTTGTCTGATACACTATAAAGATGGTGAGAAAAGATGTATTTTACATCCCAAAGTAGGGTGCATTGATCGAGATTCAATCATACTTCACTCAAGGAGTTTCTACCCAGTTTTTGATTCCAAGTTTTAATGGTCAATCAATCAAGGAAGGGATTGATCGATCAAGGTCGTAAATTTTCTTAGGAAAATGATGAGAAAATGGCACAAGAATTTGCACAAAAGGACTTAAAACTAAATTGACATTTTGGTAAAATACCATGGGGTGTGAATAAGCAAAAGTTTGTTCCCTAGAATCAAGAGAAAGAGAATAGATAAAATCCAACAACTTAGAGAGAAAAGAGAGGCAAGATGGAGTAGTGCTTTTTCCATTGAAGGTGAGGAAGAAAGCTTGGTGTAGTTGGACAACTCTTTGGGTTTAACCTTCTCTAAGGTATTATTCTTATGAGAATCAAGGAACATCACTAAAGAACCACGTTCGAGTTAAGTCTATTATTCAGACAATTACTTAATGTGCTCATTTACAAGTTATTTGGATATGTTACAAGTGTTGTGTTGCTTGGGTGTGAAGCATAGCAAAAGATCAAAGTAAAATCCTAATTTGGAAAGTGCTATTTATCAACTATCATATTTATGTTGATATCTTTGTCATTCAATAATCGATGGAGGTGATTTAAATCGGATAGAAAATCTATCTTAATAGGGCACATTAGTTATAGAAATACAAATTTTTAAATTCAGAATATTACTAGGTCAAAATAGACTCATAAATTACGACCATAAATCTAGAAAACATTATTTTCAAAAATTGAAGATGCATTGATACATGAAATTTTATGCACCGTGGCACAAAAAAAGCACATTGATGCATTAACCTCTCAGATCTATTTGTTGCTTCTAGAATTTGACACCAAATCAAAGCATGATAAAAAGTGCATTGCAACCTGCATTGGAAATTTTTGATTTCTCACTTATTTTTACTTGTTCAATTCTATTTGTTCCTTTATGGTTTTTTGGTTATATATATAATAATTTTATATGACCTTAAAAAACATTAACATATATTTTTATAACAATTGATTTGTATGAAAGTTGAGAGGATTTAACCTCATTTGTTTCTTTACAAACTGATTTATTAAGGTGTGTCTATCACCATTGGAACTTTGGTGAGTAATATCCAAAGTGTTAAGTTGTTTCTATAATTTAAGTATTTTCCTTTTGGGATTGTTTTTAATTTATCGTTGGGTCTTTGGTCATTTTTCTCTCAAACCACTTCGTTTCTATAGGTTTCAAGGTTTGAGTTCATAGGTTCGCATCATATTCTCTCCTTTTCAATCCATTATAATCATTAGAATATAAGTACATCTCTATCGGATGAGTTTTAAACTTAGAGGGAATTCTTGGGGCTTAAATGAGATTGGGTGATGCTTGTATAAAGAAAATAGTATATGATTGTATTTCAATTGAATATTATAGGTTGTAATCTTCTTTGATTCATAATGAAATATTTTTTGGGTGCTTAAGTTATAGATGTAAGCTCCACAATTTTGGAGAAGAACCACCTTAAATATTATGTGTTCAGTTGTTGTTCTTACTCATTCTTTTTTACTAGTTGATTAATTGGAGTGGCAGTGTTTTGTGATTGTTGTTTACGGTTTGATTTCCATTTTGTTATCAATTTGCTCATTGTTTCATTGAATAACAATTGCTTCACGGGGTAACTCAATTTTTTATTGGCCTAAAATAGAACCCTAGATTCACACTAGAGTGGTATCATAGCTTAAGGTTTCTGCTTAGGTGGTTTATGTATTGTTAATTTCTATAGTTTATTGTGGAGTCTTGTTGGTAGGAGTTTTGTGAAAGTTGTTAGGAAATCTTTTTAAAGATTATTTCATAGTAAACAATTATGAGTAAAGTTGAGATAGAGAAATGGGATGGTTCTAGTGACTTCCACATATGGAAGGCAAAGATGAAGAACATCTTGGATCAACAAAAGGTAGCTGATGCCTTAAAAAGTGATTCAAAGTTTTTGAATAAGTTCACCAATTTTCAAAAAAGGAATTGGAAGCTACCACTTTTACCTTCATTTACTTATGCTCTCATGATGATGTTATTCATTAGGTGTAGGTAAGGTAAGCACAAAGGGTTTATGAAACATGTACGATGAGATCTATACTCAAAAGACTTTGCCACATAAATTTCATTTTAAAGAACAATTTTTCATCTTTGGGACTTTCGAAGGATTGTTAGTGACTTGGCTAATATTGAAGAAAGTCTTGGTGATGAAGATCTTACACATCTCTTATTGCATAATCTATCAGAATCGTATCGTTAGTGAAGATGTGGCTAAAATCGATAATTTTTAGCTCATTAGGGTTTATGGGACAATTAAAAGGTTAAATTAAGCTTAAGTGAAATTTGGACCATCAGATCAGCTTTAGATCAAGGGTGAAGTTGAAAAAAAGAAAAATATAGTAATGTTGTCCAATAAAATTACAACGCATGGAAAAATGTTTAACCATAAGGTGATACTTGGAATGAATGCTGAGATGACATGTGACATGGTATTGCATCACATAGTACACGTAACATTGTGTGATTGGCTCTTTTTGCTTGTGTGGTATCCATGTGGCTTGCAAGGTGAACTTCTCTACTTAAGTGGCATCCATGTGTTATCTTCTAATTGGTCCTGGATTAAAAATTCATAAAAATTCTAAAAATATATATTTTCACCCCTTTTTCACTAGAAAGTTTATATTTTAATATTTTTAAGCCCAAAAATACTACTTATTGAGTAAAACAAGAAAATATTAAATAGAAATGTGCACTAATGACTTTAATTTCATAGAGTCATCACACTCCCAAACTTAATTAAATATTTACTTGTCCTCAAGTAAAGCTAAGTATAACTAGATAAACTAACATGATTAGTATATTCATAAATATATGTATATATATATATATATATATTAATACATGCATATTTAATGAAAACTATCTTCCTCAAAAGTTGTATAATTCATATGACAAGGAGGTTCACATAATCATCAATTGACGTTCCATCAATATAAGGATATGAAAGGTTTTTGATGAATTGATTCGTGTGTATGTTGCACATGATATCATCCAATGCACTCATGAAATCAACTTATATGAGCATGCAAATCAATTCAATCTTAGAACAAGTCTCATAAGTTTAATTTTCACATCCCTTTTTACTAATATGAATATGCACTTAGCTAAAGATTAATAAGGACTTTACATGCTTATAATGTAATGCTTAGTTGGGGGTCGATAAATGAAGCATGTGGGGTCACACCTTGTCTTTCTTTTTATTCATCATGCACTTTTTTTTAACTACAATTGAGCTTTAACTTGATATTTTAATACATCTCTTATTATTCTTTTCATATTCTTTTATTCCACATCTTTTTTTTTTGTAACTTCACAATACCCCCAAACTTATTTTCAATTTTATTTTCTTTTTCTTTAAAGGGATAATTATGTTATGAGTTCTTTTTTTAATAGGATGCATTACATTTCACCTTACAGTATAGCATTACACATGATTGCATTTTTTTCTTTTCATACAAGATAAAGGTACAAGGGTCAAGATAATGCTTATTGATTATGCATAAATAGGTAACTATGGATATTAATAATGGCTAGCTTGAAAGAAAAACATCTTAAAAAAAAAATTCTAGAAATTGAAAATGTGTACTAAACGCTAAAGTAGAGAGTGATGTTCCCTCCCCTAAACTTAAATTGCACATTTTTCCCAATGTGAATATATAAATATGGAAAGATAAAGGAGAAGAAAACTCCCTTAGTTTGGGCACACTACATCTGTTATTGAAACTACTCAATCTTGTTATGTCATTGCTCTCCATATTTATTGACCTAAAAAACAAAAACAATAAAAATATAAGTAAAATAACATTGGGTTTCCTTTCAACCAACATCATGTATAATTTCCTTGACTAGATGGCCATACCAACTCCTAAGGTACATCCCTCTGTGTCCATTTACTTTTGAGTTTTTCCAAAAAAGGTTTGAGTCTTGATTTGTTCAATAATATTTTATGTTCCCATTTAAAAACATGGTGCTCAATTCTTTTATCATGCCATATTTGTTTTCCTTTTGTACTTTTTTGCATTCTTATATGCGTTTTATCGTAGCTCATCTAATTTATGCATTTGCAACATCATTTTCACATCTCAATTGAACTTTTCCACTTGCCCACTTGATTGGGAATGGTAGGGTAAAGATGTGAGGTATAACTTTGGTGGCCTTTCAATATATGGTTTGACTTAGATCCTATCTCAAAACTCTTCACAACAACATTAGATATACATACCGAAGGTGTTGCCTCCAAATAGTTCACACAATTAACAATATCAATCATAAATTTCATACATTCAAAATTAAAACAGATTGAGTTGTTTCTTGATGAGTTTACTTCATTATTAACAACATCATGTGTAATAGTATTAAGTGTGGGTGACTCAACAAATTATTTTAAGTTATCATTTATCCTAAAGCATTCATTAGCATTATCAATATTAGGGGATTCAGATGCTTTAAAAACTTTAAATGTCACTTTTTCATCTTGTACTCTCATGTAAGCTCACCTTTTTATACATCAATAAGCCCTATTCCAATTGCTAAGAATGGATGACCAAGTATGGTAGGAATATTACGGTCCTCTTCCATGTCTAGTACAATGAAACCGATCATAAAGATGAACTTGTCTACTTTTACTAATACATCTTCTACCACACCCTTAGGTCACTTAATTGATATATTTGCTATTTTTTATTTTACTGAATGGATCTTGAAGACCAATAATTTCATAAGGTTAATGCTTGAACCTAATTCATATAATTCTTTCTCAAATTGGATGTTCCTAATAGTGCAAGAGATGTCAAAAGTACATGAATCTTTAAGTTTTTGGGGTAGTTTTCTAGTAAGGATGGTGGGTTATTATTTCATTATCTCCAAGCCTCTTTTTCTTAGACAAGATATCCTTTATAAATTTGATAGAATAAGGCATCTTGAAGACATCTAGAAATTTTAAAAGCTCATGTGTAACTTTTGTTTTTTGCAGTCTTTGAGGGAAAGGAATAGTATCTGTAGAGGTTCTTCCTTTTTGGCTGAATTATTTATTTTCCATTACCCTCTTTACCTACCAATTCTTGGCTTTATCCATTAATTCCTTATCATCCTTGTTAGTTTTCGATTCCTTCTTATCCTTTTTAGTCTTATTGTCCTCTTCATCCTTTTAAGTCTCATATTCCTCCTATAGAGTTTTACCACTCCTTAAGGCTATGGCATTGTAATGCACTTTACCTTCTCTTTATGGGTTTATAATTATGTCACTTGCAAGGTTACTTTAAGGCCTTTGACTTATGGCATAGGCAAGTTTCCCCATTTGGTTTTAAATTTTGAATTGAAGCCTCTTGGGTGACACTTTTGTATTTACTAACTGGATGAATTCTTTTATCATCCCCATTAAAGCATTTGTATTTTCCTTCATAGATGGCTTCTTATTTTGAGCTTATGATTGTTGTGGCTATTGAAAACTTGGTGGTGAAAATGATTAACGATTGAATTGATTACCATATTGATTGTTATTATTCCAAGAGAAAATAGGATATTGTCTCCATCCTGGGTTATATGTGTTCGAGTATAGATTATTGTTTCAATTCACATTACCCATATAGAATGATGATTCAGGATTATTTGGACAATTATCATACAAATGAGCTCCACCACAAAAGACAAGATATCCATGAATCTTGGACCTATTTTATACTCACTGGTGAGTTTTGAGACTTCAAAAGATTTAACCAAGATGACACTTAACTATAAATTCCATGATAATATTTACCTCATGCACTCTGACTACTCTTCTTGTGGTTACCATTCTTTCCATTGGTCATTGATAATTAGTGCTAGCCATTTTCTCAAGTAAATCATAAGCTTAATTGTAAGATTTGGCTAGCAAAGCTCCATTAGTAGATGCACCAATAACTATTCTTATTTGAACATTGAGATCATTGTGGAAAGTCTCTATTTGGATCTAATGAGCGATACCATGGTGAAGACACTTCTTTAGCAATTCTTCAAATCTTTCTCATGCTTCGTATAAAGATTTTCTTTCATATTGTTGGTAAGAGGTAATGTCATTTCTAAGCTTGACATTCTTTGTTGGTGGGAAGTATTTCATCAAAATTTTCTTTGTCAAATCATTCCAAGTTGTAATGAAATCAGGTGGCAAATATTATAGCCAAGCTCGAGCATAGTCTTGCAAAAAGTAAGGAAATAATTTAATTCTAAATGCCTCTTTGGTCACACCTTTAAATTTGAATGAATATCCAACTTTAATGAACAATTTGAGATGTAGATGAGGATCCTCTATTGATAATTCGTTGAATTGTTCAACTATTTGTAGCATTTGAAACATCACTAACTTTAGTTCAAGCTCATTAGCTTGAATTTTTGGCCTTGTAATACTTGGATTCAACCCTTCCAACATAGGTAATGCATGTTCATTCATAGTTTTGTCCTTATCATCTATCAAAGGTATTTAGTTGTTCAAATTTAGCTCATTATTGTTTATTTTTAATGGATTAATGATTTATTCCACTTGGATGACAACTTATTATTTTCTTATTGATCTAAAAGTACGCTCGATTTTGGGATATAAAGGCACAATTTCTCCCTTACACTCTACTCATGCAATAGACTCAAATGTTTCTAATAACACTACAAGAGATGTATAAATGAAAAACAAATAAATAAATTAAATTATGAAAAATAAATAAAGAAAATAAGTAAAATAAATAAATAAAAGTAAATAACTAAATAAATTAAAATTAAAATTATAGTTATAAAAAAAAATAAAGAAAAATAGTTAATTTTTAATATTTATAATCTCTAAAAATGGTACCAAAAACTAATAAAAATTGATAATTTTTGACTCATTAGGGTTTATAGGACAATTAGAGGGTTAAATTAAGCTCAAGTGAAATATGGACCGTCAAATCAACTTTAGATCAAGGATTGAGATTAAAAAAAGAAAAATTAATAATGTTGCCTAATAGAAATATGACATATGGCACGTGATATTTTTTGGGCAAATCAACGAGTGATGCATGGCACAATGGGCTGGTCTTGATCAACACACGTTGAGTCAACACCACTTGTCATGCTATGATTCATGGTTATAGATTGTGTGGCACGCCAATGGAAGGTATGAGGCTCAAAGTATGGAAAAGATAAAATCACTTTGGAGCAAGCAGTCTTTCACTTAAGAACATGAGAGTCTCAGTTAAAGAAAGTTAGACTTAGAAACAAAAGGACTAAATCTGGGTGGCAATGGTAGAGATGATGCATTATTTACCCTTGGTCGATAAGTGATAAAAGTGAAGATTTGAATGATAAAATGAACTTTCGATCTAAGTTATGATGAGCATAAAGGAATGTGAGATATTATCATTATTAAAAACATTGTCATATTAAAAGGGATTTCCCAAAAAAAGGGTAGGATACAAGACAAAAGTGTCAAGTAATGGAAGAACTTTTTTGGTAGATGAGGAGATTAGTTGTGAGTGTGTCAAAGAACTTACAATTTTAGTGAATAGTAGAAATTATGGCACATGTGTTTTGAACTTGGGATGCACATACCATTTTAAACCTTATAGGAGTTGATTTTTTTAGTATAAATTAGTAAAAGGTAGTGTTACGAATTTTTTGGATAATCGTCTGTGTGAAACTATTGGCATTGGCATGATTATGAAGCACAAGTACTAGTTCCTATATATGAAAGTAATAGTGAAGACTATTTGGAGAGCACAATGGAGGATGGTACACCTGAGCTTGATATTATGGGATGCAAGGCCAGTGTTAGTGCATTGAATTTTGCTCAATAATAAGGTATCATAATTCAACAATTTGACTTGTTTATTACATTATCCCCTATTGCTATTGATGTGGATGGGGAGATGGTAAAGTTTCTGCATGCACTTGAAGTGAGAAACTTAGGATATGAAATAACTACAATATTGATGTACCTCAAAAGTATGGTTGGAGTTGTTCATATGTGTAGTTAACTTTTTTGTGAGAAGTTTAATATGTTGGGTTGTAAGGTTTTGAACTTTAGAGGTGTATTTGATTCAATGATCCATGAGATATGGTACAACTAGTTTAGGCTTGATATTCTACCATGGTAAGGTTTGTTACCAGGTTGGTGTATATGAATGAAGCTTCATGGTTGACGTGATTGATTTGGGAGGCTATTGAAGAAAACTTAAAGATGAGTTGGGGATAAATCACAAGGTTAAAAACTTAACAGATAATGAACTTTTTTCCTTGGCCAAGTAGTGTTACTTGGTGGAGGTGACCATTTATTCATGGTAGTTGAGAGATGGTGGAGGACTTAAGCAATTTTTATTTCCAAGGATTAGTATAAATATGGAGAATTATGATATGTGATGCAAATCTATAGGGATGCTTGATTACCATTGTAGGTGATCAAGCATCAAAGGTTAGTTAGGCACATTGCATATGAAGAATTGAATGAATTTTAGGTAGCTCGATCGATCGAGGCATAGGATGATCGATTAAACATGGTGGATTGATCGAGCTTCAATCATGCCTCACTCAAGAAGTTTTGCTACAATTTATGATTTTTAGTTTTAATGGGTCGATCTAACGAGCAAGGGGTTGATCGATTAATCCTATAAATTTTCTCAAGAAAATTACTAGAAAAGACACGAGAATTTGCATATGGGGACTTGGAACTAAATAGGTATTTTGGAAAATGACCATAGAGGAATGTATAAGCATAAGTTTGTGCCCTATAATCATGTGTGAGGTAAAAGAGTAAATTATAGAGCTTAGTGAAAAAAGAGAGGTAAGAGGGAATATGGTTTTTCTCCGTTGAAGGTAGAGAAGGAAGCTTGGTGTTGTTAAATAACTCTTTGGATTTAAGCTTCTCTAAAGTATTGTTCTCTCTTTTTCAATCCATTGTAAGCATTAGGATCTATCTCCATTGAAAGACTGTGAAACTTAGGGGAATTCTTGGTGGTTAAATGGGATTGATGATGCTTGTATGAAGAAGATAGTAGATGATTGTATTCTTATTGAGTAGTGTAGGTTGTAATTCTTTTTTATTTATAGTGAAATACTTCTCGAGTGCTTGAATTGTGGATATAAGCTCCATATTTTTGAAGAAGAACCATATTAAATTTTGTGTGTTCATTTATTGCTCTTACTCATTATTTTTTCCTTATCGATTAATTGGTGTGGTTGCATTTTATGGTTGTTGTTTTCGGTTTGGTTTTTAATTTACTTATTGTTTGATTTGATAACAACCGGTTTACGGGATAACTTTCTTTTTTATCGGCCTAAACAAAACCCCAAATTCATAACAAAATAATTTGGAGGTTTTCTTCTCTCTTTTTTAACTTAAAGGTTGTTTTATAATCGATTTTGTTTTCAAGTTCTAGATTATGAACTTTAAATTTAAAATTATTGGTATTTGGTAATCAATAACCATCGGTAATCAATCACAAATTTCATTTTTAATTATCTTTTGCCGTTTGTGTGATCTAGAATAAGACTCACTCTTTCTAGTAACCACACAAATTTCCATTTATTTTTTTATTTTTTTATTTTTCCCTTACCTTTGTTTTAGATCTTCTTATAAACAGATTTTGTACACCAAATTATTCATGTGATCTTTTACTCTCATCTCTCAAGTTTAAATAAGTTTATTGCATTTATTTCGTAAATGATAATTCATTTTATTATGTTTGCTTTATTTTAATATTTTTCTAAATGATTCAATTTTATTTAATTTCTAGTTGGTCATAAAATAAGCATGTTAATAGTTATTAACAACCTACTTTATCCAATGAAGAAGCAAAAGGTGTTGCTCTCTCTAAAGCTCTCCAGCAAGCATTAACTCAGAAAATCACAACAATTTATAACGAAGGAGATGCAAAACCGATATTAATGCTTTTAATTCTTAAAATTGGTCTTTAATCAATTTGAACTCTTAATATATCCTCAAAAACTCAATTAAGTTTCTAAGTAAATTTTTCATACGGTGTGAGATGGATATCTTGAAAAGTCAACATATAGTCACAAAATTTGATTACTTGGACTAGACATATTCTCCTTCATTCTTAACCAACCTTTTACACTCTCGAGGAACAAACTATAATAGATTTCTCTATTCTTTTAAGTAGCAAAAAAAAATATTATTAGCAATCCTCCAAAAACTTTCTAATATTTTGGCTAACTAGTAGGATTTTCAGTTCGTTATTATAATATATACCACAATGTTGAAGATTCTGGAATGACTTCTTCATCTTATTGCTGAGACTTCTTGGGTTTGAAGTAGTTATTGATGATCTGAATCCATTTTAAATCTGTTTTTTTCAATATAATCTCTTATCCTTGTCTAAAAGTTTATCTGCAAACTATGCCCATCCATTTCTATATGTGTTTCCCCTGTTTTGTAACTGTTTGTCTGGCTCTTTCATCTTCCTTAAGTACTCTACGCAGTATCCATCACACTTTCACACTTATTCCTTTTCGATCCTTTATCCAGTTGATCATTGCATCTCCTTGGGCATCTTTCTTATACCAGTTTTGATGTTTAAGTTTTCCCAAACCCTACATTAATAACACTACCTTTCTTCCACCCAATCACTGCTTTACTTCACTTCCTCTTTTCTTGATTCTCTCTTTTGATTCTCTTCCTTAAATATGGATGATTCAATCATTCTTCTCTCCTACTTAGAATGCACCATCTTTGCAAAGGTTAGCTTTTAGGTTTTTTAGGGTTTATATGATATAATCTACCTAAACTATCTCATTTAGTCTCTAGTTTCCTTGGTGTTAAGGATACGCAACCTTACAGCTCCTCCATTTTCTTTTCTAAAAAACTCATCATCACTACTCCCAATAGCCATATTTTTTCCTCTTATCACCACTCAGTTTCCTCTCAGAATGAGTCACTTGGGCTCCCGATATGTAAAACATCATTACCACAGTTTATCCCCAAACGTTTATAATTCTTTACTCCTATATGATATGATATTATATTATTTAGTAGTTCCTCGCTTCCTATAAATACATGCAATATCATATTTCAGTTTCTTATCCAACTCACGTGGAAAAGAAAACCCCCTCTTAGTATTTCCTTCTTTAACCAGCTTATTTTCTCACTGATACCAATGGCTACCCCTCCCATTTTCCTCTATCATGAGGCTACCATTGAAGGCCTCATAGGAAAAACCAAACATTTAACCTGTATTTTACCTGAGATTGAGATCAATGAAGACCCTGAAGAAGCTATCATTATTGCCTCCATCAAATTGGTTGGGATATCACTCATGCTCTCCTAATACTACATGAATGGAACCAAAATCTCACAGTTCAAGAACTTGATTTTTGAACAGCTTGCTTCTGGATTCAGGCACATGGCATTCACTTTGCAGGAATGAAGCCATCAAATATAGACAAGCTTGCTTAGGTTGTCGGTATGCTATTGCAGAAGGAGGAAGCCAAAGATGAGATGTAATGACCAGGAAATATTTACACTTTAGAGTTGAAATAAATGCCTATAACCCCATTGTTCTTGGCTATAAAATCCAAAGGAAACCTAGCTTAGAATCACACAATGCTCCATCAAAAATTTGGGAGGAGTTTTGTTATGAAACACTCCAAAATTTTTGTGTCAAATGCGGGAGTTTAACTCACATGACAAATGAATGCATTATGGACACTGCTATCCCATACCAGATAAATGAAGAATTTTTTTCTCCAAGCTATGGAGATTGGCTCAAAGCCAATTTCAATGAACTTGCTCCCATAAATCATTTCTGGCTTAACTCTTCTAAAGAGAGTCACAACTCTGCTGATCCTAGCCTACCTAACATTAATGGTCCCAAGGATGCTGGCTCTTTTAGGAAGAAATTTACCCGTTGTTTTACACAATTTGCTAAAGACCAAGAGAGCCATTCCTCCTACTCTTTACAACAACAAGAGAAATTCTCAGCCAAGGCTGCTAGAATTCACTAAGAAGTACAAGAGATACTTCAAATGATCCATGTTCTCTAGATTACTCACTTCGCTCAATTCTTTGATGACTGGTACAGCCGAGTTAGCCTTGCTATGTTGATGAGATACTGAGATGAAAAGTGCTAGCACAAACAATAGGACTTATCATCAAATTTGACACCACTAGGAAGCCTCGTAGACTTACTACCAATATGATCTTCCAAATTATGGAAGTTGGTCATAATGGCAATCCCTTGCATGCCATTAACTACACTTCCCAAATAGTGTATGCTATTTTTCAATTTCACAAATTCAACTACAAGCTACCATCACCTACGCACACTTCCTAGCATAAACCTATTATAAACCCACATAGTTCTCCCATTCACTCCAGCCCAACTTTACCCGCAATCCAACTTAGAAATATTCCTCAAGCTCCTTCTGTCAACAAAGCTATCTTTGCTTCAAAACGCAAGGCTATTTGCTTCTCCACATGAGCAAAAAATAAATTATACATTGAGCTCCCTACTGCATCAAAATCTAATTCTGATTCTATCGTATGTTTTAATGATCTTATCACTACACCAACTAAAGTTCTGCAGGGATAGAGCTAGCATTCTTGGTAGAGCTCCTACCATTCATTTCAATGATATTATAACTCAAACCACTACTTCACAAGGAGAGGAGGCAGCCCCTAACCTGCCACAAACTTGCCATGAAAATCCTAAGTTGCAATGGTTGAGGTCTTGTGCGACCTTGAGACAGGAAAGCACTATACTACTTTGTTAGAAAACATAAACTGAAGATTTTGTGGCTAATGGAAATAAAGGCACAGATTGTTCTCATACAAAAATTGCAATCTTCACTCCAGATGTTTGAAAATAGATTAATCATACCAGTTGTTGGTATTAGAGATGGTTTCTGTTAAAAATCCAAGCCTAACTCAACCCAACAAAATCTTATCGAGTTAAAGATTGTTCAGGTTTATAAGTAGCACTGATGTTGATCACCTAGCCGATGTGAGACTTCCTTTAACAGTCTCCCTCACATCGACAGGAGTATGCTTACAGCTTTGTGCCACGAGGTGAGTTTTAGAGTAGTGGTGTCACACCGCTAGAGGCTAGTTTTAATACCATGTTAGAAATTCAGGCCTAACTCAATCCAATAAGAACTCATTAAGTTAAAGATTGCCCATATGTATATGTAACACGGCTATTGATCGCCTAGCCAATGTGGGATTTCCTTTAACAATTTCTATTGCTTTTGGTCTAGTCATTTAGCTTTCTCTATCGTTAAAACTGGTAGTTCCTATGTAATAGCTAAATTATCCTTTACAACATCTTCTAATGAAAAAATCTTTATCTATTTTGCTTACATCTTTCTTTATTGTAGTAACAAACATAACAATTGGCAAGATATCATCTCTTTCATCTCTAACTTGGTTGTACCTTGGTGTATACTTGATGACTTAAATGATATTATCCATAACTCTGAAACAAATGGAAAGTATATAGTTCAGTTTACAACCTCAAAATCCCTTATTAAATTCATGGTTGATATGAGGGCCATTGATATTGGGTCTACAGGCATAAAATTCACATGGTGTGATAGACGTTCAAAAGAAGATCACATCTATAAAAGGTTAGATAGAATTATTTCAAACACCAGCTGACTTGAACATTTCCCAAAAGCTTTGGTTTTGAATCTTCCCAATTTCACTTCGAATCACAACCTCATTCTTCTTAATTTTTATGATAAGAGTGAAGCATTTGGATGCAGGCCATTTCAATTTTTTAAGGCATGATTTCGAGACTACATGCCAACCTTTGATTGATTCAATTTGAACCAACTTAGTTACACATAACTTGTCTATCATGAACACCCTAAGTATCTTGGCCAAAGAATTAAGCACTTTGAACAAAAATCAATTCGGGTTTGTACCAAAAAAAGTTAAACAACTTGAAAAAAAACTAGCTTTCCTTCGAGGACATCCAAATGGTCCAAATCAGAGTGAAAAAGAGAAAAACATTTGTGAATTATTAGAAGAACAACTTCAATGGTTGGATTCCATCCTTAACCAAAAATCAAGGGAATTATGGATTAAATATGGTGATCAAAACGTGAAATTCTTTCATGCTTTAATAATTGTTTATAAAAGAAACAATTTCATCCCATGTATCACTTTGGACAATGGTAGGTGAAAGAGCCCACTACCTAATATACGATAAGGTTAAAGAGATCCAGAATCCTAAAGGACTCTACCTTAACTCGTAAGAAATAGAATAGCTAAACACTTATACAATTCACACAGTCAAAGCACAAAATATATAATATCAAAAGTAGATAACTTTAATAGAAGATATTATATATATCATACATAAAGCAAGCAAGAATGTAAAAGCTTTGTAATCTAAGTTTAGGATTTTAGTATGTTGGTACATACACACTTTAAATTTGTATTATACTAACACAATATCAAATAATGCAGAACATCCAAAATAACAAGGTAAACCTATATAAAGACAGTATCTATATGATAACATCTTTGGGTTACTTAAGGACAACCACTTAGAAACAAATAATTCACTAAGCAACAAACAAATTACAACTCTAATAGATAGAAAAACCATTATTACTTCTATCAGTTGGGACCGACGTCTTAACTACCTATTGCTCATTCCACAACTTTTTGGTTTAATACTCGAACCCGACTGTCCTTCATAGCCAACACCACTTAATGTGATGTAAATGAAAACCAATGATCAGTAATAGTAAATTTATCGAGTCATAACCTAACGGGACACACAATCTACTACTAATATCAAATCGCATATGAGAGACCCATAGATAAACCATGTACTCACACAAATTACCATTTTATTACTAAACTCATAAAAATGACCCACTATCAAATGTAAGATCTCTAAAATAATTTTGAAATCAGATATAAATCTTAGTGTGTATTTGGTAGAATTTTAACTCCTAAACAAGGGGTAAAGAAGATAGAAATGAGTAGGGTATTTATAGAGCTTGATTTTACCACCTCGTTGGCCACTTCATCAGTTACCTCACTAACTACCCCACTAAGGGTAGTGCTAAGCTTGGTGGTGAGGAGCTAAAAATTTGCATTTTTTGTTTCCCAAAATATTGAATACTATCCATAAATACTCATACTCGAAACACGCCAGAAACCACAAGTAAAAACATCTCCTCTCTAGCATGCTTGCTCATCGAAAACTAACACTTTACCTAGCATGCACACTATAAAAACCAATCCTATGATGTGTGTAAACATGCTTGCATACAAAGTGTATCTAACTATATGAGTGTATGAATTATAGATACATAGTAAGAAACCTCACATAGAGAAAGATAAAAACACTAAGTAAAATAATATATATCGTGTTTTGTACACGAGAAGCCAATACACAGACACAAGTACATCAAGACTTATATTCTCCCCTTTTGGTTTTCCATGTCAAAAAACTGCACAACTTGATATATAAACTTATTGAGCATAAGAAGATCATAAAGATGTCCTAAAGTTGTTTATTCCCATTAACAAAAAAATGAATCACACCAAAACCCAAAAGAGACACCTACACCAAATGCATCCATCTTGTGTGCTCTATCCATATTCATTAATCAACTCATACATTCTCTTACTATGAAACACGAGGACCTTAGCACCATAACATCATTACAAACTAAAAGAGCGAAGACTTCACTCTACACTTGTAATCTGCACACATGAAACAACCACATACTCTATGATCGTATCATGAAGAAATAATGTGTAGTCAAACCATAAACTATTGTGCTACCCCTACACAGGTACACATTGATAGGCATAAACACAAGTAAAGTACACAACTCCTATTAACTTCATGCCACACTCCCCTTTAATGCATGCAAGTCAAATAATAATATATGGTACAATCCTAAACTCACAACCTATGAACATACAACATGGCCAAAAATATATAGTTGTGCACAGAAACTTCTCCCTCCTTTTTTACACTAAAATTCAAAAAGAACATCTCTATATGGGGGAGAAAAGACATACAAATATACTATAATCCTAACAATAATGCAATGCAATAGGTAAGATTAAAGCAAACACAATAAGAAATTCCACAAGCTTCAAGAGAAAAAGACATAGAGAAGCACCAAAACACTAGCAGGGTAGAAGCATACAACAAGCAATAAACTAAATACACAGGCAAACAAAGATAAATGCAAATAGAAAACTTCTTAGTCTACCAAAGAAACATATATTATGCATTCCAGTAACAGTTACTAGAAAATGAATGACAAGCAACAAACATGTAAGAAAGGAAGCAGAAGTAGGGAAATACATAAGTGAAGATGTGAAACCAGAGATTGAATACAATGCATATAACATGTCATATTAAGGTGTGACACCAAAGAGACAAAAGTACCATACAAAGGTATATCATAATAAAAACTCATAAATAGGAAAAATAACATGAAGTAAAACAAACATACAACTCTCCCTCTAAAAGTATGCATATGATACATTCATGTAACAATACGATTAATTTTTTGATGACTTGCACTATATGTGATATGCAAAGTTTTTTTACTCTATATGAAATCATGATATGCTTATGGGAACCAAGAAAATTAAAATATAGGCTCAAGTTGAATCAAGCTTCATATGTCCACAAATGGAATCTATGTACTAATGTAAGTGCTAGCCAAGAAGAAATTAATAGGTCTTTCAAAGATTGTAATGAAAGACTAAGGAATGGGTAAGGAAGGGAAGATATTTAGGCTTGAACACACTTTTATTGATCCAAAAAAATGGATAAATTCATATCCATGACACTTATACCCTCAAACATGAATTTCTTATTTCATTACTTCTCATATTTCAACCAATAAAGTTGAGATAGTAGTATAAAAAATCAGTGACTTATGTACTTCTTCCTTTTTCATACTTCTCTTTTCTCCACCGTCGCCATTTTTTATATATCATTCCAAGTTTACTTCTTTTTTTATTATTTCCCTTTTTTTATAATTCTATTTTCAACCTTCTATCTCTTTTTTTTATATTGAAACCAAAAAGATAAAGTGGACAAACCTAGTACATACAAGCTCAACAAAGTGTTTAAAAGATAAGTGGGAATAAATTTAGGCTAATCCATTATTTAGGGTCAAGAAATAAAGGAATAATATAATGGCACAAAGAGGGGAGATAAAGGATATGTGAAAAATGGTGGCAAGAAAGGATCAAATGAATCAAGAATGGCCTATATCTTTTTTCTATCCAAGCAGCACCTAGAATTTTTCCTCGAGAGACACTAAAGGTGGAATCTAAAGCTTGTTAGAGAAATAAAAATCATCAAAGCAGAAGATTCACATAAGCTTCTCAAAACAATGATACAAAGTCACAAAGATATAGCATGTCCAAAGGAAAGATGTATTTTTGATAAAACGAACAAGAAAATTTAGCCATACATGCTCCCAAGAAAATCATCAGTACTTCTTGTTATTTATTTTCGTATTTTCTGTTTAGTTTCTGATATTCATCTTGTGGACTTTTGTTGAGTGTTTTATTTTGTGTCACCTTTTTCGTTTTATTTCTCTATGGTTGATTTTCTTTTATTGTTAACCCTGTGATTTAACAAATTACTGTGACTATGATGGTGCACCTAGCTCTTTTTCTCTTTGTGATGTCGATGGCCATTTGTAGTTTCTCTTTCTTACATTAGGAACAATGTAAGGTTTTGTTTGGGGGTGCGGTAAACGGTAAATATTTTCTTCGCTTCATTTTTAGTAGTTTTGTTTGTGTGTTTATTTTTGTTTAATTTTGATTTTCCATTTATTTTTCTGCATTTTGATTTAATTTCTTTTATTTGATTATTGTCTTATTTTTATTTTTTATTTTTTTTTTTCTCATTTGCATTTTACTTGTTTTAATTTGCACGTTGATGGTAATAGTGTGATTGTGATAACAAGTAGCTTTTAGAAGACATTAAATTTTGCTTCGGTTTAAAGAAAATTTCATATGTTGATTTTACCTAGTTGGCGACTCTTTTGGTATGTGGTATGATTTGGTTGATTAGTCTAAATGCTTAGAGAAGTCTTATGTGCAAATTTTTCATGGACATTTTTGTTATCTCAACAAACTCTAGAACTCATTTGAAAACCTCTTGAGGTGAAATAATTTGGAATTGCATTGTTTAGGATATAATATAGGCCATTTTTGGATCGATTGTGCCATTTTAAGCCTATCTTGTTATCCTTATATCACTAGTTACCTCTTTGAGCCTATTTAAATATATTGTTAGCCTTACTTTTCTTTCTTTCTGTCTTCTATAACCTACCTTTTATTTAGCCAAAATATATATATATATATATATATATATATATATATATATATATATATAATTCCTACCTTATTTGTTAAGAGCACTTAATTTTGAACACAAACTTTTCAAGAGCAATTGGAGTAAGGATGGAATAAAAAAAATTTCTTCCACATATATTGGAAGAAATTGGTTGGGGGTTATATCTTTTCAAGAGCAATTGGAGTAAGGATGAAAAAAAAATATTTCACATATATCGGAAGAAATTGGTTGGGGATTATGTCTAAAAAAAAGGGCCTTCACATTCTAGTAAATAAAAGAGTGTTAGTGATGGATATACTGAGGTGAAAGATTGAGGAAGAATTTTGTTTATCTTTGAAAAAATGGGTTATGATCGGAAGAAACAATTTGGGTTAAATGGTGTTACTCTTTTACTTAATTAGTTGTGTTTAATTTAATAAGTGCTCTTATTTGTATTTTGACACTTCCCGTTCTTTCTTAACCAAATACCTAAGCCTAACATTACAAGCCTCATAAAGTCCTATTGATCCAAAGTGGTGTATTTTCCTTCATTAGTGGAGAGAGGTTTGAAAAGTGAGCCTATGGAGTTTGAGATTTTACCTTTTTGTTTGTGGATGTTGTGCATAATATTATCCGGGCATTATGGCTATTGCTTTGTGGTTTGATGGATGTTTAAGAGTCAATAACAAAAGTGAAATTTGCATTTGAGATTTCTTAAAGCTTAGGTGACATTTAATTATTCTATGTGTTGTGTGTTATTTATAATTTTTGAGACATTTGTGCAAATTAATTGTTGTGTGATTTTATTGTTTTGAGTTAGGATAGTTATCGATAAGATATTTATGGGTATCATCACTAGAAGCCCTCACGAGACTACAACTCGTCCTACTAGGGCCGCCTAGGGGTTTAAATACTTATTGCATACGCTTACAGAGCGCACGACAAAATTCTTCCCGAGAGCACGGATTTTGGTAGATGCAAATATCGCCGTCGGCGAGACACCTTTAGCCACCGGCCAAATTCATCTCACTTCTGGCGAGAATCAGAGGAACCAAAATTTTTGTTTTTCCAGAATTCTCGCCGCGGTGAGAATAATGTCGCCGCCGGCGAGTTTCATCCAAAAACACATTTTTTATGCTATTTTGTTCCAAAATTGTCCCAAAAACCCTAGATCTATATATACCATAAGATGGAGAAAGGGGCCACGGTAGAGAGGAGCAGATCTGAGCCATTTTTGGAGGAGAGAAGACAATTTTGGAGAGAAAGTTTGGAGAAGCTTGAAGGATTATCACCATTGTTGCTACCAAGTGTTCATCTTCAAGAGTTTTTCATCTCTTCTCCTTAGCTTTCATTTTCTACATTTTATTCAGATTTGTTATTCATGGATTCAATTGAGAGAATGTTTGTTCTTATTTACGTTATGAACTAATTCATTTTTGCTAAGGCTATGATGTAGTTGAATCAAGAAAATCTGATTTCTTTTGTTATTGTTATATGAGTTCATTGTTTTCAAGTTGAGTATTTATTTCCATGCTTATTACTTTTAAATTTCTGGCCAAGATTTATATGATTTGTTGCATTATATTGAGACAGAGAGGAGATGTGTAATGAATGCTTCTTGTGATAAATACCGTATGTTGAATGCGAGTGTGAGAACTAATGCATGACATATGTGGTTATTCTAGAAATTTCATAAATCGTAATGTGCTTGTTTGTGATTAAATTTTCGTAGAAATATAGTTGGTTTTCATAGATAAGTAATTCTAATATAACTCGAGAGAGAGTATTAGGTAAATTTGGGTTTTTCAACCATCACTTTTAGCTTTGATTCTCATATAACATGACTTGAAATCGGATTGAATTGATTTAGCGAAATCAAATGCCTTAGCATTTTTAATCATTTGTGAACAACATTCAATTATGTTATTTGCGTTTAGTTTTAAGTTAATTTGCTTCTTAAACAATTTCAACAATTCGGTTTTCAAATAAAATTAGGATTAGTCAATTTCGTTACTTAGTAACGCCATTCCTTGTGGGTTCGATATCCGTACTTTTGTACACTTTATTACTTGAACGATTTGTACACTTGCGAAAATATGCATCACTCATAGACATAACATTGTAAATTCTAACACATCTCAAAATGTTAATTATATTAATTCTTAAAATAAAATAAATAAACATAAAAGAAACTAATTAAATCAATTTGCATAAAAGAAAAATTACATTAAGTGATGGGTTTTCTCCCATCCAACGCTTGGTTTAACGTCTCAATAAGACGCATCTTCATGGTGTTGAGGATCAATTTATCAATATGGAATCAACGTCAGCCATGTTGTATTCTCCTTTTAAATAAGGCTTTACACAATGCTCGTTGACTTTGAAAGTTATTTGTGTCTTTAGATTCAATAACTCTATTACTCCATGTGAAAAAAACATGGACAATTGTGTAAGGTCCATCACATCTTGATCTCAATTTTCCTGGAAACAATCTCAAACGAGAGTTAAATAAAAGAACTTTCATAAAGGATGAAAAGACTTAGGAACTAATTTCTTGTCATGATAGCGTTTAGATACTCTTTGTATAATTTTGCATTTTCATAGGCCTCGACCCCAATCTCTTTCAACTCATTAAGATGGAGCAACCATTTTTCTCCTACTTTTTATCCATGTTTAGCTCTTTAATTACCCAGCAAGCCTTGTGTTCGATTTCAACGGGAAAATGACATGCTTTCCTAAAGATTAATCGATAAGGGCTCATCCCAATAGGTGTTTTGCAAGTTATGCGGTATGCCCATAAGGCATCATTCAACTTGATTTCCCAGTCCTTTCTTAAAAGATGCACAATGTGTTCCAAAATTCCCTTGATTTTCTTATTACTTTCTTCCACATGGCCAGAAGTTTAAGATGATAAGGAGTTTCCACTATATGTGAAACATTGTACTTCTTCAGTACTCTATCAAAGAGTCTATTGCAAAATGGCTACCTTCATAACTTATTATTGCTATAGGAATCCTAAATCTACTAAATATCGAATCCTTAATGAATTTCACAACAATATTTGCATCATTGGTTTTAGTGGGTATAACTTCTACCTACTTGGATACATAATCTATAGCAACCAATATATATTCAAAACCATTAGATGGGGAAAAGACCCATAAGTTCAATCCCTCATACATTAAAAAGTTTAACAACTAAATTAGATGTCAAAAGCATTTCAGCTCTTTTTCTTATGTTGCCTGTTCTTTGACATCGATCACATTGTGCACATCTTTGAAAAGAGTTGGCCAATAGAATCTAGACTATGATACATTTAGAGTAGTTTTCTTACCACTAAAATGGACTCCACAATGAAATATATCACAAAATGAAAAAATACTCTTATGTTCTTCTTTAGGCACACACCTTTGGATGGCTTGATCTTAACCAATTTTGAATAAATAAGGATCATCCCAAAAGTATTTCCTGTAAGAAGTTAGGAACCTTTTCTTTTCCTGAGAAGAAATGTTAGGTCTCAAAACACCAGTGGCTAGATAGTTAACGATATCTGCATACCAAGGGTTTCGACCTACTGAAAATAACTATTCATCAGGAAAGATTTCAATTATATCTTCTTTACTCTTACCTTCAAGAGAATTGAAGTAAAAAATTAACCTAGATAAATGGTTAGCTACTAAGTTTTCACTGTCTTTTTTATCTTTGATTTCTAAGTCAAATTCTTGTAAGAGTATGATCCACATGATTAATTTTGGCTTTACATTAGGTTTACTTAATAGGTATCTCAAAGCAGCATTATCAAAATGCACAACTATTTTCGAATTGATTAAGTAAGACCTAAATTTGTCTAAAGAAAACACAATAGCCAAGAATTCTTTCTTAGTGGTGAAATAATTAATTTGGGTGTCATTGAATGTTTTGCTCGCATAGTATATGACATGCAAACGTTTTTCACTCTCTGTCCCAAGTTAAGTTAATCTCTAAGTTAAATAATATAATTAGAATTAACCAAGCGTGCTCCTAGGAAAGAATGATAGGGCAAAACCTTCTTAAAAACTATCCTCCTAAACATAACAATGTTTCCAAGAAAAACTAATGACACAACGACTTCTAAGAACTAGTTTACTATACATAACTCCATCAGATTTATACTTTTCATGCTATTACAAAGTTATTTTTTTCTTTAAAAGTGTTACAATGAACTTTTTTCATTGTCGCTACAAACTAGGTTCGGTATGAGCTCTAGTTTTTTTAATTAATTAATTATTAATATTTTATATATTTGTTTAGATAATGAAATTTAAAATAAAAATTAAATTAAAAATATTTTTTTTATTTTATTTTATATATTTTAATTTGAAATTAAATTGAAATTTAATATTTTTTTATTTTTCTTTTCTTTTTTTATAAATTTAAATTTTAAATTTCAATATCAATTTTAAATTTTTGATTTACTATTCACAGAACACTATCCAAAACAATAGCTTTTGATTTTTGTTTTTTTTTTAATTTAAATTTAAATATTTTGATTTACTATTCACGAAATAATAGCTTTTGATTTTTGATTTTTTTTAATTTTTAAATTTTGATTTATTGTTTATGGAACAATATATTTTTGGTTTTAATGTTTTTTTAGATTTTTTTAAAATTTAATAATTAAACTAAATTAATTTAAATTTAAGATTTATTGTTATTTTTTTATGAACCATAAATAATAAAAATTTATTCAAAAAATTTAGATTTTTATTTTTATTTTTATGTTTATGAACTTAATATTCAAATATAATATATTTTTAGATTTTTAATTTTTGATTTTGATTTTGATTTGAAATTATATTCTAAAAATAAAAATCACAATATTTACATCACATATAAAGTTTTTCAGATTTGATAATAATGTAAAAATCACCATTACTCTTCGGAACGGCGACAAAAAACTTGATGATAAAATCGAGAATAATATCAATTTCATAAATACTTATCCAATTTAAATTTTATTAATTCTTGTAAGTGTACAAATTATTTATAGAAATGATAAGTATACTTTCAAGGTCAATTCAAGAAAGTAATATTATGTGGTTTTTAAATATTATTAAAATTTTAAAAACAAAAATTAAACCTAAATATTTTGTCACAATAATTTGATTTCTGAAAAAACTAATGCATAAAGATAAAGATAGATATTGATCCAACAAATACTCATACAATTTAATACATTCATAAACAGTAGAGAATAATGAATATAATAATTCAATAATTATGTTTGCTCATATTATTTAAGTTATTAAATATATAAATTGATATTTATCGATTTTCTACCCAAATTAATTAACTAGTATACTTAGACAGGGCCTATTAATTAATTAAGTATTAAATTTTAGTTTTATTTCTAAGAAAATAACAAATCATCTTATCACAACTTTAGGTGAAGTGAGTTAATTAGACTTTATTCAAAGTATCCAAATTTAACTATCTGAAAAATAACTTTCAAGTTATAAAACTATTTAAGAAAATATGTTGTTAATACAATTTCAAATAATAATTCTTTGTAAAAAAACCTTTGAAATAGATTTTTGATGTAAATATCCAAATAATTAAATCTAAAATAAAAGATTATTACTCCAAATAGTTTGTTATTAAGAGTAATATACTCATTCAAATAACATTCTTTATAAAAATCTTGAATAAAAATAAAATCAATTTATTTTAAAAATATATTTTATCTATTCAATATTTTGCAATAATAAAAATATTATTATTATATCATATTCACTATGAGTGAGACATGTTATAATTGATCATAAATAAATCAAAAATGACAAAGAAGAAACAACACAGATATATAAACTACAAAAAAATATAATTAATACCTTAATAATATCCTTATAGAATTTTCAAGAGTTGATTCTAAGATTGAAAAAACTCCAATAATAATCACACTTCAGAATTTTTTGAATCGAAAACTAGAAATTACTAAAACATAAATATGTTTTTTTCTCAAAATTGAGGGAGAAACTAAATAATTTCTAAAAGCTAAAAATATAAAAATCTACAGAGAAGGGGGAGAGAAAGTTACTAAAAACACAACTTAGAAGCTTCTTTTCTTGGTAAACAGGGGGTCCTATTTATAGGAAATAATATGAGAAAAACTTGTGTTTTCACCGCGACACGATCAGATCGTAACCAAATTTTTGACAGTCAAATCTCCTTGTGCTGTGGCATAAATTTTTAATCATAGACAAATTTTTGACAAATTTATTTTCCATTATCTCTTTTCTTTACTTTGAATAATATCAAATAAATGATATTCATTTAAGCTCCAAAAAATGTGATAAACATGCTTTAAATATTTTTCTTTATTTTAATATTTATATATTAAAATACATGCAAAACATTACAATATATCCATTAATCTGAAAAAAATAGATTTGTCTAAAATATAATAGAATAAAACAAATACAAATCCATTTTATTAATTAAATGACATTAAAACATAGTATATTTAGTGTTTTTTAAGCACTCATCAAAATTCAAAAAAACATTAATGGAAAATGATCATACTATAAAGTCTATGAAAGAAAATATTATGATTTACATTCCCACCAAATGAGAGCCTCCACCTAAACAAGCAATCAAATATAACATTGATGCTGGTTGGAAACATGGTCATGGAATCTTTAGTTTCACTATTTTAGATTATATAGTTTACATTATTGAAACATGACATCATATATTATTTACTACTTCTGCAGAGTTGTTGGAATAACCGCTTTCAATGCAGCTTTAGATCATGTTTTAAATAGTAAACATAAAGCTATTTATATGAAAGATGATTCACAAGTTATTATTAAAACCTTAATGGAAGATAAATGGCAATAGGTATCTAGTCGTACAAAGGATGTTCTTTCACAAGCTCAAGCGAAACTACAACACTTCAAAATGATATCCATTCATTGGGTTTCTCAAGAGTTAAACTCAAGAGCGCATAATCTTGTTGTAAATACCATGGCCTACACAACAAATACCACAATCTTAATTGATATATACAACTCCATCCTAATCCAAGAGATTTGCATGCTTTCTGTCTATTTGTATTAGAAAAAAAAAAAACGAAGTTTACTAAATGTATAGTTACATATACAGACCTCTAATAAGTTGGAGTTGACATCGTTTATATTTTTAGAATTGTGACCCCTAAAGTACTCTTGATTGCTTAGGATTTTTTGTTTGTGTTCTTATTAAAAATAGCTTTAGACAAAAGCGAGTTAAAAGGTGATTTCAAAAATAAACTTATATAATGTACTTCTTTTAGGCACAAAATATGATTTCTAAGTCTTGAAAGCAATTCTCGTAATTATTTTCTTTGATCATTAATTTTTTATTTTTGTGTTGCTATCATAAACGATTTTATAGAACCCAGAAATAGAAATAAGTAGGCCCTAATTAGGTGAAGAAGTGATCTCTAATATTTTCTTAAAATGTAAATTAAATCCTTTAGTCAAATGTATTTTATTATAAATTAAATGATATTTAATATAATTTAAAATGATATTTAATATAAAATATACTTGAATTTTAATTGTTATATTCTCATGTATATTTATCTTCGTCATCATAACTTATTGTATTATCATGCTTATCATTATTTTTTTTTCTTAAGGACCCAATCATATTGGTTTCAAAAGAATAAAATTTTATGATGTGTTTGTAGTTCACCTAGTGTTATTACTTTAGAATTCATTTTTCTTCTGTTTCAACTTATAGGTTTGAACAACATACAATATTTAAAATAATTTTATTTTCCTACAACCTTTTATTAAAAAGTAAAAAAAATTCTAAAAATTACGATGCATAAAAATTTAAAAATTTAATAATGTCGTGGACAATATCAATATTTTTGCAAAAATTATACTACAAAAATTAAAATATTTGTATTGTGGATAATATTCACGATATATTCATAATATTCGATAATATCTAGATAAATTAGTTAAAATAATATTATATAATCATATCAATATCAAATCTTACCAAGAGTATTATGAATGAAATATTGAGATATATCCTAATTTGTTAATCCATCCTTCCCTCTCAACACCTAACGAACGAAATTATTTTTAAGTTAACTAATACACATAAAAAAATTTAATTATTTAAACACACATAAATCATATTTTTTTTAACTAATAGCATTATTGTTTAAAATAATAATCACACATTCACAAGCACTGATGGATATATATATATATATATAATTATACTACTCATTTTACTAACAACATTATTGAAAATAACAACATTATTGAAAATAACAACATTATTGAAAATAGAAAAATTGAGGAAAAAGGAGAAAATGTGTAATTTCATTATTTCTTTGATCCATGTGTACACTTTTTTTAAATTAAAAATTAAAATGGGTTATAAATTATAAAAAAAATTGCATGTTGAAGCTCAAAAGTTTTACTTTAAACTCAGCAGTTGACTTATTTAACTTTACTATTTTCTCAACGATGTTGCATATGTATGCACTAAAAACTTGGATGTCATATAAATATTTAATTTGTGAAGCTAATAAGTCTTGAATAATATTGAAATAAGATAACAAGAACAAGTTTTTTTTATAAAACTTAAACTCATACACTTACTCCTAACTAAACTTGAATTTTAGACATGTTATATGTGTGAGTAGGTTTCATGCTATGGAGACACAACTTGTTAACAAGATTGAATAGGTTAAAAAAAACTTTAAATTTTTAACATAATTTTTTATTCATATAATTACTATTTAAAAGTGGTATAATTGATTGCACAAACATAAATAAAATAATCTGAACTAACAAGTTGAATTTGACTGAATTTTTATACATTAGGATATCGATCCCACGTAAGAAGAAAGTTATCCCTCAGTTGTCAAATGATATATATCTATCCACTTTGGATTTTAATACTTTTATGACTGCATTTTCAAATTAAACAATTAGGAATTTTTTTTAAATTAATTAATTAATCACAAAATTAATCCATTAGCTTTGTGATACCGTTTTCCATCAACATCAAAAAGATTATATTTCTTCTTGTAGTAGTTTGCAAACTGAGAAAACTTATCTCAAACCATCGTATATTGGATGTGATGGTATTTAATGATATGATGTTTAAGTCAATTCAAATTGACAATAATAGAGAAGAGCATAATGAGAAGAATAAAAGATAAAAGAGATATTATAGGTGTGTGTATGTTTTTCGTGATCTTGTATGAAATATATAATATGAGTATATATAAAAGAGAAATTCATTTGATGTTTAGCACTTAACCTGAAATATACTTAAAGTTATGATTGTAGTTATCATTTCGTAATTATCTCGTATAATTATGAGATATTTATTAACTATTTATATCTTTAATCGTTTATGTAACGATTGTATTCATATTTAATGTTCATTTAATTGATCAAATAATCATACCGTTGAGTAGAATTTGTGGTATATTTTACACCGAAATTATTGTTTGTAAATTTTTTTAAATACTAATATTGTTTATATATAAAATTAAGAATAACGAAATGGCATTTGGTGGTGGAATCTTAGCAATAGATCAATTAACAAAGTGATGAATTTTCAGTGTCAAACCCAATCAAAACCCACCTAAGTACTGAAAATTCAGTTTTACATAAAATATACCCATTACTTCATTGTATAAGTTATCCTCAAACCTGGCTGGGACCCCATGCCCCATCTCATAAACCTACAACAGATTATATATATTTTTCTTTTACAAGATTTTTTTTATATGGAAATTCATATCTGTTCTTTCGGTTTTATTTTATTTTATTTCTCTATATGCTTACTGCCAAATATACTCCGATAATTAAGGTTATAATGATAATTATTTGAATTTTTTTATTTTTAACATTTTTTAGAAAAAATAAAATTTATTTGATTAATCAATTTCTAGTTTCTATTTTGAAAAGTAAAAATTAAAATTTAGATATTATTTATTTGATAACATATTCATAATTTTCAATTTTTCAACATTTTAAGATACAAAAATTAATTTTAAACTTATTTTTTATAAATTTTGACTTTTAATAATTTTGAGTTAAAAGTAGTATAATTAATATGGTTAAGTTATTAATTTTTAATATAAAAAATAAAATTTATATAAGTTTAATTCTAAAACAATTCTTTTGAATTTTAAAATTTTATCCAATTTTTAAATTAAAAAATAAATTAACAAACATAATTAATTTTAATATTTGTAAAATTTAAATTATGAATTAAAATAATTATGTGTAAGTTATTTGTAACTTGTATAGAAATGAGCAAAAATTATGTATGAGAATTTGTAACGTAGATGGGACGGGAAAAATATATATTCTTTAAATATTAAATAATATAAAATAATATTATTAATAAATATAATAATAAATAACAACTCAATTGTAACGATAATTTGTCATTTTATTATAATTCACATAAAATATTATACATAGAACTATATTAATTCATTGTATAAGTTATCCTCAAAGCTGACTGGGATGCCCCCATGTTCCTCATCTCATAAATCTACAACAAATTATATATTTTTTGTTTGATAACAAAATGATTATCCACATTGAGTTTTAATTAAATATGCAATACTTGCATTATTAATTGTAGGACAGGGGTTGACGTTTACAACTTCTTCTTCTTCTTCTTCTTCTTCTTCTTCTTCTTCTTCTTCTTCTTCTTCTTCTTCTTCTTCTTCTTCTTCTTCTTCTTCTTCTTCTTCTTCTTCTTCTTCTTCTTCTTCTTCTTCTTCTTCTTCTTCTTCTTCTTCTTCTTCTTCTTTTTTAGAAATATAAGATTAAATAATATAAGCAAGTTGTTGACACAAGTAAATCGATTAATTCAAGTTTTTTGTTCCCCACATTTTACACTTTAGTCTTCTTCTTTTACTTTTTTAATTATTTAATTTTTAAATTTTTTAAAAAAAATTGACACTTTATTTCATTCATTTTTCTTATAGTTTAATCTCTTTATTTTTTAATTTATATATTTAGTTTTTATTTTTTTTAATAATTTAAAAAAAATCAAAATTAGTTTCAAATTTTAAGTAAACGTGTGAAAATAAAAAAAATAAAAAAATAATTAAATTACATAAAATAAAGTAAGGAAATTAAAGTTTGAAAATAAAAAATAAAAAGATCAAATCATAAAAAAAATAAGGAGATTAAAATATAATGTATAAAAAATTTAAAAATCATTTATATATTGGAGTTAAAGATAAAAATTAAAGAGAGTTGCGTTTTTGTTTTTCGGGTATAGCTATATGTATGAACCCTAGAACTCAATATTTTCGGTTAAACTTTTTAGATGATTTAATCTTATAATATATTGACTATAGTTGCTATCCCCTCGTAATTGGATTAATTGTAGAAAGAGAAATGTTTGCTGCACCCACTACTTAAACATATTATTGCTCCCAAACGAAAAGTGTATTATATATATAGGAACTTCATGGTATATCCATCTCTTGTTGGATTGAATTATGATTTGATTTTGTATAATATGTGGAAATTTGATTTTGAGTGCCGGAGGAATTATGCTTGAAGCATTAATTTTAACCTCTGTTGTGGTTACTTCCTTATCAGTCTTGAAAATTATCACTATTGTTCATTATCTTTAACGTATCATCCCATATATCCTTGATTTTTATAAAAAAAGTTTTAATATTTTTGATTTTTATAGTTAATGTTTTTAAATAGTTAACAACCTAAATTTTTCATTCAATAATATGTTTTTCTTTCCTACGTCTCTAATACCGAATTGTGACTAACTATTTTACCGTACGAGTTGTTATTTATTGTAAATTATTATTTAAAAGGAAATTTTTAAGTTTTTTATTAAAATGTTGTTTTAACTTTATAATTTATATATGTTTATTTTCATACAAACTTGTGGTTAGTTTATTTTTCTTTATTTTATTTATTTATTAGTTTTATAAATGTTACAAACAAATATTTAATCGTTCAAGATCTTTAATTGACTTATAATTATAATTATCATATGTCAATTTAATGGGTCAATTACGATCTTTCATTCTGTTATTCATCTTCTTTTGTTACATCTGGTATATATCAGCTTGTTCAAATTTTAAGATCATCCTAATAATGGCAAAGCCCTTACATCTGTACATATTATGGTATCCAAATTAGATTTATTAGAGAATAGAAAAAAAGTTACTGTATTTCATTTTATTTATAATATTAATAATTACTACAATTCTAAAAATCAACTAAGAACCTCAAAGAGATTTTTAGTCATTCATAACTTTTAGAAACAAAATTGCTAGATAAATATTTTTTGGAGCCGAGAGTTTGCTATTACTAAAACTATATCCAACTTATGAAAATAATTGCTCCTTTTATAGGATAAAAAAATCTTGTTTATAATAGTGAAAAATTATTGTTTTAACCATACTTTAATAATTTATCTAACTTTTTGTTTTTTGCTTTTGATTTAAACCTTTTATTTCCTTGGTATGATATGCCGATTGAAAATGTAAGCTCTACATCTTTATTTCTCTTTGTTATTTTCTATCAATAACCTTTTTGATGATGTAGACGATGATGCATCTTCATCTTCATTTTCTATCAATAACCTTTGTGATTCTTAGTGGTTTTCTTAGCGTAAAAACAAAACACCTTTCTCATTTCTTGACAAATTTTCAAATTATTACTATTAAAATTTGTTTCAAACTTATTAATTTTCTCACTAACTTCTTTAGTGAGGGTCATATTGTTATAGAAAGTGATTATATACTAGTTGAGTAATTTACCTTAACTTCAAAATAATTATCAATTTTTTTAAGTTCATGATAAATTTGACTTAGTATTTGTTATCTTAGAATAGAAAGTTCATCTATATTGAATTTATTTTTTGGAAGCACCCTTGGTTTTGGAACTTCTATATTAGTGTTAAAAATCCTTATTTCATAAAATGATAGGAATTAACACAACTTTTTTCATTTTAGTCCATAAGTGAATTGAAAAATCTAAGATAAACACACTCATTACTTGCTCTCATCTTTTTTCTTGAAATTTTTGATAGTCTTCTTAAAATTTTTAGGGAAATAATTAAATTCTTTTAAATTAATTCTTGGATATAAGTTTTCAATTAAACCTGCATAGAAAGTTATAAACCAAAATTGAATCAGCTCTTTCAAGAATATTAAATTTTCTACCTGTGAGAAATTCTTTTTTATGTTGTAAAATTTAATATCTTCCATATGTTCATGAGTACATTTTATGGCTAAGTTATAAAGACTCAACCATTGTAATTTACTTAAATTCATGTATCAATCTTTTTTGTCTTCAATGATAAATGTATTCGTAGGGATGTTTTCCTAAATAGTATTGATTGTCGTACTATATTTACTATCTTTGTGAGAGGCGTTTCTTTGAATAGTACTAGTGGTCATACTATATTTCCTAGGGTCTTCAGCCTTCTTGGTGGCAATGGTTGTTGCCATAATGTTGTAGAGTATTTTTTAACTATATCATTTAGAGTTAATAATTTTGGTACTCTATAGTTAGCATAACTACCTTAAGCTATTATTCTATTAGTGAAAGTTCTCTGAGTTATTTCACTAAATTCGATAATAGTTTTTCTTGCTTCAGGTCAATTGTTATAAATTCTTAGTTTTTGACTATTATAAACAATATAAGTGTTTTTCTAGTCTTCTTTTTATGCTTCTTTGGTCCAATTGAGCTTTTCTTTTTCTTTTTAAAAGTGTTACTCTTTTTTGAACTGTTAAGTTTTTCCTTCTCAATTTGAATTCCTTCTTTAGAAAGTTTACCTTCCTTAGAACGAATCTCTAAGGTGGATTTTTATTTAGATTTTTTGGACTCTAATGTTGGTTTTAAACTGTTAAGTTTTTCCTTTTGATTCCTACATCCAAAAGAGAATTTTCTAGGTATAAAATCATGAGTTATTCTCGAAGGATTCTTATTTCACTTTCCTTTATCTTGATCTTGATATCAAGATGTTCCATTTATGTAAGAACAAAAGTAGTTAAATATGATAATTCTCTTGTATGAGAATCTGCTAAACTATTCTTGTTTCTTGGAAGACGTTCAATATCAAAATTATAATGATTACATTATTGTTACAATATGAGTAATCATTCTTGTTTATAAGCACATACAATATTAATCCTTCAAAAATAATCAAATTTTTTGTTATAGATTCTGACAATAAATCTAGAACTTATTACATATATTTTAAATTTCTTAATAGTTTTTTTGATAGTAAAATATTTTTTTTATTACTGTGATAATTTATTTCTAGACTATGAAAATATCCTAATGCATATCTACAAAGATATTCATCTTTATCATCTATTTTTGCTTTTAAAACAACTCTACAGTATTAATATGAAACGTTTCTTTCAATTATCATTTTATCATCTGGACCTGTATGGTATAAAGTTAGTCGATTTTTTACTTGTGTTTTTACCTTATCCATGTATAAAGCATCTTATTCTTTTTATTTTCAAACATGATCTTTTTTTAATTTTGTTTGTAAAGATTTTCACATTTGTGCAAGTTTCTTTATGTATGCTTCAATAGACGTTAAACATCTTAAGAATCTTTGTAATTGATTTTTTTCTTTTAATTCACTTGAAAATCCTTGAATGTTATTCAATATATAGGATCGTAGATTGTGTTTTCTATCTTCAATTTCTAACCCTAAATACTTAATTTTTATAAGCAATTAATGCTTTTTTCTTATAAATTACAATGTCTTATTTTCTACATTCTTGTAGAATATTAATAATATACAAATAATGTTTATTTAATTTATTACTAAAAACCAAAATATAATCTATGTAAACATAAAAAATATTTTGTAAGTTCTTAAAGATATTGTCCATATACTTTTGAAAGATACATAGAGTTTGTTTTAATTTGAATGGTATAACAATTCATCGTAATTATCCTTGGAGGTAACTAAATGTCCTTAGTATTTCTTCCTTTTTATTAATAATAATAATTCTTCTTTCTTTAGAATAAAGTATCTACCATCAATGGTTCTTTTATTTAATGCTTTAAAGTTTATTACCATTCTCTTTTTTTCTTTTCTTTTTTCAGTTTTTTTTCGACTAAAGATTCTAGACTAGAGTGGAGAGAATTACTTGATATTATGAATTTTGAATCCCAAAGTTCTTGAATTTATTTTTCAAACTCAATCATGTCTTCTAGAGTATAAATTAGAGTGATTTACTAAATTAGTAAGGCATTTGGGTTAATTTCTATTTTTTACCAAAATCGCTTGCGAGGTAAGGATTATTACTTTTGTAGTAAGGAATTACCTTATCATGGTAAGGCTTACCATGGCATTGAATGCTAGTGGTAGGCTTTCCAACATTGGACCAATGCCATCCCACACTAGACCAAAATTACTCAAAGATAAGGCTTATTGTTACTATGATAAGGTATTGTCTTGCCATGGTAAGCCTTACCATAACACTGGATGTCAATGGTAAGCCTTCTTATACTAGATAAATACCTTTCCACATCAAACTAATACCTGACCAAAAATTCCATTTTTTTAGCAAAATCTCTTCAAGGAAAGGCCTAACATTGTTATGGTAAGATTTACCTCTAAATGATTTTGGTAAAAATACACATAAATTATTTAACCATTTAATCTTGTTAGATTTATTTTATCTAAATATTAAGTAAAAGGTTAATATAAGTTTTGTCAATTATTTCATATTAATAAATCAACTCATATTTATTGTTGATATATAGTAGAAATATGAAATTTCTCTCGTCCTATTATCATTATATTTGTATTTTTAAAGACTTTATTAAGATATATTTAGTTTTATTAGCAATTCTTAAAATTAAATTTTTTTAGTGCTTGTTTTCAGATTTTTTCTAAAAATGCATATTTACTAGCTACACACATACTAACTCCTATATCTACATTGTAAATGGTAACTTATGTAATCTTTAAATTTCTATCTTGTCTTAATATATGTATTGTTTGAATTTATAATATTATACAAATCATTCATCTCCTGACGAAAAATATTTATATTCTGATTATTCATATTCTGAATCGGTTATTTCTTTCTCAATTTTTTTCAATATATAAATACTACAAGTATTATCTTTATCCGATTCCTCTATTTGTTCTAATTCCATCTTAAAATATTTTTCTAAGATTTTTGTTTTCTGTGAAAATTTTTCTTTTTAAATTATTTTTATGTTGAAGTTTGTTAGGGCATTCATTAGTGTAATATCCTTGCTCATTGTATATACAACATTTGCATTTCTTTTTTCTTGATGAGCAATAATTTTTGTTTTATGTTGATTTATATATTTTTATTTTAAAATATTTTTTTGTATAAGTTTATTTATTATATATTCTCTTATATTCTTGAAAGTTTTGTTTTTTAAAATTTATATCATTTGAATATTTTGTGTTTTTTATACTTTTGCATGTAAGATTTTATGTTACATCTATATTTTTCTGACATTCTAAAATTTCTTGTATCACAAAAGATTTTATCATTTTCTCTTATTTGTTTATATTCCTATCTTTCTTAACATTTAATGTTTTTTTATCTAATTTTTAAGAGTTCTTATTCTTCATCCTAAGATGTCTGGTATAATTTTTCTATTTTTTTTATTCCATCATTCTATTATAGTTTTATGTAATGTTTGAGGTAATTCTTGGAAAAATATTTTCTTATAATTTTCTTATATAGAGGGTTATAATTTATGATAATACATTTCATATTTACAAATAAAAAGAATCTATATAACATATGTCACATATTTTTGTATTTGTTAAATACTATTTGGCTTTCTTAATTTCATATTCACTGAAACTCAATTTTATGTTTGCCTTTGTTTTCTCTAATAAATTTCTTATATATTTCATTTACTACAATATCTAATTACTACTTATTTGTAGGAGCATTACCATCCATTTAAAAATATTGTTATGCTAAATCTGTAAAACAAATTTTTACATTTTCTATCATTTTGTGATCTACTAAGACTCTACAAGTTGAAGAATTTGACTGTGTAGTTTGAGAAGTTTGTATGATTATGCTTATACCATCAAACCATTCATCTATGGTTTTTTTCTTGTCTCTTATATAGTCTAAGTTTATCAAATCTATAATTTTCATGAAGTTTGAATTCTAGTGAGATATTATCTCTAGTTAATCAATGTAACCCTTCTTTGATTTTTGGTTATTTTTTCCTTTATAAGGAAAGTCATGTTCTTCGAGCCTTTACCTATTTCTCTCTTCTCTATTTGGTCAAATGTTCTTTCTTAATGAAGAACTAGTAATGAAATAGATTTCATATAATTTTTTGGGATTATATCTTGTGGTTTAGAATCAGTTTCACTTACTATTGTTATATCATCTTTTTCTTTGTTTGTACAAATTATTTTATAATTATCTTTTCCTAGTTCTTTATATGTTAGGGTCAACAAACTAACTAATTTTTCTATGTCTCTATTCTCAAGGTCTATAAATTATTCTTCTATTTCTTTTTTATATTCCATTAAATTGGGATTATAATTTTTTTATCTTTGAATTTTTCCTCGTTCTTTCTTTCCTAGTTCCTATATATCAATGTATTTGATCTTCTACATGATTCTTCTTTTAATTCTACAAATGGATCAAACTTATAACCTATAATTTAATTATCTCTAGGTATGTTATTTATATCATTTCTTAATTCTGTAAATTCTTTATGTATATCTTGTTGTAATTTCTTACTATAATCATATTCTTTTATTTCTTTTAGGAGTTCTTTTTGTGTTTTATTTATGCATGTAAGAATTTAATGTTTGATTCTTGTACTATATTCATTTCTTGTGCTGAAATAATTAAAGTTTTTATTATTATTATTTGGTTTTTTTATATGCTTGTTAGGCTTCTATTAAAATCTAAGTCTATGACATGTAGTTTATTTTTGAACATTTTTGGGATGATATCATTTTCTTCCTAATATTACGTTATGAAATAATGCTTTTATTATATTAAATTTATTGTTTTAGATTTGTCACCTCTTTTTCTTTATTATATATTTTTCATTCAAGATCTATAAACGTAAACCTTGATATATTACTTTTCTTGTTGGTATCAGGTGTTTTTCATTAACATCTAAGTTTCATTCTTCTGATATTTTAAAGTCTATTAATATTTTTGATTTTATTATTTGTCAAATTTCTTAAAACAAATTCTATTTCTATGAATTTATTTTGTCTATATATTGAATTATTATGGTTGTTTGTTAATAAATATTCTATTACGTAGTGTATTAAAAATTAATGATTTTCTTATTTTATTAAATCTCTTCTTTCAAATTTATATATTAAATTTAATACTTGATTTAAGTTTTTATCATTAATATTAATGTCAAACCTAAGGTATGATGTGAATTTTTATTTCTAGTATATTTGGTTTTATATATTATTTCTAATAAAACATCTTTCCTATTTATTATTCTATATCTACTAGTGTTAATTTTATTAGTATATCAATTCATTCTTTAAAATGTGTTTTTATTAATATTTAGATTTCTCCTAGATAGATGTATCTAATTTTTCTTCTATCCTTCTGAGAGATTTTTGATAATTTATTTATAATGATTATTTTGTCAATTAATGGTATATTATGCATTTATTTTGCATATGTATTATTAATAACCATTTCTTTATTACTTATTCCATAATAAACTATATCTTTTCTTGAAAATATTTCCTTTTTCTTAAGAATGATGAATCTTTAAATTTATCTTATACCTTAAGATTTAATCTTATTTTTTTGCTAATTACCATTTATTATGAAAAATATCTTGAGATGTCTTGTGTTTCTATTTTTATTATTTTTGTCATTTTTTATGTATAAAAAATTATTATTTATTTTTGTTAACTTTAATTTCTATTAAATTAGGAGGTATTTATGATATTTTTAAAATCATAAAGATATTTGTGATATTATTTTAAAATTTGGAAATATTATTAATATTATCCCTTAATAACCTATACATTTTCAGATTCTAGAGGTCTTGCGTTCAAAGGTCCAAGCCATCTAACAATTGGTAAATGAATGACATTGATCGAGATTTGATCTATATATAAGTTCGACGCTAAATCTTAAACATTTATTAAACCAATGAGAATCTAATAATTTATATTTAGACATTAATTCATTATCTAGTTATGAAATAATTGAGACTCTAATCAAATAGTAGTCGAGATTTGAAAGTCAAAATTCGTAAGATCTATGTTAACTTTTCCATTCGAAACTTTGACGAACCATAACTCTTTAATATGAAGTTCGATTGATAAATGAAAATAGCCATTAAAAAACTCATAACCTCCATATTGCTTTTGTTCGAAGAGAATTTGGATAGAAGTAACTAAGTCACCTTGCCCTAGGAGGCTTGGGAGTTAATGTTGAGGGAAACTTTTACTGAGTATGTATGACATCATTCGATTGGTTCACAATACATTTGAATAGTTAAATAAGTATAGTCATGGTTAATGCACAATCAACCGAGGTTTCGATTCAAATGAAAAGTTTTTATGGTATTTATCTTTTGATTTAAAATTTAAAAATAATAATTTATGATTTGCTATTTTTAGATATAAAAAATCTTAAATATATTTATTAATATCAAAATAATATATTATTTATATATTAATAATTAAATGTGATATTACTATATTTCTATTGAAACAAGTATAATTTAAATTGAATTTTATTTATTCTTATTTACATATTTTTTATTTTATTTGAAAAATATCTGTTAAATAAATAAAAAATATTAATATTTTAAATAGTTTAGAAGATTAAGAATTATGTTAATTTTTAAATTTTTTTATACAAAATACATGTTTAAATAAATATTAAAAGTGAGAATCATAATTAAATCATAAAAAACTATTAACTATTAATAATCCATGCTTATTATTCAAAACTATCCGATATAACCTGAGATTGTTATTATTCTTGGCATAACAGTCACCTTGTCTTAAGTCCTGCTTTTTTTTTTATCATGGAGGGAAAAAAATCTCCAACCATTTAAAAATTATAATAATAAAAATAATTTTTAATAATATTAAATTAGATGTGAAAGTATTTAATATTGAATTATTTTAAATGATGGTAATTTAATTTAAATAGCATTTAAAATAAAATAATAGAATATGTTTTTTTAATTAAAGAAAGTATACTAGGTTGATTATATGTTTTATAAATATTATTTTTGTGGTTTTATTTTAAAAAATAAATTAAATAATAAATATATTATGGAATATAATGATATATATGTTAATAATAGTTCAAAACAATATTAGGCCCAAAACCCGCTCTTAAACCCTTAGCTCTCTTTTATTTAAAAAAATAAAAATAATAAATTAAATAATAAATATATTATGAAATATAATGATATATATGTTAATAATAGTTCAAAATAATATTAGGCCCAAAACACGCTCTTAAACCCTTAGCTCTCTTTTATTTAAAAAAATAAAAAAAATAAATTAAATAATAAATATATTATGGAATATAATGATATACATGTTAATAATGGTCCAAAACAATATTAGGCCCAAAACTTAATATGCTCTTAAACCCTCCGCTCTCTTCTATATATATTTATATGTTTGTTACTGCATGGAGTAGAGAGAATTGTCGCTGGGAAAATTAGAAGAGTACAGAGCAGCAATTGGTAGCTGCTAAATCCAAGAGAAAACAAGAGTTAGAGCTGTTGTCGAAATATAAAACAGAGAGTAGAGAGAAACTTCACAGTTGCTTGAGAATAAAATTTGAGAGCTGAAAAAGGGAGTAGCATCAACCACTAAAAGGAGACAGTACAACAGTTGAAAGATAGAGAACAGTGCAGCTAAGAACAATCTGCCGCATAAGAGAACTGTCAAATTGGAAGCTGCAAATAGAGAGACTTCTACCCAGCCATATCCAAAACAGCTTAGCCTTGTCAATCTCTAGCCTAGTGACTCCAACAGTGCCAGCGTTTGTCTTCACAAGCGAGCAGCGCAGCTTCGCCACCTCCACGCTCTCTCTTGTTCGATAATATCAAATAAATTTGAAATTTATTTGCTGGATTTTTTTGGTGAATATTTGTAGAAAATATTTGGGTATATTTTTGGATATTAGTGTATTTTGTTGAAGCTCTCAAAATATTAGTGGTTGTATCTCCAATTGATTATTAGTTGATTTTTTCTCGGTGTGCCGTCGTCAGTGGAGTAGATTTTTCATATTGAAAAGTTGAACCACTTAAATCATTGTGTGCCATTTATTGCTTATTACTTTTGCCGTTACTCATTATTATTAATTTGTGCAACCAAAACTGAACCCGATCTTCGTTTCTGCAAGTGCTAATTTATAACAAATTGGTATTAGAGCTATTGGATTATTCTGTTATTTATTTTAACTGATCAAGTTTGCTCTTTTGGATTTATTTTGAGCTTCTGATTATCTGATTGGTTTTATATTTTCTGGGTTATGCTTCTATTTATTTAATATTGGGTTTTTCTATCATGGCGACAAAATATGAAATTGAGAAATTCAATGGTAGAAATGATTTTAGTCTTTGGCGTATGAAGATGCGGGCCATATTAGTTAAAGAAGAGCTTGTTAAGACACTTGAAGGCAAGGATAAATTGCCAGAAAAATTGATTGATGAAGAAAAAGATGCATTGATGGAAATACTCTCAGTTCAATTCAGTTATCTTTGTCTGATGAGGTATTACGCGAGGTTGGTGATGAGGAATCTCCTGTTGGGTTATGGCTTAAATTGGAGAATTTGTATATGACCAAGTCTTTGACCAATCAGTTATATTTGAAGCAGCGTTTGTATACATTCAGAATGTCAGAAGGTACACCTTTGCACGATCATCTTGATGAATTTACTAAAATTATTCGTGATTTGAAAAATGGTGGTGTTAAGATTGATGATGAGGATCAGGCCTTAGTTCTATTATGTTCTTTACCTCATTCATTTGAACATTTTGTTGATACCATGCTATATGGGTGAGACACTATTTCTTAGGAAGATGTCAAAGTAGCTTTGAATTCCAGAGAGTTGAAGAAAAAGGTGTCTACAAGCAATAGTGATAATAGTAATGGTTTATTTGTCAGAGGTAGAAATCAAGAAAAATGCACAAGTAATAATAGAGGCAAGTTTAGATCCAAATCTAGAAAAAGAAAAGATAAATACAACTATTGCCGTCAGGAAGGGCATTGGAAAGTAAATTGTCTCAAACTCAAAGGTAAAGGAAAATCTGCCACAACATCTTCTAGTACTAATGATGTTACTGGTGTTGCAAATAGTTCTGGTTTCGATGGTGAAAATGTTCTATCAGTATCTATTGGTTCTCCTGGAGATGTTTGGATTCTTGATTCGGGTTGCACTTACCATATGTGCCCCAGTAGAGATTGGTTTACTTCTTATCAGTCTATTGATGGGAAACAATATGTCCTGCAAGGTTATTAGTATTGGTACTGTCCGAATTAAAATGCATGATGGTATTGTTAGGACTTTAAAGGATGTTCGCCATGTTCCAGATTTGAAAAAGAATTTGATATCTTTGGGTACTCTTGATTCACAAGGCTATAAGTATGTAGCTGAAGGTGGAGTCTTAAAAGTTAGTAAGGGTGCTCTTGTTGTTATTAAAGGGAAATTATCACGTGGTCTTTATATGCTTCAGGATAGCACTGCTATTGGCAGTGTATCAGTTTCATCCTCGTCAGATCAAGATTCAGACACTACTCGATTATGGCATATGCGGCTTGGGCATATGAGTGAGGCAGGGATGTCTATTTTGAGCAAACGAGATTTTCTTTGTGGTCAAAAAACTGGAAAACTTGATTTCTGTGAGCATTGTATTTATGGAAAGCATCGCAGGGTTAAGTTCAATACAACCATCCATAAAACGAAAGGTACTGTTGATTATATTCATTCAGATCTTTGGGGTCCTTCTCGTGTTGTGTCTAAGGGTGGTGCCCGGTATATGTTGGCTTTTATTGATGACTTCTCTCGTTATGTTTGGGTGTATTTTCTGAAGAATAAGAATGATGCGTTCTCAAAATTTGTGAAATTCAAGGCTTGTATAGAAAATCAAACAAGCAAGAAAATCAAGCATTTGAGAACGGATAATGGTTTGGAATTTTGTGACAGTCAGTTTAATGAGTTCTGTGAAAGAAATGGCATAGTGAGACACCACACTGTGCGTCATACACCACAGCAAAATGGAGTAGCAGAACATATGAATAGGACTCTCTTAGAAAGAGCTCGTTGTATGCTCTTTCAAGCTAACTTGGATAAATCCTTTTTAGCTAAAGCTTGTAACCATGTCTGTTATTTGGTGAATCGGTCTCCATCAACTGCAATTGAGTTAAAGACTCCATTTGAGGTATTCTTTGGTACTCCTGCTAATTATTCTGATTTGAAAGTTTTTAGTTGTCCTACTTATGCTCATGTTAATGATGGTAAACTTGAGCCTAGGGCATTGAAATGCATATTTTTGGGGTATCCTTCTGGGGTGAAGGGTTATAGATTATGGTGTGTTAAACCCAAGTCACCTAAAGTTTTGATTAACAGAGATGTTAAGTTTGATGAGTTTTCCATGTTGCAAAAGAAAAAAAGAGTCTATTATTACAGATAAAGATCATGATGTTAGTGAGTAGGTGGAGCTCCTAGTTAAGTGCAAGAGGGCACTTTAGATGAGCCATCTGTGGACGAGATAGATGATTCTGCTCATGATGTAACATAAGAGCAATATGAGTAACCATATAGTATCGCTAAGGGTAAAGGAATAAGAGAGATTCGACGCCCTTAGAGGTACGCAGATGCAGACTTAGTTTCTTTTGCATTGTCTGTGGTAGAGTCTATTGAGGTGTATGAACCTTCTAGTTATCATGAAGTTGTCACTTGTGATGAGTCTGTTCAGTGGTTGGTTGCTATGAATGAAGAGATTGAATCACTTCATAAGAATCATACTTGGGAATTGGTGAAACCGCCTAAGGGCCAGAAGATTGTTGGAAACAAATGGGTTTTCAAGATAAAAAAAGGTATACCTGAGGTTGAAGCAGCTAGGTTCAAGGCACGTGTTGTTGCAAAGGGCTATTGTCAGAAGAAAGGTATTGACTTCAATGAAGTATTTTCACCTGTTGTGAAACATATCTCTATTCGTGTGTTGCTTGCTATGGTTGTATTGTTTGACATGGAATTAGAACAACTTGATATCAAGACAACATTCTTACATGGTGAGCTTGAGGAACAAATATATATGCATCAACCAGGGGGGTTTGTTGTTCCAGGTAAGGAAGATCATATTTGTTTATTGAAAAAGTCTTTATATGGGCTGAAGCAATCTCCTAGACAGTGGTATAAGCGGTTTGATTCTTTTATGATTGATCATGGTTACTCTAGGAGTGATTATGATAGTTGTGTTTATCATAAAAGATTCCATGATAGTTCATCAGTTTATTTGTTGCTTTATGTTGATGACATGCTTATTGCTTCTAAGAATAAGTTTGAGATTCAGAAATTAAAGTCTCAACTTAGTGGTAAATTTGAGATGAAAGATTTGGGTGCAGTAAAGAAAATTTTGGGCATGGAAATTTACAGGGATAGGCAAGCGGGCAAGCTTTATTTGACTCAGAAAAGTTATATTGAAAAAGTTCTTGAAGACTTTGGCATGAAAGATTCTAAACCTGTGAGTACGCCGTTAGCTGCACATTTCAGGCTTTCTTTGGATTTGTCACCACAGTCAGAAGAAGAAGAGCGGTACATGTCTCAGGTTCCATATGCTAGTACTGTTGGCAGTTTGATGTACGCTATGGTTTGTACTCGACTAGACATTTCACATGCAGTTAGTGTTGTCAGCAGATATATGGGTAATCCTGGTAAGGGGTCGTTGTGACGATGAAATGGATACTTCGGTATTTGAGAGGTACATCTAATATTGGTTTGGTATATGATGAGAGTTCTAATACTGGTTGTAGTGTTATTGGTTATGTGGACTCCGATTATGCTGGTGATCTGGATAGGAGAAGATCTCTGATAGGTTATGTCTTCACTCTTTCTCATTGTGCCATTAGTTAGAAGGCTACTTTACAGTCTATAGTTGCTTTGTCTACAACATAGGCAGAATATATGGCAGCAGCAGAAGCAGTGAAAGAAGCCATTTGGCTTAGATGTTTGGTTTGTGATTTGGGTTTACAGCAGGACACTTCTGTTGTATTTTGTGATAGTCAGAGTGCTATACACTTGACCAAAAATACTATGTATCATGAAAGAACCAAACACATTGATGTCAGATATTATTTCGTTCGTGACATTGTCTCTCAGGGTGCTATTGTTGTCAATTATAAGATAATCACTACAGAGAATCCAGCTGATATGTTAACCAAACCAGTTCCACTTAATAAGTTCAAGCATTGCTTGGAATTGATTGGTGTTTGCAGTAGATAATAACCCTTCGGGGCTTTGGACGATGGTTATTTGGTAATCCGAGGAATTTTAATTTGAAGAATTTGTTTTTTGTTTTGAGCCAAGGTGGAGATTTGTTAATAATGACCCAAAACCTAATATGCTCTTAAACCCTCAACTTTCTTCTATATATATTTATATGTTTGTTAATGTGTGGAGTAGAGAGAACTGCCGTTGGGAAAATTAGAAGAGTATAGAGCAGTAGTTGGTAGTTGTTAAATCCAAGAGAAAACAAGAGTTAGAGTTGCTGCCGAAATATAAAACAGAGAGCAGAGAGAAACTGCACAGTTGCTTGAGAATAAAATTTGAGAGCTGAAAAAGGGAGTAGCATCAACCACTAAAAGGAGACAGTACAACAGTTGAAAGATAGAGAACGGTCACGACTAAGAACAATCCGCGTAAAGAGAATCACAATTGGAAGGCGCAAATAGAGAGACTTCTACCCACCATATCCAAAACGACTTAGCCTTGTCAATCTCTAGCCTAGTGACTCCAACAAGGTTGCGTTTGTCTTCACAAGTGAAAGCAAATAGCCACCTCCACGCTCTCTCTTGTTCGATAATATCAAATAAATTTGAAATTTATTTGCTGGGTTTGTTTGGTGATTCTTTGTAGAAAATATTTGGGTATATTTTTGAATATTAGTATATTTTGTTGAAGCTTTCAAAATATTAGTGGTTGTATCTCCAATTAATTATTAGTAAATTTTTTCTCGGTGTACCGTCGTCAGTGGAGTAGACTCTTCACATTGAAAAGTTGAATCACTTAAATCATTACGTGCTATTTATTACTTATTACTTTTACCGTTATCCATTATTATTAACTTCTGGAATAAAAATTGAATCTAATTTTCGTTTTGGTATATACTAATTTATAATATTACATTAATTAATTAATGTTAACCATATTGATGTACATCTCACGGTACGGTGATCAGTGAGAAAAAGCGTTTTCGTTTTTATTTTCAGTTGTGCTTTGCTCTCTCTAACGTGCTGCCTCATAATTCACCCAAACTCTATGATGTGAGAGATACTTTTTTTGCTTCTCTAATATCCCAATTATTAATTTCTCTCATTTTCGCCTTTTGTTCTTTTTCCATAACAAACAAGATTCGTTTTTGAGGTTATTCTCATCTCTCTTATGGCGATTGAAGAAGATATTGAGAGCTGTGGAAGCAGAGCCATACAGAACACATCGCAGGCTGTACAGCCTCGCCATCACTGGCAAAAACTTGAGGTTTACAACGAGGTGCTTCGTCGAATCCAGGAATCTAATTTCGACGAGGCCAGTCTTCCTGGTTTCGACGATCAGCTCTGGCTTCATTTTAATCGCCTTCCTGCTAGGTACGTACACCATCATATATTCATGCTTATAGTTATCTCAATGGTTTCGAATTTTCCGTTTTCGTGCTCAGGCCTTGTATTTTTTTGTTTGTTTGCCGAGAAACTTTTGTAAAGTGCAGAGCTGGAGTAGGAATTTTAATTTCTGAACTTTAGCGGTCCGTACATGTTATTAGATTTTTGGTGTTCCTCTTTCCACCTTTTTAGTCTGTTTTCTCATCGTGATGGTGAGTGGTTAAATTGAAGGAAAGATAAAACAAGCTAATTAAAATGTTCATATTGGGCTATTATTAGCCTTTATTTTTTTGGGTGAAGTTCTAAATCCTTTGTCTCTTGGTACGTTAGAGCATGGTGGAGTTGTTGGAATTCTCTCTGTGTCTATTGCTTGTTGATTAAGGTAAGTTGTTATTGCTTGCACAGATATGCATTGGATGTGAACGTGGAAAGAGCAGAGGATGTGCTTTCACACAAGAAGTTGCTGCAATTAGCGGAAGATCCTGCCAATCGACCTGTCTTTGAAGTTCGAGCCGTGCAGGTAAGGAGAGTAATCCTATATAGCCCCACTGGCAGCAGTACCACTAAAGTGGATCACTTATAGTCATTAGACTCCATTTAAATGCAAAGGGCCTTTTGTGACACCTAGGTGTGATTGATTGCTACAGTTATGCTGCTCAGGTTTCAGTATGATTTCGCTAGTATCTTCTATTGATTGGCCAGACGTAATGATGTCTCTTCATTCTGTAATAAATCAAATGTAAAGTAACTAATAATCTACATCTTCTTTGATGCAGGTGTGTCCTCTGCTCAATGGAAATCATCCTGATTCTGTCCATTCAGATTCTTCAATGAAAGAAGATGCACAAAGTTCCTTTAATTGTTCTGGTAGACAAGGGTATGGTTCTTTGCATCTGCTAATTTTATTACATGATATTTTTTTTGGGTCAAGAACACGAAGCAGCTTGTTAATCCTTTGTATATATCTTCTACCTTTTAGTCATTCAATTATGCTGTCATCAGGATCCATCCGCCGCCTACCTTTGGCTCATCAACTAATCTTGAAGCACTTACAATTCAAGGAAATAGATATCCTGCTGAAGATGGGGATAGTGCTATGAGTGAAGCACCTCATTTGTTCCGGTAATGAATTAGAAAATCCCAGCAGTCACTTTTAAATAGTTTGTCTCATTATAAATTGTCCCCCCTCTTTTCTATATTCTAAATCAGAAAATAGTAGAGGATTTATCAATCATTCATAGCCTGTCAAAATCATTTTTTTAGATTCTTTAGTAGTCATGAAAGGACTCATTACAAAATTTAGGTTGCATGAATTTAAAATAATTTTTATTTTCTATTGATTAATTCTCTTACTTCCTTTTTTCCTGATTACAAATGTTATTTTAGGCGGAGTTTTCTGCTGAAACTTTTATTAGTACTGTTATCAATGAAATGGTTGAGCATTATGTTCGTAAGTTAATTCTAGTTAGCAAAAGCTTTGAAGTATTATTATCATAGATTGATTATGTACCTTGTGAATGAATGGTTTTTATTTATTTTTAATTATCATTTGTCCAATGCAAGATTTTAAGTCTATTATGTTGATATTGTAGGCCTATGCATGAAATCACTTTTTCTACAATTGACAAGCCCAAACTTCTTAGTCAGGTTAGCTAACTTATGTGTATAACTCATACATGTTCTGCCACTCTGAAAATTCTCAGATATTTATGCAGCTGCTTTTGTAGGAGCTTTTGAACTAGTTTTAAATTGACTTACAACAATGTGAAAAAATGCTATATTTGTAATCAATGTATTTATTTTGCATCTGGTCCTTGTTGTCAGATACAAATGTTTGGATATTTTGTTCTAGTAATTTTTTTTATTCATTTGTTCTACCTAAACAATCAGAAGTTGACACCTCACAATTGGGTTTTCTCTTGGATGGATCAGTTATGCAATGAGAATTGTGTTTAAGGGGATTTTGAAATGCCAAAAACCATTACCGTGTAAGCTGGTTGCTGTTTTATGTTTACAATCTTTTGAATTTATAACCAAACTCGAGTACCATAAATAATTTCTCTTTCTTCCCATCTTTTTTATCTGCAAACTGAACAACTCGTGGAAGAAGTGTGAACCTAAATTCTGTCATCTCAGTTTTGGCTCTTTGATGCTGGCCTCACTCGGGATTGACATCTATTTAGCAATAAGTATTAGTTTCACGAGTGCAGTGACTCATGTTGACAGGTGTCCAATTTTTTATGCAGATCCACTTTTGAAAGCCGAGGTGTAAAAAAATTTTCTTGTTGTGTTCTCCATTTATGTTTCAGAAGGGATGTCCAAGAGCAAATTTTGTTTGGAACATTATACATTCAGTAACTTGTCCCAGGTTCAAACGTAGTAACTTGTCAAAAGTTCAAACCTAGTCAAACTTTAGTTTAAATTCCTTTGAGCTTTTACTATAAGCCTTTTGAGTCAGATGGTGAGATTTTAACCATTAAAGTTTGTGTCACCCTATTAGATTAAACATAGCATAATACTGAAAGTTGCAAATTTTTTGCTCCCTTGAGGATTTGAAGTATGGACCATATGCTTTCCTCTCTCCTTCTCTAAAAGATATTAGCTATTAATCTACCAGTTAACTTCATTACTTGGTGAGATTGGACTGAACATTCATGAAGCACATGCCTTTTCAACTGTTGACGGATTCTCTCTGGATGTCTTCGTTGTTGATGGTTGGTTGTATGAGGTATGAACATGTAAATTAGTTTATGGACTGTTCAACTACCTTCCTTTTAACATAGTAAACTTGGTTACCTGCATGTGATTGTTCCATTCATGATTTAGATGTTTCTCAAAATGACAGATTAAAATTGTTTTAATCTTATAGTGGAAATTCTTATGCGTATAAGAAATCTTCTGTTTTCCCTGTTTAAGCTTATCTAGATCCATAATACTAGTACCTTTATACTTGACACTGTGTGCTTAAAACATTTAGGATACTGAGGAGCTTAAGGATGCATTGCAGAAGGAAATTTTGAAACTTAAGGTAACATCAGTTGACCTCTCTCTCGTAGCATGTCCATGAAGCCATGGACAGCATAACTATTTATTTACCTGTCAGTCCTCTCACTTTACCTTTTAGAAAATCTTGTTAAGTAGGTTTTTCTTCTTCTCGTTTACTAAAATTTCCTTTGTAAAAGGAATTGTAATATAGTTTCAATTTTTGAAATTTCTACTTTTTTCTCAGGGGTGTGATATTTTCTTGAAAAAATACTTGTGTTTGTGCTTGTGAATGGAGAAATTCCCATTTGTTACTCAGTTCCTTTTGGCGCTCTCAAGCCTTCAGCAAAACCTATTAAATAGTGGGACCTCTGCTGGTGCCTAGTCTCGGGATTTTCTTTCAATAATCTGTGGTCTCTCTATTGAAACAAAAAGAAAAAATAAAATAGAAATGTAATTAAAAATGTCTCAGACATGTTTTTGCTTAGTTGTTTTTTTTTGTCTCCTCCATGAGACAAATCTCATACATGCCTTAATTTCAGATTTTATCTTCCGTTTAGAATCTTATTAACTGCTGAATAGATGATAGCAGTCATTTCATTCGAAGTTCCATAAAATGTTGTTTGTTTATATAATAATATAAATTGTAACATGACTTATTTTTATTTCTGAACTTTTATTGTTCTACATGTAATATAATGATAAATCTTCAATGTTTTTGCAGGACCAATCTTGGTCAAAACAGCATCCACTTGCTGCTTCTTTAATTGAGCATAAACAAACAAAAATTGAACTGTTACCCAATTTTATAGAAATTCCAAGAGACGAGACTGATGTCTGGGAAATTGATACCAGATTGTTGACAGTTGAGAATAAAGTTGGTTCTGGATCATACGGTGATCTGTAAGTATTGTGGTTCTGGACCTTTATGTCATTGTAATCTGTGTTCAATCTTTGATTTGTTATGCATAACTTCTTCAGGTATAGAGGTACATATTGTAGTCAGGAAGTTGCCATCAAAGTCCTCATACCTGACCGTGTTAATGCAGAAATGCTTAAAGATTTTGCACAGGAAGTTTATATAATGAGGTTTGTCTGGCTTGTAATAGTTGGGGGCTGTCGTTATTTCTTGATTATTCTCTGGTGGGAAAAGATACAAACTGTCTGTGCTAAGATGACATTAAAATAAAATTCAATACATAAATATTATTATTTAGGGTTCTTTTTGGTGTGTATATGACTAGATACATCATCAACATGCTGAGGTCCTTGTCCACGTCAGAATTTTTTTTATTGTTTACACTCACCAATTCATAATTTCTTTTATAGCTCTCTTTGTTTTCTCCTTCCAAACTTCAGTTGCCATTATCTGCAAATGGAGGATTTACTTTAAGACGTGTAACTTTGGCTAGAAATCTATTCACTCTGCATATCTTCAGGCAGCTGTGACTTTTAGTTTGTTGCAATCAATTGTCTGTCAGTCTTTAACCCTGCATGGAGTGTTAAGAGTTTTGTCTGATCCTTTGAGGAAGTTTCATATTTTTCTCTTGAGATATCCCTCCTTTGTTGTCATGAATTTTGCAGGAAAATTCGTCACAAGAATGTTGTGCAATTTATTGGTGCTTGTACGCGAGCTCCAAACCTGTGTATTGTGACTGGTACGTCTTGCAAAGGTTTTATATTACTTGTTTCAGTGTTCAAAGTACATAGCAGTTCCTTTTGAATGTTTTAGTGGTTTTCTTTATTCGTTATAGATTCATCCTCATTTTGTCAATGTAATGAAAATGTATGGAGTAATATTACTTATGTAGTAGCAATTTATGAATTCATAGTACTTGTAATTTTACATCATAAATATAGTGCTATAACGTTTAAATTTCTGTGATGACTTGGTATTTTTGTCTAAAATCCTAATGCAATTTTTTTATTTTTATTTCTTCCTTTGTCAGAATTTATGTCGAAAGGAAGCCTATATGACTTTCTGCATAAGCATAAAGGCGTGTTTAAGGTTCCTTCTCTTTTGAAAGTAGCAATCGATGTTTCCAAGGGAATGAATTATCTACACCAAAACAATATAATCCACAGGGACCTCAAGACTGCGAATCTTCTGATGGATGAGCATCAAGTAAGAGATACACGACTTAGTATCACAAATTATTTGTTGTTTCCAAATAAGATTCTTCATCCCCTTCCCTCTAATTGAATTTCCCATTTCGAGTTGAAAAAAAAATTTGTCCTTCTTTAACTTGGTTCTTTAGGGAAATTTTTCTTTGATAATTGGCGCTCTTCTGGATATAAAGTTTTCTTATTTCCTCTTTCATTATTGGGACGAACATTGTTTGTTTTTTCCAATTATTAACGGTTTTTGTTCCATATGCATATATATCTTTCAAATATTGTTTCTGATAATTTTCATACTGTTATTAACTTACTTTGTTAACTCCCATGTGGTGACTACATAGTATATATTTGGGGTTTTGCTCAGTACTCCATTTGAAGAAATCACAAGTTGAATAACATATATGTATTGGAGAAAATCCTCAAAAAAGGTTGTGCCATAATGCTTGGGCTGTTCTTATTGCCTTCGGTACAGGTTGTGAAAGTTGCTGATTTTGGGGTGGCAAGAGTGCAAGCCGAATCTGGAGTTATGACAGCTGAAACTGGAACATATCGCTGGATGGCTCCCGAGGTATGTCATCTTTAAAATTGACATAACCTGCAAATCTGGAATGAAAATTTTTCCTTGAAGCTGTTTCAAAGTCTTTAATATTTAGTTTTCGTATGTATTGTAGTTTTCACTTCCACTTGGACCATTTTACATTGCCTCCTACCCATTGTCTCTGTGTATACACACTACAACTTATAAAATTTCTGTGTTGGAATTGCTTCTTTGCTCCTATCATATACAGAGTGTTTCAGTTGTCAATTATTCAGTTTGCTCGGGGGCATTGATTGATCTGTTTCCTAGAATCTTTTACGAGGGTCTTTTTGAATGAAGGTCATTGAACACAAACCATATGATCAGAAGGCAGATGTTTTTAGTTTCGGAGTAGTTTTGTGGGAACTTCTTACAGGACAAGTATGTTTTCTCTCTTCTTAAAAGATAGTACATTTTTTTTACATACAAATTTAAAGGTCTACGTCCTTTCTATTTCGTGCTTTACCTTTTGCTCTATTTTGTCATGGTATTAATTCCAGCTCTCATGATAATTCTGTGCTGTATATCCAGCTACCGTATTCATCACAGACCCCATTGCAAGCAGCAGTTGGCGTGGTGCAAAAGGTGCATCTTCCTTCACTTAACATTAGGGGTGGCATTATCTTACCCATGAAAATAATTATTTTGTAAATTCAAATTTCTTACAATTTCTTATTATTTTTAATAAATAAAAAAATTGACATAAAAAAGTTAATTTTTTTAATGGAAATTTACAAAATAGAGTTGAATTATATCAATATTCGTAATCTAGTTTGACTTAACCTTTTTTCATAATATATTTGGTCATTATTTATGTTAAAAAAAAATTCTCTATTTTTCAATTCCACAACTGACACATATCCGTATGAAAATTCTGCACACTAGCACATATTTGTGAAAATTCTACACGATTGGCACATATTCGTGTGGAAATTCCGCACACATTTGTAACCGTTACAAGTCTATGTGGAATTCCCACAGGAGTATATGTAAATATTTTACACATTAAATTCTACACTGTGAAATTCACTTAACTCAAACGTGTTTGTGAATTTCACCCAACTGGATCCTATTTTGTTGATTTTTTTTTTTTTTCCCAAAGTGAATGACATTATTGGGAACCCCTAATTAAGATATTACTGTATCATCACTGTTATCATTGTCATGATTTAGGGTCTACGGCCTACAATACCCGATAATACTCATCCAAAGCTGGGAGAGCTGCTTAATAGATGTTGGCAGCAAGACCCAACTCAGAGACCGAATTTCTCAGAAATTACTGAAATTCTTCAGCATATTGCCAAGGAGGTATATTGCATCAGAAAACTAAATCTTCTTCCATTATGAGGTCAAGTGTCGATTTGACCATGTAATTGAAGAACAACATAAGCATGTTCAAATTTCACATTACTAAATCAAAGGGGAAAATGCCATAGGGGTCCCTTTTTTTGAGTAAAAATTTTGTTTAATCCTTAATTTTAAAAAGATGCTCATTAGTCCTTTTATTAATAAAAAATTATGCTTATTAGTCCTTTTATTCATAAAAAAGGTACTCATTAATCCTTGTATTTATAAAAAATGAGCTATAAAAAGAATTTTATTGATAAAAATTTTTTAAACAGATATTGATGAGGGTATTTTCGTCATTTATTCTCACTCTATCAAACTTAGAAAAAAAAATTTACAATGAAGATATTGTCATCTTTTACCTCAACTCTATGATTACAAATATACCTGATAATTTTTATTTTTAAAAATAAATTCAAAATTAGTAAATATTTCTTTTTGGTACTTTTTTTATAAGTAAAGTGATTAAATATCAAATTCTCAAAATTAGAGGACTAAACGATACTTACCTTTCACCCTAAATCAAATCAACATTAATATTTTTTTAACCTTAACCACTATTAAGTCTACTATGGTGTGTAATTATTGCCTTAAACAGGAAAATGTGAAAGATAGACACAAGGATAGATCAGCTGGAAGCATTTTTTCAACATTGAAATGGGGACATCACTGACGTCTCAAGATGGGAAAGGGGAGGTGAGGAAATGAATAGGATTGTTTTGGCATATCCTCAGAACACTTATATATATATATATATATATATTTGAATTATATTACTGTAAATTAATTTTCCCAACGACCAATCTTTACTTATTTTCTTTTTTGTTTGACTCTCGAGTGAAGGTTTGACTATCTTACGAATTTCGCTCATCTCATTTTAAGTTATACTGACTTTTGAGATGAGTTGTGTACTTATTTTTCAGCTATCAAGTATTTAATATGGTTTCAAATTCAACTAAAAGAGAGCAAATATTTAAGAGCAGTCTTAGTCTTGAGTAATTAATCTGAGAAATCTGATTGCATTTGAGAGATCGGGTCGGTTTCAAATATGGTGGGATTGGATTTAGATGGGTAAATTTACTATTCATTTGAATTCAGATGGTTAGATTTTATAATATGCTATAGTTTTAACATAATCGAATTTCTATTAAAATTACAATTAAATATTAAATGTGTTTTATTTTATAATTAAATGTGTTTTATTTTATAACGTGTTATATTTAAATATTTAAAAATATTATATATATCACAATTATAGTTAATAATAAAAAATTAAAATTTTATAATAGTTTAATAAATCTCAACATACTTTGTATTCTTGGGACTATCTTAGTTGGGAATATAAATTCTAAGTTTTGTTTAAGATGTATCAATTTAAAAAGAAAAAAAATTATTGTATATATTGTGTTATATATATATGAGTTTAAGTTGAATTTGACTTTATATTATTTAAAAATATATATATATAATTTTTTTGCTTCTATGGTTTGAATCGATTATTTTATTGAATTTTTTAAGCATTGAAAACCTTTAAATTCAATTTGAATTAAATTTAATTTTTCATAAATAGATAACTCGAATAGCTTGTCACCCTTGAGTAGTTTATTGGAGCTCAATAAAGACGATTTAGTAGGTATTTGTAATCAATTATGTTTTCAAGTTTTTTTTTTAAATTATTAAAATGAGTTTTGTTTGAAAGTTAATTACATTTTAAAATTTAAAATCTAATTGAAAGTTATCAACTCACTTTTATGTTTGTTTTTGTAACTTAAAAAATTATTTTGAAAGCAATATTTCATATTTACTGATTATTTAATTAGTTCATTTATTGTTTGTTGTGAATTAAGAGAAAATGAAATAAAAATATCTACAATTTTTTATCAAATAAATTAGAAAATAAAAAATTAATTTCAAACACTCAAAACATAACTATCAGAATTAACATTTCTCCTAGAATTTAGTGGTGAGCTTAGGTACGAATCAATCACGGCCAAAAGTTGGTTGGTTATATATTATGATTACAAGCAAAACACAGGAAAAAGGTGCACAACTAGTCCATTTGGCCTTCAGTTTCATATTCTTCTTCCTTTACAACATGGCTTATATGAGGTAATATGGAGAAGCTCTTCGTGGAAGAAATAAAAAAAAAAAAGAACAAAATCTTTGTAGTTGTTTGAGCTATCTAGTGTTGTCCCATGCTAAATGTTTGTGAGAACGGGTAGGGATTTTCTATAGGAGTTTTAGATAATTTGTGGAGATCGGATATTTCACGCTAACAAATAGTATAATTTCAATTATATATTTTATATTTTAAATTAAAATTTATTTTAAAAATAAAATAAATTTAAAATTATATTTAATACATATTGAATTTAGTGTACAAATTATAGATATAATTAAATTATCTAAATTATGATTGTTAAATAATTAAAATAAAATATATTTTTAATTATAATGTATTTTTATAATAAATATATAAAAATATTTATATAAAATTATAATAAATTTAGATTTGAGGATTAGATGGGGGAGAAAATGTAATTTTTCTAACTTACCCCACGGAGACATTTTTTTCTATCGGGTTATTCTCATGAGTAAAATATTTGAATTTTTTATGTGGTTACCCACCATAACACGAGCTATTTCAATGATGATTTCTTAAATGACTATGGTATTATTTGTTGAGGAAGTGATTTCAACCTAAAATGTTAAGATAAGATAATCTATTTTAATTATTTATCTAATTTTTTTTATATTTTTTAATGTTAAATTCGTTTGTAAATTCAAGAATCTCCTTAAATGAGAACACATTGGTATCCTTAAAATTGAGTTATGTTAATATATTAATGATCAATTATTTAACTTTATCCTTCTTAATTAGACATTCATATTCTGTTAAGTACACTAACGTGATAAGAAATAATCAAAAATTTCACTCTAATCTAATTATATCTCGAGAATCCAATAAATCTAAACAATATAATGAAATTTTTAATACGATTCAACATATTGGTCCAACTAATGTGGGCCAGCAACAAAGAAAAAAAAAGGGAAAAAAAACATTCAAAGGTGGTAGGCACCGAAAGAAGAAAGAAAAAATAAATAAATAAATAAAAGTAAAAAATGTTAGCTGCGTGAAGGATTCATTTCCTTTTATAAAAGGCCTTAACCTTAATCTCAATTCACAGATCAGAAGCAAAGGAAGAGAAAAGAGAGAGAGAGTTTTCTGAAGAGAAATTTTGAGAGAAAAATTAAGAGAGCCAATTTGTAAAGTTTTACCCACAAATTGAAGATACATATTTGTTGTATTTTTGTGAGAGATCTACCTAAAGGTGAAGTGTGTAATCTCATCTTATTATAGTGGAAGTTTAAGTGGGCTACGGGTCCCGTGATTGTTACTTTCATTTAGAAAGGTTTTCTACGCTAAATTCTTCGTGTTATTTTTATTCTATTTTGATTTGGGAAATTATCTTGGGTGTGTGGAATTTATTTCTTTACAATCATCTATTTTTCCCAACAAAGTGTTATCAGAGCCTTGATTTTATTCAGGAAAGGTACTATTCATAAAGTACTATTCATATATACGTACTATTCTGTCGGTAGATAATATTCACAAAGTACTATTTACATATACTATACTATTTTGTCGATGGGTACTATTCATTGGTACTATTCACAAAGTACTATTCGGACGTACTATTCACATAGTACTATTTATAGGTACTATTCATCGTCAGAAACCAAGCTCGGCGAAACCAGTTGACTGACGATTCAAATGGAGAAGAGCACAGGTAATATGATAAAGTTGACCGCATTTAATTATGCAATTTGGAAGCCGAAGATGGAGGATCTTTTATACATTAAAGATCTATGAAAGCCAATTATAATGCCAAAGGAGAAAGAAGTAATCGGTGCAGACATTGAATGGGCCGTTCTGAACCGAAAGTGTGCTGCTCAAATCAGACAATGGATCGACAAAAGCATTTTTCAAATTTTTGCTAATGAACACGATGCTTACGTTCTTTGGCAAAAGTTGGAGAAAATGTATGCAAGGACAACCGCACAGAATAAAGCTAATATGATGTGACGATTAGTCAATTTAAAGTATAAAGACGGAAGCAACGTATCAGAACATATGAGTGAGTTCCAAGGCATTGTAGATCAACTCAATTCTATGAAGATGACTGTAGATGACGAGCTACAAGCACTGTTGATGTTGAGTTTTCTACCAAAAAGTTGGGATACTCTAGTTGTGTCAGTTAGCAACTCAGTTCCTGACGGTAAGCTTACCATGGATATGGTAAAAGACAGAATGTTAAACGAAGAGTCTCGACGAAAAGATGAAGGATATACTTCTGACACTAAAGCGCTTGTCATGCAGAAACAAGGCAAGTAAGAATGGCATAGGAGAAGTAAAAGTAGAAATTCCCGTAACCAAAGTCAACAAAGAGGACGGTCGAAGTCTAGATCAAGGTATGACATAAAGTGTCATCATTGCGACAAGCCTGGACACTTCATTCAAGAATGTAGAAGGTTAAAGGCAGAACAATCCAGAAATCAAGAAGCAGAAACCCAAACAAATGACACCACAACTATCACTGAGGAAGTTGTCATTGTTCGAGATGATGATTATGTCAATCTTACATGCCAAGACACTACTTAGGTAGTTGACTCAGGCGCTTCCTATCATGTCACCTTACGATGGGAATTCTTCTCAACCTACACTCAAGGTGATTTTGGACGTGTGAGGATGGGAAATGATGATGCATCAAAAATTGTCGGCATTGGCAATATTTATCTAGAGACTAATCTTGGATGCAGATTACTTCTGAAAGATGTGAGGCATGTTCCTGATATCCGCCTCAATTTGATCTCTACCGGTATGCTTGATGATGATGGATACAATAATTATTTTGGTGAAGGAAAGTGGAAGCTCACCAAAGGCAATCTGGTAATAGCTAAAGGCAAGAAAGATACATCACTCTACATCACAGAAGCCAGACTGTGTAGAGGAGAAGTAAATACCACAAGGAAAGAAGTTCCTACCGAGCTATGGCATAAGCGACTCGGCCACATGAGTGAAAAAGGTCTCAGAATTCTTTCCAAAAATGAGCTCTTGCCAGGAATGAAAGGTACACCCTTGCAAACTTGTGTTGACTGTATTATGGGAAAACAACATAGAGTTGCATTTCGTAGTCTCGCACCATCTAGAAAGGAAAATATTCTAGATTTAATACACACAGATGTCTGTACAATGAGTTGTAAGTCATTAGGAGGTGCTCACTATTTTGTGACCTTTATCGATGACCATTCAAGAAAAGTATGGACTTTTTCTTTGAAAACTAAAGATCAAGTGCATGAAGTTTTCAAGCAGTTTCATGTAAAAGTGGAGAGAGAAATTGGCAAACGTTTGAAGTGTGTATGTGTAGATAATGGTGGTGAGTATCGTGGACCATTCGAGGAGTACTGCAGAAGTTTTGGCATCAGGCTGGAAAAATCAGTACCAAAGACACCTCAACACAATGGTGTCGCAGAGAGAATGAACAGAACCATCTGTGAAAGAGCCAGATGTATGCTCTCAAATGCAAAACTGCCAAACTCCTTTTGGGGGGAGGCAATGAGGATATCAGTCGATTTAATCAACCTTTCTCCATCAGTTCCATTGAACTACGACGTACCGGAAAGAGTTTGGACGGGGAAGGACGTTTCTTACAAACACTTGAAAGTATTTGCCTGCAGAGCATTTGTTCACATCCCAAGAGATGAGCGATCCAAGTTGGATGGAAAAGCGAAACAATGTATCTTTATGGGATATACCCATGAAGAATTTGGCTACAGACTTTGAGATCCTATTAGCAAAAGGATTATCAGAAGTAGAGACGTGGTGTTTCTTGAAGACCAAACAACGAGGATTTTGAGAAATCTGAGAAACCATAATCAGATGAAATTCCAGTTAATCTAGACCTAGTCTCTCCACCAATAAATCCTGATAACGGGGGAGTTACACCAGATACTGATGATGTCAATCCACCAGCTGGCAGTTCAGAACCAGAACAAATTTCTGAACAAGTCCAACCAGAAGTATGGACAAGGAGATCCACCCGAGTATGACAACCAAGTCGTACATATTCTCCTAATGAGTATGTGATGCTCAGTGAAGGGGGAGAACCAGAGAGTTATGACGAAGCTATCATTGATCAGCATAAAACTGAGTGGTTAAAAGCCATGCAGGAAGAAATGAAATCTCTGCATGAGAACCACACATTTGACTTGATGAAACTACCACAGGGAAGAAAAGCTCTCAAGAACAAGTGGGTGTACAGAATCAAAAGTGAAGAAGGCAACTCGCAACCACGCTACAAAGCAAGATTGGTTGTGAAAGGATTCGAGTAGAAGAAAGGTGTTGACTTTGATGAAATATTCTCACTAGTAGTTAAAATGTCTTCAATCCAAGTTGTTCTTGGTTTGGCAGCTAGTCTTAATCTAGAGGTTGAACAACTTGACGTAAAGACTGCATTCTTACATGGTGATCTTGATGAGGAAATCTATATGGAGCAGCCCGAAGGTTTCCAAGTCAAAATCAAAGAGAAGTTGGTATGCAGACTAAAGAAGAGCTTGTATGGTCTGAAGCAAGCACCAAGGCAGTGGTACAAAAAGTTCGACTCATTCATGGAGAAAAATAAATACAATAGAACGACGGCTGATCACTGCGTCTTCATCAAGAAATTCTCTGATGGTGATTTTATTATTCTTTTACTTTATGTTGATGATATGTTAATTGTGGGTCAAAATATTGACAAGATTAACAAGTTAAAGAAGGAGTTGAGCAAGTCCTTTGTAATGAAGGACTTAGGACCTGCCAAGCAGATTCTTGGCATGACGATTACCCACAGCAGGCAAAAGCAAAAGATCTGGCTTTCCCAAAAACGGTATGTTGAAAAAGTTATTGAAAGATTCAACATGAGCAAAGCTAAACCTGTTAGTTGTCCACTTGTAAGCCATTTCAAACTTAATGTGAGTCAATGTCCCTCAAGTGAGGAGGAGAAATCAGAGATGAGAAATGTGCCTTATGCATCGGTAGTTGGCAGTCTAATGTACACTATGGTATGCACCAGACCAGACATTGCACATGTTGTTGGCGCTGTGAGCTAATTCCTATCAAATCCTGGAAAGGAACATTGGGTAGCTGTCAAATGGATACTCAGGTATCTCAGAGGAACCTCCAATCATTGTTTATGCTTTGGTAATAATAAACCTGTATTAGAAGGATATACAGATTCAGATATGGCTGGCGACGTAGATACGAGAAAATCTATATCTGGGTACCTAATAACATTTGGAGGGGGAGCTGTTTCATGGAAATCACGATTACAAAAGTGTATTGCCTTAAGTACCACAGAAGTAGAGTACATTGCAATCACTGAAGGTTGTAAGGAGATCCTGTGGATGAAAAAGTTCCTACAAGAATTGCATCAGAAACAAGAAAACTATGTTCTTTATTGCGACAGTCAGAGTGCAATTCATCTTAGCAAGAACCCAACCTTCCACTCAAGGTCCAAACACATCGACGTAAGGTATCATTAGATTCGTGATGTGTTGGAACATAAACTACTGTAAGTTGAGAAGGTTCACACCAATAATAACGGGATAGATATGATGACAAAAACCGTGACTAGAGAAAATCTTGTTATCTGTAGAAAGATTGCAAGTGTGGAAGAGCCCTGTCCCACATAAGGTGAAGGGGGAGATTTGTTGGTCCAACTAATGTGGGCCAACAGCAAAGAAAAAAAAGGGAAAAGGAAACATTCAAAGGTGGTAGGCATCGAAAGAAGAAAGAAAAATAAATAAATAAAAGTAAAAAATATTAGCTGCGTGAAGGATTCATTTCCTTCTATAAAAGGCCTTAGCCTTAATCTCAATTCACAGATCAGAAGCGAAGGAAAATAAAAGAGAGAGAGTTTTCTAAAGAGAAATTTTGAGAGAAAAATTAAGAGAGTCAATTTGTGAAGTTTTACCCACAAATTGAAGATACATATTTGTTGTATTTTTGTGAAAGATCCACCTAAAGGTGAAGTGTGTAATCTCATCTTATTATAGTGGAAGTTTAAGTGACATACGGATCCCGTGGTTGTTACTTTCATTTAGAAAGGTTTTTCCACGCTAAATTCTTGGTGTTATTTTTATTCTATTTTGATTTAGCAAATTATCCTGGGTGTGTGAAATTTATTTCTTTACAATCATCTATTTTTCCCAACACAACAGAGGATATACCATTCGTTCGAACCTAGGCTACGTGTGCAGTCTACACGAATTCACTTTTATTTTAAGGATTCACATCATGTGTATTCATATAATATAAATTGGACTTTAATTTTGATGCTACTTGTTTACCCTGGCTCTAATACACTTTATAACATTGCATTATCCAACTTGTTCAAAATTGTCAAGCTATGAGTATTGACTTATGAGTTAAAATAGAACTAAAATAGCTTCTAAACTTGAAAAATGGTGAACGCTTTACCTTATTAAGGAGGAGCATAATTTTTGTATATACATTATTTTAGAGAGTAACACACGAAAATGAATCCAAATAGGAGCAAAAAATAAGAAAACCTAATAATAGAACTGGGCTAAAAATATGAGTCTAGCTAACTAATTTTTATTCTAACAACATTTTTCTTATTTTTTCTTATTTGAGAATGTAAAATATTGGTGTTTGAGATCTAATTATAGATATATAAATAGTGTAGTTATTTTTAAAAATAAATAAAATGTAAATATATTTATCTAATCTATAGCCTATAGATTTACCCAACTCTTTATACTAGGTAATATTGAAAAAATTTCAAAGTTTTAATTAATTTTAATCCAATCTATAGCCTATAGAATTAAAATAAATTTCATATAAAGTTCCGTTTTAAACATGTCCTATCTAATTAAATTCAAACTGATTTGGTTTAAAAATCATCTGGTTGGTTGGAGAATATTGACATGCTATATAGTACACTTTTAGCCCAATGTCATTTTTTTTCTTGGTCTAAAATATCGTTTTGTATAAGTTATTTTACTTTTTTCATCCCGAACAAGTTTTACTCATTTTTTATTTTTATCTCAAATAAGTATTCCAGATCTTTCCTCCTAACATCGTAGTCTCTCTTTTATATCTGTGTTTTTCTTTACTAGCGACAAGTCCATCTATGTTGCCTACTACAAAAAGTCCAAAACAATGTCTATTAGAGTCATCCTATTTGTCATATCATACAAATTTTAACATGGAGATCTAAGTAGGTGATCCTGATGGCTACTCAATTCGTAATCTTATTTTGCTAATTTTTTTTTAGGTTTTTCTTCGATTGACAAAAGAAGCTTTTGGAGCAAATTGAAGACTACGTTTCTAGTTCTTTGGTACATCCTATATATGTTATTTTAGTAAATGACTTGTAATTACCTGATTTCTCGTTAAATCTATGCCTAGATTAGAGATTTATATTATTATATATCCTCTTTGTGTTTTCTATCTACCTAAATATTTATCTGTCATTATTTTCTTAAAAGAATCTGTTGGACATCCAATGATACAAAACTTATTCTATAAATTATATAAAATAACACATTAAATTTAAAAAGTTAAAAATAACACTTTATTGACAACGAATAGAGTTCAACCGATTAGAATTTAACATTAAACGTGTTTAATTGATTAGATATAACCTATTACATATACTCATATTTTTATATATAATTTGTTAAATTCACATTAATTATGGTGTCTTATCATAAATAACATGTTACATCCATTTGTATATATATATGTAATATATTATATTCACGTATATTTTTGTAATACATCTTGAAATTAATTACACTCCAATCTTATTTTTTTAATCATGAAATTTTTTTTATTTATAAAGGATTGAAATATAGGAAAAAAAACTCTATTATTTGGAATGTTCTATTAAAAGGGACTTTAATAAGCTTGAGGCATCAATTTGAGTTGATTATACTCGAAAGCTTTTGAGAAAAATTAATTATTTTAATCATTTTATTATCTTTAATCTCAATTAATTTAATTATAATAAAAAAAATTAGTATTTTAATAATAAAATTATCCTTATGAACTTTTTAGTTATTCCTTTTGAAAAAATTAGTTGGACATAAGAATAATAAGGAATTATAATTTTAAAAATAATTTATAGTTTAAAGTTTTATAAAAGGTACTTCAAGTTTCACTTCTACATTTTCATGTAACATATTATATCCACTATTATATTTGTATGTAAAATTTTACATTTAAATTTATATTTAAATGTAACATGTTACATTATTTCTACTTTATACGTACAACGAATAATTTTTAAATATAATTTAATTTTTTTTATTTTTGTAAACGAACAATATCTAAAATGTTACTTTTATCTCTATCTTTGTTGTAATACATTAAATATACTTATATTTTTGTATTTATTAAATCACATTAATCTCTACCTTTATATGTAATATATTACATTAACTTATATAATTTGATCTAATATGTTATATTTATCTCTATCTTTATCTCAGAGCTGTAGTAAGGTCCTTAGTAGGTGGCCGAAATTTCAATGAGATCATATGTAGTGATTATTAGATATATGGTGGGATCTTACCTTAATCTCTATTGAAACAAATATGTTTTAATTTATTTATTAAATAATTTAATATAAATTTATGAATTTTATGATAAATTATTCTTAATTAAGAAAAAATTTTCAATTTATAAAAAATAATGTTATTTAGACCATAAACAGGGTTGGTTGAATCTATTTCATTTTAAAGTAAAAGGTAAAAGAAAAATATTTTTGATAGATTATTAAATTTTAAAAAAGGAATTTATAATTACATATGTTTGTATATCTTAAAAATAAAAAATAAAAAATTTAAAACCTTTTTGTTTTCATATAATCCGTTATTTACGTGGTCTTATTTTTAATATTCCTTCAAAAATATGTTTTTGATGTTATAAAAAATAAAAATAAAAATATGAACATTATATTTTTAAATATACAAAAAATATATATTATTTACGTTATTAAAAAAATTATTTGTATACTGATTAAAAATAAAACTACAACTATAAAATTAAATTATTCTATGCAATTAAACTAAATTAAAAGTACCATGAATACAAAATAATATATTATGCAAGTAAATTACATAAAACATAAATTCAACTCATACATGATATTAATCCACAATGAGTTCCAAACAATTTATTATATTTTCATCCTAATTAATCAATCAAATGCTTAGAATAAAACACCTTTACATGTAACGATAAAAAGAAAAAAAAAATAATACATTTAATAAATAAATAAAATAAAAATAATATGTTTAATAATTAAAATGTATAGTTTAAAAAATAAAAATATTTATATATATAGAAAAACAAAAATAACTTTAAATCTAATCGATTTATGATTTAGGATTTAAGGTTTATGATTTACATTTTACGGCTTAAGGTTTAAAATTTAAGCAGTATGATTTACCATTTAAGATTTATGATTTAAAAGTTAGAATTTATGATTTAAGTTTTAGAAATCAATAAAAAAATATTATTAATAAATTAATATTTTTTTTTCTTGTTGTTTCTTATTACCAATTTTCTATTTTCATCCATTTTGATCTTGGTAGTAAATAAAACATATATCAATCCTAAATTCAATTACTTATAACTCCAAATCAAGCCCAAATAACAAAATTAAGATGAGTTGGATAGCTTCATTTTGGTTTGAACTTTATATGAATAATTCTAAATACATCCATCAAAACCTATATATACATATCATTGTATTTAAAATTATTGAAATATATGTATTAAGGGGTACGTAGTTGGAGGTTTAGACGGATGCAAGCAGAATTGACCTTTTTGAACACCTTAGTTCATATTTACTAACAATTGGGCTTTAACCCGTTTTTCATTGGGCCATCGGTTAGAAATTTGAACACTGAACTGAAGCGAAGCATCACCATTCACCAACACTAAGAGACATTTTAACGTGGGTGTTCAACTTGTTTGCACTAAAAAGTTGAATAACATTTATAAAATCTTTTTCAAGTCTCCCACTTCTATTAATTTTTACCATACAGGTTCGATTCAATGCAATTTATTGTCTGCTAATCTTGATGCGTACATGTTCCAGTGTTTAATTCATGCTTTTGATTTTCTCATATCAGATTTTGTGGTTTGAATCCTTTTATTTTCTTATATGTGGCGAAGTTATTTTAGCATAATTTTGGTATATTTTCCATGAATTGAAGGGCATTCTGTAAGTTGTTTTAGTTTTATTTATTTATTTTTTCTCGTAGAAATCCAATTTGTATTACAGGAGCTATTTCATTGCATAAACTCGTAATTCTATTTTCTTAAAGACTTCATCGTTGTGTGTTTTCTTTGGTTTTCCGATGCTTAATTTTGGTTCATTTGATGAAGACCCATTTGCTAAAATTTAAGATTTCATTTTCACCAACTTTTTCATAATTAGGGCTCTATTTTATTGAGGAAGATGGTTTTCTTATGCTGGACTCGGCCTTCTCCTCAAGAACAAAAGTCTTGTATTGACAGGTAGAAACTAGAAAGGAGTTTGTAATTTGACATTCTCTTTTATATGAACTCATGTTTGATGCTTATAATCAGGTCAAATACATTTAACTATGATGCTAAATACAGAGGAGCTAGTGTGAAGCCATTGTCTTGCCTCCAACAAGATAAAGAGCTCTTAGGGGATGGATTCTCACTCAATCATGCTCGTGTTTTTCTTGGTTCGGGTCTTCAGACTTACGAAAAGGGCAAGAGTGCCCTTGAGGGTTGGAGGTAGGTTATTGTTGTTGAATATTGGTTCTAAAAGTAACAAATTAGTGGCATAATTTAGGGAAATTAGTGGCCTAATTTGTGGCTTAATTTGTGGCATGATTTAAGGAAATTAGTGGCATAATTTAAGGAAATTAGTGGCCTAATTTAAGGCTTAAATTATGGCACAATTTAGGGAAAGGAAGTCTTGCTTCATCTATAAATAGAGAAGAGTTCATGCATTGAAGAACAAGGCAAAAATCAGAAAAATCAAAAGAAACGTAAAGCAAACTCAAAGAGAGAAAATACTTGTGAGTTTGAGAGTTTTCTATAAATTTGAAACACGAGAGATATTATTAGTGAAAATGCGTATACGTATTACGTATATTTCCTACTCGGTTCAAAATAATATCTGCCTCCGATGGACTGGCGAATGCCGAACCACGTAAATTAAATGTGTTCATTTTATCGCTTTGATATGTTCATATACTCTGGCTATTTATTGCTTCCGCCCACAACAAATTGGGTCGAGTCAAATATAGCAAGATATTATATATCAAATCGAAGCTCTCGGCGAAAGACGAACACAACGGTGAAAGAATCGCTCAAATCGGAAGTCGAGAATCGCCGCCGAAGCTACGGAGTGTTCTTTGCCGACCTTGAGTCAACTCATAGGAGTTGGACTGAGTCAACTCGGTCACTAGTGATATTTGGACCGAGTTGGTCCGTTTTCATCCGTTTCGGTGAGTTGGATCTATTCCTAGCTAATTGGACCATTCGATTCAATCGCGACTCGTTTTTTCAAATAAGGTATAAAATTTGGAAAAAAACAATTTTTAAGTTGTAAGTGCAAAATTTACATTGCTCGCTTATACTTATGGGTGATAAAGAGAGATCGAAAGAAGGTGAACAAGCTGACCTTAGAATTTACATCAAACCAAGTTGTTCTACTCGAAGAACTATGTTGTCCAATGCAAAGTTCGAGGTGGAGAAATTCGACGGTACCAATAACTTTGGCATGTGGCAATGTGAAGTATTAGATCTATTATTTCGAGAAGGATCTAATATAGCCTTGGAGACAGCAAGAGATTATTCAAATGAAGATTGGAATTATGTCAACCGAATGAAGCTTGTGGCACAATTCGACTTTGCTTAGGAAAAGATCAAAGTACTTTGTCATGAAAGAGAATGTGCATTCTTCTGGAAGAAACTAGAGGACAAGTACATGACGAAAAAGTATTGAGAACGGAACTACACTTGAAGAAGAAACTTTTGGTTTCCGGTCAGAAAGGTACCACATGATTGAGCACTTAGATAATTTCAATAAAATTTTGGCCGATCTACAAAATTTAGATGTTGAAATTATCGATGAAGATAAAGCTTTGTTGTTCTTGAATTCATTACACGAAGTATGAGCATTTAACCACAACCCCGTTATATGGAAAAAATGAGGTTAAGTTCGTAGATGTTTCAAATGCTTTGGTAAATAATGAGTATCGAAAAGAAGGATCAACATGATCACGGAGACTGATATCGAAGCATTGTGGCGGTAGAGGTAGGACGAACAACAAAAAATCTGGCGGATCAAATAATGAGGCGATCCAGGATCAAAGTCCAGGAGATTCATCCGAAGACGTCTACAAAGGATGAGTGTGCCTATTGTCACGGAAAGGGCATTGGAAGAAAGATTGCCCAAACAAGGACAAGTCAAATGCAAATGTTGCACGTAAGGCCGATGAAGATGAAGAATCGGCCTTTTTAGTTTCATCATCAAAACCTACTCGGATAAGTGGATCCTTGATTCCTGGATGTTCTTATCATATGTGTCCAAAACAGACATTGGTTTTCAAGTTTTGAAGAGCTCGATGGAGAGTTGTGCTTATGGTAACGACAATGCCTCCAAAGCAAAGGGATCGAAACGACGACTAAAGATGCACGATGGTACAATCGAGACGACTTACAAATGTAAGGTATATTCACGACCTAAAGAAAAACCTTATTTCTTTAGGTGTTCTAGATACGGTTACAAGGTAACATTGGAAAATGGAGTCTTGAAAGTTGTACGAGGTGCATTTGTAGCGATGAAGGGTACTCGGGGCGAACTTGTATTTCCTAGATGGGAGTACGATTAGAAGAGTAAATTTGTCTTAGAAGTAGTTAGAAGAAAAAACAAATGATTCTTCCTTTGTGTACGCGACGGCTTAGGGCATCGGTGAAAAGAGCTTTGCAAGGCTTAATGAAGCAAGGTCTTTTAAAGGTGCCAAATGGAAAGTTTGATTCTGCGAGCATTGTGTAATGGGAAAACAAACAAGAGTCAAGTTCGGCCCGCCATTCATCGTACTAAGGGATCTCTTGATTATATTCACACGGATGTTTGGGGACAGAAGAATGCTTCAACTTGGAGGTAAGCGTTTGTGACTTTTATTGATGATTTCTCTAGATATGCGGATATACACTATAAGTCACAAAGATGAAGTTACGGATATCTTTCTTAAATGGAAGAAAATGATCGAGACCTCGACAATTAGGAAAATTAAAAGGCTCGAATCCGATAATGGTGGCGAGTACAAATCGGATCGCTTCTTTAAAGTTTGTCAAGATGAAGGGATAATCGGACATTTTGAGTTCCTCGTACACTGCCGAGAATGGAGTTGCGGAACGAATGAATCGTACTTTGGTTGAGAAAGTTCGATGTATGCTATCTCGATCCAAATTGAGCAAGGCATTTTGGTGAGGCTTTGTCATATGCAACTCATATAGTCAATGTAGACTTCCTAATTGACCGCATTAGATGGAAAAACTCCTAAAGAGGTATGGTCTAGACAACTGCATGCGATTATGATTCATTGCGAATATTTGGATGTCCAAGATATTCTCGTGTTAGTGAATCCAAACTGGATCCTGAGCAAAGAAAGTCATTTTTCTTGGGCTTTAAGGAAGGAGTTAAAGGATTTCGACTTTGGTGTGGTGAATCGAAGATCGTCTTAAGCGAGATGTTACATTCGGCCAGTATGTTATCTTTGAGACGGACAAATTCGAGAGAAAGAGAATGAAAGTCCAAATACTCTTTCTAAGGTGATGCTTGAGACTCGGAAGATCCAAAAAAGATTGCCTGACTAGATCGTGGTGAAGATGAAATTGATGATCAAGAAGATCTCGGTTGAGGTGGAGGTCTCTCACCATCACCGCGATCAATCAACGAGAATCTGTACCCTACTCGGCCGAGGGAAGGAGGAGATTAGAAAGCCTACCGGATACACGGACGTGGTAGCATTCGCACTTCCGATGGTGATGATGATGTCCGTGCCTTACGGTGTGCAGAGAGTTGATAGTATGAAGTGGAAGATGGCAATGGATGAGGAGATGAAGTCCTGCACAGGGAATCGGACTTGGGAGTTGGTTCAACTTCCCCGAAAGGAAAGAAAACTATTGGTCGCAAATGGGTCTATGCGAGAAGGAAGGTGTTCTGGTAAAGACAATATCGAGATACAAAGCGGTACCGGTAGCAAAAGGCTATGCTCAGAAAGAAGGAATAGAAGCTACAATGAGGTATTCTCACTGTTGTTAAGCATTCATCTATTCGGATACTATTGGCTTTGGTAGCACGGTTTGATCTCGAGTTAAGCTCGACTTGATGTCAAAACAGACTTTTCTCCGGTACTTTGAACGAAGAAATCTACATGTCTCAACCAGGATGGTCTCAAAATTCGGGGACGAGAGAATTGGGCTCGCAAATTTGAGCAAGTCAATTTACGGTTTGAAAGCAATCACCGTGGACAATGGTACAAGCGCTTTGATAGCTTCATTGAGAAGCGTATACACACGCGGTCGGTTTGATTCTGTGTATACTTTCGGAAACTTCCAAGACGGTACCTTCATTTATTTGCTCTTATATGTTGATGATATGTTGATTGCATCTAAGAAGCAAGGGTGGAAGATCGACAGTTGAAGGCTCTGTTGAGTTCAAATTTGAAATGAAAGATCTTGGAGAAGCTAAGAAAATTCTTGGGATGGAAATCCTGAGAGATGGGAGATTACAAGCACGATCTGTTGACACGGACTCGATTATCTGAAGAAAAGTACTACAAAGGTTTGACATTGATGAAAAACCAAACTAGTAAGTACACCGCTTGCCTCACTTTCAATTGAGTGCATTGATGTCACCTAGCACCATCGATGAAGAAGCAAATGGAACGTGTTCCATATGCAAATCTTTGTTGGTGCCTTGATGTATGCAATGGTTTGCACCGAGACACGATATTTCTCTTGTTAGTATGGTGAGTCGGTACATGCATAATCCCCAGAAAGGGACAACGCGGACGGTGAGTGGATTCTACCAGTACATCTAGTGCGTGGATATTGGTTTGAAGTTTGAAAGAGACAAGGCGAAGGCAAACAACTAGTTGGATATGTGGATTCCGACTATCTTTGGAGATCTGGATAGCGTCGATCTACAACCGGTTATGTGTTCACGGTGGCGGGAGGACCGGTTTGTTGGAGATCAACATTGCAGTCAGCCCCGTAGCTTTGTCTACTGAGAGGCGAGTATATGGGCATGTAAGCATTCAAAGAAGCTATATGGCTTCTCGGGTTGACTAAGGATTTGGGTATTGTTCGGAAAAACGTGGAGGTTTTAACGACGAGTGCTATTTGTTTGGCAAAGAACCAAGTTCATCGTGGTCGCACCAAGCACATCGATGTTCGATTTCATTTTGTTCGAGAAATCGTCGATGAAGGAAATGTTATACTCGAGAGAAAGTCGGAGCTGAGATAACCCGCGGATATGCTTACAAAGGTGGTTACGGGGATCAAGTTTCAACCTTTGCTTGAACTTGATCAACATCTCTCGAGCTTAGAGCGCCTGAGAGCATTTGGAGAACAGACGTTATAAACTTTTTCGCCAAGGTGGAGATTGTTGAATATTGGCTCTAAAAGTAACAAATTAGTGGCATAATTTAGAAATTAGTGGCCTAATTTGTGGCTTAATTTGTGGCATGATTTAAGGAAATTAGTGGCATAATTTAAGGAAATTAGTTGTCTAATTTAAAGCTTAAATTATGACACAATTTAGATAAAGAGAGTCTTGCTTCATCTATAAATAGAGAGGATTTCATGCATTGAAGAACAAGGCAAAAATCAGAAAAAAAAAACAAAAAGAGTATAAGCAAACTCAAAGAGAGAAAATACTTAGTGAGTTTGAGAGTTTTCTATAAATTTGCGGAAACACTTCAGAGATATTATTAGTGAGAAAATCTGTCGTATACATGTCTGTATATTTCCTACTCAGTTCAAATAATATCTGCTGCCTCCCGTGGACCTAGGCGAATTGCCGAACCACGTAAATTCTGTGTGTTCATTTTATCGCTTTGATATATTCATACACCGCTATTTATTGCTTCCGCCCACAACAATTGTGATATTCTAGATTATGGGTGTTAAGTTAGTATAGTGTTAATCGTGTTTGTGTCTTGTTATTCGTTCCAAATTCACGCGTGCGCGGGGGGAACCCAATATGTTTACACGCACTAAAGAAATAGTTATCAATTCTAACTAAAAAAAATAAAAGGAATGCTAAATGCATACATATTTGCACTCACTTAGAAATTACAAATTATAGTGTGACAGATGCATCTTAGCATAATTGGTGGGAGTGCAAAAGTGTGATCTTAGCATTCCTAAAAAGAAAAAAAATTAGTTTCGTATTTTTGTTGTGTCATGGCACAAATTTCCATCCATTATCTACAGGTGAAGAGAACTTAACTGAGCAAATTGTGCATTGTTACTGTTCTATAAGAATATGAATCTGCAGGCATTTTGGATTCAGTTGGGCTTTTGTTGATCCCAAAACTCCCATTGAGAAAGGAGTGAAGTTTTGTGTGTGCCTCAAGGAGTCTCTACCATGGATTATGATGCCTCTCAAGGTTGTTTATGTGGATGAAAAAAGAAGCACTAAACAGGACAATGCTGTTTTCAGTTTTGGAAGTGGTACCCTTCATGGCCATTTGCTGGTTAGTTATATTGATTTAATGGGTGCATTTTGATTCTTAATCCATACCATGATGTTTAATACATAGTGTAGTCATTTAGCAAGTATTTTCATATTGTTCTTGCTTTTCAGAGTATGCATGATGAACAACAACCTTCCATATTGTGATGTATTAAACAACTTGGTTGTTCATATTGTGATGAACAACAAGTCATTTAGCAAGTATTTCTTCCATAGCATGATGTTTAGTACATAGTGTAGTCATTTAGCAAGTATTTATTCCATAGCACGATGTTTAATACATAGTGTAGTCATTTAGCAAGTATTTCTTCCATATTGTTCTTGGATTTAACTCAAGTTTTCTTGAATTTGTTGTACTGGGAGGGAAGCAGGCTGGAGAAGAACGTTTCTCAATAGAACTCGACGACAAGGATCAAGTCTGGTATGAGATACTATCCTTCTCAAAACCTGCTCACATTTTGTCATTTGTTGGGTACCCATATGTGAAGCTCAGGCAAAAGGTTTTTGCACATCAATCAACTAGTGCAGTACTAAAACAACTGAAAGTTTCAAATTCCTAGACTATACAGTTCACCTTCTTCAATGTAATGTGAAGAAAACCAAATATTACTCTTCCTAAAAAGTAGGAAGAATCTCACCTTTATGGGTTGAACATATTGTTTCTTGGTTATAGTTGGTTCCTTAATCTGTCTCACATGTTTTTCCTCAAAGAAAAAAGCGAAGTACGCTTTTATGCAGATCTACAAGATTGAGCTGTTCTTGTGGGTTTCGATTGGATTCGTCATCATCAATAATTTCCTAACAGGGTTATTGATAGGTGTGTTGTTGAAGGCTGGATTGATCTAATGTGCCGATTAGCAAAATATACCCATTTTACCTCATTTATGAGCTCAAATGAGTTGGTTTATCTAACTCAATAGCAGCTCAAGAGCTCAATTAATAAGATATTTATGTTAAAAATTGATTATTATAATGACATTATGAAAAAATATAATTAAGAAATAGATTTTTTTTATTGTTTTATAATATATATATATATATATATATATACTTAGCTCAACTTATTTAAAAAGTATTTAAGTTTAGTTATTATTAGTTAAATTTAATTGAATCAATTCAACTTATTTTACAATAGAAAATATTTTTCTATTAGATGATAATTGCTTAATTAGGGATAGAAAATCAAACAAAAATATTCCATTAATAGTCAATAAAACCTTAATTTGCTCAACGACGATTGCTAATTTAGTGATGGTAACTTCAAATAAAATAGCATTATTATAAATGGTAAATTTACCAATTACCACAATTATAATTTACTTTCGGCTCTTGTTTGTTTGATAAATCTTGTGGATCCAATTACAATATTCAATTACATTATACTACATAATTCAAAATATATTACCAAATTATAGTATTTAGACTTTTCCCAAATAAAAATTAATAATAGCTATCAAATTTCTTCTTCTGAGTACTATTTTTTTTTTAATTTTTAAAATTCATCTTATTTGTCAAATGAGACATTTTGTCTGAGCAGTCGTCCTGACGGCATAAATCAGATGACATTTGAAATAAAGTGAAGGAATTAGTTTATCCTCAAATTATAATTTCATTTTACAAATAGATCTTTTTTTTAAAAAATACTTTCCTCCACAAAGTTATTAAATTTCGTATTTAATTCATGTTTATAATATTTAAATATTTAAATCGTTATTATTTATTATAATTAAGTTCTTAAATTGTTAATATGCTAAAAATTTACAAGTTTGAAATCTAAGTGTCATATATTAATCACATTTTAGTCTCCAATTTAGAGCTTATAAGTTAAAATATTATAAATTATAAGGAAAGTGTTAACTTTTTATATTTAAATATCTTTCTACGAATAAAGATATAATTAGGAGACCAAGAAATCCTTAATCTTATAAATATGTCAATTTTTTTTTTCAATTGCTAATTAATTTGCTACTTGCATTAGAATTTGTGTCCATAATCAATTTAATTAGTTAGTCAATTGCTACAATCTAGACTCGCGAATTCAATACATCATGTTAGAACGGCATTCAAATTTTTTTTGTTGGGTGACTATCTAAATTTTGCCATTTGGGCTTTAAATCACACATTTTAAAAAAATCCACTCAAAATGTTTACAAGTCAATTTTTGCTAAAACACAAAAAAAAAAATCACAATTTTGAAACCTCAAATCTTAATTTCGAAGATAAATTTTGTTCATTCCAACATATTTTGTATGTACATTAATTTAATTAAAATATATAAATTACAATTTTATACGCGATTTTCTAAAATGTGGATGCCCATCACTAATAATTAATATAATATAATCGAAAATATATGAATTAAGCCCTAATTAATGTGAAATTATGTTAATGTGAATCAAAACCCTAAACAAACAATCTAATCCATTCTCAAGCCTTTCAATACTAATATCCAAAACCTCCAAACTTGTTTGTGCATATTGGAACTTCTCATCCTCAATATCCTCTTATCTTGAATTATACACAAACAAATTTCCAAGAGCCATATCAACTCTCTCAAACTCATTAATGTTCTTTTGTTGATTCTCACTTACCAATACTTCTTTATGCACCATCATAGAAACCAATGACCATTTACTAGGCTTTGGTTTCAAAGGTTGTAGAAAAGTTTTCTAAAAATAGATCTAGTTACCAAACTGCAATCTCTCAAAACTCTAACGACAATAGAAACATAGTTGTTAAAGAGATCAAGAGAAATAAGAGTCTCAATTTTGTTATACATTTGGTTCAATCTTGCTAAAGACTTTCCAATTTCCTTCTTCATCTTCTTCCTAAAACATATGTAAGAATTAACACGCTTGAATCACCTACCTTTCGTCTTCAAATCACGGATTGAACTTCTCTAATACTTTCTTTCATTAGTAAAATTGTATCCCTTGTGTCACCACAAATATCCAAATAGCTTAGTGAACAATCCCTTGTAGTATTTATGAATCTTCAAAGTTCGTGTTTCTTGCTTTTCACTACCATGAATTTGAGAAATTGTAAGTGATAAATATTGTCTACATGCACACATTTATAATTAATATCTCTAAAAATATTAGTAGGAGGAAATATGATTCAGTTTCTTCGAGATGCATTAAAAAATCTTATGGCTTTGTGGAAGAGTTTTTGTAGTTTCAAATTGTTGAATGGGAAAACAGATGTTCAACACTTGGAATTTAGTACTTACCACAAATTTCATAATTTTGAGATCTAGAGTTAACTCATCTTGTGAAGAGATTTGCTCTTTGAGATAGTTCTCTCAAATTTGCTTGGTTTTTTGACCTCAATAATATAATCATTTTTATTTTCGTCCATAATTAAATCATGAACCTTGCTTTCAAAAGATTGCTTCTCCACTTTTAAACCTTTGGGTAATTCTTTCTTTGAGACTTATTTTTGACAATGTATCTTTCCATTTGAGCAATATTTTGATTTTGAGTTTATTTATAACGTTTTTGAGTAATAGCTTGATTCATACTTTTATTTCATAATACTAATGATGCGATAATTATATTGAAAGTTTGATTTATCTCTTGTTGAAGTTCTTGAAATTCTTTTTGTGGAATACCTCTGTTACTCTTTATTGGACCTACATAAATCTCGCTCAAATACCACATGATGCAAGACGAAAGCGTAACTGCATCAACAATTTGAAAATACTTAGAAAAAAGGAATGGGTTAACAAAATTTAGACTAACTAGAATCAGTCTCTAGTAAAAGATCATCGTATTTGTATTATATAATAAACACAAAGAAACTATTATAAAGATAAGAACTTTAGGAAATCTAAAATATGACGACCCTTGTAATATTTCTCAACTAGATAAGCACTATAACAACTCTAGAGTATGACTAGCTTAGATATATTATCTATCTTTAAACAATCACTCTAACAACTCTAGAATAAAACTGTCATAAAGATATTCATCTATCTCACAAATAAGATGACTTTAACTTTCAAATTGAAAAGAGAATAGTTATTTCTAAAAAATTAGGTATAAGAAAGAAACTAAGAGAACTTCTTTAATATTTAGAAGTGAATTCTTTTCTAGGATACTAGCACATGAAATGGGCTTGGTTATTTATAGGACAAAAATTCTTTCAAAATTTAATACAAAATCAAATTTGACATAAGAAACTTGAAAAAACTAAGAACCTTTTATTTCATAGCAAACACAAACCCTAGGTTAGATCCAAAAAAAGAAGTTGAAAGTATGAAAAGAAAACGAAACAACCAAGAAAAATGAGGAAATATTGATAGTAAAGTATGGAATAGTGAAGAGAGGAGTAGCATTTTTAAGGAAAAAACACTAAACAACACAAGAGGTTGGAAGGGGAAACCAAAGCCTTAGAGACGCTCAATAAAGATTAAATTATCTGCTTTTTAATTGTAGATGAATTCTGATTATAATTAAGTGAGAAATTAATGATCAAAGAAAATGGTAAAACTAAAAACCAAATGAATAAGCACTCTATAACCTATCGAAGGGAGCAGTAAAATTCTACCCTGAAGAAGTGTATAAAACTAGAAAAAATATATTGAAGAGTTGAATTTACTTAATTTGAATGGTACTATGGTGAGCTTAAGTTTAAGGGTAATTTTGGGAAATTTTTGGATGGCCTTAACATATTTAAAATTTTCAAAATTACGATAAAGGTAAATTTAAAAGTTGGGCATACTTGTAATTATAAAAATACATATGTGAATTGATTTACCTTCCATTTATTATACTAGAACTAGTAAATGCGGCACATTTAAGATATATAAAGCAAATATCTCGTACTAAATCTATGTCTAGTGGCCAATCATCGCACACTAAGTAATTCAACAGGAAGCCTTGGAAAAAGTATAGTTATGATTATGCTTTAAATTTAAGCAAAAATCTTGGCACTTTGATGACTATTGTTGCGAGGGCATCTAGCATAAATGAAGGATGGACTGTGTCACTTTCTATAGAAATTTATGATGTAGACATCGACCAAACATATATATCGATCGAGTGCATATTACAGCTATTTGAATATCAAATGATCGATTTAAGTATAATTCAAGTGTGGACAAGAGGAGTCCTTAATCAGTAAATAACTTTCATTTATATAGAACATATATAATTATATTTATATTATCTAATTATTTATATATATTTCTTTTATATAGGGAATATTATTATCGACTTCAACATAATCATTCATCACATTTAGCAATGTTCTATGATTCTTCATTTGTCAATCAATACATGCATGATCCTGGTAAAGGACATTGGTTGGCTATAAAATGGATTCTATAGTATATTTTACATATTATAGATGTTGATTTAGTATTTCAGTAGGATAATATTATTAGTCAATGTGCAATCGGATATTGTGATTCTAACTATGCAGGATTTTTAGATAAGAGTCCGTCAACTACTGGTTATGTGTTTACTCTTGCTAGGGCACCAGTCAATTGAAAGTCTACCTTGTAGTCTATAGTTGCTTTGTCTACTACAGAGGCAGAGGCTATGAATGAAGCTATTTGGTTATGAGGTTTTCTTGAAGACTTGGGAGTTGGTCAAAAACATATTAAGTTGTTTTATGACAGTCAGAGTGCTATCATTTAGAAAGAACCAAGTATACCATGCACGTACAAAGCACATTAGCGTTCATTACCATTTCGTGCGAGAGATTATTGAAGAAGATGGAGTATTAGTTCAGAAGATCAATACTACAGAAAATCTTGCAGATATGATAACCAAGGTGGTAACAGAAATCAAGTTCAAACATTATCTAGACTTGATTAACATCCTGCAAATTTAAATTGGCAATGATGTCGCTGATCTAGAGATTGAAGAAATTATTTAAGAATCACTAAGTTGCTAATGTGGAGATTTGTTGTATAGCTCCTTAGTGAGAAAATTTAAAAAGTCACACATTAGTTTGGAATTAATGTAGGTGTTGTATTTTAGGCTATAAATAAAGCTCTCTCATCTACTTCTAAAATATCAAAAAAATTGTAAATATTTCTCTCTTTTGTAAGGGTAATTAATTCGCTCAAAATTAACCAATTAGTTGTAATTTTGGAGTTCATTCATTTGGATATACTGGAAGTGATCATTACGCCCGAGAAAATAGGTAACATTTATACTGAATCTCGTTAAATTTTTGGTATTTTTATTTTTTTACTTTAATATCTGTTTTAGTTTATTTTATCATTATATTTATAATAGTATTATTTTGCCGAACTAATTTGAGTGTATTCATTTAAATCATAAGTGAATAGTAAATATTTAAAATATAAAAAAATATACCTGATTTTTCCAATACTTTCCTCATTCAATCTCTAAGTTGAGCCTAGCTCGATGGCTAATGATTGTCTTTCTGCTACAAGTGATCTAGCAAGATCGATGAGTGTGTCTTTTGGTTGCATGGATTAAGTTTGGTGGTGTTAGTTGTTTGCTTTGTCTTTGGTTACTACAGGGATGCTGCTATGGTGAGTGTGCTGTTATTTTAAGTGTTTTGAGCTTTGTATGGTTGATGTGTTGTTTATTTTAGTTTTGGGTCTTGCTTTTCAAGTCTTCATGTGTCTGCTTTTGTCTGTTATTTGTCATTTTGCATAGACACTTTGTATTGGTGTTTTTGGTATTTGGTTTGGTTTATTTCATGCAAGAGTTTGCTTTGGTTTCAACTAAGCTGGATATTGCTAGCATTGGCCGGTTTCCATTGTTACTTTCTTCAAGTTTCCCTAGATTTTAGTAATTAGTTTACTCTTTTTGACCTAAAATATGTCTCATTTAATCAAATGATATTTTGAATATACAAATGTATATATTTGCGGAAGAGAACTCAAATCTATTGAAAATTTTCCATCATAAAAACTGGGTCACCCTCAAAAATAAATAACAATAAACCAAAGTTTCACAAATATAATTAATACACAAGATCCTATATATGTATCAACATTTACATAGAATAATTGGCAAAAGGCCTTTAAAATTGGATTGCCATGGAACTAAAATCTAGACTATAATACAATATATTATGAGAATTAATATTTATAGTGTAAAAGCCACTAATATCAAAGTATTTAAAATTTATATTCATAATTTAATAAGTAATTGTTTTTAAAAATAAAACTTATAGTAGCAAAAATAGCTCCGAAGGCTAACTAACCTATATTATATAGAACTTCAATACATATGTTTTTAGTACTAACTTAGGGTGTTAAGTAGTGACACTCTAGTTTGAACCAAACACCTAAACAAACAATTTAAGGCACCCACGAGACCTTCAATACTCAAATCAAGTGTTTCTAACATCCTCTGCTTCATTTGAACTTCTACTTTGTTTGAATCACAATTCTCTTTGTTCCCAACAATAGAACTCAAAGCAACATCAACACTACCCACCAAATGAACCATCTTCACTTCTTTCTTATCAAATGATGACAATCTTTTTAGACCCAATTTTGATATCAGTGCCCAATATCCACTAGCCTTTGTCTTTAATGCTATTGGAACACATAGTAACTTTAAGAGAGATCCAAAAACAGAGATAGTAATTTTGCTTGCTTCTCTTAGAACTATTATATGTTGACTATTAGTATATTTTACTAAAGGATCTGGGGAAGTAATTTTCCTTTCTATTCTCTTAAGCACTTCAAGTTGTTTCAAAACAACTTTCTTCACCTTCTTTCTATAGAAAAAATAAGCATGAATGGTTGTTTCAATCTTGTTTGAGTTCCCACCTTTTCGGCGTAAAGCTGATCGTAGAATTTGCACATGTTGTTTCATGGTGACCAATATGTCTCTAGCGAAATTGCAAGTGTCCAACAATGTGATTGACTCATCAAGTGCTTCTTCCAAAAGTGCTTTTTCTTTATTGTTGGTAAGAAGTGCTTTTTGGTTTGATGGAGTTTTGAGGCAATAATGTTGCTCCTCTAAAGATGTAAGCAATTCTGCTAAGGTAACAAGAGCTGTTTGAATTGTGTCAGCAGTTGCAGAAGGAAGTGATGAGTCTAGTGAGATTTGGCAGGATTTGAGATGTTTTAAGGTGGCTTCTATTTTAAGAGAAGAAGGGTGTTCTCTTGAGGGTAAACTAATGGATCTAAGAGGCTGGTTTATGGAACATAGTGAAGATGAAATTGCCATTTTCTATGTTTGGATGCTGAGAAATTGTCAATAAAAAGTGAGGCTTAAAAGTTATGTTATGTTTCTTCCTATCTATATATACAACACAAAACAGGGAGGGCAGGCGACATTAGTATTTTTTTTATAAAGAAAAACAATTTTTTTTTTTGAGATGTTTTTATATATCAAACTATAGTTGATGTTGTAAAATATTTTAAACTAAGGTGGAGATTATAGTTTGTATATCGTTAAGGTTTATGCTCCACACAAAAATATCAATTAATAAAGTAATTTATCTCAATTATATAATAATTTATTCTTTATATTTATCCATATAAGGTTTGTTTTTACGTCTAACAATTTTGAGAATACATATAATTCCTTTAGATTGGAACCAAATTTCTTATATCTATATCAATTTAATCACATCTTAAAAATCTATCATGAATTTAAACTATTAATACAAAATTTCATCAATGTCAATTTAATCACATCTTAAGAGTTTATAGTGTCTCTAAAATACCAATGCCAAATTTCTCCGATGACACGAGTTCATTGTGACTTGATCACATACTACCTCTGTTTGTCCATTTTCTTTTTAAAAATTCACACTGTATGAGCCATCACAATTTCACAATGAAAATTGTGTCTGATTATAAGTATGGTTAGAATTGGACTTCCAACCCAAATGTTAACCAATTAATAAATATATTTTATTTTAATAATATATTCAATTTTATCTTCATATTTTTTTAATACAAGATTTTCACACCCGATAAATATGAATCATATTTGGTGTATCCTTACTCTTCCATTCCATTTCAAAAATTCAATCCGAAGCTTAAATTATATCTTGAAACCATATCAATTACATTTTTCATCTATGAATGTTTTTTAGGAAGAGAATTTGGTCCATTCAAGCGTAGCAGAGAGAGCATGTGAAAAGTTGGGTAATATCCCCATCTTTTTCGGCAACATCTCTGATGCCAATGTTACAATTCTGGCTGACAAAACTGTGAAGACTGATTCTCTCCTTAATCAAGCACTGGTCATGAGCTTGGAAATTTGTAGCTTTAAGAATAATTTCATGTCATCTTGAAAATGGTAATTTTTGATCCATTTAACTACTGTTGTATATCTGCTTGCTTTGCTTTTCCCCAAGTAGTACTTTAAAACCATTTTTCTCAACCATAAAAGATTTACTATTTAATTAATAATTTTTATCATAGAATTTTGTAGTTCCAATTTGAAATTTGAAATTTGAAATTTTTGTGTCTTCTTTTGAAGAACCAAAAGGGTATCTTTATGTATTTTAATTGTTGTGTAGCTCAAGATAGGACACTAAAGCATTAAATATTATATTTACCATAGTCTATGCCTCTATTGGCTTGCAAAGGGGGATGCATTGCTAACCAGTTCTTCTACTTGTATAAAGCAAAATTGTAACCTCGTTAATATGTTGATTTGTTATTAATTATTTAATAATTAATAAAAAAATTAATTAATTTTTAAATATGAATGAAATGAATAAGAGATAATAGATATGTTTAGAGTTTTAATGTACTAATTTATAATTGTTTTATCTTACATTGGCTCTGAATTATGCAACCTAGTTGGTTGGGTTTTGGAGACAAAGGAGGCAATTGACAGATAGTATGTATACCTTGGGAATTGACCAAATTAAAAACAAAAAATTACCATATTTTCATAAATTAAATTGTTATTATTATAATAATTTTTATTTAATAACATAAAATTGTAATTAATTAAATGTGATAATAACAAAAAGATTGTAACATTATATTTAAAAAGGTATTAATTAATTGTGAATTGTTGCTAATATGGTATTCGAAGGTAATCAAATACACATTGTTAGTACGTATTAGAAGCATTTTGTGTTGTTTTTTAATATAAAAAATTAAATCAACAATAATGCAATTGCTTAGTAACATTCACCTTCGTTCGTAGTAACCTGTATAAATTGGAGAATGCGAAACTAAAATTAAAAATTAATTTCAATTAAACAAATAAATAATTATGTATTATAATAAAATAATAAGTAATATAAAATAAATTAAACACAAAAATTTAAATAATTCGATCTTTTAAAGTGAAAATGTTGAGTGTGTTAACGACTTACTCATTAAAAAAATAAAAAAAAATAAATTAAGTATATAATTAAGATGAGTTATTTTTATTAATAAGTTAATATTTTGAATTAGAATTATATGTTTAACAAGTGATATCATTAAATAAGTACATATAAAGTAGATTCTCAAGTTAAAAGTAGATATTTATCTACAGTGTATTTTGCCTAAATTCAAACGAATAATGAGAGTTATATTAGATTTTTAGTGATAATTAATATTTTAGACTCATTGAACTCTAGATATATGATTAAATTAGTGTGAATTTTTAAGACTTTTTTTCTATTGAAATCCATAGAGTATGGATATTCGATTAAGGAGGAGGTAAAGAAATGAGTAATTGTTGTTACATGAGCATGGTTCAAGTTTTAGGTGTCTACATTTATTATCATTCAAGAGAGATTATCACGTGTATAAATGAATAAAAAAATATAAAAAGAACCGAAAATATAGTTGAGATAAACTATAAGTTAACATTTCAAATGTGAATTATTTATTATGATATATATATAATTTTTATTTTTATAGTGTATTTTTTTTATTTTTTAAACTTTAAATCCTAAATATTAGACATCAAAAAAATTGTACGTTATAAACCACAAAAAAGTAAATGAAAAATGTAAATGGCAATGCAATTTAAAGGAATGCAAACGAGATTGTGATTGTGAATGAATGAAGCACTAATAACATGTTGAAACAAGTTTATAAGAATAGTGTAGGAACAATATTACCGATAACTTGAAAGTAACTGCTTGGGTTGAGTCGCGGACTAGGTCGTTCTCTTTAAGACGTTTCGCGGCTCTGCCCAATTTGTGCAAGCAAACACAGCCTCGTCGTTCCCAGGATAAAACAGCCCAGAATCTAAGTCTCTGTCTCAAAACTTCACTGCACTGATGAAGATTGGAATGCTACACCTGAAAATTTGTTGCTCGGAAAACTAAAAAGAAAACTTAGAAATTGTAGATTGTTGTGTATCAAATGAGAGCTGAAGCCCTCCTTTTATAGGTTTTAGAAACCGTGTGGCAATTATGAATAAAACGATAATGTTTGGGAATTAAGAGCGTAACGACCATTCTGATTAATGAAGAGTAACAACCATTTTCAGATTAAAGACGAGTAACAGATAACAGATATTTTTTGTGAGTAAACATGAGCAACGACTCTTTTTTTTAATAAAGAAAACAAAAGGCCATTTAACGGTCATATTCTTAATAAAAGAAAATAACGATCATTTTTTTTTCTGAACAAAAAAATATATATAACAACCATTTTTTTAAGTGAAAAAGTTTTCCTTAAAATACCACCTCACGCACTCGAGCTCGGCACGGCCCGGCGGGTCGGACGGACGGCGACGCACGCACATGTGTGTGGTATCACTATTTATACCTCTTTAAAATAATGTGAGACAAGACACATTTTTCAACAATCAATTTTTTAATAATTTTTTTTTTTCAACATAACATGTTTAAGTTAAGTTTCACATGCCTAGCATCAGTGCTGACTAGAAGTCGGGTGGGCAGTGCCCAAGTTGGCATCTGAAGCACCACCACTATGGAATTAATTTATTACATGTGAGAGTCTGAGAAACGTCTGGTCTCTGTTGGATATTTTATCAAACATGTGGTACCCAACAATTGTCAGAACTAATTCTTAGATATTTCCCTAAACCCTCCTCTCACCAATTAATTCTTTCTGCCTAATTTTTTGATATTTTTTTAACTACTTTTTTTTTTAATTCAAGATCTTAGCCAATTATCAACATGTTAGGATTGGCTTTTTATAGGCTACAAAAAAAACGTTTATAATAGTTTAATAACTTAAAAGGGTTTTAAATTGAGAAAAAAATGAGGTTTTAACACAATAATGATAAGAGTCATTTAAAGATAAAAACCATTATATTTTGACTTTATACATGTTAAAGTAAAACCTTATAAATGTTGTTTAATTCTAAAAGATTAATTCAAAAGATAATAATATTTATGATTATTTATAAATTTTATATTATTATAATGCTTAAATAATGTTTTACAATACCTCCTATAAATCTCAAAGGGAGACTTCAAAACGGTGGTTGTTTGGCTAAAGAAGTGACTCATCATGAATGTTACTTTGATTATAATTAACAGACTCAATATGAAATATCTAAGAGCATATTACTACAATATATACATATAGTCTCAGCCATTTAGTCTTAATTTTTTAAAAACTAAAATCATAAGGTTTTGGTCTAGGTTTTTTAAAAATCGAGGTCATAGATATGTCCTATGACCTCAGTTATTTAAAAATCGAGACTATAGATATATTGTATCAATTTTCTCTCTTTTACACTAAACAAAAAAAATTCTATTATCAATTTTTTTCTTTTTTCCTTCTTTTTTTTCTTTCCCTTTTTCCCTTTTTCTTCTCTTTTTCCCTTACTCTTCTATTTTATTTTCGATCCTAGCCAGTACCTCTCGCGTTTATATTTCCCTAGCTCTCATCCCTATCCTCTAGCTCCCCAGCTCCCTCATCCCTTCCAGCTTCCTTATCCCCTCCAACGAGCGCGAGGGCGAGCATGACAGATTTAGAGTTTGGCAAGCTCGATAGATTTAGGGTTTGGCGAGTGCAAGAAAAACGATAGAGTTCTGAGAGAGCGAGAGAAAACACGTTGTAATTTGTAAAAATCTCAAAGTGTGGGCGAAGAAAGATATGGATGGAATGGTGGAAAAATTAGATTCGACACCTACTTCTCAATAGCCAGAGGAAATGCCTCTGTTCTTGCCATGGAAATAACCAAGTGGTTTGATACCAACTAGTAAGTATGTTTAACAACAAGCGATTGCCTCTATTTACGTGGGTTTTTGTTTATGAATTTCAATTTCTGTGAATGTTCTTTTGTATTCAAGATCCTTTCAGGTTTTATTTAGGTCTATCATCTTCCTTATTTATTCGATTAATTATTACAATAACATTCCAGTTAATTGAGATCAGAGAAACCCTAATATTGATATTGGTTTCATAAATTAAAGTTTGGTATTCTGTGGAATCTGGATTTCTCTTCCAAATTTGATTTGAAATGCTACACAAAAGCTTTAAGCCAGCTAAATGGTAAATTCTACATCCAATTCTTTCTTTGTATTCAACAATTTTGGGTTTTTTTTTCTGAAATTATAGGGTTCAAAGTTCTTTCTGTTTCAGAACTTTTTAAAGTATTATTTAGGATATTCAATCTGAACATTAAGTAAGATTTCGTGTGTCAATTATGATTTAAAATTTGTTTTATTCTTTCATTTAATCTGATGGTGTTTTTTCTTGCTTCTTTATTTATAAGATATATGATTGTGGAGAATGTGTTGATTGTAAATAAAAAAAAGCAATCTTTGTTCAAAATCTACCCTTTAATGTCTCTCCTTGTATGCCTAGATATGAATCGAGTAGATTCACAGACCTCAATGGGCCAAATTCTTAAAGACAAATAAGTAAAATGAATCATCAGTTGATTAGAGTGTACTCTATAAGGTTGAAGATAACAAACTAGGTGATAATGTATCTGAGGGTGGAGAGGTGACCCTTAACTTGCCCCCAACTCAGCCATGAAAATACTTTCATAGAACACTCGAGGTATTGTTAGGAAAAAAACCATAGAAAGAGGATACAAATTAATGAGAAATATTCTGACTGTGTGTGGATCGTGGAACATAAAGCCTCTAGTGAGTTTATTAATCATCTTGCTTTTGGTTTTCGTTTTAGATTTTCAATTTTTATCTCTGCTTTTAATTTAGCTGGTGATTTTGCCCTTTTTATATCAAACATGGCTTTGCTTTTGAATTTTTTTAGTCAAAAAGATTATTGGCTATGGAATTTAGTTGTTTACCTGGTAGTTTAAATACATACATATATATGTATTTTACATGCATGTGTCATAGTATTGTCTATAATAAATGACATCGTATGACAATATCTGTGAATATAAGCATCTATTATATATGAACATATTAACATCCAGATTACATGAATATAAATAATACCTCATATTTACACAATAAGTTTTTCAATCTACATATGTTCCTGCATATACAACAAATGGTCTATAATAAGTCATTCTTTAACCTGTTCAAGAGTGAAAGTTGGAATGTTTATCTAGTCTCTAAGTAAATTTATGATACTCGATCTAAAATGAAAAATTGAGAGACAATTCAACGAAATTAGTACTACCCATATCAATAACGGTAGCAGCATTATTATTTAGTATTACCCATATCAATAACAGCAACCTCATTATTATTTAGTACTACCCATATCAATTACAATAGGAGCATTATTATTTAGTAATACTCATATCAATAACAACATCAACATTATTATTTAGTACTACCTATATCAATTACAATAGGAGCATTATTATTTAGTAATACCCATATCAATAACAACATCAACATTATTATTTAGTAATACCCATATCAATAACAACATCAACATTATTATTTAGTACTACCCATATCAATAATAACAACAACATTATTATTTAGTACTACTTATATCAATTACAGCAGTTACAACATTATTATTTAGTATTACCCATATCAATTACACATAACAAAGTGATAGAAGAAGGGTCCTTAATAGCGTGGGATAGTACCTGTGAATATAAGTATTTACTATATATGAACATACCAACATCTAAATTACATGGATATAAGCAATACCTCATATTTTCACAATAAGTTCTTCAATCTACATCTATTCCTGTATATACAACAAATGGTCTATAATAAGTCATTTTTCAACCTGTTCAAGAGTGAAAGTTGGAATGCTTATCTAGCCTCTAAGTAAATTTATGATACTCGATTTAAAATGAAAAATTGAGAGACAATTCAACGAAATTAGTACTACCCATATCAATATTAGCAACAGTATTATTATTTAGTACTACCCATATCAATAACAGCAACAACCTTATTATTTAGTACTACCCATATCAATTACAGTAGTAGCATTATTATTTTGTAATACCCATATCAATAACAACAGTAGCATTATTATTTAGTACCATATCAATTACAACAGTAGCATTATTATTTAGTAATACTCATATCAATCATGCAGAATAGAGAGACAGAGGAAGTGTCCTGGCAGCGTGGGATAGTACCTGTGAATATAAGCATATACTATATATGAGCATACCAACATCCATATTACATTAATATAATCATGCATATACAACATCTAGAACACACAAGAGTCCTCTTTACTTATTTATTCTTAATATATAGGTTTATTACCCCATGATTATAGTGTCATAGAATTGTCTATAATAAATGACATCGTGTAACAGTACCTATAAATATAAGCATCTACTATATATGAGCATCCCAATATCCAGATTACATGAATATAATCATACATATACAATATCCTGAACACACAAGAGTCCTTTTTACTTCTTGTTCTAAAAATGAAACAAGAAATCTAGATTTTTGATTAAAAAACCAGTCATGAACATCCCACATCATTCACCTTAGCGTTTTATTTGACTATATGATGAGTTATAGTTGTAAGAATCGATTTGTGAATTCTGCTCACTCATTCTACATCTCATCAACTTCAGTATCAGTGTAAGTTCCTTTATGATTAAGTTGTAATGTACACACATTTTAACATATTGTTAGCTAATTAACCACCTATTTTGATTAATAAAAAATGAAAGTCATGAATAAAACAAGAAATGAAAATATACAAAATTACTTAAATTATTACCAAGTCAATAATAGAAACAAATGGATTGGTAATAATTATCCTCATAAACATAAGTATATAATACCCATAATTTACCAAATCATTTTGCTTAGGACACTATACATTAGAAAAAAAATTGAGTTGTAAGCTTAATATATATTATCTAATTAAAAAGATATTACATAGATATTATCAATAAATATTGCCAATGGTAATAGGTAACTTTGATTTCTCCTTGCTTAAATCCTATTTATTCACAATATGAAGAAATCTAATAAAATTATATTTATATTTTTAAATTAATCAAAAATGAAAACAATATATAAAAAGGTAAGGAAAATATCCTTACTACATCCTTTCCTAATATGACGAGATGTGGAGGCCAAGCAGCAAATGAATTGACTGCTTTTGTAATTGTATTATGTTCCCTTATTGGTATAGGTAAGGGATAATTCTTTTCAATATCATCCACAACGGAAACCTTCCAACTCCCATTCAAAGGTTGTCCATGACAAACACCACTAGAGGAATCACCTACTTTCCCACGTGCCATAATACGAGATGGTGTCTCATATGCAAGCAAACAATTTCTTCCCTATATAATATTAGAACAAACATATATACTATGACTTAAACACCACACAAATCAAAATTAAAATATAAAAAAGAATGAATATTGAAGATTACTTACAACTAATCCCATATGAAATGTAGGCATATCAAAAGGAGTGGAAATTCTTTGGATGTGTGGTGTAGATGTAGGTGTAATAGTTTTTGTACAAGGAGTCTTATTGGAACTATCAATTGGATGATTTTGTTTTGGATAATGACTTGATTTTCCTACACTCTTATCTCCCAATAACTTGGCTCTTAGTGCATCTATCTCTGCCTTCATGGTATCAAAACTTGCAAGCTCTTCCTTCATTGAAATCATCTTATTTAAGATATTTACTATTTCATTGGATGGATAATTAGTGCACTTTCTAAGCATGCCAAAATATTCAGTAGATGTTGTATATTGGGAGCATTCTTTAAGACGACCTAGGTGATCCTTCCCCAATGCTATTACCATTGCATCTACACCCATCTCTTCTTTAATCTCACCACTGTCAATCTTATCTTGCATTTTACTCTACATCAATTCCCACATAAAATAATAAGCATAAATGTAATCGATTAATCATAACATATTATCTAATATTTTGAATAATTATCATTTTTTTTCAATTTATCTTGAACTTGATTACTTTTGAACTCTCCTTCTTTAGGAGTGTTAGTTGTGATAAACACATGAGATCACCGAATTTGTATGCCACCACTTTTTGACTCTTATATATATATATGTATAATAAGTTACAAAAATATTGTATACCCAAATATCTAATTAGTTATCATTCAAACTTCATTTTAATAACTCACTAATATAATTCTTAGGTTGGAAAAACCCATTCTTCCTATATGATGATTATACTCATTATGCTTCCTCAACTCAACATTTTTGCAACTTGATTTCTAATAAGAGAACATATATTAATAGCATTGTTAAGGCATATAAATTCAAAATATTAAATGATAATATTTATACTTTTGTATTCAATAATATCTTAAATTTCTCAAATCGTGTGTAATTCACAAACGCATGCCAATCATTGTGTACCCATTCATACTTCTTAGGTGGTTTGTATAGCTTCTTCTTATTCAATGGGTCCAAATAAATCTTAATGTATTTTTTCCTCAAATTCTTTTTGAATGTCTTCCATCCCGAAGCAACCGTCTTTAGGCACTTACGTTTGTATGCCTTTGGAAGATTGTATTTTTCCTATAAATTCTCATGAAAATTTAACAATAAAACTAAATAAGAAAGGACCAAAAAGTACAAGTGCAATATATATACTTACATTCAATATTTCCCAAATTAGAAAGAAAAATACAAGTACACACTTAGATTGAAGGAAAATTATAAGGAAAAAAATACAAGTATACACTTGGATCGAAAAGTTTAAGGTAATCAAATGAAAGTTTTATGCCTCTCAATATACTACCCTATCTTGCTTTATAAATATGATACTTTAGTCATAATTTTTATTTCAATCCTGAAACCTTATTTTTATTACGTCGTATATATTTTAAAAAAATCATAAAATTAATATTTTTAAAATTTATAATAATAAAAATAAAATACTAACTCATATATTTTTATATTCAAAATAAGAATGTTATTTTTATTAGTATAAGTTTTAAATGTGTTATTTTAAGTAAAAAATTAATATTTTTTTGATTGATTCAAAAAGATTGCAATAATAGGCTTTTTTCTATAAACTACAATTTATATATATTGATTTGAATTAAAAAGAGAATAAACTACAACAAATCTATTAGCTTTTCTGTAAAGGAAAATTTGTATAGGCTCGACATGTATATATACATACTTCCAAAACTAAAATGAACAACAATAGTCAGATCCTAAATCCATGTGCATGTTACAACTCTGTTCTTATTCAATACAATGGAAAAAAAATGCAGAGGCAATTATTAGATAATAAGAGAAAGGAATAACATTGTTTAATCCTAAGAAATGACTCATTATACATCCTAGGAAATATAGATTCATACATTAAATAAATAACCCTAACTAAAATGTATTATGCGCAGAACTAATCCACTAAGAATCAACACATATATGAATTGATATTGTAAAAAAAGAGGGTATCACACTTACCACGAGCTGGGTTGCGAGCGATGACAGTACAAATGGCCGGTCGACGAGGTGGGAACATGGGAATATGAACAGAAAAAATAGAGAGAAAAAAAGAGGAGAGGTTAGGGGAAAGAGTTGTTGTAAATGTTAAGCGAGGTGTTGGAAAGAAAGAGTTATTGGGGGAGGTAGTCGAAAATTTCTTGAGTAACGACACGACGCGGCCCTACTTAGTAAGAGGGACGAATGACGTGAGCTCGGGATCCGAGGCCAGAAATAATTTAGGAAAAATATTTGGTGAGATTAGGCTGGGGAATTAATATATATATATATATATTAATTAAGCGAGCGCACGAGCAATTGGGACGAAATTAATTAAAAATTAAGAAAGAAAAAAAGTGAAAAAAAGAGACAAAAAACGAAAAAAGAGACGAAAAAAAAGAGTCAAAAATAGTTGATATATATATTATAAAAGAAATAAAATTAAATTAATAATAGAGAAAAATAAAAAAAATTATAAATTTTTTTTTGTATTTCTTTCAAATGAATGACATACAGTATTTTAATATTGAAAAACTTTATTATTTTAATTATAATCATAGTCATTTAATAATAGTAGCTATATAAATTTATTTATATATATTTAAATAATTTTTATAATTTAACTTATAATCATGATTATCGATAAAATTAAGATTATATGTATATACTCTAGCTTCGGTTTTTTTCAAACCATGGCCAAAATCTTATGGTTTCGTTTTTAAAAAAAAATCAAAGCTAAAATCTAAAGACCAAAAGCATATATTGTAATAGTAGTCATGTCTATATGCATAAATATTAACTTTATGTCATCAACTCCGAGGCAAATTATATATATATTAAACCTACTTCTCATCTAATATTTCTAAGGTTTCTTATCTGCTATAGTTGTTTTCAATTTTTTTTCTTCAGCAGTTTGCGGCAACTTCGGCAATTTCAACAATTTTTATTAGGGTACACCACTTTAACCCTTCTATTATGTAAATATATAGGTAATGATGATAACCTAATAACATTAAAATTATTTGGATTTTAATTATTCAAAGCACATCAAAGTCTTTAATAATATAAAAAATATTGTTTTTATGACACATCTTAAAAATATTAAAACATATTTAAGAAATGACTAATTGATAATTTCATAAATTGATTCAAATTTAAATAAATATTTTAGTAGTAAAAATAATTCCAGTTTTATGAACCTGTGTTATTAAATATATGGGTACACTTCTATGTGTCATAGTTATAAAAGATATATCTGAAGTACGATTATTTGAAATTATTACGTTTTTTTCAACTTTTCATGATAGACTTGATAGTGAGCTTAAAAACAAGTTTATATGAAAATATTTTATCAACGAAAATAACCAATACTCATAACCCTTACAAACTCCCCTTTGACATTTTTCATGTCACAAAACTTCTCACTCACTACATGACACTCATATGAATAATGTAAAAATAAATTGATATCTTAGATTTAATAGTGGAATTATCCTATAATATGGTGAATCCATATTTGTTACAACTTGAAAAGCTTGTAAGTAACTAAAATGACAGACAAAATGATACAACAACTTGACTTAAAAGCCTCATTGTACATTAATTCAGTCTATATAAAAATAAGTGAAATGTAAAGAATAATCATGTAGGGCATACATTCATACCAATCAAACTTAACATAAGACAAAATGGAGCATTGAGTATATAAATGGAGCTAAACTCCCTCTAAAAGCATATTGATGCAAAAGTACAGTTTGATTTAAACTCTATCTAAGTTCTCACTCATTAACTTAAAAATAAATTAAAAAGTTAATAAATAAGAAAAAGGATGTAAATGAATAAAAATCTAATATTTTTAATTTTTTTATAAATAGCCACATAAGGTATTAAACTCATTTAATCACTATCAATCACACAACCAATTGAAAATTCATCATTTTTTAACTCAAATTTTGATTATCTATTGTATAAATAAACAAATAGAGTAAAAGAGGCACACAAATACACTTTGCACATAAAATGACATATTGACATTTATTTAAAAACAATATATATGTTTAAACTACACAAATATGTCAATTAAGTTATTTATGATTAATCAAGAAATATTCAAAAGAAAAACATATCACTTATTATGTAAAATCATAATTGAGTTTTCAATCTCACAAAATAAAATATATCTGCCAAACGAGAACTTAAATTTTTTATTTTAATTTTATAAATGAGATACATGATTATTTTTTTTATTTTTAATTACTATTGGCCCTTTCTTTTTGTGCATGTCAAGTACAAGTTTTATAACCAGTAGCTTTTTGCACAATCTTTCTTCTTCTTTTTTTTACACGACCCATAAACCTAGCATGATGACTTTCACACTAGCTGTGAGGTAGCCCTCTTCGCTTAATATGATAGCTTCACACCTCATAATAAATAGTTCTCTCAATACTAAGTGTCTCTATACGGTAAAATTTTAGAAAGCAAGAAATAGAACTCAACACAATTTTACAGTTTAGATTAGTTGAAGTTCTAGAGTCTTTTAAGAGAATTCATAAACATCAAGTATAGCACATACGTGTGTTCATGAGTGTGTGAATAAGTTCATGTTAACATCGATCATCACATGTACAAGATATGTGTGCATAAGTCAAAATTGTAAAATAATTTATACAATAAACATAAAAATGAGTTAGATCAATAGAAACAAAGTTGTATGTATGTAAGTATTGAATAAGTCTAATACCCTGTTGGCCAAATAAGGATTCTAATTCTTTTTTTTTTTGTAATTTTAACTAATAAATAAAATAAATACAATAGAGATTGCTCACCTAGCTTCATTTAAGCACCTTAACAAAAATACCTAAATGAAAGAATAAAAGACGATTAGTTGACCAGGAAAAAGAAATATTTCCTAACCTAAATTTTCTTGCATTTTAGTATCTCTATATCATTTGGTTGGGATTTAACTATCTTAGGTTTCATATGAGTGTTCTTGGACTTAGCTTTATTTTTTTCATTCATCCCAAATAAAGATGAAGTATGCATAATAGGATGATGATAATGAGTCCTAGCATTAAAAACACTGAATTTTACTTGTCTCTTTGAACCTAAGACTTCATGCTTCCTAGTTGAATTTTTGAACAAGTTATGATAATTTCCATTCACCCTTGAATCTAATGTAGCATGCAAAAATGGATAATACTTAAGGTTCCTACTATGTGAAACATGGAAATAATGATAAGTTTAGGATCATTCATCAAAAATCTAAATTTTGGTCTTATATGACCTTTCCTACCACAATAATGACAGATAGGCCCAAACTTAAAAAACAATTCTACCACAGGTGCAATAGTTCTTTGTGCATATGTAGTAATAGTAGAAGTAAAGTTTAAGGGACTTACAAATGTAGTCTTTGATGTTGAAGGTGTTGACTTTTCATCTATGTATCTAACACTTCTCTTATCTCCATGTGGCTTTCCATATTCTAGGACTTTGGTCAATTTTTTAGCACCTATGGTCAAATTTCTCACCGTCTCTTCAACAATACTAAGTTCTTGTCTAAGCCTTTTATTTTCCTGATTATTTTTTGCAAAACTCAGATTCAAGGCATTAATATGTTCAGACAATTCATTTTTATCTTTCTTTAGGAAATAAACAAACCAAAATATCATGACAAGATGTTTAGGTTTAATTTCGTTTTTAAGATTTTGAATAATAAATTAAAAATCACATATATTCTTTCTTTAGATCGATCCTTGGGAGTATACTTATCATTTTCTATAAAATGATTCGTGCACTTGAGAGAGTTTTACAAATATAAAACCAAAGTATTTTCAAGATCGACATTTTTCCTATCTTGTTTCATCAATGATCCAATTTGGATATTTAGATTTTGGAGCCCAATGAAAAATACTCACCGAGATGCAATTTGTCTTTTAAGTTGTTTCTTTTTAAAAGGAGAAATATAAACTTAAACAGGTCAAGGAGCTTTGGAGATCGAAGGTTACAAAATGAAACTATTAAATAATTATAGTTGTAGGTTACAAAAGGAAACTATTACCAAAGAGGATGGGTATGGAAGCTTGAGAGTAATGAGAGATGGTTGAGTAAATTATGTTGTGCTTCTAACTGAGAATGAGTCTTCTATTTATAACTAGAATGATGTACTATTGGAGATGTTTGTACTGTATTGTGAACAGTAATTTTTCATTAGCTTTATACTATAAAAGATGTTGGTACTGTTGTAAATAGTGAGCACCTTTTACTATTTTGTGAAAAGTTGTTTTTCTGCCACCATTCCTTGTTTTGGCATCTTATACCAATGCTACAGTAACTACTAGAACAACCTACTAGAGTGACTTTGAATAGTAGATAGGTTGAAGATTTTATAGGCCGTTGAATGGGCCAATTTAGAATTAAAATGTGTCATTAAACCCACAATGATTTTGGGCTACTAATCCTAAAACATGAATTGGGATTTTAACCATAATAAATTCGGGTTCGTAGACCCATAATATACATGGGCTCGTAGACTCGTTTATATAAATATTTTAAATTTTATGGACAATCTTTACCCATCCAAAATAATATATCTTCCTCGGGAGCTTCTATGTCTGATAGATAGTCGGAAGGAGCTTTAAAGGCTGATGATGATAGTGATTTTGTTTTGTCTGAAGAATCCTCCTTATGGTTAGATGATTTAGAGGGTTCCTATGATTTTTGTGATAATTTCCTAATGATGTACAAGAGTTGCTCCTAGGTTTATGCATTGGCAATGAGGGCTTTGGTGTGAGCTCTTTTGGCTAAGATCAACAATGTTTTTTGAATTTATTCATTTTTTGTTGTTTTATGACCGATTTTGATTAGCCATTATTCTATGCTTGGTTTTAAAATATTTTTGGGGATTGTGAATGATGCCACCATTTTACGTGAAACAGGTAGGTGATATTAACTACCTCAGATATAATAGGTTTTAAGACCCATTGGCATACCCAAGGAAGGTATAATTTTGTTGAGAATATACACAGAGGAAGGAATCTATTCTCACCCGGTGTGAGTTTGAATTGGGTGATGAAGTTTTGATAACTTTCCTATACTATTGGTCTGAGGATTGCAAGTACATAACCAAAAAGATTCCACCAATTGTTAAACCATGATGGAAATTTTGTTGGATTGATAGTTTTTTGAAAAATAAAAGAATAACCAAGAATGTTGATTATTCTCTTTTTGGATTAGAAAGGCATTAAACCATGCCTGTTGATGATCCCAACAGTTGTAGGTTTTATAACGTGATTGGGTTGTGTTGACACTGACTAGAAAAGCCAGGAGTTTTGATAGATCATTTCCCCAGTTTGATGGATATATGACTTTGAGGATTTTGGCAGTGGAATACTAGGCATCGACTTAGTTTAAGGTAGAGGAAATTCTTAAATTTCACACTACTGGTTATTTCAAAAATACTTTGATAATATTAGGGTGTTTTTGGAAAATTAAATAAGGATTTTTATCATGGAATCCTTTTTCAACGGTCATAACCATCTTAGTGTTAGTTTATATAAAATACTCATATGAGGGTTTTGGAATAGTTTAGGAAGCAAACTCTCTTTTCCTTGGTGGAGGGATAATTTTAGTAGAGGACATTGCCTCTATTATTGTAATGGAAAGTTTTCCAAGTCCAGGTTTTGAAATAATGATTTTTTTGGTTGGAAGATGGTTCTTCTTATTTTACCTTATCCTTACCTTTGGAGACGGGGGTCTCTGGATTGGATGGTGATGATGGTGTTCCAATGCTTTGGAGGGTTTGGTAGATAGGTTGTAGGATTTCTAGAGTGTCCCTAAGACTAAAGACCCAATCTTGGATCTGATGATATTTGGCATCTTTGGAGGGGGATGCATCATCTGGTGGTGATAATTGGGTCGCTTGGGACAAGGTAATAATGGGTTTGGCGGAAGAGACGATTATTGGTGAAGGATTTGGAGGGGGTTCCTTCTTCTACTTTTCTTTCTTCTTATTTGACATGATTACCTATTTTGGAAGAACTCTTTGGTTAGAAAGTCGGGTAATGAATTGACTATTCCTCTGATAAATTCTATATCAAAATCAAAACACTTAATAAAGCTTGCCATCAAGCAAATTGTTTTTTGAAGCAATGTTTTTAACATCTTCTTGTAAAATTTCTTTGGCAAACTTACAATCAATTCTTAGTAAAAAAAAATTGATTTAATAAATATGATTGAAATTTTGAAATACAAAATACTATTGCTAATACTTCTTTTTTGACAGTGGAATAATTCTTTGGGCAATCATTCCAATGGCCAGAGACAAACTAAATGATGAGTTCTTTATCTCCCTGTACTTGTTTAAGGATTCCTCTGAAACCAATGTCACTGGCATCAGTTTCTACTATCTTGGGATGAGTTGGATTCGCAAGATGTAAACAAGAAATTTTTTGGACATGCTTTTATTTTTTGTACAGTTTTTGTATGTTCTTCTGTCTAAGGCTCGGGAGTTTTCTTAAGCCTTTTATGGAGTGGTTTTTCTAATTGGTTGATATTGGGACAGAAATTGAGAACATAATTTAAGCTTATGAGGAATCTCTGAAGTTGGGTTTTATTGGTGATCTTGTCAGGAAACTTTATTGTCAACTACAAAGATTGTTCTATAGAAATAATGGTTCCATTAAACATGTTATGTTTGAGAAACGTGATATTAGTTTGGAAAAGTGCCATCTTTTTGGATGATAAGGCTAGACCACTCTTCTTGATTATATGAAAAAAGGTTTTGAGATGTTGAATATGTTGTTCGACAGATTTTGAAAATATGAGTACATCGTCAATGTACACAATATAGAACTCTAAATATGGATTAAAAATTTCATTCATAATCCTTTGGAATTCAGAGGGTGCATTTTTTAGCCTAAAGGGCATGACAATCCACTCATACTATCTGAAAGGAACAGTAAATACCTTTTTATATCTATGTTTTGGTTTGATTTGAATTTTCCAAAAGCTTGACTTCATTTTAAAGCCTTATTTATAAGTTTGTAGTTGATGACCAATCGAGGTGTTCCTCTTTCTATCTCAGCTGATTTTTTGACATAGAAGGCCACACAACTTCACGGGGGTCTGGATTTGGAAATTAACTTTTAGATAAGAGATATTTGATCTCGTTTCTACAAAATTGTTCAAGGTTAGAATTCATTTGAATTGGCCTTACTTTTGTGGGGATATCCTTTTCATGAAAGTTTGGTTCATATGAAAAATCTACCATAGGTTCTTATCTATTCTAGAAAGCACTAGTTAGATCAGAACAAACCTCTTTCTAAAAACATTTTTATCGTTCGGAGATTTTGTGTCGTACCTCCAGGTTTTGGAGTTCTCTTTCAACAGTATGAAATTGAACTTTGTTTTGGAGATAGAAAAATTCCTTTTCTCTATGCATGATGATGGTAGAAATCTCATTCTGATAAATAGAATTTGCTCAAATGAGATTGAGATTTCGAGTTTTGGGTTCATCAACAAAGAGAAAACTTAGTGTTTCTTTGTCAAATTTAAAAGTGATCTTATTATGTTTGATAAGATATGGAGTGATAACATTTATAAATGGTGTACCTAATATTATCCTATAGTTAATATCATATACCATTACAAATGGAGTTTTGATTAAACATGATTTGATAAGAATTGCAACATCAGCTTTGCGAGTAATGTTCATCTTTGAACAATTAGATAAGTTGAGTTGTTCATTTTTTTATGGAGAAACTATCATGGGACAAGTTTTGGATTGTTACAATTGAGATTAGCACTTGTGTCGAATAGTTCTACTGTCTCAAGTTTTAATTTGTCTAGAAAGACAAGTGTAACAATGATTTTGTACTTATGACTGATGATTTCTCTAAGAAGGTGGAGCATGTATTCTAGAATATTATCCATAGTTTTAAGATCATATGGATTTGGGTCACCAATTTTATCGAGTTCTTCATCTGAATCAGTAAGGGAACCTAGGCCAGTTTTTTGCTCAGTAACCAATGTTTTGATTTTTTGAAAATCTTCCTTAAACTAGTAAAGTTCTAACTTAATGGTTTTGATCTTAGCCTTAGGTGGCGTTTGGTTCGTGGAATGGAATCGGAATTGGAATCGGAATGGAATGGAATGGAAAGGAAACAATGTTGTTTGGTTTGACTATTGAAATCAAGCTCGGAATCAGGATTACAGTGTTTGGTTTGTCACTGGAATAGAATGAAAAAAGCTATAAATGACCTTAATATCCCTACATACTATAAAGTTCAAATAATGTCATTTAATTACTATTTTTTCGTCAGACAAAATATATTATTGAAATCATTATTTTTTAAATAATTACTACTTAATTAAAAAGAAATATATTATTAAAATTATTATTTTTCTAAATAGGGTTTAGGGTTTTGAGGTTTGGGATGTGGGATTTAGGGTTTAAGGATTTAGGATTTTGGGTTATATTTGTGGGTTAAGGTTTAGGGTTAAAATTATTATTTTTCTAAAAAGGGTTTAGGGTTTTAGAATTTTGAATTTAGGGTTTAGGGTTTTAGGATTTGAAATTTGGGGTTTAGGGTTTAGGGTTTTGGGATTTATGTTTTAGGGTTTATGGTTTATGGTTTTAGGGTTTAGGATTTAGGGATTTGGGATTTATGTTTTAGGGTTTATGGTTTTAGGGTTTAGGGTTTAGGGATTTGGGGTTTAGGTTTTAGGATTTTATGATTTGAATTTAGGGTTTAGGGTTTTGGAATTTTGGATTTAGGGTTTAGGGTTCTAGGATTTGGAATTTAGGGTTTAGGGTTTTGGGTTTTGGGATTTATGTTTTAGGGTTTTAGGTTTTGGGATTTATGTTTTAAGGTTTAGGGTTTAGAGTTTTGGGATTTGGGGTTTAAGGTTTAGGGTTTAGGGTTTAGAGTTTATACTTGTTTATGAATCGTATACTCTTATTTTTTAGTATTAACCTCTTTGATTAACTCCCTAGATCCTTGGTACACTTATGGTATCAGAGCCAATCGGGCATTTTAAGTTCTTTATTACAAACTATAGTTATTATTATATGGATGTCTAACACTTGTATATTAGTCTATTTGTAACATGGATCCGAATGAAGGGTAATAAGTCCCGTTAAGGACTGATTCCACAAGGACAATAATTCCTTTTAAATGCTGGTGGTTGTTTTAGTTGTGGGTATACTAATAGAAGAAAACTAAAACAGTAATAAAATAACAACTATTTTTTGTATAATAGTAGAAATAGTTTCCTTTTTTAACCTTAAACTACAACTTGTATAAATAGAAAAATTTGATTCGATCTGTCAAATTTAGATAAGATCAGATTGAATTGATAGATCTTGTAGTTAGATCGAAAAGTATAAAATCCTTTCGGATTTGAATTTGATTCGAATTGACATATTTTATAATCGATTGCAATCCAATCTAGATCGAATTACTATTAAAATTATAAATAAATGCATATTTAATATTATAATATATTATATTTAAATATTATATATGTTACAATTATATTAAATATTATTTTAATTTAAAAAATAAATATATATAATAATTTAATAATTGTCTAAACAGTCTTATTATTATTTTAATTTTTTTCGTTTTGATTATAAATAATAAATTTATTAAATATTCACTAATTTAAAATTTAAAAGTTATATATATCTTGTTATATATATGATAATAGTTTATAAATAAATTCTAATATTAATTTAATTTTATCTTATTCGATTTGAATCATATTCAAATTTATAAAAATACGACGATTTTGATCTATTATTCATCTTTATTAAATAGTACGAGTTTTTAACTTTAATCGGTAATGGAAAATATTATCTACTCGACCATAAAATCAATCTATCACTAAGTTGTGAGAATACAAGTATTTGGAAATTATTTGTGGTAGTTAGAAGTTAAAATATTACATAAGGCCATAGGTTATATTTGATATATATTGAGAAGGTTAACTATCTCTTTCCCTGGCACTAAATCAAGGAAAACATTGAGGATTGACTAAAGAATACAATTTTTTGGGGTCATTTCATAATATATTTGAACTCATTTTATTTATAAAGGGAGTCAATATAAAAGTATTATATATTTTTATTCTCACAATATTTTAAGTTTTTGGTGATAGATTTTTCAATACATTTTAATGGTATGGTTCTTAACTACCTCAACTAAAAAAAATCCACAGAAAACATGACAATGAAATTCTAAAAAGGGGAAAGTAAAAAAAAAAATAAAAAAAGAGAGAAAGAAAGAAAAAGGAATAACAACACCAACAACTTAACTATGATCTTATATATCTCAAATTAACCATTTTATTACTCAAATTAAATAAAGTAATAAATAAATACTTTTATTTGATGTTTAAATTAAGTGACCAATTCACAAGTAAACAATTAGTTGTGTAATTGTTTTATTTTTATTTTTAATGAAAAACTCCTTTGCATGACTAACTTAAGTGAAAAACTGATAGATAAATCTTTAATTAACTCAAATATAAATAAAAAAATAGATTCTGTTAAATTAAATATAAGTTAAATTAAATATAGGTTAAATTATGCAGATATTCATACTTAGAAATGTAAATTCAAACGGATTAGCTCAATCTAAGCTCAAAAATTCAAGTTTTAGTTAGTTAAGTTTGAGTCAAATTTTTTAAATTTTGAATTGAATTAAGTTAATGTTGGAGTTTAAATTAATACAAGAAATTATAAAATAATGGGATACAATGAAGACATATATTCTATAAAATTTAAGCTAAACTCGCTCATCAAGTTGAGTTAGTGTCATAATCGTAATATAAATATTTGGTCTTAAGATCGGTCCTAAAATTTTTCATGTAGTATCAAATTAGACTTATTCAAACTTAATCGGGCTTCAAGTTAGATCAAATCCGTTTAAGTCATTAGGGTTTTGATTAGATTGGACTAAATTTACATCCCTACTAATCCCTTGATTGTTTTATACCTTTATCCCTTGATTTTTTTTATTTTATACCTTTGTCCCATTTACCCATTAATATTCACATTTTGGTTTTCTTGTGTTTTTTCTTATGATTTGTTCATTTATTTTCTTATTTCAAAAATGTAATCCAAAATTTGGGATCAATTAAAAAATAAACTTCAATTGTAAATTAAAAAATAAAGGATCAAATCATGAAAATTATAAAAAGAAAGACCAATTTATTATAAGCAAAAAATTAAGAAGACCAAACTGTAAAAATTAATAAGTACAGAGAACAAATTATAAGAACAAAACATAAGGGACCAAGTTTTGAAATGTAAAAGGAAAATAAAAGAAAAAAAGAAAGGACGTACTATTTTGTAGTTCATCTTTAAAAATATTGGGATAACAAATGAAGTTAAATATCATTATAATAGTTTGTTCAACAATCTCTATAAAAATCAGAAAATTATCCTCAAAATTTGGATGCCAATATTTACAAGAAAAATATTTTCATTAATTTTCAAGGGGTAAGGAGATTAAGAAGAGACACTCTATGTTGTATTAAGCATCTAAACAGACAAACTAATCCACCCTCAATACCACAAATACAACTATCAACTTTCTCTAATCTCCTTTTTACAATTTGTACATCAATCGTAGAATCATTTCTTCTTAATGAGCATAACATAGTATCAAGGCTATCCACTTCATTAAACATCATCTTTTGGCCTTTATCAAATTTTAGAGGCACTAATTTGGACATCAAAGACCACCCTTTTCCCTTTGTCTTCAAAATTGGTGAAGATAGGAATACAAAGAGATACCTAAAGATAGATATTGTGACATTACTTAGTTCTCTCAACACTTTGATCACAAATATAAATTGTTGATCTTCATGAAATATATGTGACTCTAACTCTAACTCATTGCTTTGAATTGTCTTCAATACTTTAAGGCTCTTGGCTATTTCCTTTCTAGCCTTTTTTCTAAAGGAAATGTAAGCTTCAATGTTATTTTCAATACTTGTTGAACTACTACCTTTTCGACGCAAAGATGATTGAAGTTGTTGGACTTTTTCTCCCATCATAAGAAGCAACTCTCTTGTTGTACTACAAGCATCTAATAACCCTATTGATCCATCAAGTGTTTGTTCCACTACCTTTTCTGATTGTTGTTGAAGAAAAGCTTGTTGGGTTAATGGAGATTGAACAAGTTCTTTGATAGAGTTATACAAGTCTACAAGACTTGTTAAAGCCAATTGGATGTTGTCACTACTACTTGGAGGATGTACTGTTAGGGAAGTTTTCGTCGACTCCCAAGTTTTGAGCTTGGCTAATTGTGCTTCAATCTTTTGAGAATTTGGGTGGAGCCTAGTTGGTAAGCTAATTGACCTAAGAGGTTGATATGCTGCCATGTTTTGTTTTCCAAATAGTAATCAAAACACTCACCCAAAATTAAAGTGATAGATGTTATATAATTTGAGTGATCAACTCATGTATTTGTGTGTGTACATATATAGAGCTAGCATCAATACCATGAAGCCCTATTGGTATATGCCAATGTAATAAGGTGAGCATTATGTGATGACAAGTTGGGAGATTTCTGCCTATTTGAAGATCTTTTGCTACCTTTATGGCCAACATCATGCATCCTTTATATAATATTTTAAGATTTGGAGGGACTTGGATCTCTCCTTGGTACTATTCATTTGAATCTTAAATTTTTTTCAAGATTTAGATAGAAAATATTCTAAATTTACCATATATATATTCTGGACATATATAATTACATTTTTTTTTATTGTGTAATTAAAGTGTCTAAATGATATTGAAAATAGAATGAAATTAAAAACTAATATAATATATGACATAATATTAAAACTTTAAAATTAAGTGTATATATCATTAATATATAACTTATACATGCAAAAACCAATAATTTTGGGTCAAATTTCATTAATAATGAGAAAACAATGAAGAAAAATATCACAGCTACGGTCTCAAATAGCTTTTTTTACATGCTTATTTTTTATTTTTTTATTTTTTTATTATAACCATATATTTTTATATTGATTGAACATGATAAGTTTGTTTATTAATTAATAGGATATATATATATATATTCTTTTTACTCAACCATTTGCATCACTTAACGTACACTAAAAATACCGTTGGATTATACAAGAAAAAAACAAATACACCAAAAAATAGAGTATACTAGTATTTTTTATGGTGATTAGACGGGCAACGTAGACATCTTTATGTGTATATATTAATTAAGAATATTAAGAAAGTTAGCAGACAAGTACAGGCACTATTGATAGCCTTATGACTCTTTGCCGCCCTCCATCATTGGCAATAACATTTTTTTTTTCTAAAACAAAACTTCAATCATATGATCTTTTTTTAAAATAAAGTTGTTTAATTATGAAAAGTAAAGGCCGGCAATTATTGATATGTTTATTTACAAGAATCTGAAGACAAGGATCACAAATTGACCAAAATTAAAAGGCGATAAAAACAAATGTAGAAAAAGGAAAAGGAAAACAAGGATTTGGGAAAAAAATCTAAAAAAACTTTACTTATAATTAAAATATTAATAAAAGTTACAAATATTTCATTTTAATTTATTAAATTATAAATATAATATTAAAATACTATAAATATTACCAAAAAAAAACACTGTAATATAAATGATATAGATATATTTTTGTAACTTTATCCCTCACAAATACATCAATGAAGTGCTATAAGTTGTAAACATAATGTTTTTAAAACAATATTTATTATAGTTATGTTATAACCGATAACTTAAATGTTATCAAATTCTAACATTTATAATAATTTAATGTTATAATATTTGTTATTCTACTATAATTATTATCTATTAGATTAGAGTACACTGAATTTTTGGTATGGTGAAAGTATAAAAATAGAGACAAGATTTAACAAAAATCTAAAAGTAATCCAAGAATCTAGCCTTTTCCAAGAGTAATTAGATAGGATATATAGTTGAAATTAGAAAAATAATATTTTGAAGCATATTAATTCATCCCATGTTATAATGTTTATAGATAATATAAATTTGACATACATTGGGTTTTCCGTATGGACGTGTACTAGGTGGAATTTAAGATGGCAAGACTATAGGACATACGGAACAAACCAAATTATAAAATGATATTTATTGGTGTCTCTGTCATAAATTACTTTTTATATATATATGACACAATTTTACCCTACGCATTATGCATCTCACTAATTTAAATAATATTACATAATGTTACTTTATGTTAGGTACTGATAATCAATCACATGACATGAAAAATTATAATTGTCCAAACATATTAGTAATATGCATCAATCAATAAATATGAAATGGATTCAGACTGACCAATAGATGCGATATCTTTAAATTATTTTATCATTTATGTAAGCGATACATATTTCACACAAGAGTCTTTTTTGACACAATTCAATTATCATTGTTATGTTCGTTTTGGTCATGAATATACATTTGATTTTGTGAGAGTTTTTAAAAAATTGAGTCATATACAATTATATTTCAAAATAACCCAACTCTTTTCACACATAGGTGATCTCTTATATTTAAAAGTAACCGAAAAAAGGAACCCGCATACTTTTCTGGGTATTCTTTTCATAAGAATTATTAAAAGCCTTAATCTATCCAGTATCTTATGGGTACTATTGTTTTTATCATAGGAATGGACTAGAGGATAAACCCACTATAGTGATTTCACAAGTCTTTATAATTAGGTTGTCCATTTGAACTTAGATCTTAGAATCTCCAGTCAAATAGGTTGGGGTTCCTTTATAAATCCTTATGCATTCATTGGTTTCAATCTCATTCTCCTCAATGACTTATCAACTAACTCTCGATTTAACCCTTTAATTAAGTGATCTATTATGTTATCCTTTGACTTCACATAGTCAATAGAGATAACCCCAATTGAGAGTAGTTGTCTAATAGTATTATGTCTATGAAGTATATATTGAGACTGACCATTATACATATTACTTTGTGCCCTGCCAATAGTAGATTGACTATCACAATGGAGGCATATTGTAGGTACATGCCTCACAAACTTAGGAATATCCTTTAAATAATTGTGTACCATTTGGCTTCTTTGTCATATTTATCCAAAACGATGAACTCATTTTCCATCATGGATCTAGCAATGCACATATGTTTAGAGTACTTCCATGAAACAGCTGCACCACCTAGTATGGACATATATCCATTAGTAAAATTTGAATTTTTCATGTCAGATATCCAATTTGCATTACTGTATCATTCTAATATAGTTGGATATCTTATGTAATGTAGTCTATACATACATGCCTATCTTAAGTATCTAAGTAATATTGTAATGCCTTTTCAGTGATCAGATCGTAGATTACTAGTATACTTAGTTTCCTTACAATGTAAGCTATGTCTAATCTCATACAACTCATCAAGTACATAAGACTTCCTATCACTCTAGAATATTCTAGTTGAGATACACTCTCTCTTTAATTTTTATATAGGTGTAGATTTACATCTACTGGTGTTCTCAAAATTCTAGAATCAACCTTGTTGAATTTCTCAAGTATTTTTTCAACATAATAACATTGACATAGAATGAGACCGCTTGATATCTTTGATATCTTAATTCCCAAAATCACATCAGTAGGCTTTATTTCTTTCGTATCAAACCATGAATTCAACATAAACTTAGTAGATTTGATTATTACTACCCAAAATTAGCATGTCATAAACGTAAAAATACAAGATAATATAACAATCTTCTTTGTCCTTGACATATACACATTTGTCACAATTGTTGATTTTAAAGTCATTTGTCCTCATGACATCATCAAACTTTTCATGCCACTATTTTGGTGTTTGTTTCAAGCCATATAAAGACTTCACCAATTTACATACCTTTCCTTCATGCCCTAGATATGACTTGGGTTGGTCCATGTAGATTTCTTCATCTAACTCTCTATTTAGAAAGGCTGTCTTTACATCCATTTGATGTATTTCAAGATTTTGTACAACGACAATAGAAATTATCATCCTTATGGATGTTATTCTCGTCACAGGAGAATAAGTATCAAAGTAATCAAGGCTATGTTATTGTTTGTATCCCTTAATTACAAGTCTGGCCTTATACTTATCAATTAATCCATCAGATTTACATTTTCTTGTAAAAATCCACTTAGACCCTAGTGTTTTACTACTTGGGGATAAATCAACTAATTATCAAGTGTGATTTTGTATAATTGACTAAATTTCACTATTAATGGCGTCTTTCTATTGATGATCTTCAGAACAATTCATAGCCTCTTCATACGTTTGAAACTCACTTTCTATCAAAAAATCTGGACCATAGGAAGTTTCTATCCTAGCCCTTTTGCTACATCTGAGTTCAACCTCAACCTCTTGTTCAGGTTCTTTGTTTTCAATATCTTCATTCATAGTCTCATATGTTCATTTAGACAAACTTGATTCTCTTAAGATTTACCTAGAAATACATTTTCAAATAACGATGCATTCCTTGATTCCATTATCGTGTTCTTATATATGTCTAGGATCTTTGACTCATGCATAAGAAATCGATAAGCATTACTATTATATGCATATCCAATTAAGATGCAAATTATTGTTTTTTGGATCTATCTTCACCTTCTTAGGTATAGGTATAACTACTTTAACAAGACATCCTCACACTCGTAAAAATTTATAGAAAGAAAATTTTCTTTTATATAATTTATACAGTGTCTTATATGTCTTTTTTGGGTACCTTATTTAAAAGGTAGTTAGGTGACAAAATAGCTTTCCACCACAAATTTTGTGGTAACCTAGAACTTAATAGCATTGCATTCATCATTTTTTTCAAGGTATGATTCTTACGTTCAACAAATCTATTTTGCTAAGGTGAAAAAGGCGTTGTGTTTTCATGAATAACTCCATGTTGTGCACATAATTCACCAAATGATGCTTCATATTGACCATCACTATCACTGTGCAGTACCTTCATTTTTTTGTTGAGTTGATTCTCAACTTCTGTTTTATAAAGAATAAATTACCATATAGCTTAATATTTGCTTTTAAGTAAGTACACATAGCAATATTTCATGTTATCATCAACAAAAGTAATAAAATACTTATTGTCACCCCTTGTTTGAAAAAAATTCAAATCATATAGATCACTATGGATTAAGTCAAGGGGTTCACTGTTCCTTTCAATCAAATGAAAAGTTGACCTAGTCATTTTTGCCTTAACATAAGTCTCACACTTATGATTTGAATCTATTTGGAATACGGGTATATGTTCCATGTTAATTAATCTACACAATGTATCATAATTAACATAACCTAGTCTACCATGCCACAAGTTAGAAGACTCAAGAAAGTAAGCAGAAAGATTAATCTTATTAATATTCTTAGCTTTTACAATCATTACATTAAAGCTTAAATATCCCATCAAATACATATCTTTCCTACAAACATTCCATTTTTGGTCACAATGACCTTATCAGATTCAAACACTATCCAAAAGACATGCTTGTATATAAATCAGCCAGTAACTAGATTCTTACGGATGTTTTGCACATAAAGTACATTTTTTAATGTAAGCTCCTTCTTAGAGTTTATCTTCAATTTGACTTGGTCTTGCCTTTGAATGGCTGATGTGGCAAAATTTCCTATGAAGATCTTTTCTCCATCTTTCATTGCTTCAAAAGTAGTGAATATCTCCTTTTTTAGTATACGTGCCTTGTTGCACCAGTATCAATCCACCATTCCATTAGGTTTGATCCCACCAAGTTCACCTCAGAAATGACTACACACAAGTCAATATCGGAGATGCCATAAGTGATGTCATCAACCATGTTTTCTTCATGGTTCCTATTTATTTTTGGAAACTTGTAGTCTAGGGCTTTATGCCCTGTCCTTTGAGGGTTAAAGTAAATCCCTATAAAGCTTAACTTCTTAATGGTTACTTCTTTGGGTCCCAATTTAGACCCTTTACACAACTTTCCCTTACCCTTATTCTTATTATGCTTGGAACTTTGACCATGTTCCATTACATCAGCCTTGGGTATTGATGGGATATATCATCTTTTAGAAGAATCCTTGTTGTTTTCTTCCACTTTAAATCTTATCATCAAGTCATTCAAAGACTTTCAAAGACATTTCCCTTTGTTATTGCTTAAGGTAGGCCTTGAACCCTATTCATGAAGGGAAAATTTTCAATAATAGCTATAACTTGGAAGATTTCAGTAAGTATCATTCCTTTATCATACATCTCTGTTATGATATCTTAGATTTTATGTACTTGACTGCATATAAGTTTAGAGTCCACCATCTTATAATCAAGAAAGAGACCAAACAAAAAAATTTTGGCATCGACATTCTTAGTTTCATACTTCCAGTCTAATGATTCTCATAAGTCTTTAGTCATCTTCTTCTTATTGTACTCATTGTATAAGAAATCTTTTAGACTATTTAGAACATAATTTCAATATAGATAATCAAAATGCTTTCATGCTTCAATAGCATTATCAGACGAAAAATTGTGTTCACCCTCAGGTTAATTGAAAGCTTCTTTAGTTAAGAACCTTGTCAAATTTAAGGTGGTGAGATAGAATATCATCTTACTTTTCCATCTTTTGAAATTCAAGTCATTAAGCTTCTTTGGTTTCTCTATCATAGCATGGTTCATAGGAACAAAAATCGGTAACAATAGGGTTATCCTATGAGGCACAGAAAGCCTTATCATTTGGTTCACATTAAAATCACCGATAATAGGTTCAACAATATTTACAACTAGGTTCTTAATTTGAGACAATAGAGTGGTTATTTCTGATGCCATAATCTTTTATTTTTCTTTTCTCTTAAGAATTGCACAAGTACCAAGCTTTAAATCACCAAATTAAATTTTAAACAAAAATATAGATATTCATATCACTAATTGAGTCAAAAACAACAACTCTTAAGTAGTGTGAAAAAATAATAACAATAATAAATAAAAGACTAAAATTAGTAGTAAACAAAAATAAATCAAACCTAAACAAATAGTAAACAAGAATTTGTTATTTATATTGTCTATATAGTAAACAAAAATATTAGTTTCGTGAAAAAAAAATTCTAATAAAATAACAAGAGAATATAAAAGTTAAAAAACAAATTAAAATAATAAATGATGAATTAAAAACAATTGAGTAAATATTTGTAAGTGTGAAAAAAAACATATAAGTGTGGAAAACTTTGTTTATGATTAAAACAATACATGAAATTATTTCAAGTTTTCACAAATATTTTTATAAAATCTTATTGAAATTATAACAATGATTTGTTCTGAAATATTAAGTGATTGAATAAAACAGAGAAACTTAAAAATAAATAATAAAATTAATATTAATAAATGACTAAGGCAATTAATAAAAAGATGTAAAAATTCAACGATAATGATAGTCCCAAAATATTTGTTAAAAAATAATTTTTTTATTTGTTTATCCAAAAACAAATAGGGGAAAAACTTATCTTAAGATTGTAGAAAATAAGGGAAAAATTTATCTTAAGATTGTATAAAATAATACATGAACAAAAAAGCTTAAGTATAAAATAATTTTATGAAAATTATAAATACACAAATATAAATATATATTATAAATACAAAATTTAAATAACATAAAATTTAAATAAAATAAAAAATCGAGGTCTTTATATCACATAGTATCTTTAAGATAATTTTTCCACTTACTGTAGGTGTTAGAGAATGATGAAAACTTATCTCCCAAGATACAACGATTATACAATAATAAATTTATATCATAATTTATTATTCCACGAACTTCCAAGTGTCTGAACTTTATTAGAGTAACCTAATTCTAGATAGAAAATACACAAAAAAATATATTTTTTTATTTCTTACCTTTCCGTATTGTATCTCTTTATTTTCTTTCGTTTCTTCTTTCTTTTCTCTTCCGTTGTCTCTTTCTTCCTTTCTTCTTCTTTCTCAACTCCTCTGTTTCTTTTTCTTTCTTTGTTTTCTTCTTTATTTTTTTTTCCTTTTTTGCTTGTTTTCTACTCTTTATATAATAATGAGAAGAGTAGAGTAACGTAAAAATAAAACAAAAAATTAAAGTCTTTCATGCCTTCTATGACAAGAAAAGTAATTGAAGAAATCAAAATTTGGAGAATAATAGAAGAAATAAAATTTGTAAATGGAATAAATCAAAATCTACATAAATAACAGAAAAATTAAAAGAAAGAGAAAAGGAAAAGAAATGAAACTGAAAATTAATTTTTAATTCAATATTTTCTAACAAAAATATCATTGTTTAAAAATGTAAAAAAAATGTTGTTCTTTCTTCTTCCAAAACATACTAGATATATAGATATTGTTGAAACATTATTGATAAAATGTAGACAAAATGTATTATTATTTATTTATTTGTAATAATTTACATTTAAATTTAACTATTTTAGTTTTATGTATTTTCCAATCAAAAGATTTCTTTATATATAAATGATTATTACTATAATTGCATAGCATAAACTTCATTTATATATAAAATTTTATTTTAATCCCCTTAGGAAAAAAACATAGTTTCATTTTTCTTATAACGTAAATGAGTATATATATTTTTAATGTTGTACTAAAATGAACATATTGTTTTACTAAAAGATATTAAAAGTGAAATCATATTGAATAACCGAATCATTTATATACCAAAAGGTATATGAACATTATATAATACAATGACAATCACTACAATTTATAAAGCATTTATTTTTGCAATGATGGTAAATAAATAGTGTGAGTACATTGTTTTCCTTGTATAGAGTCATACCTAAGTAAGAGCGGGCATGTGCGCCCTTCAATTTTTGGATAAAGATTTTTTCTTTGTTATTTTAATAAATGTGTCTCTTTCTTTTACAAGAATATATCAATCTCTCTATCTTAAGTTTATTATTTGAATATTATTTTATTCCATGCTTTTGTTATACTACATATTTATGTACATTCTTCATATATTTTTCACTTTTATTCTACTATTATATAGTTTTACTAATCGAACTCTGGTATAGTGATAAATGTTTAACATCTTATCATACATTTTTAAAAAATACATTAAATAACACCTAAACAAAACCTAAAAAAACTAAATTCCTTCAGCCAATTAGGAATCAAATGAGCGACTTAGAAACTAATAACTCCAACAAAAACACTAGTTTTATAGCTACACTAAGAGTTCTACAAAGACCTAAAACACTAGAGAATATTAGCGACTTACCAACAGACCTTAGTACCTTTGAAAAACTTAATGAACCATCTCATGAAGAAACACCAAAAACAAAACCTTAGGGTATTGATATATTACACTTAGATTATTATATTTTTGATGACAAACCAATTTAGGAACAATCTCTTGAAATATCACACAGGAAAAATGAGTCCGAGCTTCTTGGCTCCAACTCTATAGCACCAGAAGAATCACAAAACACTTCCCAAAATAAAAGTTTCTTACACCCAAATACTACCACCCCTGATGGAAACAAGCTAGAGTTTAATGAATCCAACTCTAACATTGGTACACCAGAAACATATCAAACCACTCCCAAAAGGAGAAAAACCAAACCCTTTTCTTTTGAAGAGATTAGTACTAAATAAATCACAATGGAAGATTTCAACAACATATTAGATGATGATTATGAAAATTCTAAAGCCCAGAGTGTAGTAGAAACTAATATCTTTGACAATATAACCTTTTAGGAACCATCTCCTGAAACATTACAAATCATTTCTTAGAGTATTAATATCTTGAAAATAGATGCCACTATCTTTGATGAGCAAACTTTTCAAGCATCATCTCCTAAAACTATTCAAATCATTCCTGAGGATGTTAGTGTCTTACAATTGGATGCTAAACTTTTGATGAATAACCATTTTAGGAACCATCTCCTGAAATTGCAAAACTAAATTAGCAAAACCTAATACCCATTGTAATAGCACCTACTAGGTCCACAAACTTAGAAATAGGAACCCAACCATTCCAAAACAACCAACAAAGATATAATACCTTGTCCATTTATGAATGGAATATTGATGGGAAAATGAATATAAACTTTTAAACATATTACAACAAATGATAATGGCATCAAATTCTTATAAAATCCAGTCTAGAACTTTAAACAAATATGTTGCTAAACTCCTTATAGCTGGCTTTTCAGGCCAGTTAAAAGGATGGTGTGATTTCCATCTTACCAAGAACCAATAGTTGGATATCTTGAGTGTTATCCAAATTGGAAAGGATGGTGAACCCATTCTTGATTATAATGGAGAACCTATACAAGATGTACTATCAACATTTATCTTTACCATATCACTTCATTTTATGAGTGACTTCTCACAAATAAAAAATAAAAGCGCTAAACTCCTTTCAAATCTTTGGTACAGAAAACTTAGTGATTTCCACTAGTACAAAACAAACTTACTTAGTAAATTTTACTTAGGGAAGACTCTAACCAACCCTATTGGAAAGAGAAGTTCCTTGCAGGACTTCCGAACCTCTGAGGAGAAAAAGTTAGAAACAAAATCAATGAAAGCATGTGAAATTACATTATCCCATATGATTAGCTCACTTATAGTGAATTGATTAGCTTCACACAAAACCAAGACTTCAATTATACAAAGACTTGAAGTTACAAAAATAACTCAAAAGAGAAATGTGTGAAACCAAGAAAGAACTAAGTTCCTACAGTAAACAGTTTGACATTTCTCTTACCAAAACCAAATACTAAAATACAATTTGTAGTGTAAAAACCTACAAAATATCTCCCAAAAGCTTAGGAACCTCTTTAAAAACAAACTTCAAAAACATCACTTGCTACAGATGTGGCAAGAAAGGTCATATTGAAAATTTTGTCGAGTTTCTAGAAAACTCAAGAAACTAAAACTTGAGGAAAAGACTTCTCAAAAGGTATCTCTTCTCATTGAAACCTTTGAGTTTGAAGCCTATTTTGAGGACTCTTCTGATGGTCAAAACCCTCAGAATAATGAATTGGTCACAACTAATTCTAATTCTGAACAACTAAAACAAGAAAACTTTGTAAAACAAATCATTTCTAAATATCAAAACTTTTTTTTCCCAAAATGAAGCTTGTAAACCAAGCTTCCAAGAAAAAAATGTAAAAATCCAACTACATTCTACATGCATGTTTTCAAAATATGGGTCTTGGCATATTCAGGTTTATCCAAAACACCATTGTAAAACAACATCCACTGTTCCATTTGGACAGTAAGAATGGAATGATATACTCTTTGATTTAAAATATGCACCTTTTGAGTTTCAAAAAACTATTTTAAAACTACCATCGAAACTTTTCATTACTTATATAGATGATATGTTTACAAAACATTTCAAAACTTTATTTTACACCAGTAAAAGAAATCATTTTTTACCAAGAGAAGAAAGGGTTCATTGCCTAGTATACCTCTGGCTATAAGGTTGTTTATCACAAAGATGGTTCCCCAACAATCTTATGTATTACCAAACTCAAATCCAATTCATTACACCAAAGGTTTTCATTAAAGACCACTACCAAAACCCATTTCTTCCTCCAAACCTATTACCATGTGGTCTAATGAAAAAACTAACCAGAATCAGTCAAAGGCCCCAAGCTCTACATGTATAACTTCTAAAGTTATTGAAGATAAAAAGGAAGAAACTTATTCCAAAATTATTTCTCAAAAATAAGAGCTATCATTATTCATAATCTCTAAAATAGAGAAAGGATAGTCATCTCCAAAACCATTTAAAATAATCTTCAAAATGGAGAAAGGGTAATCATCTTCTCCAAAATATTTTTCAAAACAATCTAAGTATATTTTTAAAATTACTCAGAATATTATAACAGTTATGCAAGGATTTCATAACAAAAATCCTTATATTTCTGTACAAAAATATTTTCAAAACGAGAATTCCATAACAAGAATTTTTTACAAAATATCTTAAAAAATTGGTTCTATGGAACTTATAACCTAACTAAAACCCCAAAATAGTGTTAAAGTATTTTGGATTCATCTAATCCTTAAAGCTTCCATTATTGGAATCATGAACCAAGGTGGTTCAAAGACATCAGAGCCAAGGGGGTGTTTTAAGTTGTTAATTACACACTGTAGTTATTATTTTATATGACTATCTAACACTTGTTTATTAGTATATTTGTATCATGGATCCGGATGAAGGGTAATAAGTTTCGTTTAGAAGTGATTTTGCTTGGGAAATAACACCTTATAAGTGCCAGTGGTTTTTTAGTTGTAGGTATACTAGTATAAGAGGACTAAAACAGTAATAAAATAACAACTATTTTTTGTATAACAATTTAGAACATTTTCTTTACTTAATTTTAAAAATGTAATCAAGCATCTTGATAATTAATTGAAGAAAGTAATGTTAAAGATTAAGAATTCATTATTAATAAGTAAGGATATTGTATTGATGGGTAGTATTCATAAGTTTACAACCCTTCATTTTTAAGCTTTGGTTTTAATCTCCTAGTTTAAATTTATTTCAGCTCTTTAGACTTTTATAAAAACAAATATATCCAATTTTAATATTTCACTTTCTGCATCTGCATCAAAATCACCATTTATCTCTTCGAGGAACAAAAATCATTATTAGTAGTGATGAACTCATTATTTAAAAATTTTCAAAATCAATTGATACTTGAAAAATTCTCAGGATTCACAAGGATCAAATTTGTAAAACAAAGATGATGAATCTTTTCAAAATAGATTACACTATCAAAACTGTGGAGAGGAATATCCAGCTCTCTACATCTTTTGAAAGCATTGAACTATTTTCAAGAGAATCATTACAAAAACATATTGAAAAAAATTTCAATTATGTTCATATAGGATTAATTCAAGTTGGATTAAAACCCTTGACAAAAGAAGGTTTAAACGTATCAATCCTAACAACTCTTCGAGATGCTAGATTCAATAATTTTTAGGATTCTCTATTAGGAACAATTGAGTCAAGTCTCTATTTGGGACCGATACCATTTGACTGTTTTCCTAACTTCACTGTCTCCTTAAACTATTAAAGTATCATGAAGTCACTTACATTATAGATCAAAATACACAATTATGATATGATCCCAGGATCTATCCCAGTTGCATTAATATTCAGAGTGCATTACAAAACAATGATGTATGCATTCAACATTGGACACATTCACCATTCCAAAAGAGGAGAAACACTCCTTTTACAAAAGGATATCACAATATCCAACAAAATCGTCCCAAAACCTATAATATAGAACCAAATCACCCTACCAGATGAATATCTCCTTAAAGGTATGACCCAACCAGAGTAAGAACCATAAGAAATTGAGCAAAATACCCAACTTAGGGATATAAACCAATACAAAGATGGTAGTATCAAATTAAGCTTTGATAGAGCCACTAGTTTGAGGTATTCTTCTGCTTCTTCAACTAATATCCCAAAAATTTTGTCTCTTAATTTACCTCTTAAAACCAAACCTAGGCTTTCAATATCAAATATACCTAGACCAACACTCAAAAGCATAGGCTTTAGTACACTAGTACCTCAATTAGTCTACACTATTAACCCAACACGGGAGATTAGCAATTCACCTCCACTATCACCAACTACTTCCCAAGCTCCATCACTTAATATGGCCCAAGAATATGAATTAAATAGCTTAGAAAAAGAGTTTAAATTATTAGACATAGAAACCTTACGTTAAGACATTAATGCTCCCTATAATAGCCATATCAAAACTAGGTTTATTAACAAATTCTCTGAAATAGAAAGAGAAAGCTTCATGAGAAAACATAACAGGTATATTAACCACAACCAATAAAACATATTATTCTTTGACTGGCTTGAATTATATTACTCTAAAAAGGGATGGAACTATCCCTTCAAATAGGCCACATTACCCAAAGAAACCAAAACTGTTAAAATAGTTAAATCAATTGACATGATCAACACTAAAAAGAAAACATCAGTATAGAAAACCCCAAATGGTACAATCGAGGCTAGGAATCCTCCATTAAGACCAATAAATTTTCCATATGATCAAATCACGGTTGAAGCTTGTCCACTTAAAAACCCCTAAGAAGACCATACTACCAACCTTAAAAACATAGTTATCCAAAATAACTTTACCAACATCAGCCTAAGCACCTTAGGTAAAAAAACTCACTAGGATAGAAAAGAACCAAAAGAATGATGTTCTTTCTATTTCCAATAAAGTTGTATATAGTAAAGTTCAAAATCCTTTTTTCAAACCCTTCCAAGTCTCCAAACTAACCCAGGAAGAATTACTATCCAAATTTGAGCTAAACAAAAACTACTATTTTTGATTCAAAGGTCTCAAATTGAAGAATATAGATAAAACTCCAAAATAGGTTCAGTTGTCCCTGAGTCACCTTAAACATCTAAGTCCCCTCAAAATCCAACTCAACGTATTAGTGTTCTAAAAAAATCAGGAACCTACTACCTCTGATGAGAAAGCCTTTCAAGAACAGCCTCTTGAATCGACTCCTCAAATTCAAAAATTATTTTGGCAATAATCTATACTAGTTAGGTACCCACATCTAGATGTTAGTACCCAACCAAATCAGGTTATATAGCCAAAATATAACGCGTCATCTATCTATGAATGGAACATAGATGGCTTGACAGAACATTAAATATTAAATGTATTACAACAAATGAAAAAGGCATCAAATGCCTACAAAACCCAATCTGGTACATCGAACAAAATAGTCATTGAACTCCTCATAGTTGGCTTATTCGGCCAACTAAAAGGATGGTGGGATCACAACCTACCAAAATAACAACATTCAGATATCTTCAACGCCATTTGACTAGAGAGTATGGAGAACCCATACTCGATCAACATGGATAAGCTATTTAGGACACAGTTTTCAAATTTCTTTTTACCATATCACGTCATTTTATGCGACACTCTTCCCATTTAAAAGACAAAAATAATGATCTTCTCTCCAATCTCCAATGTGAGAAGATGAGTAATTTTCAAAATTATAAAACCACTTTTCTTAGTAGGGTTATGTTAAGAAAAGATTCAAATCAACCATTTTGGAAAGAAAAGTTCTTAGCAGGACTTTCTCTACTTTTAAGAGAAGTGGTTGGAAACAATATATACGAATCATATGGGAATCACATCATCCCTTATGATCAACTAACCTAATGTGAATTAGTCAATTTTGTAAAAAAACAAGGACTTCAGGTTTGCCAAGATTTAAAGATCCAAAAACAAATGAAGGAAGAATTAAAAATCTCAAAATGGGAATTTGGATCATTCTGTAAACACTTTGATAACTCTTTTCCCATAATCAAACAATACCATGGAAGCTACAGTAAACCTATTTCAAAACCCTATAAATCATCTTCAAAATATAGAAAACTTTCTTATCATAAGCCCTAGAAGGATTTTTATAAAAAAAACTAATAAAAGAACCTTTACCAAAGATTCTAAAAAACATAATAAACCCTTTAAAACTTTAAAGAGTTTACATGTTATAAATGAGGTAAGAAAGGTTATATTGCAAATTATTGTAAAAGAATTTAAAAAAATCACGAGCTAGACCTCGAAGAAGAAACATTAAATAAAACTTCTACTTTAATGGTAGATGAATCATCATCATCTGTGTTTGAACCTTGGACTGAAGACTCTGATGATAAAAACCCACGTGTTGATGAGTTAGCAACCACTGACTCTGAAATCCATCACTCAAAAAAGGTCAACATGTTAACCAAAGAAGATAGTTAACTCCAAGATAAGAACCTTACATTAAACGACTATGATCTTACTCGATTATACCTAGACCATTTGACCAATACCTTGGCCAAAACCCAGCCACAACCAAAACCTTCTGAACTTTCTTTAACAAGCATAGGCCACTACAACCTCATTTCAATCCTTGATTAGAAGAAAAACTTAAATCCAAAGCCACAAAGTAAAATCCAATACTTAAAGGCTGAAATAAAAACCATTAAGCTAAAACTTCAACAACTTAAGGCAAAACAGAGAGAATACTCTCAAATAATCAAATCGTTGGTTGCTATCCAAAAAATTGGTAGTCAAGACCAAGAACACCCAAGTGATTCAGACGAAGAACTTGATAAAATTGGTAAACCAAATCTATAGGAGCTTGAGAATATGGAAAAGGTTCCAAAAAACATGATCCACCTTCTTAGGGCAATCGCTAGTAGAAAATACAAGTTCATTGTGACCCTTGTATTTCTAGAAACTCAAAACTTAAGACAGTAGAGCTATTCGATATAGGCATCAATCTCAATTGCATTAACCCAAAACTTTTCCCATCACAATTCCATCAAAGAATAGATAAACAGCTTAATTAAGCCAAAAGTTCAAAGACGAACATCACTGGCAAGACTAAAGTTGCAATCCTCAACAAAACTTGTTTAATCAAAACCCTATTCGTAATGGTATCTGATATCAAGCATAGGATAATATTAGGCACACCATTTATAAACATCATCACTCCATATCTTGTTAAACATGACAAAATCTCCTTCAAAATTGAAGATGAAATCCTCAATTTTATCTTTGTAGATGAACCTAAAACTAGAAATCTCAATCTCATTCGAGTCAATTCCATTTATCAAAATAAGATTTCCACCCTTATCACGCATAGAGAAAAGGACCTTCTCTATCTCAAAAACAAAAGGTAAATTTCACACTGTCGAAAGAGAACTTCAAAACCCAAAGGTACAAACCAAAATCTCTAATTTACAAAACTCCTTAGATCCTTGTGCCAGTATTTGGTATCAAATAGGTAATACTAAATTGTAGCTATTATTTTAGTTTTGGGCTGAACAAGTTAAATTGGACGGAGTTCAATATTACACTAGTTTAAATTATCATAATTTAACTTAAATGACGTTCAATTGGATGACATTTAATGTGAAATAATGGATCAGAATGACATCCAATTGGATGACGTTTAATATAAAATGATATATCAGACTTTTTTTAATAGTAAAATGGGTATAAATAATATTTTTTTGTTATTATAGTTTTAAAGGTATATTTTTTTGTTTTCTTTAAATTTTACAAGTTTAATTTTCCTAACTTTTACTTAAAAAATAATAAATTTTGTCTCGTATACAATTTAATCATTCTATGTTACAATATATATTCATTGTTATGTATACCATACACTGTTAATTTTATTTATTTTTCTTTCACGTACTTATTTATATGTTTATTATAATTTATGTTGTTTAATTTCTTTTATTTTTTTATCCGTAAATATAATTATTAAGCTATGTTATTTAATATTGTTACAATTTAATTTATGCAGTTTTAAGTTTTTATTTTAATCAGATAAAAATACATATTTGACATACAACATTTATGGTATAATATTCAAAAACATTAAAATTTATAAATTTTTGTAACATCAATCGTGATGTTTTTTATATTATTTTATAATAAAATGATCAAAAATTTAATAAATTTTAATACAATCGTTCAAGTAGTACTAAAATTATTATTTTTAATATTAAATTTACACGTAATACCTCATCTAAACATTAATCACGTTATTTTGATATTTTACACTAATAAATATCAATTTACTTTATAATAAGAAGGGAGACAATTAAGGAAGTATCATGTTTATTTATATAGAGAGGTTTTTTCTTTCTTTTTCTGGGAAAACGTTGGGATGTTAAATTAAAATTTTAAAAAAAATTATGGTAAAACAGTTTTGATAGGGGAGATGAGCGACATTATGTTGGGGGGTTCATGTCGCAATGATTCGGCATAGTTTCCTAACATAATAATTAATCATTAACATATTAATTAATTCAATATCACATGTAATTGAGAAGTGAAGGCCAAGAATCTCTATTTATGTCTCCCCAATACATGTAGGGCCTTATTTAAGTAGAGGGACACTCAACACTGTACCTAGTAACCTAGCTTCCATGAGAAATTGTTTCTTTTATAAATCAACAAATATACATAAATATCGATAACATTCTTAAGATTTTCCCATATACATATTAATCATAAGTTTAAAAATAACATTAATAAAGTTTATTTTAATAATAAATGTTTAAAAAAGTTTTAACTATATCAATATTTCTTGTATATATATTAAGAAATTGAAAAAATTAATCATTAAAAGAAAAAAATTATAAATAACATAAAAGGTTTATTAAATTCATAAAATGATGTATAAAAAAAGGTTCATAAAGTAAAATAAAATCAGTCTCAAAAATGGATTTAAGAAATTAATTTTTTTTTTCTGCTTATTATATATTTGATTGCTTCTGCTTCCTTCGGAGAGAAACAGAAAACTTTGTTATCTAGTGTTTTTTTTATTCTTTGTATTGTTATGTTATTTATTTCAAAAATGTTTTTTTTATTTAAGGTAATTTTTTATATTTATTTTAAAATTATTATATTTATTTACATTATTTTATTATTATATTGTATCATTTGGTTGGAAGTTGAGTTTCTTTCATATTAAATCATACATTAATTAAAGCATGTACACTTGATATAAAAAATTATTGAGACTTCCTTGATATTTAAGTAAACCTTAGGGATGTTAATGTATTTACCCTTGAAACAATTCTTAATGGGTTTAATATCAATAACCTCTCTAAATTTTAGTTAATTATCAATCTGAAAATAATATCATTAAATTATAAAATAATATAATTATTGAGGTAGAGTGATACTAAAACATAATGTTGTCAGGATTTTATTAATAAATTTTAAAAATATTGAATATGTGATTGATTTTTAAAAGTAAATTAATAATTAACCAAATTTTAGGAGATAATTGATATTTACTCATTCTTATTGTCTATGAATACATAGATTTAATGAAATGCCACTCTGTATTGCCTTGTTACCAACTAGTCTTCAATGAATTATAAGATAATCAATCTTGGTTAGTTCGATTAATTATTTCTATGCGGTACAAATAGATTATAATCGTACAACTAATCATTTGAGAATAAAAAGGTTGTCCTCTCTGATTGATATTGTTGGTGTCACATGGTTGATTGAGTCCATTACGGGCTCCAATTCTCAAGTCGGTAATTTTCAAGATGAAGAGTGTTCTTTTGTGTTCAAGGAGACAAGGGAAGTTTTTTTTTAAAATAAATAAATAAAATATTATATAAGTAAGATATGAATCTATATTGATGTGTAGGGATTTGAAGCACAAATTAATTTTAAAATTAAAAACGTCATAGTTGTTTAGGGTTATTTATACCGATTGTAGGAAGCTATTATTGAAGAAAATATTACATATACTAAAAGAAAGAAATTTGAAATAATAATAAAAAAATCATTATGTCAACATCATTATGTCACACAAATGATTATATTGTATAATCATTTTGTCTACTATTATATAACATAATCATTTGTATGGTCTCTGTATAATGATTCTTCATCTCCTCGTCAAGTTGGAGTTTGATTGATGAATATCATACAAAAACAACTTGAACATTAACTTGCTAATTGAAGAGCTAATAAGGGTTTGGTGAATATGTTTACTACTTGTTCTTACGAGGACACATACTGTAGTTTAATGAAACCTTTTTTGAAATGATTTCTAACCAAGTGACAGTCAATATCTAGGTGTTTCGTTCTTTCAAGGAACACTAGATTTTCTATGATGTGAATGGCATCTTTGTTGTCGCACTAGAGTGGGATAGGAGTATTGAAATCAATCTTAAAGTCTTTCAAAATATATGAAATCTATTGCACCTCACAGATTGTTGCAACTAAGCTAAAATATTCTACTTCAGCAAAAGATCGAGAAATAGTAACATACTTCTTATTTTTCCATAAGATGAGATATAGACCTAAGAAGATGCAAAACCATGTTAAAGACTTTCTAATGTCAAGATAGGATGACAAATCAGCATCATTATAAGCTTACAAATGAAGATCATTGTGACTAGGATAAAATAACCCTTTGGATGGGCACCCTTTTAGGTATCTCAATAAATGCACGGTTGCATCCCAATGAGTCTTGCAAGGGGTATTTTAAAAATTGACACAATTGTTGTAGCAGATAGCTTATATCTGATCTACTGATGTTCAAATACAATAGTTTCCAATTAAATGTCTGTACTTCTCTAGCTCAAGAAGAGGATAGCCCTTTTCAGTAACCAATTTCTGACCTTTGGGAAAATGTGTCTTTCCTAGTTTAGCTCCAAGAAGACCTGAATCAGAAAGAATATCTAGCAGATATTTTCATTGGTTTATGACAGTTCCAGAGGGCCCTCTTATAATTTCTAATCCAAGAAAATATTTTACATAACTAAGATCTTTAATAGTGAATTGATGATCCAAATGTTTCTTAACTAAGTCGATCTCTTTCTTTGAAGTTCCTATTAGAAGAGTATCATCTACATAAATAAGTAAAGCTGTAAAAGAAGATTCAGTTTCCTTGATAAACAAACAGTTGTCATAAGCTAATTATGTGAATCCAAAACAAGTTATTTTCATACAAAATTCGGCATTCCACTGTCTTGAGGCTTGCTTGAGTCCATAAAGTGGTCTTTTTAATTTATAAAGTTGATTTATTTTATCCTTATTGTATCCTTCAGGTGGTAACATATAAACATCTTCATTCAAGAAGCCATGTACAAAGGCATTGTTTATATCTAATTGATGAATTGGCCACATAGCACAAGCATCCAAAGACTCTAAGGTTTGAATAATCTGGTGGTTTTGAGAGAAGTATTTCTACGAGGGTTTTCCAATTTAAAATTGATGATTGAAGTCTATTTATGATGTAATTAGCCATAAGGATTGAAGAACCCCAAAATTTCTTTGGTAAACCTGCTCGAAATATGAGAACTCTGGTTATTTGCAAGAGATGTTTATGTTTTATTTCTACTACCCCATTTTGTTGAGTAGTATAAGGACCTAATTTTTGATGAATTATTCCTTTACTAAAAAGAAATGATTGAAATTTTGAATTTGTGAATTATGTACCATTGTCACTTCTTATGATTTTAATATGTTTCCCATATTGTGTATGAATCATGTTGACAAAGTTGGTAAAAAAAGATCTGATCTGGCTTTTATGGATCGTGAGGTAAGTCCAGTTGGCCCTTGTGTGGTCATCAAAAATAGTTAGAACATATTTGGCTTCTTCAACAGAGACTTGGTCATAAGGACCCTATAAGTCTAAGTGAATCAGTTCAAAAGGTTGTGAGGCACTAGTATGACTAATGGGAAAAGGTAATATTTGTTGTTTGGACTTGTGACAAACTTCACATTGATCAAAAAATTTAAATCTTTTTCTTAAAAAAAAGCATCGTGTTTCAAAACATCTATAGGACAGTGTCCCAATTTGCTATGCCATAATTGAGATTTAAGAAATCTTTTCTTTTAATTGATAGAAAACTCATCACTACAATTCAATCTATGAGGATTTGATTTTAGAAACTCAACATTTTTAATAAAATTATTACAACTGAAATCTTGAAAACTAGTAGTATCTAAAACATAGAGGCTTCCTAAAGCTTTTCCTACTGCCAGAATCTCTTTAGTCTATAGGTCTTGTAGAATATAAGTAGTTAGTGTAAAATGAAATTCCATTTGGGCAAGCTGAGTAAGTTTTTGAACAGATATAAGATTAAATTTAAAACTTGATATGTATAAGACATTTTTCAAGCAAATTTTATTAGGAAGATTAATATTTTCTATGCTATAAGCATATTTCAAAAATCCATTGGTAAATAAACTGGTAAAGGTCTTTTAGATTTTTTTAGATTGCTAAAAAAATCTCTGATGCCTAACATGTGATTGGTGACCCTTGAGTTCACTATTCAAGTACCAATTTTCAACAACCCAATAGTATTAGTAGTTGAACTTAAAGTATATTGAAAGGAGAAAGTGTTACCTACAGAATTGTTGAAACTAGCAAAGTTTGCATAGTTACCATCCATAATCATCTTGCCTTTAATCAACTTCATCAACTATTGTTGAACCAAATTAGCTAAATCACTTTGTTTCTCTCCTTTGGCTTCATTCATATCTTCATAATCAAGTGGACTGTCAATCATATTTACCATAGTTTTGTTAGTACCTTTCTTTTGTTGACCCTTTATTTCCTTGTACCAGTCTGGAATTCCATAAATTTTAAAACAAGTATCTTTTCCATGCCTTTTCATTCTACAATATTCACATACCTTATTCTTTTTTTCTTTATTCTTAGCAGCAGTTTCTTTCTAGAAGTTTCTTTCTTAAATTGACTCATTTTTCCTTGAGTTATAGCTAGTAATTTAACAACTTCAAAGCTTTCATTAAAATTAACATGAATCTCTTTTTGTTTTTCAACACTAAGAAGCATTGAATAAGCACAATTCACAGTTGAAAATGGATCCATGACCAGAATTTGATTTCTAATATGATCATAGCATTCATTTAATCCTATAAGGAATTGCATTAGTCTATTCATAGAGTAAAAATCAAAAATTATCCACATGTGCATGGAGATAAAGACATAAGACAAGTAAATTCATCCCATAAGCGTTTCATTTTGCCATAATATTTTACAATAGAATCATTATCTTATATTAAAGCAATGTCTCTTTGAATCTGATAAAACAAGGGCTCATTATTCTCACCATATCACTACTACAATACATACATATAGTCTCGTACATTTAGCCTCGGTTTTTAAAAAAACCGAGACCATAGAGTTTTAACCTCGGTTATTTAAAAACCGAGGCCATAGACATACCTATGGTCTCAGTTATTTTAAATCGAGGCCATAGACATATCCTATGGTCACGGTTATTTAAAAACCGAGGCTATAGACATATCATATTTATTTTTTCTCCTTTAAATTTTATCAATTTTTTTTTTCTTTTTTTCTTTTTTTTTACACAAAATTAAGATCAAAAAAATTTATCATTTTTTTTATGCTTCTTTTTTTCGCTCTTTTTTTTCCTTTTTCTTTCTTGCTTTTTCCTTTTTCCCTTTTCCTTTTTTTCTTTTTCTTTTTTCTTCTCTTTTTTCTTCCTTTTTTTCCTTTCACTCGCCAGGGTTTTCCTACAGAGCATATATATATATATACTTTCTTTTAGAGATGGCTGGGCCTCCGCTATCAGCCTAAGTCTCGTCTCCCGTCCGTCCTCGTCTCGCCATCCATCCTCGTCTTGTTGTCCTCGTCTCGACGTCCTCGTCTCGCTGTCCTCGTCTCGATGTCCTCGTTTGGCTGTTCTCATCTTGTCATCCTCGTCTCGCCGTTCTCGTTCCCTTGTTTCTTTTTCCCCCTCGCGCGCTGTATATGTATTTCCTCATCGTGCGACTGATCTGCACTTCAAATTCACTCTAACTGAGGTACGTATATTCAAATTTTGTTTATTAGGTAATCATCCCATGGATGGTTTGCGTCTTGTTTTCCCTCCTACTGCAACATCTGTTCTTTGTTTGCCAATATGTCATTATTCCTTGTTTTTTTTTTGTTTTGTCTCAGCGATGAACCCATTACTAAAAATTCTTGTTTATAATTTTTGGGATGACTTTGATCTAATTAATGGAACCCGTGTTTTAATTTTTGGGATATCATATCATTACTTTTGTTTTAGTTTACATTGAAGTTGTAATCTCTAGTCATGTTGGCTCTTTTTTTTTCTCGATAAATTTTCTTTAGTTCTCATTACGCCGACAAGATCTAGATCCAAAGTTTAGAGTCGCGAACCTTGGAAGAAGGTATTTGGCCCTCGTTTTTATCTATCTTAATTCTCGCTCCAATGGATGATAACCGGTCCGAATTTATGGAATCCTATAGTTTAATCCTCACTGCTTAATCCTGGTAGAGAAGTAAATTCATTTTACTATTTGAGTTCTCATATAAATTCTTTCATATGATAAAAAAATATAAGTTCTGTTGTTAATTATAATTTTTTTGTTTATAATATTGTAGAAGGGCATTTTGCCAACAATTGATGTATTCTCTGGCCATATATTGGTAGAGTAAGTTAATGCTCATTCTTCAATTTTCTTTATTAGCTTTAGATGCAAATTTCATAATTTTGCATTACGCTAAGTTGGTTAAACGTGTGTTACTACTGAGGTCATGATGATGTTCTTTGGCTTCAAGAGGTGGTAAATACCCTTTAGCTCTCTCATTATGAGAAGACTGCTTTTGATCACAAATTTCAACTCTTATTCTTGAATTTGGTTCCTATCCCAAGTATGGTATCTTATTTCATAATTTTGTTTGGTTCAGGCAAGAAGTATATATGTATTTCGTGCAAGTACAAATGAGATTATTTGTTGGTGTGATCCAATTACCCTTCGAATTATATTATCTTTTCAGGCTGATTTTGCATATACATGCACGTCTCCTTTTACAGTTGTTATCACTGTGAGTATAAGTTTGACAGGATAATGAGTACACCAAAATCCAAATACATATTAAGATATTAATTGTGTTCCCTCAACAACTGATGTTCTATTATAGCTTCACATTTTTGGTTTAACATTCAAAATGAATGCTTTGATTGATATAGATATTTTTGTAGGGATCTTCTTTATACGCATTCAAGGAAGAAATGGTCATATTGTCAACTTTACGAGGCAGCCGTTTTCCTCTATTTGATCACCATACTCACCTTTTCTCATCCTCTCGTCTCCAAGGTAGTTTTTTTGTGGATTTTGTGTCCAAGTTCTATCTCTTATAAACTTAGAGCATTTTTTCTTTGAGTTGTAGAATCTGGGTTTTCTTTTATTGCAATTAAAGATTTATACTGTGATTTGTAACAAGCTGCTGATCAATCATTGAAAGCCTATGAGGTAAACCAGATTCAACCTACAAGCTTCTTTTGCGCTTTATTTTTGTTATTTCTCTATCTACTTGTTCACAATATATGATACTCTGTCCTATTTGGCTCAGTTTAGAGATACAAGTGTGTTGTCACATTTGTCCTCCTTTATTGCTTATAAGTGTTGGGACAATCTTTTCTAGCTTATATCACCATCTTTGCACTGATCTATACATGAATGGAAAGGTCTCATCTCATTCCATATTTGCTTCATCTTGAATTTAGGTATTGACTTTACATTTTAGTTTATATCAAGTGCTAACTAAGCTCGGTGATACATTGATATATCTTCCGTGTGATAGGCTTCAAAATCCTCTCGTGATACATTTTAGCTTGCTTGCTATGCCTTATGCTATGTTAGACTATGTTTTAGTCTATTGGAATCAGCTTTTATGGTTCATTCTTATTTTATCTAATTATATTTCTATCAGACATTGGTTTATGGTTCATTCTTATTTTATCACGCACAAATAAGAATGTGCACACTGTGCACTAGAAGTAGCACCCACGCAGCAGTAATGCACACTAGCGTTACAGATGTACTTTCATGCAAACAGGCACCAAATGTTGACCAAAGACTGTGCAAATAGCACATTGTTTTGAGTCTCAAAATAGATAAAAATAAATATTATACTCAAGTTATTTCTATTGTACACCTGCAGTATTAATTTTTAGTGTATAATAAACTCTATAATGTAATTATACTTTTAATTTTACTATAATATGATTTTTAATATTGTTTTTAATAAATTTATTGTAATTTATATTGATTTAATTTTTAATATTGTAATTAATAATTGTATTTTTTTTAATTTATGTATACCCTATGGCCTCGGTTATCAGAAAAACCGAGGTCATATTGGTATCTACGACCTCAAGATTAAAAACCGAGGTTATAGTTAATATCTACGGCCTTCTAAGTATTAGAAAACCGAGATCATAGGGTGTATCTATAACTTCGGTTATTAGAAAAACCGAGGTCATAGGGTGTACCTATTGCCTCGGTTAAAAAACCGAGACCATAGGTTGTTACCTATGGTCTCTCTCACTTAGGCCTCGGTTCTTATAACCGTGGCCATAGATTTATGGTCACTGTTAAAAACCGAAACCATATGTACTTTTTATAGTAGTGTATCTTTCAATTATCTCATCTCATAACTCTTTAATTAAAGTTATATAAAGAAAATTATCAATAAAATCATTAGATATGGAATTAAGTATCCAAGAAGTTACCACGTAGTTAACCCTTAACGAGAGTTCATATTCTGTATTTTTTTCATTAGGTATAAAAAATCTACCATCAACGAAAACTAACTTCAAGTTAATCTAAAAGCAATCTTCTTAGATCTACTTCAAATGAGGTAATTAATTCCGGTGAGAGGTGTCCTCAACTTTACAAGATAATCGAAATTTTACAGAAAAAAGTAGATCTCTATTATGATTATAAAATTCTTTATTTGATGCAAGTCAGTTTGGGCTGTAAATATCCCCTTCTTAGAAACAATAGGGATCTGTTTCTGTTTGTTTTTGTTTTTTTGTTTTTTAATATTTAATCTCTGGTATTCTATTCACCCTCGTAAAAAACACATCTCTTCACTTTCTTGAAATCTTAAAGAGAGAAATTAGGTTTTGCAAGTTACGATTCAGATCTAGTCGAAGAAATTGCTAGAACTCCCAAATTAACACGCAGGTTCGATCCAAACCTCGAGCGTCATCGTCGTCGATAAGACTACCTAATTTTTTGGGCCCAACAAAGACGATATCCTTAAGGTTATCGATTAAGCTTCAGAGAGGTCTGATTGTGAAGGGATTTTCTGATGGACACCCCATGAAGCTGTTGGAACGGTGCTACGAGGTGCCACTCTCACCTGACGGTTTATCTCTTGAGAAACTTTGCTCTATTCAGATTTAGAGAAAAATAGATCTGAGAAACCAAACCTCGAATTCATTAACAATGGCAGAGATCCCAGACCTCTTCTTCTGAAACTTACTACGGAAAGCTACATCATGGAGAGAGAACCAAGATAGAGAGCATATGCTGAGCTGAGAGAATCAAAGCTTAGAATGAAGAATATATATCAACAAGAACATGTAGAACCCGAAATCAAATTGGTGTCAGCGAACAAGGATATGGTAGTTTACTGCTTCGATACCCTCGTTTCTCATTACAATTGCGAAGAGGCTCCTCCTCCTGCCCTCGAAGAGGGTCAACACCCTTTGTTTGTGATTTGGAAGAAAGTGGTGAATGGTGGAGAACCTCGTTTGCGTGGATGTATTTTGTACTCTGGAAGCTCGCAACCTCATTACTGGTTTCAATGACTATGCTCTAATACCATTAACAAAATAATATCAAAAATCTAATTCATTACACCAATGGTACAAGAAAATATAATAAAGAAAAAAATTATTATGCCAACATCATTGTTACAAAACATCATTATGTCACGTTATTGCATAATCATTTTGTATACTAATACATAACATAATCATTTACATGGTTCCCTAAAATAATTCTTCAACTCCTAATTTCTCATATTAACTTAATGGTTTTACTTAATTAATCTTTATGAGAAAAGAAATTACACTTAGCCAATCGTAAAGAACTAAAAAAAAAAAAAATCAAACATCAAGTGCAAATAAAGCTACATTTGAGTAAACATTTCGGACAACATACTCAATACTTTTCTTAGATCAGCTAATGAAAATCATTAAGTACATGTGTTTAATGATTCTAACAATTTTATTAAAATATTCACCTAAATTAATTATTAAAATATTCTTTTAAGTTAATTTTAACATTTTTTGTTAAATTTGGGTCTAACTCCATCTCAAAACCCAGATTGTGAGATGGAAGATTGTTCTTATTTATATGCGCAGCGTGGGCGCGATCCCCAATCGATGTGGGACTTTAACACTCCCCATCACATCCAGAAGGTCATTCCTCGAGACCGACGAGGATGTTGAAACTTATGGAACCCAAGCGATTTAACGCATCACTCACCAGCATAAACAATGCAGACCGATCGATAACTTTGCTTTGATACCATGTTAAATTTGGGTCTAACTCCATCTCAAAACACAAGTTGTGAGATGGAAGATTGTCCTTATTTATATGCGCAGCGTGGGCACGATCCCTAATCGATGTGGGACTTTAACAATTTTATATAAAACACTTTAATGATTCTCTTTAAATTACTTTAATTTAACTATATACACAACTTCTCTTAAAATCACTTCTAAAATAAGTTCATACAAAACCGCAAACAAATAATTAAAAAATATAGGGACAAAATGGTCTTATATATATATATATATATATATATAACATTATCCACTTTTTTGGTCATTTTATTCCATATGTTTGTTGCGCTTATATACAATTACACATGAAAATTGAACTCATGACTAGAAATCTCAATTTTCACTTATTAGCTATAACTGATGATAGTGGATAAACAAAACTAAAGATTTTTCCATCACATGATATATCTTATAATTCACTTTGTTTTATCTAATTAACTGGGTTATTTATTTATTTATTTATTTTTATTCAGCAGTACGTAGTACGCTTTGCTAGTAGTAGTAATCCAAGTCCAACCTCTTTTGAAAGGGTGATTAATTTGACTTAGGCAAAAGGCCTCTGATTATAGCAATCCAAGTTGACACCGTAGCTAACTCCTAACATGTCACAATACCTCTTGTAGAATCCAATCCTATCAGCCACACTTGAATGCTGACCATGCCCACATTCCAGCCCTCCGTTTATAATATTCGTTATTACTCCGTACCCGGAGACCCGACCCGCATCTCTATCAGCACCAGAAGGTGACCATCTACCAATCATCACATCATGGCTAGATGGCTTGTTTGCTTGTGGAGTCATCCAAAACCATAGAGCTGTCTTGAATGACACAACTGGGTCTGTGGCTACCAGGTCTGGGTTATTGATTAGATCCGCTCCAATTGCTTTACCCGATTGCGCATAGTTGTAATTACTAAGAAATATTTAATTTCCCCGTTAATTAAATAATATGTTAATTACATACCATAATTATTTTCATTAAATAGAATTTTATTTTTAATCATTTCATACAATGTATATATGTTTTTTTTTCATATCTAAAAATACAAAACATATATATTTTCACAATTTTAATCAAATTGATACGAAACATTCTCACGAACGAAAAGATGATTGAAAGTATATATATGCTTCAACTTGCTATAGTAACAAATTACTCCTAATTAAATTAAAAAGAGTAAAAATAATAAAAATTACAATTTTAACAAAAAAAAAATTCAATCAATTATTTCACACTAAACATCAACCAATTAAACAAGATATAAATTAAAAACTATCAAATTTAACTCCTATTAAAATGATATTTTATTATTATTATTATAAGTTTTAATATTGTAATTTTATTTAATTTTTCAAAAAAAATATTTGCGTGCTTTCAGGACGCTTCTTGGTGAAGCTCAAATTATATCTGTTTTTTCAAAAAAATGCATTCTCTCAAAATAATAATAAAGTTAACCTAATTTAACCGACGTGATATTATATATGTTTAACTCAATCGAATAAAACTTTATAAAGTTAAAAATTATATAGATTTATAAATTATTTTGGATCTTAACTCTCTGGATCTTAACTATTAACCGATGTGAAATTTTATAGTTAATTTACACCACCTTCACATCATCGATCTTACCCATAAAACTCAAATAATAAAGTTTACTTACTGAGTGAGTTGAATAGGTCCACGACCATAATATTTACGGCCAGGAGCACAAGGAAATTGATTGGAAGAACAATAGACATCTTGGTTAATTTCCCTTACAAAGCAATAACCCCATGCATATGGTCCATCTGGTGCACTTCCCCATCCTCCTGTGTATATAATATAACGTACACATACATTACTATCAGAAAAAACAAACAAACAATATAATAACAATCTTTAACATGTATACGTAAAAGTTTGATGAACTACATTTTAAATCTTGATGATCTTGCTGGCAATTTGATACAACGGATCAGTACTACCTTTTAATATTTACTTTTTAAATCTTTTCTTTTTAAGGGTGTTTGTCCTAAAGAGAGAAAATTAACGATGAAAAACTTCACTTAAACATCCTTTAAGTGATTTTTTTATTAAAAAATAACCTATTATGTAAAAGATAATAATATATTGTTAAAATATTAATTAAATATCGATTTTTTCGATTTTATTTCGATTATAATTTTAATTTATTTTTAATATTTTAATTATATCAATTTTAATCAATCTTATATCTACTATAAAAAGTAGCCTATACTATTCAAAGCTTGATGTAAGTATTTTTAATAAAAAACCACCTAAAAAACTTCAACTAATATTTTACACTACTTTTAGTCCCTTTAAAGACATATACATTTTTTTTAGGTCCAAAAGAGTTAATAAATCGAGTCATTAACCAGCACATAACCTAATATTTGAAAAAACAAATTAGGTAATTGGCACAATTGACACTTTTCTTAGTTTAAATTAGGTAATTTGCATTGACACTTTTCTAGGTGGTTAAATAACCTAATATTTGAAAAAATTACTCATATATATATATATATATGTGAAATCACTTTTTTGATAATAATAGAATTAAATTGTTAAAAAAAATAATTAATCCGAATATTAATTTTGTAATAAATAACTCAATATTTTTTCTAAAAGAAATTAATTACCTGTGGTCTCGTGAGAGGTTTGAGCTAAGAAAGCAGCCATCTCTCTTTTACGGGCAGTAACATCACCACTAGTACCAAATCCATCGAATGATCTAGCCGCTGTGATAAATGCATTGTAGGTGTAAAACCCACGACCTTTGCAAGCCCCATCATTTCTATGTTTGAGCACTTGTTCAAACAGTGATGCACTTATCAAGCTACTTACATCGCCGCCTCCACTGCCGCCATCCCTAGGGGTACCGGGTGATGGGGTTGAGCCTCCCTCCGTAGGATGGCATTGGCTTTGACAACTGGCTGTACAGTATGGATCTGTGGTACCACACCACCCATATTGACTACAACATAGCCCATTTGGACAAACAGCACCACCAGCTTGGCGTCCACATTGCTCTGCTTTGGCAATTCCTAACAAAATTGTAAAGGATAAAATCGTAATTATGTTGTACAACTTCATTTTACTGACTTTTGCTTTTAATAATTTGTGGTTTAGATCGGAAGAAATTGAAAGGGTATATATAGGGTGGGGTTTGGAATATGAGAAAAAATGTGTGCATGATCGTCTGCCTTTTTCTTATATTGATTTTTTTATATAACTTTAAATCTCGTCCATATTATTTTATATTAATGGTGTTAATAATCCACGTCATTTTATACTATTAAATAAAAATTTTATTCTAAATAAATTTAAAAAGAAAAAAACAACCATTACTTAATAAAGATCAATAAAAAAAAAAGATGATCCACTCGGAAAATAAAATGAGGTACATTAATTATGGTTTTTACTTCAAGTGCGGTGCAAGACAAAAATGCTTGTCAAAATCATATCATAAATACATGCGATAATTTATAAAAATATTAAAAATTATTATAATTAAATTATATTTTAATTTAAATAATAGAATTGTTATTATTACATAAAAAATAAAACATGTTAATATTTTAAATAATATTTAAGATAATTATTAATATTTTAATACTTTATTAGGTAATCGATAAAAAAACAATTTTAAATAAAGTATACTATAATTAAGAAGTTAAAGGATAATAATAGTTATTATTTTAAAATATGTTGATAATTTTACTTAAAAATTTATACAACATGAATTTAGTGAGGCATCTTTTATCCCATAGAAGCAAAGTCAAATGGGGCTGTTATGTTCACTACATTAACAAAACGTAATATAGGATGTTTACTTAAGGTCTAAAAAAAAGTAAATGTTCATCTTATAATGGAGCGTGTCAAAAAAGTTAGATATATTAGACAATCAATGATCATCTTATAAAAAAAAATAGGATAGTCTTTGATAGTTTTATATCATAAAATGGTTAATAGTTATCTTATTTTTTAATATTTAACACTTAATATTGAACATTTTTTACATTACATAACAACTTCAATTTCAAATTTTATTATCATTTACTTACGATTGTTACACATTTTAATTTTTCCAATTCCCCATCAACAACTATTAAACAACAATAAGATAATATAATAAACACTCCTGCTTTCTAAGTAATATTTATTTTCCTTCTCTTTAACAAATCCATATAAAATAAGAAACTTGAGCCCTATTTATTTTAGCAAGATGGGCTCCCGAGATGTTTGACTTATTTCGTAGGTCCTAAAGTCCTTTTTTTGAAATGTGTGATTTTTTGCACACAAACCCCTTAGTTGGATTCAAGGTAGAAGTGTGGAGTGGTAAAACCCTACTTTATGTTACAAGTTCTTATACATATATTTCTCTACCTCAAGAATTATACCTATAATATCTAGGGGTAGAGTGTCTTTAGATTGAGGTGGACCTGGTTGGAACCGGGTGGGAACCAAGATGAAATTTTAAAAATAAGAGTTAACAAAAGCACCTGAAAATAGCAAATATTTCCTTCATATGGCCTAAAGATCTAGAGGCAATGGTTGGTTTTTCTTTAACACAAACTGAAATTCTTTACAAAACAAGGAATGCTCTGAAATAAATTTTTAATGTTTTAAGAATAATGGAGATAACGAGGGGTTGTGGCTTCTAATATAGTGGCTGAGGGAGATGGATTTCCTTGAAAATTTTGAAAGGTTGACGATTGAAGAATTTGAAAGGTTTTCAAGGAATTTAATAGGTATAAATGCAAAGAAGTTGAAAAGATTTCATCCCAAGAAATAGATACATTAAAATGGGTACCCTAAGAAAAAATTCTTTCATCTTTTCTGAAAATAAAAGAATAAGGGACTTAATTTTTAGATGTTCCAAACCAGGGTATCCCATGCTCATATAGTACCTAAGCATAGGGTGTTACGAGATACATTCGTATCAAAAACCATGTGAGGTATTTCAATACAAAGAACGATGTACAAGATGCATCTCATATGGGGTGCCTCAGGTACACAAGGTACATGAGGTGTGTGATCGCTACAGGGTACCCGAGGTACAAGATCTGGTAAATGGGAAACAAAACATATATTGTAGAGATATATAGACATGATCTCATCCTAGAACAATGAACTTGATTGTAAGTTAGACATAGTCGATATAGTGGGGTATCGACACTAAGAGATAGTAATACCTATATATATGGACATGTGTAACCCATTAAGGGGATCTTCTCTTTCTCGATAATCTATCTAACTCTATAATACTTTATAATTCTCTCCAAACAATGATAAATATAAAAAATGATTAAAAAAAGTAGACATTATTTTGTATAAAAAGTAATCATTCTTTATAACAAATATATTAAGATACAAAAATGTAACAGATTAGATGCACTCATAAAAAAATGTCCTCACATGCCCACTATAAGACACTAAACTAAATTAGAGTTATTTTAATGAAAATCTGATTAATGTCCTAAAGATTTACTTTACAAATGGCGTTTTAAGGGTTGTGTTTGATGTAATTTAGAAAATTTTACATGATAGGAAAATAGTGGTTAATAGATAAAGTCCAATGGAACATCAAATAAATATGATCATATAATAATCTTAATAAAAAAATAAATTTTAAATAATTATCTACTAATTGTTCTAATGGGATGATCATGGAGAGGGACGCACGATAATATAACAAGTCTATTCTACATAGGTAAAGGATACATATGATTAAATCAACTCCTTATATATATTCATGTCCTATTGTACACATTTACATAGATCTCATATTTAATAACTTCTCACACATAAAATAAAATCACACCAAAATACTATTTTTCCTCTTCCTCACAAAGCGATACTTAGATATCATTAATCTTCTATAGTCTCATTGTTGACTTATGTTGGGAAATTATGCAAATTCTCGATAAGTCAGATTTATGAGAAAACAAGAATAGAAAAATAACACACAAATTTGATAACGGAGTTCGGTCAATCTTACTTACGTCTCCGAACCTGCTACAGATCTTTTTACTGAAAGGAAAGAAATTACACAAGGTGTTTACAACACTCACAACTCACAACCCACAACCAAATTATACCCAAGAAAATTACTCTCAATTTTCTCTCACAAAAACTTTTCTCTCTAAGTTTCTCTCTCAATTAGAATGAACACTTTGGATGATTAATTCATTACAATTACACATCTATTTATAGGAAAATTCACTTATTGAATTACTCTTTAAATTAATGGTTCTTTGAATTGCTACTTGAATTAAGCTTCTTGTTTTGCTCAATGTTTTACTCCTTAATTTACTCTTTAAATTAAGGAGCTTTATAGCAATCTCCAACAACTTAAGCATCCAACAACTAAAGACCAATCCCACAATCATCCTTGGTCCAACAATTTGTTTTATTTCATAGATCTACAAAGAATATTCTTAAAAATTGGTGTAGTTTATAACCAAAAACTCATCTTCACAATTTGGGCACTCATAATGGTTAATTGTGTAAGGGGTTTAATACAAGAAAAATTAGCCATGTATCAACTAAAAAAAACTAACATTAATTATCTTTTTAATTTTGGTAATCCAAGTGGCACGCTATGAAATATAGCATTGACCACTAATTACAAAGATTAACAGGTAAGTAAATATCAACGCATGTGCTTTATCATTATACTATCCGAGTCCACTAAAAATTAGCACGCGGCATGCCCAAAGTCTTCTAAATATGATTTAGTAGGTGTTACTCATTATCATAAGTAAATAAATGAGGTTTGAATTTCTCTCCCCCACTAATTGATTTAATTAGGTTATACCAAATTGAACTCTTATGATTTGTTTAAAAAAATTCATAATTAACATTCTTTTGAGCTAAACAATACTATAGGGAAAATGGAAGCCATTTTCTCTATATCAAGAAATTAAATTATCTTCGACCAATTTATCTACTAATTAATTTCAATCAAGTTTTAACTGATAATTCGTACTGTAATAATCAAATTATCACCGATTATAAAATGAGACAATAAAATAAAAAAAATTATCAAATATATATTGTGTCATTTTATCTAAAAATTAATTGATTAAAGAAAAAGTGAATTTGGATTATGATTTTTCAAAACTTTTTTTAAATTTCGAAAACAATAAAAGTGTAAAAAAATAGAATTAAGTTCTAATTGATATTGGAAATATAATTAATTATTAAACAGTAATTATTTTTAAAAAAATTGAGTTTAAAAAATGAAACTTAAAAATTGGATTAGTTTAAAAAAACATCCGTTTAGTGGTCATCCTTTTCTAGTACCGGTGTTCACTAGTGGCCTCTGTGGAATTCTACAACAATTTATTTGGCCAAAAAATAATAATTACCGGTGGGGGATTAATGGAGTTTTTTTATTTTTATTTTTATATATTATTGGCTTAGAACAGTAGTTCCATAATAACAACCGGATCCTTAAATTAATATTTTTTTCATTTTTAACTATTCTCTAAGAAAAGTATGGTTTTTACTTTATATAAAAAAAATATGTATATTGTATTTTTAAAGATAAAAAAATAATTTTTTATATTATATGGAAAAAAGAATTATGTACAACACACATAACTATTGTCTTTGGTAGGCTAATGTAGTATTATCAATTTTTATCGTTGGGAGAATATTCGGTTTTTTCATCGACTAAATAATGCGATGAGAAAATGACTCTATGAAGTGAGTGAAGTTGAAGATCGAACTAGCTTCATGCCTCATCCACTAATGTCGTTATTTAATTCTTCTGTTTGTTTTCTCAAACTTTTTCAGTATGTTTTATTTTATTTTCTTTTCTTGTAAACTATATTTATGTCGTCACTAAAAAGATTTTGCAAATTAAGCCATGCAAGCAATGAAAAACAACTATATATATCTCTGATGTCGAGGAATCTGATTCTAAGGTATTGAAGATTGTTCATCTCAACAATTTTTTTTCTCTTAATTAAAAAAGTGATAATTAAAAATAGAAGTCACTTTGTTCAAGTTATTTGTTCTAAAAAGTATAATTAGGTTGCTCGACTAAAAGTTTAGTGCTACAATAACTAAACAAATGGTTTAGGTAGGGGTAGCAACTTATTGGCTCGGTAGTGTATTCCAAATGATGTAAACATAATATTAAATTACGTATAAATTTACTTTAATTAAGTTATTTATGTTGTTTAACTCTTCGTATAAAAAAACGTTATCATTTAATCTTTTAATTTTATAAAAAGTGAAGTCTTTCCCAACAAGTATGATAGATGACAATCAATCAATATAAGTGTAAAATAAAATACATTATTATAATAAAAAGTTTTTAAATTTATTATCAATTAACTTAAAAAGATATCATTTAAATTTTTAAATTGGTTATACTCTACTAAAATCGACTTAAAATAATATAACTCATAAATATATTTTTGATTATTTTCTATTAGTTTACTACACGTTTTGTTTTAAATCACATAGTAGGAGAAAACAAATGAAATATGTTAAAAGGGTTTCTAAAACCTCTTTTCATTTAAAAACTAGATATTAATTGTTCAATAACCTACTTATAATAATAAAAATAGCTTAAATACAATACATATATACAAATTTAACTTAATTATAATATTACTAAATATTATAAACAAATATACATTTACATGATATATTAAATATGAAATTGCATAACTATTTATTACTATATGTCTTATTATTTATAAGATAAGCACATAATAATAAAATATCTATGTTATTTTATATTATCAGATCATTCTTCTAATTCTTCTTGCGACCTTATAATTCAAAGCATGTGTTCTATCTATTCTTCTCATAAATCTTCAAAAATTTGTCCATCGTAACAAATTTTACTCTAATCCAAGAATTACATGTATTTAAATTTAAAATAATAATTTAATATTATAAATTCATTAAAATGTTAAAAGATCAATATATTAGTTATTTAACAAATATATATGTAGTATGTATCTCACTACTCTCATGGCCTCAAAAGAAAGGGCTTAAAAAACCAACATAACTTACTATGTAAAATATTTAATATAAGATCTTTAAAGCTAACAAGTTTAAATTAAATTACAAAACAATTGAGAATATCAAATAGTACTTAATAAGTACTACGATTTCATAATAGTAAATGAATAAAACTTATTTTATAATTATTCTTAATGTCGAATATATTAACTAAAGAACTACATTTATTTAAACTAAAACTATTATTTAATATCATAAATTTATTAAAAAATAACTTATGTGTTAAAAGAGTATATTAATTAAAGATATTATCACATCTTTAATTGATATGTTGATATTTGAGATGATTTTACTCATAAATTTCATAACAAAGTAAACACACATAACTTCATCTTCTTATTATGGAACCTAACAAAAAATAAGTATACATGACTTATCTATTCGAATATCTTTATTATTCAATCGTACAATTCACTAAATTAATAAAATTTATTATTAATATTCACTTGCACCTATAATAACATTATGTCATATAAGATTATACGATTTTTTAAGGACAATGCTCTTACTTTTATTCCACGTCTTACATGCCCTATCAAAGTTTAAAAGAGTCAATATCTTCATATTTATTCAATACAATAGAAAAATAAATAAATAGTTATAAATCCTATATTTTAATAATTATTTTTGTGTCTTTATTTGATTATATGAAGTATAGTCACAATATTAAACATAATTACCATGTAGGTCAAAAATTATCAATATCTTATGATCTTGATCTTGTTCAAAATTTAGTGGTCAAAGGATTATCAACTTTTTTATTTCTCTGAAAGTGTTAATGTTGTATCGCATAATTGTTTCGCTCTTATATTAGTTTTTTACTCTTGATATTGATTCACAAAAGATGAATCACAAAAAAAAAATCCTTATATGTGATAGGTGATAAGCTTAAAGTCAATAATAACATGTTTTATATAAAAGAAATATATATAATCAATTAGATAATATAAGATAATCATATACTCTATATAAATTAAAGTTATTTATTGATTGAAGACTCATATTATCCACACTTAAATTATACTTAAATCCATCATTTGAAACTCAAATTATTATAATATGCACTCAATTAATATATATGATTGTCCAATATCTATACCAAATATTGCTTGAGGAATTGGCACAATCTATCCATCACCCATACTTATAATTATATTTTTTCCATTGCTTCTTCTTAAATGACTTGGTAGTGATGATTGCTCACTAAATACAAAATTTTCTAAGATACTCATTTGCATCTCTTAAATGCATGATACTTACCAATTTTGATATAATAGACTAAAAATATAATCATATTAATAACAATAAAAGTAAAATAATAAAATAAAATAAATATGTAAGTTTAATTATAAGCAAAAATAAATAGTACATGTCAAAATTTAACTGGACAATTATAAAACAATAATTGATTAATTATTATTTTTAAATGATTTGATAAATATTGATTGTGAATCTTTAGTTCATTGCTCAAATATTGTACCATTCTAATAGTAACTTATTTAGTAAATGATGGATCTTTTAACAAACATTTCCTACTTTGTAAAAAAATCAAATGTTATATAATATACAATATATATATAATAAAAATAAAAATAATATTCATATTATAAGCTTTAAATCTTACTACAAAACATTCATCAAATGAAAAAGAACTCTCATATGAGGTAGAAAAACATTCTCATCAAAATATTCTTATGAATGATTGATGAAATGCACAGATTGCATGAGCATTCTTGACATATATATGGGTCCAACAAGATGACTATTTCCTTTAAAGGAAATGGTTTGATCATGAGATTATATGGATGATATGCCTGTCTAAGGCATGCTTTGAAAGTAGTATGGTGGTATGCATAACATATGTTGTGATAACCTACTTTAGTAACTTTAAACTTGCTTTATAGTTGCAAGCTAGCTCAATACAACCTTAAATAAGTTCAGTTCATTTTCAATTTTATTCAACTTATCCTCACAAGCCATCTCATACCTTTGTTTTGAAATATTAAAAAATTCTACGTAGCTATCATATTAGCTTCCCCTTTAACCCAACCAAGATGTTTTGGTCCAAATACATAGTATATGCATCATTTTTTAATTGCTCAATTATTTTATCTATATTTTTTTTATATCTTTCTCTATAAATAATAAAATTATAAAGTAAAAATTATAAAAAGAATATTATATCACGTTACTTGTCAAAAATAGAATCAAAAGAGCTTTCACTAGCTTGGAAGATAATTAGGAGCTTTGTATTCATAACTTATAAACAATGAAACATTTAGTGCAACAATGCACTTTCTTTCACAGAATATAGTGCACGGGAAACAATGGTATTAATTTAACAAAGTTGGCATAAGATAATTTCTATGATTATTTTAGATTCATGTTGAAACTTATAGATGCTTTGATCACTAATAAATAACACAAAAAGAAGTTCACCCTATGAGTAATGTACAATAGTGGCAATCTAAAAGATGAGGAAAAAAACTTTCAAAATGGATGAAGCAATTTCATAAAGAATTATTAACAAATGAAGATAAAGATTTAGTGGATAATTCAAACAATCACATCATGATCAGAAAATAAATGGTTCATTGAATACAATACCCTATTAATTTTATCAAATTCATGTGAAGCTACTATTGAAGTTATTTCTAGAAATTATAAAAGGGAAATGATTAGAGCTTAGGGTAAAATCTTAAAAGCTAATTCAGTTGAAGAAGCAGAAGCAATGGCTACGGTGCAATTGGAATTCCAAATGCGATGGGATTTAAAAATATCATTGTTGAAGGAGATTGCTTAAATGTAATCAATCATATTAATTAGGGATTATTGATATTTCTTGACAAGCAAAATAATTCTCTAATGAAATTAATCCTATATTAAATAACTTTTTGTGTATCTAAATTGATTGGATTACAAGATCTTGTAACGATTAACTTCTCAAATGTGTACTCAATAACCAAATGAAAAGTTCTTTTAATTATAATCAACTTTCCAATAAAAATGGTACTGTTATTGTTAGAATATTTTACATTGTAATAAAAAAATTAACAATAAAATAAAATATAAAAATAATTTAAATTATTTTGATTACCATTCTTATTATTATCGACTAAACATAACATAAAAGTTGACGTTGAACTGGTGATATGTGACATTAATTAATTTTTTTTTAAATAAATAAACAAAATTTGATATTTGTAATAAGATAATCACGTGACATATTTCATTTAAACTTAACACCTTTTTAAATAAAATATCACATTGAAGCAAATTAATAGAAAAAATATACGGTAAAAAATTAAAAATAATTTAAAATATTTAACCCCAAAATAAATATATATTTTTATTTTTATTTTTACCCATAACACTATTTTTGGAATTTTGTATTTGTTATACATTCAAATTATTAATCTTACCAAAGCTCTGACCAGAGAAGCTACTGGACTATATACATTGTTGGGCTTCCATGTAAAATATTGCAATATGATATCTTTATAATCAAATTTCTAGGTAATTAATTTTTAAAAAAATTATATAAAATAATATACTTAAAATTTATAACAATAAAAATAATACTCAATAATATTAAATGATATTTAATTAGTCAGATTTAAAAATTAAATGATTAAATTGACCCAATTTCAACTTCAACATTTAATTTGACAATAATATTCGATGTAGAAATTTGTAATGAAATATTTTTTATAATAAAATTATATATACTAAAAAAAATATGTTATTTTTTATAATTATAATAAATTTTAATTAAAAAGGTATTAGAAATGTTTTTTTCTAACTCTTTTACCATTATTAAAAAATTTGGTTTTTGAGCTTCAATAAGAGGTTAGAACCTTTGCACTACTTCTATTTTTATTTTGATATTTTTTTAATCTTTATTCTCAACTGTTATATATCAGATATTCTTATTTAGATTATTAATATACATTTTAATTAATTTTAATATTAATTTGTGCATATATGTTATCACAATTTATTAAAATTATTATTAAATATGAATATTTTATATGTATAAGTGGATAAGTTGAGAATAAAAAAAAAGTATTAAAACAATGATAGAGTTAGTCAAAAAGTATCAATTTCTCCCTTAAGAAACAAACATTATACAATGAAAAAAACCTTGATGGGCTTCCAAGAAAATATTATGGATTATGAGTCCTATTTTTAACAGTAACCTGTAGGCTTGTGAATTATCGCCAAAGATAATATGAGATTTGGATGATAGAATTAGAAATAACCCATGATAGTTTTTTATTTAATACAACTATATGAGTTTTATTATATTTATAAATAATATTAAATCACATATATATAACAAATAGACTTATTCTATTAAAAATAAAAATAAATAAGTTAAAGTGACAAAGATGGTTTTATTTAGTTAAAGTTACCGTCACGCGTGCATTATACAATTTCACAAGACAACATATGCAAGTTATTGTCTGTTTTTTTATTATTCAACTAAATAAATTAAAAAGAAGAATATTTAAGAGACGTTGAAATTCTTCTGATTGTAGCAATCCAAGTTATCTCCAGGACTCACACCAAAAAGATCACAGTACCTTTTGAAGAAACCTATTCTATCAGCTACCTCATCTTTGGGGCCCATACCACATTCAATACCACCATTAATAATGTTGGTTATCACACCAAATCCAGGAACTCTACCAGCTGCTTTATCAGCATCAGACGGCGTCCATTTTCCAATTATAACGTCGTGACTTGATGGCTTGTTGGCATTTGGAGTCATCCAAAACCATAACGCCGTCTGGAATGACACTACTGGGTTCGTGGCTACCATATCTGGGTCGTTTATCAAATCCAAATTTAATGCCTTCCCCGCTAGCTGGTAATTGTAGTTGCTGAGAAAAGAAAAAAGAAAAAAACATTTACGACTTGTTATGAAAAAGTTCCAATAAAATAAGAAAAGAACAATTTTTTAAATTCTTTTTAATTTTATATTCGTTGTTTTTTTATGCTAAAGTAATATATGCAAGCAATATGTCAATTGCATTTGAAAAAGTGTGATGGAAAAAAATAAAATTATATAAATAATTAATTCATAAAAAAAATTCAAGAATGAACAGTATTAGAACGAGATCATCAACTTTGTCATCCAAATAAAAGATAAAAAGAAAAAGGGCATCATCAAATGTAGTTTTAACCACGGATATCCAATCACGGATCTCCACAGTCAAGTTCGGACTAATTTTGAAAAAAAAAAAAATAAACAAACTAAATCGTTTATATTATTTAGATCGAATTAGATTGAATAGTTTAAAAACAATTTTAATTAATACAAATCGAACTAGATCGTTTGTTTTATAAAACCGTTTAATCTGATTCGATTTTTCTGTTCAATCCAATTCGATTTGATTTTTAGACACCTATAATTCTAAGCATTTTTAGTATATTTATGAAATTTAAATTTGAAAAACAAAAATACATACTGAGTGAGTTGTATGGGTCCTCTGCCATAGTATTGCTTGCCAGCAGGACAAGGGGCTTGATTGGGATCACAAATATCTTCCTGATTCTCTTGTCTAACATGGCAATATCCCCAAGCATATGCCCCATCTGGTGCAGTAGGCCACCCTCCTTCACAATTCCACGGTATATTAATTAGTTACGTTGTTGCTTTATACTTAATTTCTTTTAAATAAAATAAAAAAAATCATATATTGGACAACGTACGTACTGTCTTCGTTTTGTTCTTGGTCATATGCTTATTAAACAAATTAGCATTATTATTAGGACACACCTACTTTTACTATTATAGCATGCATGTAGCAGGATAATCATCTAAAAATTGGAAAGAAAAAAAATTATATCTTTAAATTATTAATGTCAAAGTGAAACAGTTATTCAAACAAATTTAAATAACGATAGAAAGCTTGACTTTATACCAAGGATTTTTGAAGTCATAAAAATAAAAATAAAAAATTAATGAACCTGTGGTCTCGTGAGAGGTTTGGGCAAAGAAGGCAGAGATCTCCTTTTTGCGAGTGGCGTCATCACCAGTAGTTCCAAAATCACCAAATGACTTAGCGGCTGTTATAAAAGAGTCATAAGTGTAAAAGCCACTAGCTTTGCAGGCCTGGTCATTTCTATGTTTCAGCATTTCTTCGAATAGTGATGCGCTAATAAGACTGCCCAAATCTCCGCCATTGCCGCTAGGTGTCGGTGTCGGTGTCGGTGTCGGATTTGGGTTCGAAGGTGTTGGGGTGGAGCCAGTGGGCTTGCATTGGCTTTGGCAACCAGTTCCACAGTATTCAGGTTTGTCACCACAATAGCCATATTCACTGCAACAATTCCCATTTGGGCACACTGCTCCTCCTGCTTGTTTTCCACATTGCTCTGCTAAATTTGTTCCAACGTAAAAACCTAACAACACTATTAGGATGAGGCCGTACAAGTTTTTCATTTTCAATATGAATATGAATATGAATATGAATGTTCTGTACGTTATTTATATAGAGACTATGGCTATGTTTGGTTCGTACCAAAATTCTAACTTTTACACGTTCTTCGACGTGGATGTATTCTTAAGTAATGGTTAATTTCATTTCATTTTACATAATTTTCTACCTTTTTTACTTTATTCCTATTATATTTAAAAAAAATATATCAATTCAGTATAAAATAAGTATTTTTTCTGGATATTAAAATTAAGTACGTTAGTAATAATTGATATATTTAAAAATATATATAAAAATTTAGTATAAAATTCATTACGTTAGTATTAATTGAATGGTCAGTACGTTAGTATTTTTTCTGGATATTAAAATTCAGTATAAAATTAATTGATATATTTAAAAAAGTATATCAATTAAGTAAGTTAGTATTAATTTAAAATTTAAAATTAAAATTTTACATATGTATTTTTAAAAATAAGTATTTTTTTTTCTCTTTTTTTATTTAACTTTTATTTTTCTGGATACTTCTCTCTTTCTCTCTTATTTATCTCTATCGTACTTGCAATTTTTATGATTATAGTGCTTACTTTTGTTTCTTCTAAATCAGTTATAATTGGTTTACTTAACTTAGATATTTAAACAATATTATATAAAAATTGTTACTTTTTTGTGTTAAATAAGTAATTTCACTATTGCAGTAATAAAACTTATAAATTTTAGGATAGAATTTAATTTCTTCTTAGTAAGTTTAATAGTAGGTAAAATGAGTTAAAAAAAACATTAACATACGTCTTTATTGACTCAAAAATGGTAAAAAATATATATATATTTTGATTGCACGAAGAAAAAAAGAAAAAAATATATATCAGAAATACCATTCATTAAAATCTCACGTAGTAATCACATTAAAAAAATTATATAAAATTTAAATTTAATTATCACTAATATGTTAATTAATAATAAAAATAAAATTAATAAGATAAAGAACCTTCATCAATAAGTATTAGATGAAAGTGGTAATTTTGTTTTTATTCATTTTCGGTTGACTTGGTCAGAAGGAAAGAACAGGGTCAATGACTAAGTTAGCTGAATGAGTCAATTAGCGTGTGGTAAAGAAAGAATGACTTTAGTACAATTTGTGCCCTGTCGTCAAGTTAGAAATTTGTATTTGACTGAAGCTCGATCTGAATATGAGATAATACAAGTTCTTGGAAATTTCTCAAGTCATTTGTGCCCGGTGGTCAAGTTAGAAATTTGTATTTGACTGAAGCTAGATCCGAATATGAGATAATACAAGTTTTCTGATTAAAAGTGATTTAACGAGAAGTATTAATATATTTATTATAAAATTATTAAAAGTAATTTAAAATTATATTTTTTTATTTATTTATTTAGATAATAAATATGTATTATAAATAATTTTTCTTAAAAATAAATATTATGAACTCTGAGATAATTTGTTTGATTAAAAATAGTTTAAAAAAATATTAAGATATTTTACATAAAATTATTAAAAGTAAATTAAAATAATATTTTAGTTATTAATTTAAAAAATAAATATACATCATAAAATAATTTTTTTTGCTCGAAAGTAATGATTAATTTTTTATATATAAATAATATTTTTTAAAATTTTAAAAGTAATTTATTGCTAGAAATTCTTTAAAGTAATTTAAATAATTTAAATTTTTTCGAATTAATTTCAATTAATTACAACATATATGGACTTATATATGATATAAGTATATATTGAATAATAAACTGTCAAATATCTAATTAGACTCGTTATGAAATGATCAAATTAAGTATTATTTATCGGGTTAAATATGTGTTATGAGAAGTGAGGTCTTTAATGTGTAGAATGCGTATTAATAATTTTATGATTTAATAATAGATTAAATTATATAAAGTTTGAAAATAATATAATTATGTTATTGGTCCATGGGGAATACAATTAAATATAATAATGTTCTGTAAATAAAAAAATAATCAAATATAGGCAAGTTATGAATTCAAAATTTGAATCCATCAAAGAAATATCCAAATATAAGCAAGTTTTGAAGTCAAAATTTAAATTCGTTAAAGATCCAATAAGAAAATAGACTACAGATCACCTCTTGAAATTCATAGGTGTCTTTTCCTTTACCTGTACCTCTCGGTCTCTCTCTCTTAATATAGTTCGACTCTCTCTCTCTCTCTCTCTCTCTCTCTCTAAGATACATAGAAAACAAAAAAATATATAGAGAAATTAGAGAAAGGGTCTTCCGGTCAAGAACCTACGATTTGGGTATCTCTCATTGTGCATAACAGAACGTTGTCGCTGTCGCTTCTCTTGCTCTTTCCATCGAACTTGCGAATGATTACTTAGAGATCTAAAGGCTTTCAATGATGAACGATGATTGTGTCTCTCTAAAAGATCATGGCTATAAACCAAGGTAATTTACAATTAAAGATTATAAGTTTACTAGATGATCATGATAAATCTAGGATTTATGAATTACAATATAGTTATACTTGAATAAATCTAACAATTGGTATCAGAACCTACTCTAGTTGAACCGTTAAATTTTGATTTTGGTTTGGATATTTATGGTTTGGAAATTTGTTTTTATGAAATTAATAAGTATAAATTTCTGAATAATTTTTCTGAAAAATAAGTTACTTCTGTTTGGAAATTTTTAAGACGGTTATTTAGGTAATGGTATAATTTTTAGATTCAAATTATTTATAGTCAATGGTCAAATTATTCAAATTAAGCACTACCTTGTTTTGTTCTGTATTTCAACATATCCATTATTTTGATATTTCATTGTAACCATTTATAAACCACAACAAAGTATACAATAATTTGATTATTCAGTTAAGCCATAAAATACGAATATGAAGATTAAAATAATTTGAAATATGCCTTTGTAGCTTCTGATTTGTATTGCAAGATTAAAATAATTAATTGCCTTAATGGACTGTTATTCATGATAATTAATTGCGGACCATTTCTAATTCGGATTAATGGTGCAATTATTTTGTCTATATCTACAATTGTTTTGTTCTTTCATCTAACTCGGTTAAGTAAACTTTTGTTTATTATATTTGAATTTTTTTTGTTAGGCCAAAAGATACTAACTAAATCATGAATAATTAAGCCTAATTTGGTTAAGTAAGACTTGATTTTGGATTTTGTTCAAATGATTATTTGGTAAATTAATTGTTTGAAGAATTAAAAGTTTAAACTATAAATAAATTTTTGTCAAGGATAATATCAAGTCATTATAAAGGCTTCAGATTAAAATATATTTTAGAAAATGATTGACCAAGGTATCATCTTACCAAAGTAAGCTCTCATATCAACGTTGATCATTTGTTAATTTATACACAGAAGATATACAAATGATGTTTGGTTATTGGATTGGCCCAAAGGAAAGACAATAGTCAAATATTGTATGTGTATTACAAGTATCGGAGCTACAAGTTCGCAAAAGAAGCCTATTAAGGATAAGAAACCGATTATTAGATCAGAGCTAAATAAAGAAAATAAGAAGGGTTGTTTCTTCTATGGATCTGAAGGGCATATGAAGAAGAATTGTACCAACTATCACGCATGGCGTGCCAAAAAAGGTATTAATTTTTTATTTGTTTATGAAGAAGTTAATGTAGTTTCTGTTTCTGTAGACACATGGTGGGTAGATTCGGGTGCAACTACTCACATCTCTATGTCTATGTAGGGTTGTCGAAGTTACTAAAAGCCAACTGATGGTGAAAGATAAATCTATGTGAGCGATGAAAATAAGGTAGAAGTTGAAGCTATATGGCATGTTAGATTACTTTTGAAAACTTACTTGTATTTGGATTTGTTTGAACCTTTTAATGTACAGTCTTAGATGGGTGCAGGCGCGCGCAGATGGGGCGTAGATGGGCACAGGCACGCGCATACTAGAGCAGGGGCGCACGCGGAAAGGACCAGAGCGCGTGCAGATAGGGAAATGTGGTGCGCGGGACCGGGTGCTGATGGCCACGTACGCGTGCGTTGGCCGGCGCGGCTGGGCGGCTGCATGCACGATTTCCTCCTTTTTGACATTTTTGACTCATTTTGTCCAAATTTTCCATATTTGTTGACTTTTCCTCATTTATTTTATAAATATATTTGTGATGTATTGCCTCTAGTATTTTTCTTTGAGTCTTTAAGTTGCTTTTTTAAGCAAAAATACCTGAAAAACAATAAAAATACCTGTGATTCCAAAAAGATAGATTTATATAAATATATGATAAAATCATATAAATATATATATTTTTAATCAATTAATGTGCATAAAATCATGGTAATTTTAGTGCTTTTTGAGCACTCATCATTCACCTGAAAAACAAAAACAATTAAAATATAAATAAAATAATGTTGGGTTACCTCCTAACTAGCGTCACGTTTAATGTCCTTGAATAGACGGTTATATCAAGTCCTAAGGCACATCCCTTTGTATCCATCACTTTTGAGTTTGCTTGGAAATTGTTTGAGCCTTGATTTGTTCAATAATATATTATGTTCTAGCTTGCAAACACGGTGCTCCATTCTCTTTTCATGCCATATTTTTGTTTTCTTTTTGAACTTTTTGGCATTCTTATAAGCACTCCACTGTAACTCACCTCTCTATTGGACTCTTTCACTTTCATACTTGAGTGAGGATAGAAGGATAAAAATGTAGGGTCTAAACTTGATGGCTCTTCAATTGATGTTTTGAGCATTGATCCTATCTTAAAATTCTCCATAATCGGTAGAGTTATCACATGGCTTGGGGCATCCTCCAAAAAGTTCACACAATATACAATGTCAACCTTCGATGCCATGCTTTAAAAGTTAAATAGGTTGGGTTGGGTTATTTTATGGTGAGTATATATCATTGTTCACAACATCATGTATAATAGTCTTAAATGTGGGTGACTCAACATATTCTTTTAAGTTGTCCCCACATTCAGTAATATTTATCCTTAAGCATTCATTCATATTATCAATATCAGAGGGTTCAGATTCTTTAAAAACTTTAAATATTACTTGTTCATCTTGCACTCTCATTATAATTTCACCTTTTTGTACATTAATGAGTGCCCTTCCGGTTGCTAAGAATGGACGACCAAGTATGATAGGCATGTCACGGTCCTCTTCCATGTCTAGCACAATAAAGTCTATCGGAAAGATGAATTTGTCTACTTTTACTAGCAAATATTCTACCACACCCTGAGGTCTCTTAATTGATCTATCTGCCATTTGTAATGTTACTGAAGTGGGTTTGGCTTTACCAACCACCAATCTCTTGAAGAATTATAATGGCACGAGGTTAATGCTAAAACCCAAGTCACATAATGCCTTACCAAAATGTATGATCCCAATAGTGCAAGGGATGTCAAAACTACTGTATCTTTTAGTTTTTGTGGTAGTTTTCTATCAAGGATGGCACTACAACCTTCAATTAAGGTTATTGTTTCATGATCTCTAAGTCTATATTTCTGTGATAGTATATCCTTCATAAATTTGGCATAAAAAAGAGTTTGTTCAAGTGCCTCTACAAATGATATGTTTATGTCCAACTTCTTGAAGACTTCCAAAAATTTTAAAAACTGCGTATTTGACTTTTCTTTCTGTAGTCTTTGAGGGAAAGGAATAATGGGTTTGTAAAGGTTGTTTTCTTTTGTTGAATTATTTCCTTTTCAATGTTATCTTCATCTACTAGGTCCTCTTCATCATTGTTAATTTTCTATTTCTCCTTATCATTTTTTTGTCTTATATTCATGTTCTAAAGTTTTACCACTCCTCAAGGCTATGACATTGCACTAATCCTTACCTTCTCTTCTTGGATTTATAATTGTGTTACTTGGAAAGTTATCTTGAGGCCTTTGACTTATAGCCTGAGCAAACACTACGCCAAAAAAGACTATTAAAGTCGGTTATGTGAACTGACTTTAAATTGGGAGACTTAAAATTTAAAGTCGGTTTAACCCATGAATTGACTTTAAATTTTGTATTTTTTTACATGTTTTACTTATTTTCTACTATCATGAGAACCTATATTCGATCACATAATAACAAAAAAAACCAAAATCTTTTTAAAAGAGTTTAAATACTAAAAATAATTGAAAAATTAAATATTAATTAATTACTTAAGAATTAAATTTATTACAAAAAAATAATTTACATACAATATATATTTAACTTAAATTACATTATTATTATATCTACTTGTACCTCTCTATCTCTCTCTCTTAATATAGTTTGGCTCTTTCTCTCTTTCTCTAAGATACATAGAAAATATAAAATATAGAGAGAAATTAGAGAAAGGGTCTTTCGTTCAAGCCCTTATGATTTGGGTATCTCTCTTTGTGCAGAACAAAATGTTGTCACTACCACCTCTCTTGCTCTATACGTCGGACTTGAGAGGGATTACTTGGAGATCTAAAGGCTTTCAGTGATTGTGTCTCTCTAGAAGATCATGGCTATGGACCTAGGTAATTTAGAGTTAAAGATTAGAAGTTTACTAGAGGATCATGGTAAATCTAAGATTTATGAATTGTAGTATAATTATGCTTGAATAAATTTAACAATTGGTATCAGAGCCTACTCTAATTGAATCGTTAAATTTTGAATTTGGTTAAGATATTTATGGTTTGAAATTTTTTTTAAGAAAATTAATAAGTATAAATTTCTAAATAATTTTTCTGAAGAAGAAGTTCCTTTTGTTTGGAAAATTTTAAGACAGTTATTTAGGTAATGGCATAATTTTTTTAATTCAAATTATTTGTGGTCAATGGTCAAATTATTCAAATTAAGCACTACTCTATTTTGATCTATATTTCTGCATATCCATTATTTTGGTATTTTGTTGCAATCATTTTCAAACCACAACAGAGTATACAATAATTTGATCATTCGATTAAGCCATAAAATACAAATTTGGAGATTAAAATAATTTGAAATGTGCCTCTATAGCTTTTGATTTGTATTACAAGATTAAAATAATTAATTACCTTAATGGATTGTTATTCATGATAATTAATTACGAATCATTTCTAATTTGGATTGATGGCGTAATTATTTTTTTTATCTACAATTGTTTTATTATTTCATCTAACTCGGTTAAGTAAACTTTTGTTTACTATATTTGATTTTTTTTGTTAGGTCAAAAGAAACTAATTAAATCATAATTAATTAAGCCTAAATTGGTTAAGTAAGACTTGACTTTGTATTTTTTTCAAATGATTATTTGATAAATTAATAAGTTTGAACTAAGTCATGTTTTAAATAAATTTTTGTCAAGGATAATATCAAGTCATTATAAAGGCTTCAAATTAAGATATATTTTGGAAAATGATTAACCAAGGTATTATCTTACCAAAGTAAGCTCTTATAATGGCGTTGATCATTTGCCAATTTATACACAGAAGGTATACATATGGTGTTTTGTTATTGGACTGGCCCAAAGGAAAGGCAATAGTCAAGTATTGTATGTGTATATTTGTGGTAATGAATGGGTAATATTCATTAAGTTTTGGATGTAATTAATTAATTAGCTCAAAGGAAGGTTGACTAATTGACATCAAATGGATTGTTATATTCAATTACTACACCTATTTATCTTAGAATAATGATTGAATCCAAAGATCATTTATTGTTTGATGATACTTAGTAGATAGAATATGCCTTATTTTGATTTTTTTTATTTATAATTATTTGGTCATTTGATTAGTTCTTTGTGAATATTTTTTAGCAAAAACTACTAATCTTATAGCTAGCATCAATAACATTCTGATGCTAACGGGTTCTAATTACAATGATTGGAAAGATAATATAGAGATTATCCTTGGGTGCCTTGATCTGGATATAGTGTTGCAGAAGGCCAAACCATTTGTGCCTATTGAAACTAGTTTTAAAAAGGAACAAGATGCACATGCACGCTGGATGAGGTCAAATCGCCTGTGTCTTTGAGTCATGTAGAAGACCATTCTTGAAAGTTTTAGGGGACTAGTTTCTGATTCCACTCTTGCTATAGACTATATTAAGGAACTTGAGCATAGGTTTGTTAGGAATGAGAAGGTTGAAATGGATCTTTTATTAAACAAACTCTACACAATGAAGTACAATGGTAAAAGCATTGTTAGAGAGCACATTCTTGAAATGATGTATACCACTTCAAAACTGAAGGGACATAAGCTAGTTATATCGAATGATATGTTAGTCTATTTGGCCCTTAACTCTCTTCCTGCCTCATTTGGATAGTTCAAGGTGAGTTACACCTATCAGAAGGAATCATGGACAGTTACTGAACTCATCTCACACTGTGTTCAAGAGGAATAGAGATTGAAGTTGGAAAATAGCGAAAGCATAAACATTTCTTCTACATCTAAGGGAAAAGGGAAATAGAAACGTAAGGCCAATTCAGATGCTACAACTACAAGTTCACAGAAGAAGCCCATTAAGGATAAGAAACTGGTTACCGGATCGGAACCGAATAAAGAAAATAAGAAGGGCTATTTCTTTTGTGGATCTGAAAGGCATGTGAAGAATAATTGTACCAACTATCATGCATGGCGTGCAAAGAAAGGTATTAATTTTTCATTTGTTTATGAAGAAGTTAATGTAGTTTCAATTTTTGTAGACACATGGTGGGTAGATTCGGGTGCAACTACTCATATCTCTGTGTCTATGTAGGGATGCCAAAGTTACTAGAAGCCAAGTGATGTTGAAAGATACATATGTTTGGGCAATGGAAACAAGGCAGAAGTTGAAACTATAGAGCATCTTAGATTACTTTTGAAAACTTCCTTGTATTTGAATTTGTCTGATATTTTTGTTGTACCATTATTTAGCCAGAACTTAATTTTTATTTCTACATTGGACAAATTAGGTTTTACTTATTCATTTAGAGATAGAAAGTTTGGTTTGTATCAAAACTCCAATTTGGTTGCTTCTGGTTTTCTATCTATGTTACATGGTCTTTATGCTTTAGATATTCTTGCTTCCTATAATGAGACCTTGAACAATGAAACTCAAAACTTTAGACAAAATTAACACATTACGATTCAGCTGCACTTTGGCATAAGCATTTAGATCATATTTCTCAATAGGGAATTACACATCTTATTCAAAGTGATACTCTACGACTTTTAGACATGTTAGATCTCGGTCCGTGCATTAAGTGTGCAAAGGGCAAACAAAAAATCATGGGCAAATATATATCCAATCATATGACGGATGTCCTTGAGCTGATACATACAAACATATGTGGACCATTCCCTATAGCTACTAGGAATGAGCATGTATATTTTATTAGTTTCATTGATAATTATTCTAGTTATGGTTATATATTTTTAATTAAAGAAAAGGCTCAAGCTTTGGACACATTTAAATCCTTCAAGGCTGAAGTTGACTTACAAATCAATAAAAGGATTAAAGGCATCAAATGAGATCATGGTCGGTATGACGACTTAAGAGATCAACGTCTAGAGCCTTTTGCTAAATTTCTAGAGGAAAATGGAATTGTGTCATAGTATACAATGTTGTGTTCTCCACAATGAATGGTGTGGTTGAAAGGCACAATCTAACATTAATGGAGATGGTACGGAGTATGATTTCTCATACCTCTCTTCCATTGAACCTCTGGGAATAAGCAATTAAGACAACAACATATATTCTGAATCGGGTATCGACTAAGGCAGCAAACAAAACTCCATATGAACTGTGGATCCGGCGAAAGCCTAGTCTTTAGCACTTTAGAATCTGGGGTTTTTCAGATGAAGCTCAGGCTTATAGTCCACAAGAGAAAAAACTAGACGAAAGGACAGTTAGCTTCTATTTTTTCGGATATGTGGAAAGGTCCCAAGGTTATAAGTTTTATGATACCATTAATAGAAAAATGTTTGAGACAAATACAGTTAAGTTCTTTGAGAATGTTATGGTTTAAGGGGAAATGCAAATCAAATTGTCTTTGAAGAGAAATAGGATTCACCTATATAAGGAGTGCCAACAACGATACTGATTGTAATAAGAATATCTAGAGACTCATTGGTTCATGATCGTACAATGAATGAACCTACAGTGAATGAACTTTCAGAAATGGAAGAGAATATGATATAAGACAATGTTGATGTTGAATAGGAACTTATACCACCTCAAGAACTTCAAGAACAAGTTACTTTAAGGTGGTTCACAAGAGAAATAGAAAAAGCGCAAGATCTAAGGATTATGTTGTGTTCCTTCAAGAACATAAATTCGACATTGGCATGATGAAGGATGACCCTCTGAGTCTTCATCAAGCTTTGGAAAGTATGAATTCTTAGAAATGGATTGAAGCCATGAATGAGGAAATAAAGTCAATGTATGACAACAAAATCTGGAATATCGTCCCATTACCTGAAGGTGTGAAACTTATTGGTTACAAATGGATATTTAAGACCAATAGGGGTTTAAAAGATAATTTGGAAAGATACAAAACGTGCCTTATTGCTAAGGGATTTACATAGAAAGAAGACATTTAATTTATGAAAACGTTCTCACATGTGTCTATGAAAGATTCCCTCAGAATTATCATGGCTTTAGTGGCACATTTTGATCTTGAGTTACACCAGATGGATGTTAAGACTGCATTTCTCAACGATGACATTGATGAATCCATTTATATGGTGCAACCACCTAACTTTGAGTCTAATGACTCAAAGCAGATGATTTGCAGATTAAAGAAATCAATCTATGGACTCAAGCAAGCGTCTCAACAGTGGTATTTCAAATTTCATCAAGTAATTATCTCATTTGGATTTGAGGCTATCTTAGTGGATGAATGCATATATCACAAGTTTAGTGAGAGTAAGTTTATGTTTCTAGTTTTATATGTTGATGACATGTTGCTTACCAGTAACGATATAAACATGGTGCATGAAACTAAGAGATTTCTTTTCAGGCATTTTGATATGAAAGATCTTGGCGAAGCATCATATGTGTTAGGCCTTAACATACAAAGATATTTAAATAAGGGTATATTGGGGCTTTCACAACAAGCATATATCGATAAAGTTCTCAAGCGATATGGCATGGAACACTATAAACCAAGAAATACCCCTGTTGCAAAAGGAGATAAATTTAGTCTCAATCAGTATCAAAAACAGAACTTGAGATATAAAAAATACACCAGATTCTATATGCTTCAGTAGTAAGAAGTCTGATGTATGCTCAGGTATGTACGCGTCCAGATATTGCATACATCATAAGAATGTTAGGTCGGTATCTCAGTAATCTTGGTATGGATCACTAAAGATGAGCCTAGAGGGTACTTAGGTACTTGCAAAGAATGAAGGATTATATGCTGACATATCGGAGATCAGATAAGTTTGAGGTCATTGGATATACTAATTCTGATTTTTCTGGCTGTGTGGATAGTATGAAGTCAACATTCAGTTATATTTTTATGTTGGCTAGAAGAGCTATTTCTTAGAAGAGTCCAAAGCAGACCATGATTACTTCTTCCACTATGGTATTTGAATTCATTACGTGTTTTGAGGCATCGAACCATGGAATATGGCTAAGGAATTTTGTCACTGGGCTAAGTATTATGGATACTATTAAGTTTCCACTCAAGATTTATTGTGACAATAATTTAGTAGTACTTTATTCCAACAACAACAAGTGCTCATCGAAATCTAAACATATCGACATTAAGTTCCTTGCTGTGAAGGAAAGAGTTCAGAGTGAACTTATAAGTATTTAGCATATTGGTACAACTTCCATGCTAGCAGATCCACTGATTAAGGGATTGGTACCCAAACAGTTTCCCGAGCATGTAGCTCACATGGGTATCTATGCTACAGAGGATTGTCAGATTTAGTGGGAGTCTATATTTTATGTATCATGTTTTATGTTTTATATGATATACTTTTACAGATATCATACAGTTAACTTTTATACGATATTATGTTATTTGTAAGTATCATGTAGTTATTCAGACTTCATTTATTCAATTTATTATGCATTCTGAATTTTTGATTGACCTCAAAATCAAATTAAGTTAAAGTGACCAAATTAGAGACATGCATGTAATTTCCAAATTATACATCTCCTTCATGATTTATGTCATTCAGTTATGTTTACACAGTGATTTATGTTAGTTTAGTTTCGCTTTATGAGACGAATATTGCTTAAGTCCTTGTGAATATGATTGATAGACGGAATTGGTTGATGACGCAAAAGGCTATGACAACACAGTTTGAGTATTCAATTCGGTTTTATCAAAATATATATATCCCAAGTGGAAGATTGTTGAAATTAATTTTAATCTTTGAGTAATAATTCTATAGTACTTTGAAAGAAACAAACAAAAGATGTTCACCTATTTACATTGAGTACTTCTTTATATTATAACTATATCGTAATTACAATTGACATAACAATTTCTCATTAGACATACTTATGTGAGTTCGATTGTACTTATTAATAATATTGTATTATATTATTTACAATTTACTATATAATTGTAATAAGTAGAAATTTTGATTTACATTAGCCTCATAGTCATAATTATGGGTGAGTATCAAATTGAAACTAACTATTTTTTGTTGATTTAAATCCAAATCGATTCGAATAGAATTTGATATAATTAGTCTGAATTAATTCGAATCCAAATTTTTTTAGATAAATAAGGTTATATTGATATTAAATTGGTTTATTTGTAATAAAACTTATTATTTATAATAATAATTAAGAAAACCAAAAAAATAAGAAATATGTCAATAAAATTATTAAATTATTACAATATAATGTAATTATGATATATATAATATTTAAATATAGAAAAATATAAAATAAAATATGTATTTATTTATAATTTAATAATAATTCGATAGAGATCGAATACAATAGATTATAAAATTTATCAATTCGAATTTGATACGAATCAAAACGGATGGTGTACTTTTCAATGCAAATCGGATTCGATTATAAAATTTATCAATTTAATTTTATTTTAATCTGACTAATTAGATCAAATATATCAATTCAAATGAATTTATTGTATTATTTATTTACTCCTAGTCATCGTAATCTAGTTTTGAAAAGTTATTATTTTGGTTTTATAATTAAGATTTATATAATTTAATTATTAAATTAATTTTATTTTTAAATTTTTAAAAATATTTTTTTTATTATGAAAAAGTATATATTATATTTTAAATATAAGTAAAATATATATTTTTATATTATATAACAAATATATATACAAAATATGAAAGATAATTAATAACAAAATTGAATTTAAAGTACAAGCAGTGGGCTGTCCATAAATTGAAGTCATGAGAATCACATTTAACACTTAGATAAAGTAAGAGTTGGTATATTTTTTTATTATTAATTAGATTATTTTTTTATTTTTTATTAAATATTTATTCTTAAAACATTATAATAATTTTAAATTTTATTAATTTAAAATATTATGTCATTACGTGAAAAGTAATTAAATAATTTTTGATAAAATAATGAAAATTAATTGTAATTTATCTCATGATTTGATGTTAGAGATTTATTTATTTTATTTGAAATTCAATATTTAAATTATATTAATCATAGTCTATATTAAGAAAAGAAAAAAAAAAGGAGTGAATGACAATAACGTCTTTCTGGCCATATCTATTTACGATCTACTGTATCTGAGAAAAGAAAACTTTGTTAAGTTCCTTACATTTTCATTTTAACTTTATATATATTAAGATTTAAAAAAAATTGGTGTTCACAAGTTAATTATTTAAGAATAGTAAATGTTTTGAATGCTCATGAAATTAAGTTCGAATTTCGACGTATAAAAACTTCTTTTATTTAATAAAAAATAAATATCATCATATAATTTTTTTTATTTAATAAAAAAATTACTTTCGTGTCTCGTTTAACAAATCTAACTCAATTTATGTACTTTTCTTTGTCATATAATATAATCTTAATTATTTTATTTTTTTTAATTTTAATTAAATTTATACATAAATTTTTAAACTTTTAAATTATATAATTTAATATTTTAATTTTTAAAACTTTACTTTAATTTTTAAATTTGTAATTTAGTTCAAATTTTTTAAAAAATTATATATATATTATTAAAATATATATTTGTAAATCAAATTTTAAAAATTCGAGATTAAATTATATGATTTAAAATTTTTATTATCTAATTATCTATAAAAATTTACATGATAATTTTTTTAATTTTTTTACAAATAATATAATTTGTAATGCACACAAAGTATCAATTAAGTGAACGATATATACATACAACCGAGAACAATTAATTTTCATACTTCAATTTGTATCCTTCGATGCAAGACTCAATTTACATAAACAACAAATAAATTTAAAATTGTGGGTTATGATATTCTTATACTGTTTAAAGTTATATTTTCAAATCATATTCAATTTAATAAGTTATATAATTTCAATTTAGATGGCCTAAACATATATAATTTCAATTTAGATGGCCTAAACATATATATTACATTAAAGTATATTCAATTTTATAGGGTTATACATGTCCACTCCACAGTAAGTGTAGGATCACACTGCATGTCACAATTCACTAGTTTATCACAAATAAAACTGAGATTTCAGAATCTCATTAGATATAATAATATTCACTTAATTAGTATTATTATTCAATCACACTCTGAAAATAATATTAACTATTATTACATTTTTTTTTATATACATCACAAATTTATAATATTTAAAATTTATTGCTTGAAAATAATATATCGGCTAGTTATAGCACTAAATGCATTTCTACATTATTCATCAAATGTTGAAAGAAATTCAAGTGAGTGAGGGAGGGGTATTCTTATATCTCTTATAAAAGAAGTGGCCGGATAAGGGAATTAATGGTACTCTATCTTTAGGTAGAATAACTTTTTAATCTCATAATTTTTAATTATAATATTTTAGTTTAATAACTTTAAAAAATATATCTTTTAATCACATATTTTTTTTTATAAAAGATACACTTTAATTTTTATTTTATTTTTAGTTTTTAGTATTAAAGTATACGTTTTTTACGTTATAAAACTAAAATATTTTAATTAAAAATTATGAGATTAAAATAATTATTTTATAAGAGATAATTCAACTCTCTTAAAGAATTTTATACCTTTCATGAGTATTATTATATATTATTATAATTGTTATTCAAATATATATTCATTTAACTATTAATATTATGTAAAAAAATTTAATTCACATCCATGATATCTAACTTTATAAGAGTATGACATGAATGCAAGATAATGAAAATATAATTTCGCACATATTACGAGTAATTTTTTTAGATGAAGTTAGATAATTTTTTGACTAAAATATTTTATTAAAATACATTTAACTAATATAAGAAGTGAACTGAAATAAAAAATATTAAAAGTATTAAATTAAAAATTTACAAATAATATTAATAGCTAAATAAGGTTTTCACACGTGTGATTGGCCATCATTTTTCTAAGAACAAATTTTTGTACCTTCCCAGTAGAATTAACAGGTAAATCTCCAAATATCACTTCTCTAGGAACCATATGAGATGGCAAATTGTTCCTACAAAACACTTTGATCTCCTGTGAAGTTACAAAACTACCCTCTTTCAATTTCACAAAAGCACAAACAATCATTCCCAAATTACAATCACTTTTTCCAATAACAGCAGCTTCCAAAACCTTTGGAAACCTCAACAAAATATCCTCAACTTCAAGTGTGCTTATAACCTTGTTATGATCTTCATCATCATTAATTACAATTATATCCTCAGCTCTGTCTTTCATTTGTATATAACCATCTGGGTACCTGATTCCAATATCACCGGTTCTATACCAACCATCTTTAAAAGCATCTTGATTTGCTTTTGGGTTTTTAAGGTAACCCAACATTAATGTATTACCCTTTAACATTATCTCACCCACTTTCATTCCATCAAATGGTACACTTTTCATTGTATTTGGATCTTTTAAATCAACAATAATATTATTAACCCCTAATTTTCCACTTCTTACTTTTAAGTAATATCCCAATTCTTTTTTCCACTCTGTTATAAAAACAGGACCAAGTGCCTCTGTCATTCCATATCCATAACTAACACTAAATCCTAAGTCAACTACCTTCATTACAATCTCAGGAGCTGGAAGTTGACCAGCAACAATAACGTTGACTTTCCTTGAAGATAATAGTTGACTTAAATTTATATCATTAGGAATAGAAGCTTCTGAAATAATGTTTAAAAGGGTTGGTTTGCCACAAAAATGAGTTACTTTGTGATGCGTAATAGCTTCAAATATGACTTTTGATGACACATTATTTCTAACACACACATTAGTACCTCCGATGGCTGCAATTGCCCAAGTGTAACACCAACCATTGCAACGAAACATATCAACTGTCCATAGAAATATAATTGAGCTTGGAATATTCTCATTAGAAGTACTGAGATCGAAAATAATTGAAATTGAATTGAGATAAGTAGCTCGATGACTATAAATTACTCCTTTAGGAATACCTGTCGATCCAGATGTGTAATTTATTGAAATTGGATCGTATTCATTTTTTGGCTGAATGATTTCAAAATCATCAAATTTTGATTTGGCTAACAAATCATTGTAATTGATCATGTGGTTGTGATGCGATGAAGTGGTTTGGTTAAAATGGTTTGACTCTGAATCTGGTATTAGGATTAGGAGAGGTGGGTTGGATTTTATTTGGGTTTTAAGTATGTCAAGTGCTTTGTGTATAACTTGAACATATTGATGATCTACAAAAATTATTTTAGGGTTTAATTGTTGTAATATGATGGCTAATGTTGGAGGGTCTAGTTTGGTGTTAAGTGCTGAAAGAATTGCACCAGCCATTGGAACTCCAAAGTGTAGTTCATAGAGTGCTGGAATATTTGGTGCAAATGCTGCAACCTGCTCATTATTAAATTATTAAAGAATAATTAGTAATGATTTAATTTAATTTTCTTTTAATTGTATACATAAGCTATGTAAATTAAGTTTAGATTATTGTTAATATCTTTTAGATAATGCCAAATGACTAAATGCAAGTAGTAAGGTGATTAATTAACTTGGTTTTTTTTTCTTTCTTTCTTTTTGATAATGAAACATGGGCTTCTTTTAAAAGATCAATTAATGCTTATTTTTCATTAAATGTAGAATCAACATGTATGTTGAATAACTTCTTATTTATTTATTTTAGAAAAAAACAGAAATACAGTTATTATGTTTCGATCCTAGTTAGCAATTTTATTATGTTCATATTATACATGTATATGTAAGATGAAAAATACTATCATTTTTTTAAATAATTTTCAAACTTATATAACAATACTCATTGTTTTAAGCTAAATATTTTTCCCTTATAATAATAAATAAAAAAAATTCAACAAAAATTAATTTCTATTAATAAATATGTATATATATTATTTTCATGCAATCACGTATAATAAAAGTAATTATGAGTTATATTTAATTTAAATTTTTTATAATATATTAAAATATTAAGATTTTCGTTTATCGATTCATATAAATAAATATAAAATTTTAATATAATTGAATTTAAATATATGGTTAAATAATTAACAATAAAATTATTAATTATAAAACAAAATATTCAAGATGAATTTTTAAAATCAAATATTAATACTAAAGTCTTAACATTATATTAACGTATTCTTAATAACATATTTTTTTTAAACTAAACGAATCATACTCATATTCAAATTAGAAAACTAAGTCTAACCAAAGTCTTAACACTTAAATAAATTCAACTTTTAAACTTAGACATAAAAAGGTAGAATAGTTAAAAAGAGAATAAATCTCGACAGTAACATGAAGCTAAAGTTGAGAACTAAAACAAATTCAACTTTTAAACTTAGACATAAAAAGGTAGAATAGTTAAAAGAGAATAAATCTCTACAGTAACATGAAGCTAAAGTTGAGATCTAGACACATCACCACTATAAGTAACAAGTAGAAGTCTAAGATTGACCCGGGAGAAAGAGTAAGGCTACAAACCTTATTTGTGCCTTGCAACTAGAACTATAACTTGAAATGAGGAGGATGGCACTCAAAGTTGTGCACAAAAGTGGGAAGGACACATTTTCCTATGAGATCCTATGCTTCAAGTCAATCAAGCTTCACATAGGAATGGGAATTAAGGACACCTTCTCAAGGACCATAGGGTGGTGTTCCTCATAAATGACTTAAGGTATGTTATTACACTATACTGTCCCACCAAGGCATACTAGATCACCTACACATAACTTAGTGATGAATAATACTTATTAAGAACTAGGTGTGATTCGCCCCAACAAGTCTCACTCAGAAAGTGCAAACCAACATATCTAGACCCATCAATGATGATAGTCTTTCTAGGGAAGTGTACAATAACTTGCCTAGAGCCTAGCAATGATAGAAATATTGTCAGGTAAGCGTAGGATAACATATCTAGGCCTCAATGTTGACATCAGTCTCACCTAGAAAGTGTACAACTACCTACCTAGAACCCAACAATGATAGTGTCTCAATGGACTAAGATGCATATTGCCACTAAGTCTTGTACAAAATGCAAAGCGAGTAATAATATACTTTGGCACCTACATTGACGTTGATCTAAGATCAAGACATTGTGACCCTTTGGAAAGTATATCACAGAGAGGAGTGAGATACTACCTTTTTATACGCAATAACTTACCCTTGGATACTCAAAATCCATGTTGAATGAGTTAGGTTACTTGGCATTATTAGAACTTTAGGACTTATGTTAAGCTCATTTCGACCACACAACTCCCATAAAAAAATAGATGACCATATTTATTATAAGTTAAAGTTTATGCTACTTTTCTTGTTTTCCATACTTAAAAAGTATGCCAAGTAGAGGGCTAAGAGACTAAGGGGATTTATGGAGTATAACCTCAGAAGTAGACCATCAAAAACTTGTGCAATATTCAAGAAAAATCATGCAAAGTAGTTTTCAAGACATGAGAACAACAAGCATGAGCATCGCTTAACACATGGAAAAACAATTCGACATCTTTAACAAAAAAAATAAGTTAGAAGGAAACACCGTATCACAGAAGTAGAGAAGCGAGCATCATAGTTCAAATTTTGAGTCAGCATGGGAGCACGTCACCTCATCGATAGAATGAGGATCGTCAATAGTTACCTTCACGTGTCATGATCGATCGATGCACATTCATCCATACAACGACATATCGATATTAAACCCTTTTACTGGTATGCCACTTAGTTGGCCACTTGGCACTGCTAGACTACATTGTTGGTTAGTTGGTCCATCCTTGCCACAGATCATACCCTAGTCCACCTATTCTCGATGATGTCTCGTGCCACCTTAATCTAGTTCAGCCTATGCTATCGTCCATCTCACTAGCTTCTTTTCGAAATCCTTTTAGGTATACATCATGAAGCGATGCTGCATGCATTTTTAGCTATTAGGGCAGCTCTAATTTCAGGTCACCACCATATTCTTCAATAAATTACAAAAATCCATTAAAAGTATTTTTTAAGCTAACTCAAAATCTTTACTTTATCAACTTAGCTCAAAGTGTCATTAGAATTCTACTTCAAGTCATAGAATAATTTATAAAGGATTAGCTTAATGGCTTAATGGAAAATACTATTATGTAAACAAGTGCCAAAGGTTGATCTAATTTCAAGTTTCCACCTTATACTTCAGCGAACTCAAAAGTCTCCACTTCACCAACTTTGCTCAAAGTCTCATCATAATTCTACTTCAAGTCACAAAACAATTTATAAAGTGTTGGCTTAACAAAAAATACTATAAAGTAAACAAGTGTCAAGTACAAAATATATGACCATGTCAATAATGATTGAATAAAAAATATATATACAAGTAATTTTGGAGTACAAAAGTGTCAAGAGAATGATGAAGAAAAATAAGAAGTCTTATTTACCAATAAATAAATGAAGTGCATATGGAGTTACAAACTAAGTGCCAAATAACTACACTTCAACATGTAAATAAAAGATAAAAACAAGTAAATTCTAAAGAAAAAATAAAACAATTCTAAGGCTTATGAAGCACACCTTCCTCAATAATCTCTGATCACTATAATAATAGGATCTGTATCTTAAGTCTCACAAGTAAATTGGGACTGGGACTTTGCTGTATTCTCACCTTCTATATGAACTCGAGGCACTGTCTCAATCAAGACCTCTCTCGCCTCAACATATGAGTCATCATCATATGTACCATGCTTAATTGTAGCTTCTTAGAGTTTGAGATGTGATAAAATAGTAGGGTCAATATGGACACACTTTCTTGACTCTCATTTTAGTGGATTGAATAATTCATGGACTCAAGATACAATGTTAGTTGTAAGGTCTTCTAAATCAAGACATTCATTCAAAGCATTCTTAGTAGCTACTTCAAGATGGGATATCGGTCTTTATGTTCGAACCTCTAAGCTCTCACATCAAGATTTCTCTTAATACCATCTTTCCTACAATTGGTGCTTTAGAGCCTCAGCAATTTCCAAGGCTTTCTTAATAGCCTCAAGAGTTAACAAATTTGAAAATATTGATCAAGTTCTAAGTGTTAAGAGTCCCACACTGTTTAAGCACAATGTTATAGTATAATTTATAAGAATTGTAGGTGTATTCATCTATTGGTTTCACCTTTTGGGATTGCAAATGCCCATAGTTCTTATGAATTTTGACATGATATTAAAGATTTAGTCGATTGGACCAAAATATTTTGAACCTCTCTTAAAAAAATAAATGAAATGGGTCTTGCAAAAGAAAAAAAAAGACAAGTGATTTAAATAAAATAGAATATAAAAAAATGGATTAAAAATAAAAAGTAATAGGCTTTACAAAAAAACAAAGGCCCATACTTTGAAGGGAATATTAAGAATAATGTCCCACATTAATTAAGCATAATGTTATGGTAAAGTTTACAAGAATTGTGGGTGTCTTCACCTATTGAGTTAACTTTTTGGGATTAGAAGGGCCATCATTCTTATGGAATTTCACACTAAGCATCGCCAAATTCCTAGTATGCAAACAAAATTTTAATGTGAAAAGTGATATGGTTCGGTAGAGAACATTACAACAAAAAGTCAAGCTTTCTTTGGTGTACTAATCCCCCAAGCATAAACACAATTGAAGAAAAATTATCTAAAGTGTCAAGATTGGTCTGGAAGAACAATAGGTTATCCCTTGCTCTCACGTTCGAGTGTTTGCTAGTCATTTAGACTAGTGAGTGAGATTTATGTTCATTGTAGTCATTTTTGGGGTTATTTGTACCTAGATAGTACCAAGACACTTTTCCTGACCCTTGATCAGAGAAATTTGTCTGCCCTATGACTCGTAACTCAAAATGAGCCTTGTAATTATATGTATCTAGAAGAAGAAGGTTTCCTGGGGGCAATAAAAACTTTTGGAATAAAAAAGTACTATATATGCATAAATGTACAAGTAACTTATATCCTACCAAAGCACAAAATAAAAGCTAAGCTACTAAGCTGGATTATAAGTATCACCTTGTACACTATGCAACATGGAAATATCACCATGGATTCCAAAAATCTTCTCTACGTATTGCATGTCTTTCTTCTCTTTAGTTAGCTAGAAAATAGGTCCAAGTTTGGATGTTGAGGCTAATAATTCTCGTGCCAGACATGGTCAAGAGATAACACTAGTGTCTATCAGTCCGTTGATTATTGGACTTTATGTACTCTTGTACTATATATTTCTCAACAACTATAAAGCTCATAATTAACCCTTGGACTTCTGCCTTCTCATGTGTCAGATTCATCTCTTACTAGAAGCGATCTCTCATAACTTAGGACATCTTAACAATTATTATTGGACTTCTTCTATGCTCTATTGGATCTCTTTAGTGTCTTCTTAGAACCACCCTGGTCGAATAACTTCTATAACAATATCCAGTTTCCATGCAAAAGCAAGATAAGCTCGAGAATCCCACAAGAAAATCACCAACTCATTTTTGGTCTTTTGATTCCATCGAAGTTACACAGAGTGCTTCACCTAGCCTTTTGGTTATACAAGTGATTTCACCTTGTCTTCCTCGAATGCTTTATTCAGTTATTCACTTGAGTACCATGTACATCCTTGTCATTGAAAAGACTAGAGATCTAGCTATTTAGAGATTTTTGTCTCCAGATATCGTGATCATCGAAAATTCCTTATCATTTCTTCAAATCTTGGTCATCTAGTAATATCCTACCAGATTATATACCAATAATTAACTAAATGGACTTAGGTGAATGAGACTAATATAGGCTTAAACTATATATAGGTTCATAAGCTCAATCTTTGGCATCTATCTAACACATGATCCAAGGGCTTAAATTAAAGAAGATAATTGAAAATCTAATCATATATATTGGAGATTTCTATAAAGCTCATTAATTTAAGGAGCAAATTAAGGAGCAAAACATGGAGTAAAACATAGAGCAAAACAAGGAGTAAAACATGGAGTAAAACATGGAGTAAAACATGGAGCAAAAGAAGAAGCTTAATTAAAGGAGCAATTTAAGAAACCATTAATTTAAGGAGTAATTCAATGAGTAAATTTTCCTATAAATAGATGTGTAATTGTAATGAATTAATCATCCAAAATGTTCATTCCAATTGAGAGAAAAGATTTTGTGAGAGAAAATTGAGAGTAATTTTCTTGGGTGTAATTGGGTTGTGGGTTGTGAGTTGTGAGTGTTGAAAACACCTTGTGTAATTTCTCCCATTTCAGTAAAAAGATCTGCAGCAGGTCTAGAAATGTAAGCAAGATTGACCGAACTCTGTTATCAAATTTGTGTTATTTTTCTATTTTTGTTTTCTCATAAATCTGGCTTATCGAGAATTTGTGTAATTTCTCAACAACTAGTATCAAAGCTATTGGTGGTGATTCCTGTCACTTTTCTACAAGGTTACTATTTACGTGAATAGTGATTTACGTGAATAGTAAAATTTTGTTGGTGATATTGGTTTGTCAACGGAGGTGTTCTAATACACGGTAGTTTGCAGTCAGAAATGATCCAGAGGAAGTCAGATTTGAGTGGGAGCAATGGCGACAAATGAAAGAAAGGTGAAACTTGAGAAATTCGATGGCACAGATTTCAGATTTTGGAAAATACAGATAGAAGATTATCTGTATCAAAGAAATCTGTATCAACCTCTCTCAGGGAAGAAGCCAGAGGCTATGAAGGAAGAAGATTGGAATCTTCTAGACAGACAAGCCCTTGGAGTTATTCGATTGACACTATCTCGTAATGTTGCATTCAACATAGCAAAGAAAAAGACCACGGCGGGTCTTATGGCAACTCTCTCCAATATGTATGAGAAGCCTTCAACCTCAAAAAAAGTGCACTTGATGAGGCGTTTGTTCAATTTGTGGATGACGGAAGACGCATGGGTAACTCAACATCTCAATAAACTCAACACAGTCACAACCTAGTTGAGTTCAGTGGAAATTGAATTCGATGAAGAAGTACGAGCATTGATAATTTTGTCTTCTCTACCAGAAAGCTGGAATGCTACTATCACGGCTTTGAGTAGCTCATTAGGAAGCAATAAGTTGAAATTTGATGATGTTTGTGATTTGGTTCTCAGTGAAGAGATCTGACGTAGAGAGTTAGGTGAATCGTCAACTTCTTCAGTTTTGCATACTGAGTCAAGAGGAAGAAATTCAACCAAAGAGAATGGACGTGGTAGAACAGACTATCGAGATACATCAAAGGACAGGAGGTCCAAATCCAGGAATCCTAATAATTCCCATAGCTCGAAGACTATCGAGTGTTGGAATTGTGGAAGAACTGGGCACTACAAAAATCAGTGCAAGAGTGCACCGAAGGACAAACAAGTGAAGGCATAGGCAAATATTACTTCCACCTCAGGAGGAAATGATGCATTGATATGCTCTTTGGAGAGCAAGGAATAATCTTGGGTGTTAGACTCTGGAGCATCGTTCTATGCTACTTAACAGAAAGAATTCTTCGAGAAATATGTCCCCGGAAACCTTGGAAAGGTATATCTTGGTGATGATCAACCATGTGTTATTATTGGCAAAGGTGTAGTGAAGATTAAGTTGAACGGGTCTGTTTGGGAGCTGAAGGATGTCAGGCATATTCTTGACTTTAGAAGGAACTTAATCTTAGTAGGGTAGTTGGCAAGTGAAGGCTACACTATGATCCTCCATGGTGATGATTGGAATATTTCAAAGGGTGCAATGACAGTTGTTGAGGCAAGAAAAATGGCACTCTTTACATGACAGTAGAGGCACGTTGTTCAATCACAGTTGTAGCAGGCAATGAAACACCAAATTTGTGGCACTAGAGCTAGGCCACATGAGTGAGAAAGGGATGAAGATTATGCACTCAAAAAGAAAACTTCCAGCTCTACAGTCTGTAGAGATGGACATGTATGAAGATTGCATACTTGAAAAGCAAAAGAGAGTCAGCTTTCAGAGAAGTGGCAGAACCCCAAAGAAGGAAAGGCTAGAGCTTATTCACTCTGATGTTTGGGGACCAACAACCGTCTCACCCATTGGTGGGAAACAATACTTCGTGACTTTCATCGATGATCACTCTTGGAAGGTATGTGTTTACTTTCTAAAGCATAAGTCTGAAGTATTTGAGGCTTTCAGAAATGGAAAGCTATGGTGGAAAATGAGACGAGTTTGAAGATTAAAAAGCTCAGAACTGATAATGGTGGTAAATATGAAGACACTAGATTCAAAAATTTCTGCTATAAGCACGAGATCAGAATGGAAAGAACTGTACCAGGCACGCCTCAACACAATGGTGTAGCTGAGCGTATGAACCGAACGTTGACAGAAAGAGCCAGAAGCATTCATATACAGTCAGGTCTACCAAAAGCAATTCTGGGTAGAAGCAGTCAACACGGTAGCTTACTTGATCAATCGAGGCCCATCTATTCCATTGGAGCATAGAATACCAGAAGAGGTATGGAGCGAAAAAGAGGTGAAACTATCACATCTAAAAGTTTTCGGTTGTGTAGAATTTGTGCATATCAGTGATCAAGGCAGGAATAAGCTTGATCCCAAATCCAAGAAATGCACATTCATCGGCTATGGTGAGGATGAGTTTGGCTACCGCATTTGGGATGACGAAAATAAGAAAGTTATCTGTAGTAGAGATGTGATTTTCAACGAAAAGGTGATGTATAAGGACATGCATGAAAGAGACGACAATGACTTAGAGCAGATTGAGTCTGTATTTGCAGATACAGATGATGTCCCAGATAGTTCTGCAATAGCACCAATTGTAATAAGTCCTCAGCCAGAGGAACTTGTTGGACAGAGTAGTACACAACATTCTGACACACCACTAACTCTTACTCCAGCTCCTGTATTGAGAAGGTCTTCTCGACCTCATGTGCCTAATAGGAGATACATGAACTATATATTGCTGACTGATGGAGGGGATCCTGAATGCTATGATGAAGCTTGTCAGACTCGAGATTCTAACAAGTGGGAGCTTGCTATGAAAGAAGAAATGAAATCTCTCATCTCCAACCAGATATGGGAACTAGCTGAGTTACCTATGGGAAAGAAGGCACTTCACAACAAATGGGTGTACCGGGTGAAAGAGGAGCATATTGGTTCCAAGAGATACAAAGCCCACCTAGTTGTTAAAGGGTTTCAACAGAAGGAAGAAGTTGACTACACTGACATTTTCACTCCCGTTGTGAAGCTCAATACTATCAGATCAGTATTGAGTATTGTAGTCATTGAAGATCTTCATCTTGAACAGTTGGATGTGAAAACGACATTCCTTCACATAGATTTAGATGAAGAGATATACATGTACCAACCAAAAGGTTTCTTAGAAAGAAGGAAGAAGAACATGGTGTGCAAATTTAAGAAGAGTTTGTATGGCTTGAAACAAGCCCCTAGACAATGGTACAGAAAGTTTGACAGCTGCATGCACAAGGAAGGTTTCTATAAGTGGAATGACGACCATTGTTGCTAATTCAAGAGATATAGGTCCAGTTTTATCATTTTACTACTTTATGTTGATGATATGTTAGTAGCAGGTTCATATATAAATGATATCAGAAGGTTGAAACATCAATTGTCAAAGGAGTTTGACATGAAAGACTTGGGTCCAACAAAGAAGATTTTTGGAATGCAAATCACAAGAAATAAGAAGAAAGGATCCTTGCAGTTATCTCAAGTAGAGTACATCAATCGTGTTTTACAGAGATTCAACATGGGCGACACCAAGCCAGTTAGTACACCATTGGCCAGTCACTTTTGCCTATCCAAGGATCAGTCCCCTCAGACAGAGAAAGAAAAAGAATTCATGGTTAAGGTTCTTTATGCCTCAACCATTGGAAGTTTGATGTACGCAATGGTCTACATGAGACTAGACATTGGCCATGTAGTGGGAGTTGTTAGCAGATTTATGTCAAACCTAGGAAAAACTCATTGGGAAGTAGTCAAGTGGATTTTGAGGTATCTGCAAGGCACCACAGAAAAGTGCTTGTACTTTAGTAAATGAGAGTTAAAAGTACAAGGGTATGTAGACGCAAACTTTGAAGGTGAAGTTGATCGCCGAAGAAGTACCAGTGGTTATATATTTATTGTTGGAACTACAGCTGTTAGTTAAATGTCACAAATATAGAAAATTGTCACTCTATCCACTATAGAGGCTGAGTATGTAGCAGTGACTGAAGCCAATAAAGAGATAATATGGCTTCAAAGTTTGTTAACTGAGTTGGGATTCAAACAAAAGAAGAATGTTCTACACAGTGATAGTTAAAGTACAATACACTTGGCGAAGAATTCAACATTTCATTCTAGAACCAAGCATATTGGACTTCGTTATCACTTCATCAGATCCCTATTGAAAGATGATGTGTTAACAAAGGTGGTGACTATTGACAAACTGAAGTTGTGCTCAATTTCAGTTGGTCTACTAGAGTAACAAGACTAGAAAAGTTGTTGCATTGATCGAGGTGTGAAGACAGATTGAAATTAGTCTTCAAGTGGGAGATTATTGGAGATTGCTATAAAGCTCCTTAATTTAAGGAGCAAAACATGGAGTAAAACATGGAGCAAAACAATGAGCTTAATTCAAGGAGCAATTTAAGGAACCATTAATTTAAGGAGTGAATTTTCCTATAAATAGATGTGTAATTGTAATGAATTAATTATCCAAAGTGTTCATTCCAATTGAGAGAAAAGCTTTTGTGAGAAAAAATTGAGAGTAATTTTCTTGGATATAATTGGGTTGTGGGTTGTGAGTTGTGAGTGTTGAAAACACCTTTGAAAACACCTTGTGTAATTTCTCTCATTTTAGTTAAAAGATCTACAGTAGGTTCGATGACGTAAGTAAGATTTACCAAACTCCGTTATCAAATTTGTGTGTTATTTTTCTATTCTTGTTTTCTCATAAATTTGACTTATCAGAATTTTGCGTAATTTCTCTACAATATATCTATTTGGAATTAAGAGTCAAAATTCACACATATGTGTAACTTTTCTATTAAAAACTTTGATCGACTAAAACTTTTCAACTAAGACTTCATTTGATGCACGAAAACAACCGTTTGAAAGCTTGGGTGTCAATATTGCAACTATGTTATAGACTAGGAATATCAACTTTCTAGACATTTAAGACATCTCTATCATGATACAATTATGCTGTCGTATTCAAGTGAAGTAGTTAGATCGCCAAAAACAACCTATTATACCTAGGGAGTTAACGTTGGAAGAAAATTTCACCATGTGTACATGGAATCATTTAATTGGTTCACGTCGACTTTGACTTATCAAGAGAAATACAACGAATTTATTATCAGACTATGCAATCATCATATAGGTTTCAATATAACCCATAATATATTCTTTTTATAAGATAATTATTTAATAAATAAATTAGATATTATTAGATATTAAGAGATTTGAATATATTTGATTGAGCTTAGATGTATTAATTCAACTTGCTATCGATAGTCTCAAAATATAATTATAAGATATATTTTTCCTAATCTTTGTAACTATTTTAATTAAAAGTTATTTATAATATTAATAAGTATTAAAATGAATTTTACACTATCAAATGTTGTTCAGTGTTTATTCATTTTTTAAGGTTTAGTTATGATATTAGTGTTAACCCAAAAATGGACTTTGTAAAATTTGGTCCACGAGTGTGATACATTAAAAAGATACGAAATGAATGCATTCGACTTGTATAAAGACATGTAGAGTGTCTTTCACCCTTAATTATTTAAATCGCATGAATTCCTTCCGATCTCATTCTTTTCTACTATTGAGCTAAAAAAAAATTTTGATCGTACGATGATTGAGGGAGAATTTGAATCACAATATTTCCTTCAACGTACGTACGTACGTAGCTTTAGGTTGCTCCTTTCGAAAAACAGTTGACAATTTTTTTTAATAATTAAATACAAAGATATGTGGACGGCGCTATTTGAAACGAGCATAAGAATCAGTCAACAATTCCGGAATAATGGGACGGTGACACTTATAATCATCACCGATCCACTTTCATGGATTTTCATAAGCTGGGGAAAGCACGGTGACACTTATAATCATCACCGATCCACTTTCATGGATTTTCATAAGCTGGGGAAAGCTAGCTTAGGCTCACCGACTCACCGACTCACCGACTCACCGACTTGCCGACTTGCCGACTTGCCGACTCGCCGACTCAAGATAAGTAAGCTAAATAGATTTAAAATGGAGTAATCCAATCAATTTGTAAAAAAAATTCATTTATATTATTTTATTACTCTATTTCATATTATCACATGTAAATAGTTAATTTATATCATTATATTAATTTATATTTAATAATATTATATAGTATATTTAAAATAATTAAATAATATTTATAATAATAATTTATATTATGAACTGTGAACTCACATAATGATATAAATTAATGCTTTTATGAATTCAGTGGTATAAAGGAGATGCCAAAAAAATAATAAAGTTGAAACAAATAAAAATAATTACATTTTATAGGTTAAAAAAAGAGAGTACATCCACAAATGTTAAACAAATAAATATATATTAAATTCTGTCTATAATTAGCTAAATATTATCTGGTTTCTCTTCTCTCTTTTTTTTTCTCTTTTCTTTTTTATATGATTTCTTTTAAAAAAATAAAATATAGGAAAAATATAGTTTATACTTTATCAACAAAATAGATAGTAGTCATCATCTATAAGTAATTCACTCATGTTAAGGTTGATGGCTTGCACTTGCAAATTATGCTACTTGACACAAGTGTTTTAATTTATTTATTTTAACTAATAAAAATTACACTTTATTAATTTATAATTTAATTTATAAAAAATAAGATAGTAAATAAAAAAAGATATTTATATTACTTAAAATATATAAACTTAACTTATATAATAAAATAAATAATTTTAATCGAAAAAATTGTTAAATATTTTAATTACTAAACTTCTTAATTAATGGATGAAAAAATAGAACTTAAGATGACTAATTAAAAAAATTATAATTATTCATATTATTTAAGATAAATAATATTATATTAAAAAATTTAATCTAGATAATTTTTAATATTTTAATTACTAATAATTTATTAATTTATTTACTTAATTGATAAAAAATAAAACTTTAGATAATTAATTAAAAAATAAGATAATTGTTGATGTTAATTAAGATAAATAACTTTGAATAAAAAAAGAAAAATAATTGTAATTTAAATTTTTTAAAATATTTTAAATATTAATAATTTATTATAAATTTATAATATTTAATTGATAAAAATAAGACTTAAAGATAATTAATCAAAAAATGATAAATTATTGATATTATTTAAGATAAATAATATTGTATAAAAAACAATTATAATTTAAATAATTATCAATATTTTTACTATTGATAATTTACTACTTGATTTATATCACATGATCGATAATAAAAGACTTAAGATAGTTAACTAAAAACAAATAATATTGTTTTATGTTATTTTGAAATAAATAATTTTAATTTAAATAATTATTATTTTTTAAATATTTAATAATTTATTATTTAATTGATATATAATAATAATAATTATTTTAAAATAAATGAGTAATTTTATTTAAAATTTTATAAAATGTGATTTAAATTTTAATATCAAATACATTCATTTTTCTTTTCAATTTTTGTCAATGTTTACCGAATTACATTTTTTACGTTCAACGTAATTTGCAAACACCACTAAATAGATCGAGCATAAAATATTTCGAACCTACCCAGTGATATTATGCCGTATACATGGGGATGGAATTATTGGACTAGAAATACTAAGTCATTTATTACATTTATCATATTTTAGTTATATTTAATAATTAAAAATAATTGATTCTTTATATTTAAACAAAATATAAGAATTATATAATATTAATCATGATGATGACGAAGATAGATATGATCACTTTTTATAAAATATTATATATATTTTTACGATAGCTTATGTAAATGGTTAAGATTTAAATAACGGTAATCTCTCTCCCTTCCAAGATAATGAAGTGTATAAAAAGTTAAATCATGGATCATGTTTCATATATAATATACAAATAAATGATATAACTATATATTCTTGCAACGTGACATGTTATGTTTTTCTTTGTTTAAAATTAATTTTATGTTTTTTAATTCATTTAGAATGAAAAAATAAAAAATAATTCAATAAAAAGTTATATTTTCTCTTTAACTTACAATAAATAAAAAAATAAAGTTAAAAATAATAATAAAAAGTGAATTTCAAATATGATTTTAAAACTTTTTTTTTAAGTTCTAAAAACAATAAAAAGTAAAGTATGAGTTTAAAAAATAAATTATAATTATTTTTAAAAAAATTAAATTTAAAAATAAGATATATGTAAAATTGTATTATCAAAATAAATCAATAAATCCCGTTTAATTAAAATATTAAATAAAAGTTTTGGAAGCATTAGGCGTTTACAAATTTTTCTTCTAGTTAACTAATTTTTATTAGTAAATATAAAAGGAGGAAGTACATTCAGAAAGCAAACAGAGCGCACTAGTATAGTATAGTGGATGTAAAATAAATAATATATTATTCTAGTAATTAATGGAGCATTAATATATTTTTTTTATAAAAAATAAGCACGTAAATAGTAGAATAATTTGTATTAATTTATAATTATATTAAAGTCAAAGTCAATGTCAATGTTTTAAAGGGTAACTACAAGTCATCTACACTGATCAACAAGTTGTACATTGACTCAGTTATTTTCCAATATCAATAATTAAAAGACCTGGCAACGTGCAATCATAACGTGGTGTGAATCCCAAATTAATAATTTAATTGATACTCAATATTTTCAAGGTGTCATTCTTGTCGTCGTGTTATATTTTATTTTTAATTATACGGTATTTATTTGTTAATTAGTCATTTTTTTTAATAAAATCATAAGATTTTTAATGATATAAAAAATATTAATTATAATTAATTAATTTTTTTATATATCATTATATGGTGTCATACATTCACACCCATAATCTAATATAGATTCCTTAGCAAAATAGTCGCTTAATATATCTAATATAGTATTTTGTTTTTTTTTTTCCTAAAAAATTTCATATTTACACGTATAAAATAATATCGTTATTTATTTGATTAAAGGAATTTTTCTATTACGTTTTTTTTAGTTTCTTGCCTTTTCTTTAATGTTTGCTATATAATTCCCCCTTTTTGTGAAAAAAAAAACTTAAACCTTTAATCATAAAAAATTATTCTTTTTATTTTATTTTATCAAACGAATAGGTATTCTTTTATTCAATAATAAACTTTATATTTTTTTCAAATTTATTTATCCGGTTATAAATTTATTCTTAATTTTTCATTTGCTCAAAAATATTTTCAAATTTATTAATGATATGTATTAAATTAAGAACTTTCGTTCATTTTACTAACAAATTTAATAGAAAAATGATAGTGACATTTAATTTAATATATCTCATTTTTTATTAACTTTGTATAATAAATAAAAATTAAACAGAAGCTAACAAAAATATTAACTTAAACAATAATTTTCTAATAAATCAAAATTTAAGTGAATATATGCTCTTTCAACTCTCCATATTTTATTACAAGAAAAGCATTAAAAAGCCCATAAATGTTGGATTTTTCTATCATTGGTTCCTTAAACCAGCATTCCATCCTTCTATCTAAGGTTTAACTCACGTTTATTATTTTAAAAAAATTGTGCTATAAGTTATTTAAAATTCAACCATCTCAAAAGTTACTTGAAAAAATATTAACAATACTTTTATATTTTATCACTTATTTCACAAATGTTAACTTTATACACTAAACATATTAAACACTTCAATTTAACAATTGAATTTATTAGAATTTGAATACAAAAACTACAAGGACCGACTTACTATTCCAAAGTTTGAGTCTCAGCCTTTGGATGTTACGGCACCAAGGTTACCCATAGTTCATTGGAGCTCACATATGTTACGAATTGAACCTGGAAGCATGCTCTAATACCAAACTTAGAAATAATAGCTAATCATTCTTACCAAAAGCTTAAGCTAGTGATAGAAAGCGTCACACTCGTTCGCAAGGACTGACTTACTATTCTAGAGTTCGAGTCACAACCCTTGGATGTTACGACACCAAGGTTACCCACAATTCACTGGGCCCCATGGATGTTACGCACCGTAGTTATCAAGAATCGACTCTAATACCAAACTTAGGAGTAGTAGCTAACTATTCCTACTAGAAGCTTAAGCTGGTGATAGAAGGCGCCACACCCGTCTACAAGGACCGACTTACTATTCTAGAGTCCAAGTCTCAATTGTTGGATGTTACGGCACTAAGGTTACCCACAGTTCATTGGGGCCCACGGATGTTACGCACCGTAGTTACCGAGAATCGAACCTAGGAGCAGGCTCTGATACCAAACTTAAGAATAGTAGCTAACCATTCCTACCAAAAGCTTAAGTTGTCAGTAAGGGGTGCCAACTACCCTTTATTCAGCCCATTACACTTAACCCAGAATTCGAGTTCCACCAGGACACATGGATATGACCCACCATGAACCATGCAAACCAAGGGGTGAGCCGCAGCCAAACAAGTGACGCATCAATCACCCTTTGATGTGGTTGCCCTGTCGATGAGAATGATATTTCAGAACCCATCCTATAATAACGTGAAGTTGTTAAGTTAAGTAGTATCTAATATCTTTCTCTTGAATAGATCCCTTCCCTTTAGATTGAATTCCGTTCTGTCACCATCCATTCAACCGGAGAAGACCTATTGAAAGATCTTGATTTAAGCGACTATTAACAACTGAAATAACGCTTTAGAAACTTTTTCTTTTAAAATGAAACGTCAATAAAGGACTAATAGCCTATTTTATACGAAAAACTCAACCTTTCTCTTTAATAACTTTTAATAAGCCCTTTTTAATAATGAATCTGTGTCTTCTATTTAATTTTATTGCCGAAATAAGAAGTTGTTAAAAAATCAAATCTTCTAAAAACTTAATTTTTTTAGAGAAATATTTTTATGCATCTATCAAATTTTTGTGTGAGTGTGCGTGTATGCACACACATATATCATTACATTGCAAGACAAAACGAGATTTAAATGTATATTTTTTCTATTCTCACAATAAACATATATGTATTATTATATTAAAAGACAATCTATAAAAACCTAACAATAGGTGTTATATGCAATTGGAACTTGATTTTTCTGACATTGGTTTCTTCAATTAGCACTCTATCTTTTCATTATAAGATTTAATTCACATATATGATATAAAAAATTGTATAAATTAATTATCCTAAAAGTTTAAATTATTAATAAAAGTATCAATAATATACTTTTATATATTTATCATTATCTTATATAAGTGTTAACCATATGCACTAAACATGTTAAATATTTTAATTTAACAATCAGAGTTAATGAAATACATAGAATCTTCAATTATAATACCATGTATGTTAAATTTTTTTGAAAAATCAATTCTTTTTTAAAGCTTAGTTTATTAACAAATTGTTATAATAATGTTTAATTTAAATTTGAAATTAAAAAAAAAAAACGAAGGCAAAGTATTGAATAAAGTGAGAAGTTACATACAACATGCTGGCGAGATATACCAAAGTGAACAAGAGAAGCAGCAAGCTTAAGACATCTTTGATGAGTTTGTTTCCATGTAAAACTGAGTTTCCCATAAATAAGAGATGTTTTATTTCCATATTCAATAGCTGCTCTTTCTAAAAAGTATATAGGTGACAAGGCCACATAGTTGTCTTCTGAGCATTGAAAACCCTTATTCTCCATATTATTACTCATATAATTTGAATTTCATATCCACGACTTATTTATCATCAGAAATGGGATATATATATATATATAATCCTTATACCTATCTCTCTATCGCTTCCTGACTTGGACAACCATTAATAGCAATTAAATTAATATATAATAATTGGTAGTTAATTATAAGAGATAAAATCAACTTTATGTCGTCATTTTTTTTTTGTTTTAATTTGATATTTTAAAAGAATGAAATACCAATTTTATAACAATTAAATATTTTAATTAATTTATAATAATAATATAAATTTTTAAAAAATAAAAATATTATTACAACAATAACAAAATTTACTCTCATACGTGGAATGAATTGTCTCACATCATGTTGAACGCATGACTTTTTTTGCACATAAGAGATGAATTACTGCGAGGTATATATATCAAATATATATATACTTTACTTTCGGTGTCAAAAGTTATATAACAGTATTTTTTTTTTATAAGTTTGGATAATCTTTTAAATTAAATTAGATTTAAATTTTTAAATATATATATATAATTAAATTTATTTTAAAATAATATATTAATTGTATATAATATATATGTTATGTTGTTAATAATTTATATACACACTAACATTTTCTTATTGGATTCCAAATCACGTGTAAATGCATTTTTCTCGCTTAACACGAGTATGTAATTAATTACATGTGTCGGGTAAGTGATGAAGATTTATACAAATTATGCTAGATTTACAATATTCCTATATATAAGCACTGCCGACATTATATATGAAGAACACCAAGGTGGCCAGGGGTCTATTTGGAGGTGAGTAATAGCAGGTAACATGTAACTTATTTTAATTTTTTATAAATAAATTTTTAGTTATAATATTTATAAAATTATATATAAATTTAATACATAAAATAAAAATTATATTTTACATTAATTTTAAATTTTAAGTTTTTATCATTAAAATCTAAAAAACACTCTCATCATTTTAACATATTTTTATTAAAATAATATACATATAATATTTTTTTATATTAAAAATAAATAAAAAATAAAAAATAACTAATATTATTTTTTAATGTATATATAATTTTTATATTAAATATAAATCTTAAATTCATCACTATTAAACAAAATATGTTAATACTTTATAGATGATTTAGTTTAATTTTACTGCAATTTAATATATCTTAAGGCTTAGTATTTAAATTTATCATAATTTACCTTTTTATTTTAATTTATAAATTTGCTACTTTTTATAAAAAATTAATTATTTATAAAAGCTTTTTTCCGACTATACGGCACGCACCATCAATAATATTTTAAAATTTATAATTATAAAAATAATATTTTTTATATATATTTTTAAAAAAATCTAATATATCATTTTATTTTAAATATCATCTAATTAAATATCGTTTAAATTAAATTATTAAATTCTTTAAATATTATTAAAGTGTTATATTTATTATTATAAATTTTAAATGTATTATTTTTTATAATTTTCAAAAAACATTTTTATTAGACACATTTAAAGTTGATTAAGAGTTTGATATCTAAATTGTATGAGTTTTATAATATTATTTAAATATATATAATAATAACAATTATACATATAATATTAGTGATTATTTGCGTGTGATTAGAGTTTGGTATATATTCAACTATAAAATATCTTAGATTTGATTCATAATTATTAATGTGTAAATAATATAAATATTTTAAAAAAATAATTAAGGGTGTGATTATTGCGCATAATATGTTTCCTTAAGGTGTCTTATCATTTTTTATGAAATGAATGAAAGTAGGAAATTGGAAGCTCAATCACGGCGCCGAAACAATGCGAGCGAAATGTGAGACTCGTGCAGTCTTCTTAAAGTCTACTTGTTTTTTGTCTGAAAATTCGGTTTTAAATACTAAACCCATTCAAAATCAAAAAGTAAATATCAAATTTTCATTAATTTAAAAATAATATCATTAAATAAAAAATATTTTTTTTGAGAGATTGATACTTAAATATATTATTATTATAACGATGAGATTTGTTTTTTATAATCTTTAAAACTTTAGATAATTGATTGTTAGAAAATATTATTTTTGATAACAAGTTAATATAATTCATAAAATTTTAAAAGGTAGATTGATATTTATCTAAATTGGATAAAATTTAATTATTTTTAAATTTTATAGCATCATAAATTTTGAATAAGGGCTAATAAAATAAAATAAAATGCCTCTATTCTAATATACTACTTAAAATTATTTAATTATTTTCATATAATTTAATTAGTAAGGTTCTATTGTCCTTAATCAAAGGTTAAAAGTTAAATTCTCAATCCTCATATCCCATATTTAAAATAAGTGCTTATAATTTGAATTAATTTTTTTCTTTTACTTAACTGTTAAAATCTTCAAACCATTTCTTTTTGTTATACTAACTTCATCCCACATCTATAAACAATTAGGCACTTCTCGATCCCCACTCATATTATATATCAACACTCACAAATAAAAAGAGATAATGATATTTTTACAATTATTTATGTTATTACTATAGTAAAATATATTAAAAATCAAATTTATCATTATTATTAAACAGGATAAATATCATTAACATTCACAATATTCACCCAAATACTAAGAGGTCTTAATAGTTACACTTTATTTCTAATTGTATACTTTCATATATGATTTAATATCAAATCAATCTCATTTTCAACCAAATATTACAATACAATAATAAAAATATGAAAAATATTTCAAAAATCAATATCAAACATAATTTGAATTTATTTTTGAAATACAAAGAAAAAATTGAAAAATAACGTGAATAAAATGTTCTATTTCTCTTGGGCAGAAGAAATCAAATCTCTTGGCAATGAAATAAATTTGACTTCTTATATCTATTTTTGAGATTGATTTTATTTTTTTTATTGATTTTATTTAATTATATGAATTTGTAATATATTATTTTATGAATTTTAATCAATATTTATGTTTTTATAATTTTTTTAACGATTAATTTTTATAAATATTTTAATCTAAAAAATAAATATTCATAATTTATCCTTATGTTTAAAAGTTTTTAAAGCATTTCTTATTAGAATGAACTTTAATTTATTCATTTTATTTTCAATATTTTTAACATTTATTATTAAATGGATTTTATTGAAATTATTTTGATACTTAGGATTAAAATACCATTAAAATATATTTGAGAATGTTATTGATATTTGTCTTATTAAATACATTTTAATATTACTGATATTAAATAAAATAATCATTAATAAATAATAATAATAATAATAATAATAATAATAATAATAATAACATCAATAATAATACATTAATACTCACAAAATATTATAAAAGGAACAGGTTAAAATTCATTTGTGTGCAACCAAGAGAAACATTCCTTATTGACAAAGTACTTTGGATTATGGATCGGCGCTTAAATGCTTTACAAAGCTCCTTGTTAATGCTTTTTCAGATATAGATAGGGCTTCAAACCTTGATGATCATCTTTCCACTTTTGGCATATGTGTTTTCTTGGGAGAAAATTCAATTATTGATTATCTAAGAAACAATCAGTTATGTTTAGGTCAAACGCTAAGACTGAATATTGCATAATTGCCTATATTGCTACAAAAATTGTTTGGATTCAGTTTCTCCTCTATGAGTTGCATGTTTCCCTTCTCAGTACAATAGTGATTTGGTACCATCTCACTTCTTATTAAGGTCTTAAGTGGTCAGGATTGGGTTTGAGAGTTAGGGAGAGTGAAGGAAATACGTTATCTTTCCTGAGGTTGGTCTTCTATGTATATCAACTAGGTGAAACCATAATACCTCGGACGAGAGATCTACGCAATATCCTTAAATGTGTGAACCTAGGTTCAAACATCAAAAGACACCTTTTTATCAATATCTTGTGCTGGGTTTAGATAATATCCTCGTGGGTTCCCTAGGTTTTATGGAACTGTGGTTTGTTCTTGCCTAATTTGCTGAGTTTTTTAACCTTTCTCAACTTCGAACTTGTGACCTAAACCCTTTTAGCCACAGATTTATATCTTGCCGCATCAACCTGCATGCAACAAAGCTCAGGGTGTTCAGTAAGGTCCTCCAGTTAGTCTTCTCAAGGAGATAGTTTTGGATATCAACCAACCTTTGCTTTGTGTCAAGACTCAAGGTCATAATTAGAGAATTCATATTCCATTTCACGATCTTGGTATTGTTCCAGACGCTCCTTTTTAACTTGGTGTCATTTGTGGAAGACTCCCACCGACCTAAAATATAGAAAAAAATACTTTTTCCAATTTTTCTCATTTTTCAAAAAGTGACATGCTCACCCCCGATCCTGCTTCACTGATATATAGACCCTCCTTGGATCTGTGGGGTTCTATTTTAGGATATACGCCCCATTAAACTAGGCCATCTCTAAGTCCACAACGAGTTCTTGAAAAATTAGTGTTAGACAGAGCATATATCTCCACCCGTTAGGCATCAACTGCCCCAGTGCAAGCTACGTCCTAACTAAGAACCTCATTATAAGAGGATATAATGGGAACCTTGCCCTAGCCATAAAGCCCTTTCATGAAATATAGTCCACCCAAATAGAGGTGGATCACTATCACAAGCTCCCCTTAGGGGAATCATTATTTGAATCGAGGGAGGGATGTTATAGGCTCTTCTTAATCTCTCTTCATCATGGAGTAGAAACCCACAAGTCTTAAACAAAACCGACTAACCCCTAGTGTGACCTATTGGTTCCCCAGATTCTATATTCCTCATCTTCTCCCTCCACATCCTAGCAACTGAGATTTGAGTCTGAGGTACACTCAATCTCATAGTGGGAATTGTTTGTGGGTGAGAAGTAGAGGTAGAGGGCTGAGGTGAAGATTGACTTGCCTCACTAGAATAACCCGAGCTAGAAGACTATGAGTTGTCACTAGCACTAGAATATTAGGGGCTCTTCCATGAGCCCGAGCCAAAGGCATAGGTCTTTTCTCTTTGCATCATATGAAAAGCTACAAAAACATAAAAAAAATAACATGTGGTAAGGTATAAGAAGAAGAGATTACCTAGGGACGAGTTGAAAATAAAAACAAATGTTCCTTTATAAACTAACCTAAAAATAAAGTAGAAAATCTTTAAGATCTCAATGCTTGAATTCTAAAAAACTCAAACAAAGAAAATTATAACCCAAAGTAAACTCTTACCACTAAACTAAAAATCAATTAGAAACTCGAGGTGAAATGAAAAAGCATTTTTCTTCACTATTTTTAAATTTTATAGGTAACAATGATAAGTCCCAACCCAAACATCCCTTTATATAAAGGAATTTGGTTTCTCTTTCCAATCAACTGACATGCATTTATTAGGAAAGTTGAACGGTTTGTATCCTATACCCAACATTTACTCTTCCATCTCAAACCAGAGCTCGAGCTAAAAGAGTAGGGGATAAGATGTTTGGATATCCGAACAGGCCCAAGGCACAACCCTTGCAAGCTGCCCAAGTCAAGTCATCAGCTCGAGATGGAAGGTGAAGCACCTAAGATGTTCTACTTTTAGGGATAGCCCGAGCTCACACGACAGCTCAAGCTTAGCTCAACCTGGAACCTTGACATATTGTACATAGGCCAATTATGCCCTCCTAATATGTAAACATGTGTACATATTATGTAACTGACACTTATATTTAAAATGTTCTATAAATAGATGGACTCTTTATGAAGATCTACAGATTCAACAAATTGTCTTATAATGAAAATATTCCATTATATTTCTATAGACAATTGATATGTTTCGTAGCAATGGTTGGTGTTACACTTGGGCAACTGCAGCCATTGGAGGCACTAATGTATGTGTTAGAAATAATGTCATTAAAAGTCATATTTATAGTTATTTCATATCACAATGGTCACTAGTTATTGTGGCAAACCAACCTTTTTAACCATTCTTTCAAAAGCTTCTTTTCCTAATGATATAAATTTAAGTCAACTACTATCTTCAAATAAAGTCAACATTATTGTTACTGGTCAACTTCCAGCTTCTGAGATTGTAATGAAGGTAGTTAGTTGCCTTATGATTTATTGTTAGTTATGCATATGGAATGACAAAGGCACTTGGTCCTGTTTTTATGACAAAGTGAAAAAAAATTGAGATATTACTTAAAAAAGAAAGAAGTGAAAAATTGGGGGTTCATAATGCATTTGTTTATCTTAAAGATCCAAATACAATGAAAAGTGTGCCATTTGATGGGGAAAAAAGTGGGAAAGATAATGTTAAAGGGTAATACATTAATGTTGGGTTACCTTCAAAATTCAAAAAAATAAAAAATCAAGAGGTTTTTAAAAATGGTTGGTATAGAATTGGTGATATTGGAATTAGGTACCCAGATGGTTATATACAAATGAAAGACATAGCAAAGGATATAATTGTAATTAATGATGATCAAGATCATAATAAGTTTATAAATACACTTGAAGTTGAGGATGTTTTATTAAGCTTTCCAAATGTTTTAGAAGCAAATGATTCTAATTTGGGAATGATTGTTTGTTCTTTTGTGACATTGAAAGATCGTACTTTTAAAAATTCATAGGAGATCAAAGTGTTTTGTTGTAACAATTTGTAGTTCACACCCACGTGAAAGTAGAATGAAATAAAATATGTAGATACACCTTCCTTAATTATATTTAAGAAAATAAAAAACGTAGGTTATTAGATATATTTAAAAAAAAATAAAAAAATAAGGTCCTGTTAAATTAATTAAATTTGACTTTAGTGGTTACAATTTTATCTATAAATAGACAAGGATCCTTAGAGAAACACACCAAAAAAGAGAAGCAAAGCAAAGCAAAAAAAAACAATTTACTTTGATGAAAAATAGTGTTATATGTGTCACAAAGTAAGAGAGAATATTTTAGAAAAATATTTCAAAAAGGAGAGTGACAAAATAGTGAGTTTGGAAAACATTTGTGTGTCATTATTTTAGATTTATCTCAATTTGTTGTATTGTCTTTCACTTTGTACCCATTTATTTTATTAGTGGAAGAAATAAATTTCAAAGTTTGTCTTGTAGACGTAACCCAAATTAAAGGGTGAATCACGTTAAATTTTCGGTGTCATTATTTTACTCTATTTAATTTATTTTATTTTTACCGTACCCCAACAACTGGTATCAGAGTTGGTCTAGTAAAATTCTTAGTATGCTTTGTGATTCAGTATAGACTGATCTACCACATCAGAAAAGATTTTATTAGGTCCAGGGAGTATTTATTTACATAAAAGAAACACAGCAAAAAAATGTCAAGCTAGAAGGTAAATATTGAGAAATTTAATAGCAATATTGGGAGGAGATAGATGAGATTGTAGCCAGTACAATCCGTCTAAATCATTCATATAGTGTCTTGTTAAATATTGAATCAAAAAATTGCAAGACTGCAAAAAAAAACATAAGAGACTCTACAAAATGTGTACGTGTCAAAGAACCTTGCCAATAAATTTTATTTGTAAAATGAGCTATATCAGATGAGAAAGGAAGATAATGTAAGCATGATGCAGCATGTTAGTGATTTCAACAACAAGCTTTCTCACTTAGCAAGATTCAATGTGAGTTTCAGCGATGAAAAGAAAGTTGTGATGTTGTTGGCATTACTACCTTCATCATATAATCATCTCACAACAACTCAGACATATGCAAAAGACAAGATGAAGTTTGAAGTTTTTGTAGAAGCCATGTTGTCATATGAGAAACAGAATATTGAGAGAGATTCATAAGCACAATCCCTTATCACAGAGTCCAGAGGAAGAAGATAATATAAAGAAAAAAACCCAAAGGCAAGAGCAATGAAAAATCAAACAAATATACCAATGTTGAATCCATCACTGTAAGAGGAAGGGCCACATTAATAAATTTTGCTGGGTGTTCAAGAAGGAATAGCAAATGAACAAAAAAAAGTAGTGAAAAAAGATAACAACAGTGATGATGAGCAAACAAATACCATAGATGAGTTCAATATCATTTATGATGAAGATTTTGTCAATCTTGCATCACATGAGACCAGTTAGGTGATTGATAGTGGCGTTGCAATTCACACTACATCGCGTAGAAAAAATTTCTCATCATACACACCTAGAAGTTTTGGTGTTATTAGAATGGGAAATGAAAGCCTGTCAAAGGTTGTTGGTAGAGGAGATGTTTGCTGGGAAACAGAGAATAAAACCAGATAATTTTTGAAAGATGTTAGGCATATTTTAAATATGCTCCTAAGTTTGATCTTTGTACGCAAACTTGCAAATAAAGGCTATTGTAGCTCCTTCATTTATGACAAATGGAAACTTACAAAAGGCTTCTTAGTAGTGGCTAATGGTGAGAATCATACAACTCTGTATATAATCTAAGCAAAACTCTCCACCGACACAGTAAATGCTATAGAGAAAGACAATGCAACTGAATTATGGCATATGAGACTCAATCACAAGGGTGAAAAGGTATGACGAGTCTAGTCATAAAGAAGATACTACCCATAATGGATGAAGTACATTTGGATAAATCTATTGATTGTCTAGCAGGAAAGCAAAATAGAGTTGCTTTCAAGAGTTCCCTTCCTTCTAGAATGAATAATATTTTAGATTTGATTCATTCAGATTTTTGTGCACCAATTCCAAAGTCACTTGGTGGTGCTCAATACTTTGTGACTTTCATTGATGATCATTCAAGGAAGATGTGAGTATATCTTTTCAAGACAGACTGGGAAGATGTTAAAGTGCATTTGGACAGACAATGGTGGAGAATACACATGACCTTTTCATGCTTACTACAAAAAAGCATGGTATTCGACATAATATGGAACCTCCAAAGACACCACAGTTGAATGGCTTAGTTGAGAAGATTGATAGAACTTTGATAGAGAAAGTCAGATGTCTACTCGCACAAGTAAAGTTGCCTAAAACTTTCAAGGGTGAAACTATACTCACAATTGCACATGTGTTGAATCTTTCACCCTATACTCCTCTTAAGATAGATGTTCCATATAAAGTGTGGTCAGGAAATGATATTTCTTATGATCATTTGTGGGTGTTTGGTTGTAAAACATTTTTTTCATATCCCCAAGATGAGAGATCCAAACTTGATGCCAAGAGAAGACAATCTATTTTCACTGGCAATGGTCAAGATCAATTTGGCTATAGATTTTATTATCCAGTTGCAAATATACTTGTTAGGAGCCGTGATGATATATTTGTTAAAGATGAGACCATCATATGATATTGTCAAAATGAAGAAGAATGTTCCTCATTCTAATGGTGGCTCATCAGATTTGAAATTAATTCCCCCAACATCAGTGCCAAGACAAGTTGGAGATGAAAACCATATTTATCCACCTGATGAAGATGATACTCCCATAGAAGTTAGTTCTAAAGACGAGGGAGATGATGATGTTCATTATCCAGCACCAACACATGTGGCTTCTCCTGTTCCACTGAGAATAAGTGCTAGACTAAGATGACCACCTACCATATATCCTCCAGATAAGTATGTAACTTTCACTAATGGAAAAGAACCTAAGAGTTATAAAGAAGCCATGGATGACAAATCCAAACAAAAATAGATTGAAGCCATGCATAATGAGATGAAGTCCTTGCATTAGAACAAAACTTTTAAGCTGATGAAGTTGCCTAAATGGAAGAAGGCTTTGAGAAATAAATTTGTGTGTTAGGGTGAAGCATGAGGAACATAGATCCAGTCTACGATACAAAGCCAAATTGGTTTTCAAGAGATTTAGCCAAAGAAAATGAGTTGACTTTGACGGGATTTTCTCACCAGTTGTGAAAATGACATCCATCCTTACTGTGTTAGGCTTAGTAGCAAGTCTTAACCTAGAGGTTGAGCAAATGGATGTTAAAAATGCCTTCCTACATGGTAACTTAGAAAAAGAGATATACATGGAGCAGCTAGATGGTTTCAAGCAAAAGAGGAAAGATGATTATGTTTGCAAATTAAAGAAAAGTCTTTGTGGCTTAAAACAGGCACCGAGACAATGGTACAAGAAGTTTGAGTCTATTATGGGGGAGTAAGGGTACAAAAAGATTACTTTTGATCATTGTGTTTTTGTGCAGAAATTCTCTGATGATGATTTCATTATTCTTTTGCTCTATGTGGATGATATGTTGATTGTTGGCTAGAATATTTTCAGAATCAACAACTTGAAAAAATAGCCGAGTAAGTCTTTTGCCATGAAATAATTGGAGCAAGCAAAACATATTCTTGGCATGAGTATTATTAGAGACAGAGGCGCTTAGAAATTATGGTTGTCATAGGAGAAGTACATTAAGAAAGTACTTCAGAGATTTCATATGGATAAGGTTAAAGCAATTAGTTATCCTCTTGATAATCACTTTAAGCTAAGTTCTAAGAAGAGCCCTTCTATAAAAAAAGAGAAGAAAGATATGGAAAAAATTTCATATGCTTCAGCAGTTGAAAATCTAATGTATGCCATGGTTTGTACACGGCCAAATATCGCTCATGTAGTTAGAATTGTGAGTAGATTCCTTTCAAATCTTGGAAAGGAACATTGAGCTGTAGTGAAATGGATTTTTAGGTATCTTCAAGGTTCTTCCAAAATAGGCATATGTTTTGTAAATGAAAAACCTATTTTAGTTGGATACATAAATGCAAATATGGCTGGAGATGTGGATTCCAAAAAATTCACTTCAAATTACCTGATTACATTTACAGGGGGAGCTGTGTCATAGCAATCAAAGTTACAAAAATATGTTGCACTGTCCATTATAGAAGCATAGTTTATAGCAGCAACAAAAGCATGTAAAGATTTGCTATGATGGAAAAGTTCTTGAAAGAACTTGGATTGTAGCAAGATAGTTACTAGTTATTTCTTGATAGTTAGAGTGTTATTTACCTTGGAAAGAATGCCTCATTTCATTTGAGATAAAATTATATTAATATGAGATATCACAGGATTAGTAATGTAATGGAGAAGAAGCTATTACACCTTGAGAAGATTCATATAGAGGAAAATAGATTAGACATGTTGATGAAAATTCTTTCTAGATAGAATTTTGAATATTATCGTTTAGCTACTAGATTGGTGAAGCCTTTCATATACTCTCCAAATTATCATAGAGTTCCTACCAAAGCCATCAACTCTTGGACTGATACTTGTCCCATAAGAAGTCTGTATGACATCCTCTAATTCCCAGAATGCATAAGGTTAAACCTACAGCTAGGCAAGGTCTAATTGCGAGGTGATCAACTATAATAGGACTCGAGTCCTAAGGCCTACTAGATAAATTCCACTTAGAGTGTCCAAAGTTGTTAGGCCATGAATGCTTAAACATTGTCCCTCCCACCATCCTTCTTAATTCGATTAAGACAAACTTCAACTGCTTATGTCCATCATGATCTGTACAATTGATATATAAGGGTTAATCCATCCGTTTATAGTAGGGTAGGACCTATTCCATATGGCATGATATTGTCTCATTTGGTCTTTAACTATAAGTTTGGTGGTCCCACGGTTATGACTTGATAGTTCAACGGGAACTCAGAGCTTTTCTTTTAGGGAGAAACCCCAAAAATATGTCATGCCATTTAGAGAGTTCTCATCTCTTATAAGCACATCACCACTTAGCTTTTTAAGCAATGTGGGACGTGTGTTGGCACACTGCATCATACACCCCTACTTAGGGAGTCTTACATCCTTGTAAGAATGCAAGCCCACATGGCTCAGTAGGGTCATGACTTTGAGACCAACTGATACAAGAGAGTTAATCCATTTGCTTACAAAGGTATGGTACCCATTACATATGGCACAATATTGTCTACTTTGGTCTATAACTGCAGTTTAATGGGCCCACAAATTTGCTTTTAAGGAGAAACCTTAAAACCATCATGTCATTTGGAGAATACTCACCCCTTATAAGTACATCACCACTTAACTTTCTAAGCAATGTGGGACATGTGTTGGCACACTACATCAATAATTATTTCGAGGTCCACAAAGAAGGCTGCTTTTTCCAAACAACTTTTGTTGACCATGCAACCTTAATGGTCTATGGTCATTCAAGGGACAATCCCTTGGGAGAATATATCAAAAATCCTTTATCCAACTATTGAACGAATTGTTGTGCAACTACAAGAATTAAAACAAAGGTTGACTCTCAAACCTAACTGTCTCGATCAAGTCCTCATTCATAGTAGAAGTCATGGTAACTCCATTCTTTTATAAATTCAAGATGCCCAACATGGGCACTTATGATGGTACTAATGACCCCTTTGAACACAAAAAACTTCAAAGGATGGAACCATATCTCTACCTCGACATAATGAAGAACATATTCTGGACCATTATAGATTGTCTTTCTGAGTTACAAGATTTGGAACCATTTTTCATTAACAAAGACTCCCTACAACATCTTCCAATGCCTAGAGTGTTGTAGCACCCACTTGTAGCCAAAGTGGGCTACTTTGTTGGTTGCATAGTCTAGATTGTTGCCTAACATGCTACGTAGTCCAAACTAATGCCTTCAAGTCCAGATTGTTGTCTTACTGGCTAATATGTCTACATTACTTCCACAGTATCGACTACACTTCAAAATTTTCAATTCAAAATGAGACATATATCTCTTCTATTTTCATCAATCTCATTGTTGACTTAAAAATCGGAGGACCAAAGATTATCCTCCACAATGGTTCAAAATCCTAATAAGTTTTTCTATTTCGTAGATCTACGAAGAACAATCACATTTAATATTGACAAAAATCATCATTAATATAAACTTTAGTTATTGTACGTGCAATGGATGCCACAAAATAAATAATAATTTTTTACACTATATATTCTTAAATTTGGCCAAATTATGGCTTTATGCTATCAAGTACCGAGGTTAAAATTTCCTTTCAAAATTTTTCTACTTCACATCAAATTAAGTATTGTTTTAATTTACATAAAAATTTGTGCTAAACTAAGTCGAAAGTTCATGGTCTAAAAAATATACTATAATATAATATTTATAATATTCCTAAATTGAATAATTATAAAATAATACATATTATATTAAATTTTTATATTTTTACTACAAGATAAAATTTTAACTCTTTAATAATATGAAAGAACTGAAAAAAAAACAAAAGCTCTATCATTTTTCTCTATCTATCCAAGGGATGGAAGGACAAAGACCTTTGGTATACCATTCGATCAAAAATTGGGACCTTCGATTGAGAGGAAACTAGTACCCATCCTAACCCTACATGGTTCCCCAGGTGTCACTTTTAATTACAATTATGATGAGGAAGATGAACATAATAAAGAAATGACATTAATCATGAATAATGGTAAAATGTGAAATATTTTTAATATTTTTTAAATATAAATATAATTAAATATTTTGGTTTAATATTTTATGAAGAAATGAGACGTCAATTGATTCAATTAAGTATTACGAAAAGAAGGAGAACAAATAAGACTCTAAAGTATTCTTTTGTATATGATGTAGCACACTTTAGTAGAAGATTTGAAATAATTTAAATAATTAAATGATATATTTATAATAATAATTTATATTGTGAAATGTTATAGGAAGACTCACTTAATGATATAAATTAAAGTTTTTATGAATTGAATGACATAATCAAGATAATTAAAAAAAATATAATATTTATATTTTTGTATGTTTATAAAAAAATATAAAAATAGAAGAAGAAAGAGGGACACAAGTGTTAAACAAATAAATATATAATAAACTCTGTCTATAATTAGCTAAATAGTCTCTGATTTCCCCCCCTTTTTTTTCCTTATGATTTCTATTAAAAATAAATAAAAGATAGGAAAAATATAATTTATACTTTATCAAGAAAATAGATCGTAGTCATCATCTATAAGTGATTCACTCTTGTTGAGGTGGATTGGTTTGCACTTGCAAATTATGCTACTAGACAAAGTGTTTTAATTTTTTTTTAACCAGTAAGAGCTGCATATATTAATTTATTATTTAATTAATAAAAAAATAATATTTAAGATAATAAATACAAAAAAAAATATTGATTAAATCAAATAATCTTATATAAAAAGATAAATAATTATTACCTAAAAAATTATTAATATTTTAATTACTAATAATTTATTACTTAATTTATATTAATTAATGGATAAAAAATAAAACTTAGTCGAAATAATTAAACTAAAAAGATGATAATTTTTTATGTTAGTTAAGATAAATAATCTTGTATATAAAATAAATAATTTTAATTTAAATAATTATCGATATTTTAATTATTAATAATTTATTAATTTATTTATTTAATCGATAAAAAAACTTAAAAGATAGATATTATTGTTTATGTTACTTAAGAATCTAAGATAAATAATGTTGTATAAAAAAAGATAAATAATTTTAATATAAATTTTTTTTATATTTTAACTATTAATAAGTTATTGGTTAAAAGATTCCAAACCTACCCAATAATATTATAATGTGTATATATAAGATAGAATTATTGACTAAAAAATGTTACATAATTTATTACATTTATTGCATTTTGTTCATATTTTAACGATTAAACTTTATATGTGATGATAGAGAATTAATTTTTTAAATTTGGACAAGATATAGGAGTGTAAAAAAAATATAATATTATATAAATATTAATTATATCCCTATATATATAAGAATGGATATGATCACTCCATACAAAATATTACACAATTTTTAATGCTCGTTTATCTAAACGGTTAAAATATAAAGAATTCTAATATTTCTTTCTACTCCTCCTAATAAACCTCAACTATTGACATAATAAAGTGCGTAAAAACATCATTAACCATGTCTCATATATAATATACATATAAATGATGTAACAATATATCCTCCCAACTTTTTTATGACTCGTTTTATAATTAAATCTGTTTTTAAGTTTTGTATTTATATATTTGAAATTAATTTTATGTTTTTCAATTTATTTTGAAAGAAAAACAAAAATCCATTTGATAAAAAGTTATATTAATTTTCTTCTAAAAAGTGAAAATAAAATATGATTTTTCATTTTTTTAAAAGTTTTAAAACCAATAAAAAGTGTGTTTAAAAATTTATACATTTGATTTTGAACTTAAAAATGAATTAATTATTAAATAATACTTATTTTAAAAAATTTAAGTTGAAGAAATCCCACTTAATTAAAATATTAAAATAAAGGTTTTGGAAGCATTGGGCCTTTACAAATTTATCTTCTAGTTAACTAATTTTTATAAGTAAATATAGAAGGAGGAAGTACATTCAGATCCCAAAAACTTATATATATATATATATATATATATATATATATATATATATATATATATATATATATATCCCACTTACATATAAAATAATAATATATTATTCTACGGGTTGTTACTTCTAGGTACCTTTATTTTTATTTTAATTTTTTATATTAAATTTTTTTTTATCTATTTTTATAAATTTTAATAATAATAATACCTTTAAATTAAATATTTTAATTTATTAAAATAAATGTAATAAATTAAATAGTAGTAGTTAAAAAATACTGATTAAGAATAAAAAAACATATTAAAACATAAATATAAATACTTTAAATACCAATTACTAAATAAATATCTTAATCAAAAATAAACATGTAAATAATAAAATAATATGTATTAATTTATAATTATATTAAATTTAAAGTCAATGTCATTGTTCTAAATGGGAAAATGATATAATCAGCTACAGTATGTTGACGTAGTTATTTTCCAATATCAATAAATAAAAGACGTATAATCATAACGTGGCATGCACCCCAAATAGATTATATTATTCAGCAATAAACTTTAATTTTTTCAAATTTATTGTGCCAGTTGTAAATCTATTCTTAATTTTTCATTTGTTAAAAAACATTTCCTAATTTATTAATGGTATGTATTGAAATATTAACTTTGTTAATATAATAAATACAAATTAAAAATAAATCTTTAAATAAAATAAAATAAAACTATTAACTTAAACAACTTTTTTTAAATAAATTAAAAGTTAATTTGTGAAAAATTTGTAAATAATTTAAAAGGTTAGTGACATAAATCTGTAATTCACGACCACTCAAGAAGCTAGCTAGCTAGCTAGCAAATTAAGAAGCCAACAAGTGTTTTTTTTTTAATAACTATTATACACGTAGGTACATATAAAATGACTAGATTTGCATATATGTGTTTGTTCATGTAATTTTTATTTTAAACTAATTTTAATTCAAATATTTTAACAACATGTTTTATTTGTACTCACAAAAAGAATATATATACTAATGCAATTCGAGGTAATAGACAAGAAGCCAACCTATTTAGGCAACTGCAAATAGATTTTCCTGTCATTGGTTCCTTCAACTAGCGCTCCATCCTTCCATCGTAAGGTTTAATTAATATATATTATCTAAAAAAGTGAACTAGAAGTTTTGAAAAAATGAATTTATTAGTTTAAAATATATTATTAAAATTGATTTAATCTGTAAACTGAATTTAAATTTTGTATTATTTTTTTATACATTTTTCTTATTTTTATTATTTTTACGACTTGTATTCGATCACATAATAACAGAAAAAATAAAAAAAAATTTAAAAAAATTTAAATATTACAAATAATTAAAAACAATTTACTTGAGAATTAAATTTTTTATAAAAAAATAATTTACATACAATACATATATATATATATATATATATATAACTTAAATTACAAATAAAATAATGTCATCTATTTTATCAAGTTACGAAAAACACTTTACAGATTGAAACAGACACTCAGGACATGATATGGTAAGATTGTTAAATTTTTAACACAAAATGGTTATTCAGTAATACCTGTACATTCTAACTTGTTTGTCAAAGTCAATGAAGGAAAGTTAGTTATCGTATTAGTGTACATAGATGATTTAATCATAATTGGTGATGATGGGGTAGAAATTCTTCATACAAAGAAAAATTTATCAGTCCGTTTTCAGATGAAGGAACTTGGACAACTCAAGTACTTCCTTGGTCTAGAGGTTGATCGCACACAAAAAGAAATATTTATTTATCAACAAAAATATTCTAAAAATTTGATGAAAAGGTACAGAATGCTTGAATGCAAATCAATTTCGACACCAATAGAACCAAATGCCAAAATGTGTGCACATGAAGGAAAAGATTTGGAAGATGTGACAATGTATCAAAAATTAGTAGGCAGTCTAATCTACTTAACCTTAACTCGACCTGACATTTCTTATGCAGTTAGTGTAATAAGTCGGTATATGCAAAATCCAAAGAAGTCTTATTTGGAAGCAGTTCGACGAATACTGAGATATGTAAAAAGTACAATTGACTATGGTCTTTTGTACAAGAAAGGTGGAGACGACAAGTTAGTTGGTTACTGCGATGTTGACTATACAAGAGATCAACAACTGGGTATGTGTTTAAGTTTGATTTTGGAACAATTTCTTGGTATAGCAAAAGATAGTCGAAAGTATCATTATCAACCATTGAAGCTGAGTATCGAACAACGACAATGACAGCTCAAGAGAGTACATGGTTGATACAACTAATGAATAATCTACAACAATCAATAGATTATGTAGTTCTGTTATACTATGACAATCAATTAACAATTCGTTTGGCAGAGAATCCAGTCTTTCATGCAAGAACTAAGCATGTTGAAGTACATTATCATTTTATCAGAGAAAATGTTCTACAAGAGAAATTGAGATGAGGCAAATCAAGATAGATGATCAAGTTGCAGACTTGTTCACAAAAAGCTTAAGTATTGGTAAGTTCGAAATGTTTTGTCGTCAACTTGGCATAGTAAAAATGATAAGAGTTGGTGTTAAGGAGGAGTGTTGAAAATAAACACCAACCTAATAAATAAAGTGGTTGAAGGTTGTAGAAAAATAAATTGAGTGGTTGAAGGATGTAGAAAAATAAATGAAGTAGTTGAAGAATGTAGAAAAATAAATGAAGTAGTTGAAGAATGTAGAAAAAAGAGGTGTGTAGATAATATTTGTGTGGCTAGAATTATTTCTTAATTTTATATTTGTGTGGTATAAATTGCATGATGATGACTATAAATAACCTACCTTGTATTTGGTTTAATAATTCCATCAAAAACAAATAAGTTTTTGTATTCTTAGTTTGAGTGTGAGTTGAGAGTTTTCCTTTGAGTATTTATGTTTTTCTTCAATTTGTGAATTGTCTTTAAAAAATGTTATAATAAGTATAATACAAGTAATTTATTTACTTATTTGAATCTGTTATTTGTTTGGCCCAAACCCAAAACAAATATTTGGCCCAAACCCATATTAAAACCCTTGCCTTCAACTAATATATATTTTGCTCTTTGTCACATGGAATTAAAAAAACATACAGCTATAATAAAGCAACACAGAGAGAGAGAAAGTAGCATTCTCCAAAATTGAAGAAGAAAAGAAACAGAAAGCGAGAGAAACAAAGCATAAAATGAGTAGTCATAGGTGGGTAAGGGAATCAATCCCTAAAATACAAGCCGCTCATTATTGCTTTTTGTGGAGTCTTCAAATTTGTACTTAATATTTTGATTTAATAGCAAGTTTGTTAATTTATCTTGCTATATATTACCAAGATTAGAAGAGATATTTTGTGGGTTGGCTTTGGATTTTGGTATAATTTGTAAGCTCTCTAAAATTGGTGTTTGTATCTCCTTTGATTATTAGTGGATTTTCCTCGGTGTCAGTCGTGGAGTAGACTTTTCACATTGAAAAGTTGAACCACTTAAATCATCAGGTGCCATTTAATTTCTTATTGCTTATTACTTTGCCGTTACCCATTATTATTAATTTGTGCAACCAAAATTGTAATTGATTTTCGCTCGGCAAGTGTCAATTTTTAACAAATTGGTATCGAGCTATTGGGTTATTCTTGCTATTTATTGAACCGATCAAGTTTGCTCTTTTGGATTTATTTTGAAGCTCGTTATCCGATTGGTTTCATATTTCGGTTGTGCTTCGCATTTATTTAATATTGGTTTTTCGTCATGGCGGCAAAATATGAAATTGAGAAATTCAATGGTAGAAATGATTTCCTACCATTGGCGTATTTAAGACGCTGGCCGTATTAGTTAAAGAAGGACTCATAAGACACTTCAAGGTAAGGATAAATTGCCGAAAAAATTGAATGATGAAGAAAAAGATGCTTGATGGAAAATGCTCTCGGCTCAATTCGGGCTTATCCTTGTCACGAGGTATTACGCTAAGTTGGTGATGAGAATCTCCTCAAGTTATGGCTTAAATTGGAGAATTTGTACATGACCAAGTTCGGTTATATTTCGCTATATTTGAAGCGCGCTTTGTATACATCTAATGTCGGAAGGTACACCTTTGCACGATCATCTTGATGAATTTACTAAAATTATTCGCGGATTTGAAAAATGGTGGTGTTAAGATTGATGATGCAGATCGTGCCTGTTCTATTATGTTCTTTACCTCATTCATTTGAACATTTTGTTGATACCACGCTATACGGCGAGACACTATTTCTTTGGAAGATGTCAAAGCAGCCTTTGAATTCCGTAGTTGAAGAAAAAGGTGTCTACAAGCAACAATGATAATAGCAATGGTTTATTTGTCGAGGTAGAAATCAAGAAAAAGGCACAAGCAAGAATAGAGGCAAGTCTAGATCCAAATCTAGAAAAAGAAAAGATAAATGCAATTATTGCTATTAGGAAGTATAATGGAAAGTAAATTGTCCGAAACTCAAAGGTAAAGGAAAATACGCCACAACGCTCTCCTCGGTACTAATGATGTTGCAGCTGGTTGCAGATAGTTCTCGTTCGATGGTGAAAATGTTCTATCAAGCATCTATTGTTCTCCCGAAGATGTTCGATTCTTGATTCGGTTGCACTTACCATACGTTGCCCAAGAGAGATTGGTTTTCGCTTCTTATCCGGGCCATTGATGGAAGGTGTTGTTCACGGGAAACAATATGTCCTGCATGTTGTATTGGTACCGTCCGAATTAAGATGCATGATGGTATTGTTAGGACTTTGAAAGATGTTCGCCATGTTCCGCATTTGAAAAAGAATTTGATATCTCTGGGTACTCTTGATTCACAAGGCTATAAGTATGTAGTGAAATGGGCGTGGAGTTTTAAAAGTTAGTAAGTGCTCTCGTTGCTATTAAAGCGGCAATTGTCGCGTGGTCTCTATACGCTTCAGGGTAGCACCGTTATTGGCAAAGTATCGCTTTCATCCTCGTGGGATCAAGATTCGTGACACTACTGACATGGCATGCACGCGCTGGGCATATGAAAGGTATGGATGTCTATTTGAGCAAACGGGATTTGCTTTGTGGTCGTAAACCTGGAAGCTTGATTTCTCGCGAGCATCAGGTCTACGGAAAGCATCGCAGTGGTCAAGTTCAAGATGCCCATCCATAAAACGAAAGGTACCGCTGATTATATTCATTCAGATCTACGTGGTCCTTCTCGTGGTCGTGTCTAAGGCGCGGTGCCCGGGTATATGTTGATTTTTACCGATGACTTCTCGCCATGCTGGGTGTATTTTCTCAAGAATAAGAATGATGCGTTCTCAAAATTTGTGAAATTCAAGGCTTGTATAGAAAATCAAACAAGAAAGAAAATCAAGCATTTGAGAACTGATAATGATTTGGAATTTTGCGGATATTCTTAACGGTTCTCCGTGAAAGAAATGGCATAGTGAGACATCGCATCAGGCGCCATACACCACAAGAAAATGGAGTAGCGTAACGCATGAATAGACTCTTAGAAAGAGCTCGTTGTATGCTCTTTCAAGCCGACTTAGATAAATCCTTTGGGTCAAGTCAGAACCATGCCTGCTATTTGGTGAATCGCTCCATCAACCGCAATTGGTCAAGACTCAGTTTGAGGTATTCTTTGGTACTCGCTAATTATTCTGATTTGAAAGTTTTTGGTCGTTCCGCTTTACGCCATGTTAACGATGGTAAACTTTGAGCCTGTGGCATTAAAATGCATATTTTTGGGTTATCCTTCCGGGTGAAGGGTTATGATTAAGGTGTGTTGAACCCCAAGTCACCTAAATTTTTGATTAGCGAGATGTTAAATTTGATGAGTTTTCCATGTTGCAAAAGAAAAAGAGTCTATTGTTGAAGATAAAGACCACGATGTTACGAAGAAAGGAGCTTGAGAGTGGAGCTCCTAGTCAAGTGCAAAGAGGGCATTTCAGATCAACCATCTGTGGATGAGATAGATGATTCTCGCCTACGATGTAGCGTAAGAGCAACATGAGCAACCATACAAAGATCGCTAAGGGTAAAGGAATAAGAGAGATTCGACGCCTCGCAGGTACGCCAGATGCGTACTTAGTTTCTTTTGCATTGTCTCAGGCAAGTAGTCTATTGAGGTGTAGCCAACCTTCTAGTTATCACGAAGCCTGCCACTTGTGATGAGTCTGCTCAAGGTTGGTCGGGTTACATGAATGAAGAGATTGAATCACTTCATAAGAATCATACTGGGAATTGGTGAAACCGCCTAGGGCCGAAGATTGTTGGAAACAAACGGGTCTTCAAGAAAAGAAGGAAGCACGAGGTTGGAAGCAGCCTAGTGTTCAAGGCACGTGTTGTTGCAAAGTGGCTATGTCGAAGAAAGGTATTGACTTCAATGAAGTATTTTCTCCGTTGTGAAACATAGCTCTATTCGTGTTGCTGCTATGGTTGCATTGTCCGACATGGAATTAGAACAACTTGATGTCAAGACAGCATTCTTACATGCGAGCTTCGAGGAACAAATATATATGCATCAACCGCAGGGGTTTGTTGTTCCAGGTAAGGAAGATCATGTTTGTTTATTAAAAAGTCTTTATAATGGGTCAAGCAATCTCCAAGGCATGGTATAAACGGTTTGATTCTTTTATGATTGATCATGGTTACTCTAGGAGTGATTATGGCTTGTGTTTATCATAAAAGATTCCATGATGGTTCATCGCTTATTTGTTGCTTTATGTTGATGACATGCTTATTGCTTTCTAAGAATAAGTCCGAGATTCAGAATTAAAGTCTCAACTTAATGGTGAATTTGAGATGAAAGATTTGGGGTGCAAGAAGAAAATTTTTGGCATGGAAATTTACAGGATGTAGACAGCGGCAAGCTTTTTATTTGACTCTGAAAAAGTTATATTGAAAAAGTTCGAACGCTTTGGCATGAAAGATTCTAAACCGTGAAAGTACGCCGTTAGTCGCGCATTTTAGGCTTTCTTTGGATTTGTCACCACAAATAAGGTTAGAAGAACAAGACATGTCTCGTGTTCCATATGCTAAGCCGCGCTGGGAGTTTGATGCACGCCATGGTTTGTACCGGCCCGGACATTTCACGCAGCTGTGTCGCGCAGATATACGGGTAATCCTCGGGTCATTGGCAAGCAAGTGAAAGGAAATGGATACTTCGGTATTTCGGAGAGGTACATTTAATTTTGGTTTGGTATGCATACGGGGAGTTCTAATACCGGTTGCGTTGTTATGTCAGTCATGCTGGACTCCGACATTGCCGGTGATTTAGATAGAAGAAGATCTCTCGACAGTGTTATGTCTTTCACTCTTTCTCATCAGTGCCATTATTGGAAGGCTGGTGCTACTTTACGCTTCTACGCTTGTTTTGTCTGCTGCAGGCGGAATATACGGCAAAAGCAGAGTATAAAGGGAAAAGAAGCCATTTGGCTTAGAGGTTTGGTTTGTGATTTGGGTTTACATCAGATACTGTTGTATTTTGTGATAGTCGTAGTTGCTATACAACGACCAAGAATACTATGTATCATGAAAGAACCAAACACATTGATGTTAGATATCACTGCTCGTGGACATACTCCTGCGTGCTATTGTCAATAAGATAGCCACTACAGTAGAATCCAAATTGATATGTTAACCAAACTCTGTTCCTTTTAACAAGTTCAAGCATTGTTGACTTGATTGGTATTTGCAAAAGATGATCAATCTCTTCGGGGCTTTTGGACGACTGCTATTTGGTAATCCAAGGAATTTTATTTCAAGAATTTGTTTTCTCAAGCTTGAGCCAAGGTGGAGATTTGTTATTTGTTCGCCCAAACCCAAAACAAATATTTGGCCCAAACCCATATTAAAACCTCGCTTCAACTAATATATATTTTGCTCTTTGTCGCTATGGAATTAAAAAACATACAGTTAATAAAGCAAATGCAGAGAAGAGAGAAAGTAGAAATTTCCAAAATTGAAGAAGAAAAGAAACAGTTAGAGAAACAAAGCGTAAAATGAGTAGTCGGCAAGGTGCGGAATCAATCCCTAAAATACAAGCCGCTCATTATTGCTTTCTTTGTGGAGTCTCTCAAATTTGTACTAGAATATTTTGATTTAATAACAAGTTTGTTAATTTATCTTGCTATATATTACCAAGAAATTAGAAGAGATATTTTGTGGGTTGGCTTTGGATTTTGGTATAATTTGTGAAGCTCTCTAAAATTGGTGTTTGTATCTCCTTGATTATTAGGATTTTCCTACAGTCCAATGGAAAGGTAGACTTTTCACATTGAAAAGTTGAACCACTTAAATCATTGTGTGCCATTTAATTTCTTATTGCTTATTACTTTTGCCGTTACCCATTATTATTAATTTGTGCAACCAAAATTGTACCTGATTTTCGCTTCCGCAAATGTCAATTTTTAACAGAATCTAATACTAATAAATTTAAAGCTATGTATTCTAAATTTTACTCAACTTGAAAGTAGTTATATTGACTGTGTTATAAGAAGCCAAGAGATATGCTTTCAAAGTTACAGGCTTTTATAGAAACCCGGATCAAAATTTGAGAGAAAATTAATTTTTGAGAAGGTTGTCTCATTGTAATCAGCTTCCATGGGTTATTCTCAGAGATTTCAATGAAATAACTTTGCAACAGGAGCAGCTTGGAAAAACTTTAGAACAGAGTGGCAAATTGATGCCTTCAGGTAGGTGGTCAATGAATGTGGATTAATTGACGTGGGTTTTGAAGGATATAGATTAACTTGGAGTAATAGAAGGAAGGTTAGAGATTTCCCTCAAGTTAGACTTGACAAAGTACTTGCCAATGATGGTTGGCTTACTCATTTCAAGCTGAAAAGAGTTTTGTACAAAAAAGTTTATAAATCAGACCACTTAGCCATAATCTTTAAAGTGGAGAAAATTGGTAGTGCTAATGCTATCAAGAAGAAAAATCAAATTTCCTCTTTGAAGAGTTCTGGACTAAAGTTGATAGGTGTGAGGAAGTACTCAGAGACTTGTAGTTGGGTTCTAACAGTGATAGATGGAGACTGGATGCGGTTTTGCTAAAAATGGAGTGTTGTGCTTCTGCGCTTCATACGTGGAGTTGGAATATAGTGGGACATGTACAAAGAAGGTTAAATGGGCTTGAAAAAAAATTGCAAGAATCTGATGCATTGGCTTATGTAGACAAAACCAAGAATTTGGAAATGGAGATTAATAGTTTGCTAGAGTTTGATGAGATTACGAGGAGAAAGATGTCTCGGCAGGTTTGGCTACATTATGGTGAAAGAAATTCATGCTACTTCCATGAGAAAGCAAACCAAAGGCACAAGAAAAAAAGAAATGCTGGAGCTGTTTGATGAGAACGAGCTTTGGGTGGAATCTGTGGATCGAGGACCTTCAAGGTACTTTTCAAAGCTTTTACTTAAAACTCTTTCCTAGCAAAGGGATTGTTAACCTAGACAGTTTTCAGGCTTGTATTGAAACAAGAGTTAGCAATGAAATAAATGATTCTCTACTTAACCCTTTACTAGATAGGAGGTTAAAGAGGCAATAAAAATGCACCCAGTAAAAGCACCTAGCTCTGATGGGATGCCGGTATTATTTTATCAGAAATATTGGGCAATCGTGGGAGATAATGTTACTGGTTTTTGTTTAAGAGTTTTAAATAAGAATGAACAGTTGAGTGGTTTTAATAACACTGTCATTTCTTTGATCCCAAAAGTGAAGGAGCCTAAGAGAGTTACTAAATTCAGGCCTATAGCTTTTGTAATGTTATTTACAAAATCATTGCAAAGTGTTTCACCAATAGGATGAAATTTTTTCTCTCTAATATAGTTTCTGAAAGTCAAAGTGCCTTTTTTCCAAGGAGGTCAATTTCAAATAACTCAATTATTGCTTAAGACCTTACACTCAATCAAGAAAACTCTAGAGGAAAAAAAGCTAGAGCTACAATTAAGTTGGATATGATAAGGATTATGATAGGGTTAAATGGAGGTTCTTGAAGTTTATGCTCACTCAACTGTGGTTTGTAAGGAAATGGGTGAATGATATTGTGAATTATGTGACTTCTATGGATTACTCCTTGTCTATTAATGTTGTTATTTTACACAACATTAAGACGAGTAGGGGTTTGAGACAAGAAGATCCTCTCTTCTCATATCTGTTTATAATGTTTGCTGAAGGTCTATCTAGTTTACTAAGGAAAACTGTGAATGAAAATTTTATTAAAGGAGTGTCAGTTGCAAGAGCTAGTCCTAAAGTTACTCATATTTTATTTGTTGATGATAGTTTTGTCTTTTTAGAAGTAAACATTGATTCTTGTGAAAAGCTTAAAAGAAATCCTGGAGATTTATGAAAGTGCTTCAAGTTAGAAAGTTAATCTGCAAAAGTGTTTTAGTCCTAATAGCACTATGGAATTTAAAAATGTGGCTTTGGATAATCTTGGTATCCATGTGGTAAATTTCCACGAGAGATTTACGGGGCTCCCTGTTATGACTGGAAAAATAAGAAAAGATCCTTTGGGCAGATTATAGACAGGGTGTAGAGTAAGCTTAAAAGTTGGAAAGAAAAGTCTTTCTATGACAGGGAAGGAGATACTATTGAAATCTGTAATACAAGCTATCCTTATCTATACTATTTGTTGCGTCAAATTACCAATAAGTCTTTATAATGAAGCACAAAGCTTAAGGGAAAACTTTTGGTGGGGTTATGACTTATATAAACATTCCATCCATTCAATGGCATTTTTGAAACTTTGTAAATCAAAAGCTTTCGGAGGACTTAGTTTTAGGAATTTATCATCTTTTAACCAAGCTCTTATCTCTAAGCATTGTTGGAGGAATTTAAAGGTGCAGAAAGTTTGGTCACTAAGGTTTTAAAAGGAAAGTATATATGTTCCTAATGAGGATGTTCTTCTGCTTCTGCACCTTCTTTTTCTTCATATCTTTGGAGAAGTGTATTGTGAGGAAGAGGTTTGTGTAAAGTTAGGCTAAAATGGAGAATTGGATATGGTAGTTCGTGTTTATGGGGATCCTTGCTTACCATATCCTGGACCTTTTTGTACAATTTCACCTCATATTTTTCCTAAAAATTTTCTTGTAGAAGATCTTATTAATGATGTTGAGATTTGGAAGGAAAGCTATTAGAAAGCATTTCTTTGATCTTGAGGCTGATGCTACTCACTATTCCTTTGGTTAGGAATGGACATACTGATAGGTTAGTTTGGGGGAGACTGAGTGTGGGGTATTTTCGATCAAAAGTGTATTTTGGCTAGTTGAGGAGTTAAGGAGGTCGTGCACCAAAGGTGACTTGGGTGCATACTAGTTGTAGCAATCTAAAAGACCAATGCTGGTGGAAGAATATTTGGAGCCTCACTTTGTTGAATAAAGTCAAATTGTTTATTCGGAAAGCTTACAATGAAATACTACCAGTATATGTTAATTTGTGGAAGAAAAAAGTTGTGCATTACTCTTGGTGCCCTATATATGCCACCTATGCGGTTTGGACATGCCCAAAAGCCAATAATGTTTGGAATGAATCTATCTTTAAAGACCTTTTTAATCAAAACCAAAGGTATGCATTTTACTGATATATGGGATTATACGAGGCTTGTCATTTTTGTTACTTGGTATGGGCATTGTAGCACAATAGAAATGAGATCTTGCAAGGAAAGAAGGGATAGAATGCTGTACGTATACTTTTTTGGGCCAACATGTTAATTGAAGATTTTATAAGGTCCTAGATTAAGGTGGTGATAATTTCTTATGTGTACACTGAAGAAACTCATTTAAGCCTAGAAATAAATGGGAGAGACCTATTGATGGTTTGATCGAGATCAATGTATATGTTGCCATAAGAAAGGAAGTAGGGAAGGTGGGATTGGGAATGATTGCTCGAAATTGAAAAGGTGAAGTAATTTAGGTTAAATCTTGCCCTTTAAACGCCATTATATATGCTACAACTTTGTGCTGAGCTACATGCAATTATGATAGGATGTAGAATGGTTAGATCTTGGGATATGTTTAGGGTATGTTTTGAATCTGATTGCTTATAGGCTATTTATTTAATAAATAAAAGAGGGCGTTGTTTTGCAACAATGGGTGTTTTGGTTGAGGAAATTGGTAGGATGTGTGAGGTATGAGTTTTAGCTTTCACTACAAACCATGAGAAGAAAATAATGCTGCGCATGCAGTTGCAGCCCAAGCAATGAGATTAGAGGATGAGTGTATCTGTACATCTATTGCTCCTATTTCTCTGTTGGAGATTTTATCTTTAGATGTAGACTACTCGGAGCCTTTGTTTTAAGTTTTAATGAAGTACTTTTCTTACGAAGAAAGACTTGATCACAAATACTAATGTATGAATAGTATAGATATTTAAAAAAAAATAATAAAGGTTTAATTAATTAGTGTTGAAAAGAAAACTATGAACTTTTTTATGAAATGAATGAAAGTAGGAAGTTGGAAAATCAATCACCGTACCAAACCAATGCAAGCGAAATGTGAGACTTCTAATTTTTTTTAAAGATGAACTTCACTTCGATGGTCAATTAATTTCCTTGTTTAATTTTTTTTATATGTTAAATCATTTACTCGATCTATTATTTGAGTTGTAAAATAGATTGTATTATTTTATCTCATGTTTCATATGTTAATGTACTCATATTTTAAATTTAATCTATTCAATTTAAATAATATTTCATACCATCTCATTCCTGATAGATTTAATAGGATTCATTTTAAATATAATTTTACATCATTGTTTTTACATTATTTTTCATTTTATTAAATTTTTAAATTATAAATAATAATATTTCGTTATTTTTGTATTTTTACTCACTGTAAACTTGTTTAAGACAAATAAAATATTCTAACTTGTATCATCACAACCTTTAAAAAATAAGATTTTTTTAATTCTTCCAATAATAATGCTTGAGTTGAGAGTGACAATACAAGTTGAGTTACTCACTTAGAAGCACATAAGCAATACACGCAATAATCATGGTAATAAATAACACCAAAGCAAGCACAAAAGTATATGAAATTCCTGTATTTATTCTCAATGATAATAAAAAAGTACAACGCTACACACCTTACCTCCACTTAAGAGCTGCCACTGTATAATTTTTATGAGTAAATATCACAATATGTGAGTAGATATGAGTGCTAGATAATACAAAAATGCATAATTTGTAATTACATAAACGTCTGACAATTGCACACAAACCTGTGGTCATAAAAATGACTTGGGCAAAGCATACATATTTCAATCCCTACCACTTGGCAATTTAAGTTTTATTTGCAATTCAATCTGTCCAAACCTCAAAAACATGATAGCAAAGAGCAAAAGAGTCTTGATTTGATCATCTCTAATCTCTACATCGAAGGAAGCTTATTATATTATCACATTTTATATTTATAATATTTTTTAATTTCATATTATATATGGAATTGATCTACTTTTACATTTTCAAACACTAGTCCTATGACATATTTACTATTTTTTTTTCTTTTTAATTACTGTTTGAAAATATAACAGTGTCCGTTTCAGAATAAAGGAAGAGATTGATAGACAAGATTTTATTTTTAGAGAATAAACAGAAGAAAAGAACTATGAGGTAACTCTAGTTGGTATGTAAGTCGAAGTATTCTTATTATTGATTGACCTAGATGTAAAGTGAATTATTTTATCTCATTTTATGTTTTATTTTGTGGTTATAATAAATTCATGGTATAATATTATCTTATTTTATTTAAATACTATATGATCTCATTTTATCTCATTTATATTATATTTCACTAACTTAAACATTTGTTGTATAATTTTTTTATTAAACTTATATTATAAATTATTATTTGTCATATTTTTTATTGTTTTTGTAACAATACTTGTCTCATTTAGATATATTAGAGATGAATGAGATATATCAATTAGTATCGTTTCATTGTCATCTCATTTCATTAAAATTTAAGTGAGACAACATGAAATAGATTTTAAAAATTAATGAATTGTTTAATAGATTTTATTAATATTTTATTTCAATTTACACCTCTAATTAATGATAATTGAGTTATAAAAATTTAATAATTTCTTTTAAAATTAAACAAAATATCAAACAATATCGGAGATAATGGAGACAATAACTTACCCACTAATTCTATAATAATTAGAAAAGTCTATTTATTATAAATTTATGATAGATCACAAATGATATGATACAATATTATTGATAAGTATATTTGAACCCATATAAATATATTCAACAAAAATTGTCACATTATTTTATGATTGTAGTATAGTTGTGATATATAAAAATGCTCATAATAATTAATAAGTATAGAGGTTGTAAAACTTTTCATATTTTAAAATTGATGTCATTTAGTCACTAAATTAAAAAAAATATTTTTTAATCTAAGTTAGAAAAAAAATGATCGATCGAAGAAAAATAATAATTTAATAATTTTTATTAAAAGATTTTTTATCATGGTAAGCAACTAAAATACAAAAAAGACATGAGTAACTAAAATCAATAAAATAAATATTTAATTTCAAATTATTTAGTAAAATAAAAAATAATAGTATTTTAATAAAAATTAATTAAATATATATATTTTAATTTTTTTTATAATTAAAAATATTATAACAAAAATTTTATAAAAAAAATTATATTAATTATCATTTTACTATTAGTAGATATCAAATTTTAATTCAATTTATATGAAAAATCATAATATTTTAATAAAAATATAAAATAATATTATTTATTTTTAATTAACTCTTTAATCAAAATAAAAGATTAAAAAAGCATTTTATGATTAAGCATACATTAAATTTTAAGGATTTGACACTAATTAATATTCCGAAAGCACAAAACGTTAATTTAATAGTTATTAATTTGATTTGTAATTTTTTAATATTTTTTATTTTAATTAATTAATTACACTATTGAAATATTTTTATAATAATTAATTCAATTAAAAATTGATCAATTTATTAAATTATTTAAATAATTTAAATAACACATGAAATCATCGTGAATAAGATAATAAAATTATAATTTTAAATATTATTTAAATATTTTAATTAAATTAATAATTTTTTATTAAAATATATATTAATAATATAAATAATAAATTAAAATTTTAAAAAATAATACATTAATATTTTTTACAAAAAGTTCCTTAAATTGAAAAAAAAAAATCGATGCAGATCCCCTATTATTTCAGGGTCAAATGTAATGTCTTATCACCTTAAAGTTCTAGATCAATTTTGTAATTTTTTTATTAACAGTAATTTCTTTTAAAATTTATTATTTATACATCTTAAGATGAATTAAAACTGTACTTATTACAATTAAAACTTAATTAAAATTAAGATAATCATACATATTTACTTAATTATAAAAATATCACCTAAATATTATTAATAATATAAATCTATAATTATTATGGTAAATATATTATTAAATTTTTTATCATTAATTTTTTATCAGATATAAATTTATTATTAATTACATAAATTTATTGTAAAAATATAATTTAATCTTCGTGTGTGTATATATATATATCTCTAATTATTAAGTATTTAAATTAAATGATATATGTTATATGCTTATCTACATTAATCTCAAGTTAGATTATGAATAACATTTCTTTTGAAAAATTTGACATTTAGCCGACTTGGCCACTTGGCATGAAAAGCATACAGTGAAGTGAGCTTCCAAAACCGACTTGATTACCACGATAAAGCTTGAAACTTTTTCAAAGAAGAACAAAGGCAATGTGTAGGAAACAGAATGCTGATAAAGACCAATGCAATTCTAGAGATTATAACAGAGCCAACCCAAAAGGCAAAACACATGATTCAGTCTTCTTCTTCTTTTTTCAGATTCAGTCTGAGAGTCTCTCTCAGCCACTCTTTATCGATTCACTCTCAAAGACCCAATCACTAGTTCTTTTTTTAGCTTTCTTTTTCTTTCTCAAAAGCTAGGACCACTCTACTCATAGACAGCATATATTTGAGAGAAACAGAGAGCTTATTTTTCAGTTAATTACTCTTTTACTCTCGTGGCCTGTCTTGGTGATCAGACTTGGGTCTCTCACTCTCTTTCCGACATCATGGTCAAAGAAGAAAATCGAGACAACCATCAAAAATCCATCTTTTTTGAGAAGGTTTTTCCCATTTACGCATTGGGGATTCCCAAATCGGAGTCCGACCCGGACTCTGTCGTCTCGGTTGCCAATTTGGATTCCGACCCGATTTGGGATGCCGTTAAACGAGAGGCCAAGTTAGAGGTATCATACTAGTAATTTGCCGTTCTCTGTTTCCAGTGTTTAATTTTGTGCTTTCTTTTTCTTTTTTCCTTCTAGATTTTATGCAGCTGATAAAAAACAATTCTTTATAGCACCGTCTTTCTTGTTTTCTAAAGAAACAAAGTGACAAATGAGGTGTTATTCATTGGTATACTCCTCAGTCCTCACCAATTATTATTTTTTTAAGTTACATTTATCTTACACGTCTAGAGCACCACTTCATCGCAAGAATAATGAATAATTTCTCTTGATAAAAAGCTTTAATTTTTGGAATCCGATCACTAATACCATTTTGGGCTGTCACCCCTATATATGACAATAATTAGCAGACGCATATGCAATAAGTAGTGCTACCTATTCAACCATTTTTGCTTATTTGTTTGTCGTGATATGCAGTATATGTACCAAAACACCAAAAAGTTGCATCGAACTCTTAAATTTTAACTTGCATTGCATAGCACTTGTTAACTGATTTTTTCAGCTAAATTTTTGTTACCATATCAAATATTTAGGTTATGATTTAGGTTGACATTTAAGAGATATTTTAAGAGTAAATATCTCTATTGTTGTTAACTTCTTTGTATTTAAACCCCATAAGTGATGAATAAAGTAAATGAGGATGAAATATATTTTGAAACATTGAGTTTGTGGCCACCATAAATCTATCAATTTTCTTTAATTTTTATCGTTTTAATAACAAGATACGAAGTGAGTTCTTATCAATTTTCCTTATAGTTTCTGGTTATTGCCTCATGTATTGCTTCATATAATCAATAATGGGTGCCAAGCAGTATGATGGGTTTCTTGGGACACCTTTTTTTTTTTTTGAATCTTGAAACTCTTCATGAATAACAAAGAGGTGAGAATCTATCATATGATATGTTGCAGGCAGAAAAGGAGCCAATTTTGAGCAGCTTCTTGTATGCTAGTATATTGTCACATGATTGTTTAGAGCAAGCTTTAGGGTTTGTTCTTGCCAATAGACTTCAAAATCCTACCCTTTTGGCTACTCAACTGATGGATATATTTTGTAATGTAATGATGCATGATAGAGATATTCAACGTTCAATTCGCCTCGATGTGCAGGTAACTTTGTGTTTCAAATAGTATGAGTAGAATTTTGAACTTAAAGAAATATGACTGGTTTTATCTATCCTAATGCTGTAAGGAAATGCTATTTTTTTAAACTGTTTTTGTTCTTTTTGCTTAGGCATTTAAGGACCGAGACCCTGCTTGTTTGTCACACTGCTCGGCTCTGTTGTATCACAAGGTATTCTGTCCGTCACTATTGCCTGGTAGTTCTTTGCCTCTTTGATTCATTTGAAAGGCTTAGGAGCGGAGTTAGCCTATAGTAATAGGTGTAAAAAATATAAAAATGAAATTATGCACAAGTATAATTATTTTTTTTATTGAAGCATTGTTACAGTTAAATTTATCTATTTATAATTTTATTGGTTGTAAATAGAGAATAATATTTTTTGCTACTAAATAAAAAGTGATATGGCATAGATCTTGATTATATATATAATGTTAAATTATGTAGTAAAAAAATAACAAAGAGATTAAAAAATAGTAAAATGTTCGCCAAAAAAAATAACATGATAAGTTGTTATATTTTTATATAAATTTGAATAATTTTATTGCAATAAGAGAGCCAAATGATTTTTATTCATATAAAATATCTAAAATTGAAAAATGACGTTGTTCATCTAGTAGTCTGACAGTAAGACTCATCATTCTCCTGTTTCAAGTCACATGTTTGAATCACAAGTATTGTTTGATGTAAAAAAATTGTAAAATTACTTGCATATTGATATATTTTAAAAATATAGTTGATTGTTCTCTCAATAGCTTAAGCTTTTAAGATAATTGATTTCCGAACAATTTCTAATATGGTATTAAAATTAGATGTCCTGTGTTCTAGACCCAATAACCCCAATCATTGAATTGTAAGTGTTTAGTCTGTAGGGTTCACAAAGCCAACCCTTGTGGGAGAGTAATAGATGTGTAAAAGTATAGTTGATCATTCTCCAAATAGTTTAAGTTTTGAAGAGTTGGTTTCCCAACAACTTCTAACCCAAAAAACAGTAAAAATTTATCAAAACGAGGTGACCATGGCCCATTCCAATCACCCCCTCGCTTCGCCCTTGGAAAGGGTTGAAAGGGGATAGATATTTCATATGTAGAACCATGAAGTTGCAACATTTCTTTTGTAGGGATACCATGCTTTGCAAGTACACCGAATAGCTCATGATCTGTGGATCCAAGGACACCAAATATTGGCCTTGGCATTACAAAGCAGAATTAGCGAGGTGTTTCTATACTTGAATGATAAATTTATCTATGAAAGAATTTTCTACTATTATGCTTCTTATTTCTAACTCTTGATCTATTTTTATCAGGTTTTCGGTATTGACATACATCCAGGTACCTTGTTTTTGCATGCACAATCTGAAAACATACCAATATTGAGTTCTCAGATTAAAATTGGCTCTTTTAGATACAGTGCATACTATAATTTGAAAAACGGTTCAGAGTCATTTCCTCTATTTTCTCTGGTAAGCTTAATCATATCATCATTGTCACCAAATTTTTCAGAATAATAGGGGTGAGAAGCGAAGAAAGTTAAATAATTAGACTTGTTTTATAACGAGTTTTGTTTTCTTGAGTTTGAAACTAGTTTTATGTTTTCTAATCCATTTAGAGAAAAAAACAAAAACTTATTTGGTAGAAAATTTTGTTTTCTAATTCATTTAAGGGGGAAAAACAAAAACTCGTTTGCTAGAAAGTCAGTTTTTTTCTTGTTTCATTCCCTCTTGAGTCACAACCAAAAATGTAACGTTAATTAATGAATTTGGAATATCGTTTTCAAAATTTTTTTTTAAGTTTTGAAAATAATAAAAAGTATGTGTAAAAATGGAACTGAGTTCAACTTGATTCTTAACTTGAAAATGATTTTTTTTACCAAACAATATTCATTTTGAAAACTTGGTTTAGAAACTGGAACTTAAAAACATAATTGGTTACAAAGTAGGCGAGACGTTGACTTTAGTATTTGCATAATTGCATTGGAGTAAAGATTGTTCATATAATCTGGCTATTTCTTTTATGCTGATGTTTTACACCAAAATTCACCCCTTTGACCATTTCTATAGCTGCAAAAATTGGAGAGGGAATATTATTGGATCATGGGACAGGAATTGTTATTGGTGAGACTGCAGTGGTGCGAAACAGAGTTTCACTAATGCAGGCATGTTGATTTTATTTTTGTGTTTTTTTCTCTTTTTGTTGACTTTTGTTAATCTACAATTTTCTTGTCATATATGAATATCTATGTTTCATTAGATGATCAGTTCTTCAAGTTATTTTGTTTATGTCATTTGAATGTTTTGGTCACTCAGTTTTCATAAAGAACACGAGTCATTTAGTCTTGAAAATTGGAATACTGTAATAACATAACTTTGACTATTTATTTAGTTGCACCCTGCTTAACCCGGCATCCATATTCCATCGAATTCACCGCGTGGTAAGAAATGACCAAAAAATCGACACCAATTTATGAGTCTAGAACACCATCGTAGAATTCCCATTGCAATCCAACATGGGGCCCACTATTCTTTTGGACTTAGGCCACTTACATGAGTCTACTTGCACCTTGAAGATTCACCTTGTGTGTCCACGCAATGTAAATTAGACCTTGATTTTGATACCATTTGTTGGGCTTGAAGTTTCAACTCAAAATGTTAACTTATTAGGAAGAGTAGCTCATTTCAACTATCTTTTTAGTTTACTCTTCATATTTTTCTAATGTAGGACTCTTTTGGACGCCCAATGAAGTATAAATATTTACCTTCATTTTAGATAGCATGGTAGTAATTTAGTAAATGATTGGTAATTGGTATATATAAACAGGTTGTTTCACTGTGTTAATTTATGTTTCCTTCTTTTTTTCCTTTCATTTCTTTCTTCAATACTAAATAGAGCTTTTTTTCCATGTGCTAATTACCAAAGGCAAAAAATGTTCCTTTAGGGTGTAACTCTTGGGGGAACCGGGAAAGAAATTGGTGATCGGCATCCAGAAGTCGGTGAAGGCGCACTTATGGGAGCAAGTGCAACTATACTTGGAAATATCAAAATAGGTCAAGGTGCAATGATAGCTGCTGGTTCTCTTGTGTTGAAAGACGTTCCTCCGCGTAGGTAAAAAGTTTTATTACATAGACTCTTTTAGATCATCACTATCTTAAATTTTTAGATATGTATTCTACTCTCAGACACACCCATTTTTCTCATTTTTTTTTTTTAAATATATTTCCATCAAGTTAAAGTGTCCACACTTATGTCTATGTCGCGCGCTTGGACACAGTACTTCACAAAAGTTGAAAAATTCATGTAATGCTGGTAGAAAGTAATTGTTGATTATCATTTTTTTCAAAGGCTCTTTAAATTAATTATTTTCATTATATTAATTTCACCATTCGGGCACCCAAGTATGGTAGCAGGAATACCAGCAAAGGTGATTGGATATGTAGATGATATAGATCCCTCTATAACCATGAAGCATGGTATGTACTATGAACTTGATATTTCAGAGCTTTATGTTGTCCTTTTCTATTCTCTTCTGCTCCATTGTTTTCGTTGAAATAATAAAAACCAACTATAAATTAGGAACTCTCAGGATCAGAACCTGGAAATTAAACCCATCGAGTAATGTTACACTTTTCTATTACTAATTTGCAGATGCTACAAAACAATATTTTGAAAAGGCTGTTTAGACATTGAAGTTTTCAAGGTAAGCTGGTTACCACAATTTATTTTTATCCGATTCATGAATAATTTGGTTTGTATTTATGTTCTGTTTTAGTATGATAATAGTCTGGAATGCTGCCTCTCAATAGAGAATAACATGTTTTGGATGTATTGTATGAGCGCATGATATAAGCGATAGGCTAGATGACCTTGGCTAATGTAAATTTAAATTTATTGTCTGGAACGATTCATGCATAATTCCTTTTGTATTTCTGTATCTATTTTTGTTTTTTGTTAGTATGGTATGGCCTGAAATGCTGCCCTCGATTGAGAACAATATCTTTGGGAGAGGTATTCTATGAGCTCATGACATAAGTGGCTACCAAGATGACCTTAGCTAATGTAATCTGGGACGATTCATACATAATTTGATTTGTATTTCTGTTTTTTGATGATATGGTTTGGAATGCTGCCATCGATCGAGAACAGCATGTTTTGGAGGTGATCTATGAGCGCATGAGATAAGCGGCCACCTAGATGACCTTGACTAATGTAAATTTCAATATATTGTCAGGGACGGTTCCTGCATAATTGGTTTGTATTTCTGATTTATTATTTATTTTTTAATGACATGGTCTGGAATGCTGCACTTGATAGAGAACAGCATGTTTCGGATGTATTATATGAGTGCATTAGATAAGTTGCTGGCTATATGACCTTTGGCTAATGTAAAGTTCAATTTTTTGTCTGAGATTGTATTAGCATATTTACTAATATATATGAGCATAATAGTATGCTTGAAAATGTCCCAACTTCTCAAATTAGCCATCATTGTTGGAACACATTTGAATTAATCGAATAACCGATTTGGTTCCATGTTCAGTCTGTCTTGTGATGATGCTTTTTATTGTACATATCTACTGTATTAATGTTTAAGCCATTTGGAGTGAAAACTATCACAAATATCTCTTTAGTTTTTATCTTTTGTAATTGATATCTCTTGCGTTTTCAAAATTTCATAAATTCTTTGACACTAACACCGTTATCACTAATGCTCAATGCAATCTCATTTTTTATCAAAACTATATTTGCAACTTGATGTAGTGGTGTATTCATTTTTATTTATTGAATAAAAGAGATGCAATGATATTTGATGTAAAAATTATTGAAGTTTTAACACTTTTAACAAAAAATTTAATTAAATAAACAAATCTAAACTAGAGATTATAATTTTTGATCTTATATCATAAATATATTTTTATAATTATAAATGTTAATTCTTTTGTTAAAAGTGCATGAAAATTTGAGAAAGTAGCTATAAAATTAAAACTCTTTATAAATAAAAGGTATTAGTGATAATATATAAAATAATAGAGATATTTATGATTAAGTTATGAATATTTGAATATTCGTCATAAAAGTACGAAAAGTGGGGATATTTGTGACAGTTTTTTTATTTGGATTGATTTTTTTATCCTTTGATCATATCTTAAAATTTATTTTTACTTAATTAATTGTAGCGTAATCAACTTCTTAAATTAATGACATGATATATGAAATATCGTCGTGATGAATAAGGATTTAAAATAGGTTTTAAATTATAATTGAATCTATATAATATCACGACAAGTATTAAAAAAAAGGTTTTAGATTATAATTGAATCTATATAATATAAAGTTTCGTTAAATTGATAAAATTAAATGGATTTATTGCGATTTTATAAATAGGATGTTGGTAGTTTGAATTTTAAAATCAACTTCTCCAATTCGGACAAGGATGTAAGCCAACGATATAACTCGACCGATAATCATCAAAAATTGAGATGTTTCAACTTTCATCACCTCTTTTGGATATTAAGAAAAAAACTCAAGCTCACAAATAATAATAATAATAAGTTATAATATATGACACAAAATCAACCAAGATACAAATAGCAACACTTATCATAAACAACCAAATATGCAATAAAATTGAATGAATATGAAAGAAATGAAAATTGTAGAAGAAAGAAAAAGAAGAAGAGAGATACGTATATAGCCATGTAAATTTGTTAGGCCAATTATATTAGTTTAATCAATTTATTATTTTTGTAATAATTTAGTTATTTTGTTACAAAAATAAGATGACATAAAAATAAATAATCAAGTTTTAAATTTTTTAATTTTTTTAAAATCAATTTATAGTCATCGTTTCTGTTCTAAAAATAATATACAAAATTAATATATGAATAACAATTAAAAATAAAATAAATAATTATATTATTCACATTTTTTATTAATATCAATATAACTTATTTAAATATCATGAAATTTTTTAAATAATTGTAATCATAATAAATACATTATATACGATTATTTTTAGATTTAACATTATTAGAAAAAAAATTGAATTTTGAATTTGTTTTTAAATTTTTTTAAGAAATAGCTATAAATTCCTCCATCTGTGCAGATATTTCACAAATAAATGAGGTTTAAGTTTTCTTATCGAATTATTATCAAAAGTATATCTAAATTTTGAGGTATCTTTAAAAATATTAATAAGATTTCAAAAAATTCAAAAATACTCCTCAAACATAACGGAAATTAAATCTAACATAAGTGAATAATAACATTTCTAAAATAGAAAAAGAAATAATAAACCCAAAAATAGTAGAATTAGAATCAAAAGACATTTCATGATGTTTTCGACAAGAAATGATGATAAATTTGAAGAAATTGAAGAAGCAAAATTAAATCTTAATGAAGAAGATGGATTTAAAGATATACCATTTTTATCTCTAAGAAAATTATTCCCTAAAAAAACATAATTTATTATGGAATAAATAATAAAAAAATAAGTATTAATATAACATATGCAAAAGAAATATATAATATACCATTAATTGATAAAAAAAAACTATATTAAATAAGTTATCTAAAACTTCCCAAAAAGACAAATAAAAAATAGAATATATTCATTTAGGAGGAATTCAAATATTAATAAAAACTCATTTTAGAGAAGGAATAGACTCACCTAAGGGTATCCATGGTTCAGTTTGGTCGGGTTTTGAGTATAAAAAAATTAACCGGATCAGACTGGACCATTTTGTTATAAAAAATATTGAACCAAACGGTTTGGTTAACGGTTTTCAATGATTTGGTTCGGTTAATAATACATAAATATGATACATCTAATGATATACCTTTTGATTAAAATATGAGAAATTTAATCAACGATTTGTGAGAAGTGATATGAAAAATTTAATATATTATTAAAATCAATTCAGTCTTGTTCGATTGATTTAAAAATTAATATAATCGGACAAGACCGTTAGATTTATAAAACTGTATAAATCGGTTTGGTCATGTTCGGTTTTCCGATTTAATTTTGTTCGGTCTGATTTTTGGACACCCTTAGATTCACTAATAAAAATAACATTATTAGATAACAGAATAATTAATAAATAAGATTTACTAAGAATGGTCCATGGTAACTTAAAATATCAAAAGTTAAAATTTACAGCATACCCCACGTTTGCTGTTAATATACACGATAAAAACATAAACCAAGTATTAAATCTAGCTTATGAATTTAAAAGAAAAGATTTAATGAAATAAGGAAATCATCTATTTTTAATACATTATCTAATACCATATTTTTTTAACAAATAGTCATAATAGTTCAATATATGGACAAAATGAATTTATAAAAATAGACAAAAAATTTAAGAAACTTAAAAAAATAATAAAACCAAAAATATTAACATATTTTGAGGTACTAGAGGAATGATATTTATATATATATAAAACCCTAATAATAGGGGAAAAAAATAATGTTGTCAAAAATAATAATACGCTAAGATTTACTTTTATAGGCAATGAAGGAGAAACCTCTAATGAGGAAGAAGTAAAAAAAAAACTAAAAATGAAGTCAAAATAATGAAGGCATTAGTTCATAATATTATATTAAAAAAATAATAATGTTTAGAGAAAAAAAATTAAAAATATACAGTCAGAAGTAAACGAAAGTTTAGTAGGCTTAGCAAAAAACCAAGCAACATTATTTGAAACTTTGAAACTTTAAAACTTTTAACAAAGGAAATGAATTTAGCTCAATAATCAAATATAAAATATATACATGATATAATTGAAACACAAAAAGAATTATTAAAGGAAATAGAGGAATGTGGTTATAATAAATTACAACCAAACATATACATGGAATGTGGTTATAATAAATTATAACCAAACATGATGAAATTATAGGTCATAAATATATTCCCTTAGAAGAATTAAAAGAAGAACCACCTAAGAGATCAGATGTCCTGATTCCTAAAAATGAGAAAAGAAAAAATGAAGAACAATGTGATAAAAAAAAATATAATTTCAATTTGATGGAATATAGAAAAGATTTAGAGAAAGAATTCATGAACTCTAAAGATATAGAAAAATTAGTTAGTTTATTAACACTAACTAATAAAGAATTAGAAGAACATTATAATGAAAAGCTTTGTACAAACAAATAAGAAAATGATATGATAATAATCAATGAAACTAATTCTGAACTAAAAATTATGACCCCAAAAAGTCATATGAAACCAATTTCATTATCAATTCTTTATCAAGAATGAACATCTGACCCGTATAAGGGAAAAATAAATAGGCAAAGGACAAATGAATCTGGCACCATAGATAAAAAAAGACAATCACCCAAAATGGAAGAAGGATTGCATTGGGGAACTAAAGGAAGTATCCCACCAGAATTCAAACTCCATAATAATTATAAGTCTGATCTTTTATATTTAGATTGTATAAGTGATAAGAAGAAAGCCTTAGATGAATAGAGTAGTGGTATGAATGTACTCATACAAACCTATCATACTACACATACAAATTGTTAAATTTGTAAAGTATTACTAGCTCATAAAATGATAGTTTTAATGCAAGGGAATGCTCCCATAGGAAAATAATACTTAGATATAGCAATAAATTAAATATAAAAGAATTTATTGGGGATGATAAATAAAGAACTATCACTGAATCCAGTGAAAATGAAATCAATGAAGCTAAATGACATATAACAAATATGGAAATTTGTGACATGTGTTACATAGATTCTTTTATTTGTGAATATAAAATGTATTATCATAAATTTTCACCCTTTATGCAAACAACTTATAAAAAAATATTTTTTCAAAAATTACCTAGAACACTACATAAGACCTTAACAAAAAGTTAGGAACATATAAATAGGAAAACTATACCATATCTTAGGAGGAAGAATAAGAAGTCTTAAAAGTTGGATACTTATTAAATGTCAAGAAAGAAAGGAATAAAAACAAATAAGAGGAAATGATAAAATTCGTTATGATACAAAAGATTTTAGAATACTAGGAAAATATGGATATAATATAAAACCTTATAAACAAAAATATAAAGATATAAAGATATAAATTCAAAAAACAAGATTTCTAAAAATATAGAAAAATATTTAATAAGGAAACCAATAAGAAAAAAATATTTTAGAAGAAAGAGGTATAAACCTCCTAAAAATAGGAATTATTGCCCTTCAAGAAAGAAGAAATGCAGATGTTGGATCTGTAATGAAAAATGACATTATGCCAACGAATGTCCAAGCAGGTTTCAACATCGGGAAATAATTTTAAAAAGAAATTTTCACAAAAAAACAAAAATCTTAGAGAAAGCTTTCAAAATGGAATTAGAACTAATCAAGTAATCTGATATAGATGATACTTATAATATTTATCTATTGAAAGAAACTAAGGAAGAAATAACTGACTTCGAATATGAACACTCAGATTATGGGTGCTATTCATTAGAAGATGAATGAATTGTATAGTATTACAAATCTAAATAGTACCTACATTAAAGTAAGACTAAAATTTAAAGCTATACCAATTATCATTTAGATGCATATCTAGCTAGATACAAGAGCTAGTATGTGTGTAGCAAGTAAATATATATTTCCAGAAAAACATTAAAAACAAGCACTAAAAGATTTAATTGTAAGAATTACTAATAATACTGCAATAAATCTTGACAAAGTTTTAAAAGATACAGATATAATGATAGAAGGAAAAAGTTTTACATTCTCACCATATATCAACAAGAAACAATAGTTGATTTATTAATAGAAAATAATTTCATAAACTTATATCAACCTTTTACACAATATTTAGACAAAATAAGTTTAACAACACTAGATGGTGATACCATATATATATAAAGCTTTAGTTGTAACAAACCCAACTTTTATGCAACAACATAAAAAGCGAAAACGTGGTGAGATAGAGCAGCAAAAATCTTATTTAGAAAATATTTCATTAGATATAGGAGAGAAATAAAAAAAATTTCTCAATTAAATACAGAAAGACAAAGCCCTAACAGGTATAAGAAAACTATTAAAAACAGTTAGTTCAGAAAATACTTTGCATCCAAAAATAAATAAATCTAAGATAATTGTCAACATAAAATTAAGAGACTCTAACAAGGTTATAAGAGTAAAACTACTGATTTATACTCTAGAAGACATGATTGAATTTGGAAAACAAATTCAAGAACTTTTGGAATTGAAAGTCATAATACCAAGTAATTCACCTTATCTTAGTCTAATATTCTTAGTTGAAAAAGAAGTTGACAAAAGAAGAGGAAAAAAGAGAATGATAATAAATTTCAAAGTATTGAATAAAGAAACCATTGATGATGAATATTTCGTTTCAAAGAAAGAAAAATTATTATCATTAATAAAAGGAAAAAAAATACTTCTCAAATTTTGATTACAAAAACAGATTTTGGCAAATAAGACTGGATGAAGAATCTCAAAAATTAACAGCATTTAGTTATTTTCAATGACAATTCCAATGGACTGTTGTACCATTTGTATTAAAACAAGCTCTAGGCATTTTTCAAAGGTATATGGATAACATTTTCAAGAAAGTACAAAATATTTGCTATGTTTACATAGATGATATTTTAGTTTTCAATAATGAATTAAATAAACATTATTTAAATATTATCAATATCTTAAAAAAATGTAAGAAAAAAGGCATTGTACAATCAGAAAAGAAAACACTACTTGTTCAACATAAAATTAAGTATTTATGATTGGATATTAAAGATGGAAAACATAATCTATAACCCCATATATTAAGCAATATTCAAGGTTTTTCTAGTGAATTAAAAGATAAAAATCAATTACAAAGGTTTTTAGGATGCTTAACATATGCAGAAACATATATAAAGAAACTTACATAAATGTGAAAAACTTTACAAGCAAAATTGAAAAAAGACAATATTTGGAAAAAGATACTATGCATATGGATAAAGTAAAAACAAAGGTAAATTTTTTTCCAATTTTATACCATCCAAGACCAGATGATAAAATGATAATTGAAACAAATGCTTCACAAGAATATTGAGGAGGAGTTATGAAAGCAAAAATATATGACAAAAATGAATATCTTTGTAGATATACATTAAAATCTTTTCAAGATCTAAAATTAAATTACCACAGTAATGAAAAAGAATATTTAACTGTTAAAAAATCATTAAGAAATTTGCAATATATGTTATAAGTTTTAGATTCATTGTTAAAACAGATACTGATAAACATGGAAATAGAAACTATTTTTAATTTCAAAAATAAACAACTAGTTCCAAAAGAAATTAAAAATAAAAATCTATTTCTATTAGAAAATTTTGATAAAGGCTATCTCTTAGCTTCAAATAAATATTTTAAAGATAAATAAATGTTTTAAAGATGAGGATTATGAAACTTGATTTAATTTTTTTAAGAAATTTAACACCTTGTTAGATCTATACATATTATATTAAAACTATCACAAACATTATATATCATCATGTTTCAAGGACATTCAGAGACTATTTTAGTTAAAAATATGTAAGAATATAAAAGAAGAATTCAACAACTTAATGTTTGGATACTACTTTTTTAAAGATTATAAGTACACTGTATGTACACAGAAAAAACCTATTTATATATTACAAATATGATAAAATAATGTACATTTAACACATATGACTTATCAAGGTAATAACTTAACTAACACATTAAAGTTAAATCGATTGGAATTCCTCCATAATAATCTTTGGCGATCGAAATATCCCAAAAATTGATATTAGAATCAAGTAGAAATATGAATAGTAATGGATCGAAAAATTAACCCCATTAAATTTTAAAGATATCAGTGATATTAATAATAAAATTTATGAATATTTTAGATATTTTTATAAACTTAATGACATAAATAAAAATATACTAAATTACAAGTACATTTAAGATATTATTTCCTTCTCATCGTATTAAGATGGATTGAGGTGTGAGTGTGAAAGTATGATATATAAGCTGTATAACTAAATAAGCTTAAAAGAATGAGTGCAAACGATGTCGTGTGGCGTGTGTGTGTTCTTCCTCTTCATGCTTGACGAACCAGTGACAGCTTGAGATCCATTCCAATACCAGCGATCTCCCCCTCCTTATTCTCCTTCGGAATATGAGATTGTGGCCGATTGATCTCCAGCTCTCAGTTTTCAAGTTGTTTTTGTTAAACTCAATTTAATAAAAGGTAGAGATATTGTCATCTTCCTCTCGAATTCGTATTTTTTTTATGTTTTCTTTTTCCATTAATTTTGACACAGTTTTGAATTAGCTGTTAGTTTAGTGGGAGTATGGTGGATCTCTTTTAAGAATCCACATCCAGTTAGATATTAGGAATTGTATATGTATGCATAATCTAAACACTGGCATGTTTGATATATATACTCACGGGTATTAGAAATTTTAGAATCTTTTCGGTTATTTACCAATTTAGGTTGAACTAATTTGAGCTGTTGTACTTCTATTCAAATTATATTTGAGACATTTTTAATGCCCTAATGATCTTATTGTGATAAGATATCGAGAACGTTTGGGGAGAAGTTGATTTTAGTTTACAAATGAAATTCAGAAGCTTCTGATTTCTTATACTATTTTCCTCTGAATTTTGGATTTAACTTCTTTTCTTTTTCCAGCAACTAACCAACTAAAAGTTTAGAACTTTCTGGCAATAAGTTTAATGCTTTTGATTTTGTGTTTGGAACTGGACGAACCCTTTTATGAGCTGATTTATGTTTTTCTTTTAGTTTTTAATGTTTCAATTTGTTTGGAGGACTTAGCTGCAAAACCAAGCAGGAGTAGTAATGTCAGTAGAAGAAGGCAATATTGCTGAAATGCCAGAAGGCCAAACGGAAGAATCAATGGAACATGAGAAAGAAGCTTCTGAATCGAGCCGGAAAAGCAATGGAAACCTTGTCATGGAAAATGGATCAGTTGATGGAAGCCTGTGTTTAAGTGATTCTCATGATCAACTTCGACAGATGGTTATTGAACTACAATTTCAGAATGAATACTTGAAGTCCCAGTTTGAATGCCTCAAAAAATTTCAAGATGTAGATGGTGTTTCTGATGGCCAGGAACAGGAAAGTGTGCAGGAAAGTGTTAAAGAACTTCAGGAAAGGATTGAATCTTTAAACACACAACTTTTAGAAGAAAAACAAACGCGTAGGGCAGCAGAAGAGGCTTTGAAGCACCTCACTTCATCATACTCAGAGGCAGATAAAAAAGCCCAAGAGCTCACTGCAAAACTTATTATAGGTCAGATTTGTTCTTCCACGAGTAACTCTCATTCTGTCAACGCATTCTTCTTCTTCTATGGAAGAAAGTAGCCACCCAAAAAAAATTTGAATTCCAGTACCCTCTTCATGTATGCACGTTTTGGAAGATGTAGAGCCTATCACATTTTGGAGTTAGCTTCTTCAGTTAGATTTTAAATATTCATTATTTCCTTCAGAATTTTCACAGGTAGAAAGATATATATATATATATATATATCTGAGCTACTATTTCTTCTAGATTTGTAAACAAAATAAATACGAAATTGTTTTTATTTAACAATCATTCCAAACCCGCTATACTCAGTCTGAATATGTAGCATTGTTTCTTCACTTAGCTCAACAGAAGCTCGATCAAGAAATAAAAGAGCGTGAAGAGAAGTACTCGGAACTTGATTCAAAATTTAACCGGCTTCACAAAAGAGCGAAGCAGCGTATTCAAGAAATCCAAAAGGTATGTCAACTCTGAACAATGTATTTGTTCTTGAATGTCTGATCGATTTGCCTATACCTATAGCAACCATATATATATGGAGTTGTATGTTGAATTTGGATGTTATTTGGAGATTGCGATTTTCAGGAAAAAGATGATATGGAGGCCAAATTGCGTGATGTGAATGAAACATCTGAACGAGCATTGGCCCAGCAATCAGCACTGCAGCAGGAGCTGGAGCGAACTCGGCAACAAGCAAATGAAGCACTGAAAGCAATGGATGTGGATAGGCAACAATTAAGAACTGCTAACAATAAGTAAGTCTCTGAACAAACTACTCACCGTAAACTAGTAGCTTGGTTGCACCAATTTTTGTATGTGCTGCAAGCTTATGAGCAATCATGTTCTCATGTAAAAAATAATAATATTTTGTTAGTTGCATTACTATCTTTGTCTTCATTGAAGACTACCAAAAAAAAGGATGAGCCGAATAAATTCAGAATTCTAAATGTCTGTGCATGTCCTGAATAAAATTTCTTAATTTCTCTTTCAGTTAATTGGGAGTTAATATTTCTTAAGTTGATTCCGATGATTCTTTTGCACCATAGACCACCAAAATTGTTTCTTCTCCATTATTGCTCCTCATCAGCCATTTGCTGGAGACTATGGTCTCTTAAACAATGTGATTCTAGCTCAATCCTTTATGTTATCATTTTATAATGAGATAAGAGTAGTGTTGGGTCATTTAATACAAAATGTCTCACTTGAACTTAGTCCCTAAATTACGTTGGATATATAGGCAGCAATTAAAAGAAAGAAGAAAATCTTGAATTTTTGTTTAAAGTTTCTTAGATGTTTATTTTCCAAGTTAACAATGCCGTTGAACTTTAGACTCCGAGACAACATTGAGGAACTGCGACATTCACTGCAGCCAAAAGAGAGTGCTCTTGAGGCACTGCAACAGTCAGTTTTTGAGAAGGATCAGGTAGAGTTTTTACCCTTCAAATTAAAGTGGCTCAACTTCAGTTTTCAAAACTTCATCACTGTTGTATCATGAAGTCTGTTGGTTGTCTACCTATTAAGATATGCATCTTGTGTGTTTGTTTTGTTGTATGAGGTCTTGCTTATGAATTGCTTAATATCTGTGTTTTAATGAAATTTTCAATTTCTCTGAAGTTCTGAATGCTTGAAGTAACTCAATATTCTGGTTTAATTTGAAGTGCTTATAATTTGCTTGATCATGTTACAGTTCAATGGCTAAATACGCTAATTTTTGGTTTAGGAAATTGAGCCATAAGTCATGATAACTCAACAATATCTCATCTATAGGCTTGTGTTGTTCCACTTGAATATTCTGAGTCATTATTTTTGTGAGTTCTCGATCTATCTTAAAGCAATGGAGAGCTTATGAATCTGAAAGTATTATCTATCCCTCTCCTAAACTGATCCACCCACAATATTCATTCTTTATTCACAATAAAGTTTTGACGTCCCTTAATGTTTTCTCATTTTGTTGTGTAGCTAGAAATTTTATAATATCATGACTCCCTCTTTGTTGCTGCTATCAGCTTTTGGAAGATATGCGAGGTATGCTACAGGCTGCAGAAGAAAAAAGGCAAGCTTCAATAGCTGAACTCTCTGCTAAACATCAGAAGGTGTACTTGGATTTAAATTTATAATACATGATCCTTATTGTTAATGTAATTCATATTTGTTTCCCAAGTCATATTTGTTTCCCAAGTCCCAACATGTTCTTATATTTCATATTATTTGTCCTTATAAACCTCCTTTGTTTGCTTCAGAACTTGGAAAATTTGGAAGCTCAACTTGCTGATGCATTATCTGACAGAGAAAAGGCAACTGAAAGTATTTCTTCTCTACAGGTGATAACTATTATTGTCGTTTATTAAATGCTAAATGACTAAGATACACGTGGGATTTAGCTGAGCCTATCCTTATTGGTCTATATTTATTCAGTCACTTGATAAGCTCTTAACAATAATCTGTAGTATATGACTCAAGCTTGTGTATGCATGTGTATAGGTGCTGGTAGCAGATAAAGAGTCAAAGATTGCAGAGATGGATGCAGCATCAAGTGGTGAAGCAGCACGACTTAAAGCTGCTGTGGAAACCGTTAAAGGAGAGCTTGCTCACCTGAAACATGAACATGTATTGGTTTAAACTAAAAACTGCGTAAAATTTTATCAAATTTATGTTTTTGTGAAAGGCCTTTATTATGATTAAGGTCTTTCAGTTTCTGATTTTGGCATTGAGCTCTTTTCTGTAAGGTGATTAGTTCCCTGTATGTTTGTTGAACTACCTTGAACAGTGTTTTTTTAAAACAGATATTTGTTGTCCTTCTAAGTTCTAACTATATTGCCATCATTTTTATTTTCATTTTTTGCTGATAATATATTATTGATGTTTCTGGAGATATACTTCTTTGATTAGTTTCTTTGCAATAAATTCATTTTGATATCCGGGCATTTCAAAATCGAGTAAATACTTGAGTTCTATAAATTTTTCTGAACTAGACAGTATGACAAGCATGCACCTTTAATATTTGTAAACCCCCTTTGCTAAATACACGTTTCTACACTTTGAAGAGTGCATGCTTGCATGTCTTTGGTGTTTTATTCTGTGTTAGGGCTTTGCACATCGTATTTCAAATGTTTGTTGTGACAATTTGAATGGAAAAATAAATAAAAAAAGTGCATCTTGCTTTCAGGCAAAAGAAAGGGAGAGCTGGGAATCTGGAGTTCTGACGCTGAAAACAAAATTGGAAAGTGCTGAGAGTAACTGTATACATGCTGAAATTGAAGCAGCTAAACTGAGAAGTATGTTTGAGTCTCTTTTGTAGTTTTGATCCTCTGATGTGTCCATTAATATTTCTAAGCTCATGCTTTCTCATGGCAGGCCAGTTGGATTCCGAAATATCTGCAAAAGCTCAAATGCTAAATTCCAAAGATGCTGAACTAGCAGCTGTCAAAAAGGAGGTACCATAATTGAGATTCTATTATTTGCATATCCATTGTCAATGTTATCTGAAACTTCTTACGTGATATAAATCTGTTATGTAAAAGTGCAGACAATACTAAAAAAACTAAAAGATAGCTGCTGACTGACTGCAGCTTTGTTTGGGACAGAGTATAGAAGGAAAATAGAAATTAGTTCTTTGTATTTAGAGATAAAATTGTAAATATAAATAGAGAGAATTCCATTGGACAGAAAGTTGCTTATATTTTAACATTTCCTGATATTTTCCCTGTCTCCCATACCATGTTTATTTCTTTCAGGTTACTCGCCTTGAAAGTGAGTTTTCTTCATACAAAGTCCGTGCTCATTCGCTTCTCCAAAAGAAGGATGCAGACCTAGCTGCAGCTAAGGATTCGGAGGAAGTCAAGGCTCTTGAGGAAGCTCTTAGAGTACATTCTGGAGATTCCTTTATTTATCTTATCTATATAACATGGATGACTAACTTATACTGAATGGGCTCTTTACATATATACAACTTATTTCATCATTTAGGAGGCAGAGAAGGAACTATCCCTGGCATGCAATGAAAGGGATAAAGCCCTTCAAGATCTTCAGGATACTTTGGCTAATCAGGATAAAGAACTCCAACAAAGGTAAAAGTTTTATTTCTTTTGTTTACTGTCTTTGTGTTTACGATATTTCTTGTCGCCCATAAGGGAGAGGGCATAAGAGTTATCTCGGATCAAATTTTAAGGAAAAAATAATGGCTTAGATGCATTAGTATTTAAGGATCTATTTTATATTTTTATAATGCCACAAATTACATATATTAATATGATTTAATGTTTCTTATAAAAAAATGGAACAAATTTCAGATATTAGCTCCTTCTGATTTCTACACTGTAGTAATCATTGATGCAGAGGTTTGTTCAAGTCTTTGTTACATGAAAGGCTTCAACTCTTCACAACTTTTATTGACATTCTTAGGTTTATGTATTGGTGATTACTTCATTCATTACAGAGATGCAGCTCTTAACGATGCAAAGCAGCAAATTAGAAGCTTCGAAAGAAAGCTTGATTCTTCCATTGCTCGCCACCAGTTAGATAAAGAATCATGGGAAGTGAACCTCCATAACGTGGAAGACACATGGCGATGTAATACATTTATCCTACCCAATTAACATGTCCTTTTTTGGTATTCTTGTGCCTTATTTTACCTTAAACCTTAACTTTATCTTAGATAATGCTTGTGGATCAAAATTGAGAATAGGGTTGTACTTGGTATGATATTTTTGCAGTAAGATGTGAAGCATTAAGAGCTCAAAATGAAGCATCTTCTGGAGAAGATCTGAAAAAGGACCTAGATGAGCTCAAATTGCGTTATAAAAAACTGAAGGTACTTTGCATCATGCTGCTTCTGTCATTAAAGACAATGATTTGATTATGTTTTTTTTTCCTTAAATTTGTCTGTAATATGTAGGAAGAGCACAATACCTTTCGTGATCTTGCTGATAAGATGATGGAGGAGAAGGACACAGAGATCTCGAGACTTCTAGATGATAATAAAAGTCTTCAACGATCTTTAGAAACAAGACCACAAGTAAGCTCCCTTTTACCGAGTAGTATATCTTAATCATATCCAGATATTGAGCAAATTGTACCTTTTCTGTCATTATTTGCTCTGATAATGCTACCAACAATCTCAGGTTGACCAGAACGATAATTACAGTACAGGTATGATGAAATTTCCTATACTATATCTGCTATTCAATAAAAAAATTTCTCTTTTTATTTTACCTTATCCAAATTTGTGATAATTTGCTAATTTTTATTGTAAAATTGGTGTCATCAGAAATGCAGAAGCAGGATATTTCAAGCATCAGCACCTCCACAGCTGAACAACAAATTCTGGTGAATATACTTCTCTAAAGAACATAGGGTCATGAATAATTAAATCATTGGTGTGAAGTATATATTATCAAAGTTAATCTGGTAGGTCTGCATTTCAAGGAAGCATAACTTTTTGGCATTCTGGTGGAAATAATTTAGTCCCAAAAATAAGCTACATGTGCTATACGTAAAACCTGCAAAAGATCTATGTTTTTATGCTGGTGCACTCTTGTATCTTTTTACACATCTTTTTAAACCATTTTTCTTCTACATCAAAGGACCGTGTAAGCATCGGTAAACAGTAAGCTAGTTATCGATAGATTGTTTTATAGCTAGAATCTCTTATCTGTGAATCTCAAGATTACTCTTTCAATTGTATGTTCAAATACCTGGCGTTCTATTTTCAACAGTAAAAGAGTTAGTTGATATGTGGGGGATACTTCCAACTTTGCTTCATCTTTAATTTTCTATACAGCCCAGTTGGTCTTTTCCCTAATTCATAGTTTGTGAGAGTTTTATAAAACAAAATTATGTGCCTCTGGTTAAAGCTTGCGACTATTTGATTGAACGTACATATATACAGATCTGAGATACTCTACAAGCTTTAAGGCAATTCTATTTTATTGCAGACAGTGCCTTTGTTCCAGATACTTGTTTTAGATCATGTTTTATACCTCAAATAAAATTTAGGTCATGCAACTAATTGTGTGTGCTGTATTTTCAATAATGATTTATAGCTTTTGGCAAGACAACAAGCACAAAGAGAGGAAGAACTAGCACACTCACAGCGGCACATTCTAGCGCTTCAAGTATGTAATCAACTATCTAGAATCTAGAGATGATCATGTATTTATGGTTGTAATTCTGATATATGTCTAAATTTCAGGAAGAAATTGAAGAGCTGGAGCGGGAGAATCGTCTCCACAGTCAACAGGTATCATGACCTAACTGCTGCACAATCAATTTTCTTAGCAAACTTGGTGCAGAATCAATACAGAAAAGTTAATTGCATTTATATGAATAAAGCAATTAAATGTAAGAGTTATTTTTCTAGTAGCTGATAAATTAGGATGACAAACATGTAAGAGGCAGTTTTTGACTATACAAGATTGCAACCCTTTGTTCTTACATAACAAACCAGAAATATTGAAGACAAGTGAACAATCATATGGTGGGATGGAGGGGCACCAGAAGAGAAGGAAAGAGGAGGGGAAAAAAGTTAGAGAGTTTGAAAGAGAACTTCGTGTTTGCTTAGTTGACCTAAAGTCTGTACAGCTAGTAAAGGAAAATCAGTACAGTTACTTTTGTGGGTAAATGTAATATGTTCAAATAAAGGTAGTTGTGCCATTGCTTTCTGTAAGTTTGTAGAGAAAAGTAGTGGCCTTATGATATTTATCCATACTCATATTGGGTAAAGATTGTATACAACATAAGAAAATTTTTTAGTTGTCACTGAAGATCATTTTTTGTATTCTTTCCTTCTGTTTCTCTCTTTTCTAGGTAGCCATGCTGAAGATTGAGCTCCGCAGCATGGAAAGGTCGCAGAAGAGGGAAGGGGTTGATATGACGTACTTAAAAAATGTTGTCTTCAAGCTTCTTGAAACAGGTAAGAGTATAATAGATTGACAAGATGAACTCAAAAAGCTTTCCGTTAAGACTAATGATATGGAAAAGCTCATAACTTTCTTATTTTGAAAAATTAGGGGAAGTGGAGGCTCTTCTACCAGTGATTGGAATGCTTCTTCAATTTAGCCCTGAAGAGGTGAAACTTTTATTTCCCAACTGATGCTCCAGTAATTCAAGTCCAGTGATTAAGTTTTGATATTCTTCGTGCAATAACTAACACGTATTTAATTTAGACAAAACAAAGGAAGAAAAAGAAAAGAAAAGAAGGCAAATATAGGAATATTTTTCTTGCAGCAGTTCACCAGGTTCCTAAGTGGTGGATTTACTCTTACTGGCAATTGTTAACTGTTCCCTGTTAATTTTTTTATGCAGATACAGAAGTGTCAACAAGCCTATCGTACTTCTACCGAAGTTGCCAACCCGTCAAATGATGCTTCAGGGTCTGGTCTCTCTCTTTTCTCCCGATTTTCATTTTCATAACCCAAGAAAAAGAAAAAAGATAGGTATATAGAATTATCTGTGCCTTGAGAGCAGTATGAACTGTTATTTTTGTGAAGCTGTTGTGATTCTTTGTAACATTATTTTGGTGAAACTGTTATGAAATTCTAAAGAACCATTACAAAAGAGGATGGCATTTGTTAAATTCAGAAGAGGGAGGAAGAAATTTTTGGAAGAGCTGGGCTATGAGTCTCACGATTTCTTTTCCTTTTGGGGTGGGGAGTCTGAAGCATTTATGGTCCTTAATGCTTTAACTTTTGGCAATTGTTCTAGATTATAAATAAACATGTTCTTGAAGGGTACTCGAAAGGAAAAAAACTATTCAATGTTATTAAATGTTATTAGAGTAAGTGATGACGTGATACTCTCTATTAATTAATTATTTTTTTGAAAAAGACAAGTACTAAATACTTTATTAAAAAACAAGTAATGTAATTAGTGAAAAGTAATTGTTACAAAATTAATGAATAACTCCTCACTCAAAGATGAAATAATATTAGAAGCAAAAAGGCAATTATATGAGCACTATTATAATAAATTTGCACATCATTTTATTCTTTGTGTGTGGTCTTCTTGCCTTAAGCATATTTGAAGTATGGAGAAATGTATGCATATGCAAAAGCTTTTACCATTCTATTTCGAAGTTGGTTGAGGACTTATGTCGATTTTAGTAGGGCATAGTAAATGTAAATGTTGTGGAATTCTTTTGGCTGTTTAGTCTCTTTGAATTGATGTATTTTAGTCTTTTATAGTTGGATTAATAGCCAATTAAGACAAAATATAGAAAAATAACTTTTTTTTGTTCAAGAATAAAATAGTACTCGTGTCTCTTATAGTTTATATAAACATGGGCTCTCTTGTCTTAGGTATAAATATCAAATATAAATATATCATTTTATATTTTATTTAATGTTTTTAATAAGTTGTTGATGCAAATAGGATAGTTAATTAGAAATTGAATTTTTCTTTATTTCTTTTATAATAGAAATAATGATTTTTGTCGTCAAACTACTTGAGCTCAGTGTGTGTTGTGCGTGCACATGGGTGGTCGTTAGGCCTTGTCAGCACCATGTGTATATGGGTAAAGCGAGTGTGAGTTGCTTAGCACACATGGGTAGTGTTTAGGTCTTTAGGTCGTGTGCATGTGTGGCTATGTGTTGCCTTGTGCACATGGAGGCAGTTAAGCGCAGTACCTATAAAGCCTAAACAGGGTCTCAATTAGTAGGAAATTTGTTTTCTCTCTTATCAATTTCTGTTTTCTTTATTTCACATAGTTTGTTTTGTGAATTTCTTTTAGTTCAATCGAAGAATTGTTCTTTTATTTTAGTATAATACAATTTTTGTTCAAAGCACTAAGTGTGTTGCATCATAATTGGTATCATGGCAAAGGTTTGTGTTGCTATTCAGATGGTGACGTCCAACAACCAAATCCTTGGCGATGACAGTAATAACACGAAGAATCTTTTGGCTGTGATGGTTGGCCTTGAAAGTAAATTTGAGCAAAGGATTGAAGAGGTGTTATGAGGCCTTCAACATTCACTCTAGCAAACCACTAGTCAAATTCAAGCTCAGTTGAGTGATATCCAAAAACACTTTTAACTTCGTGGCAAGGAAGTCCTTTGGGAAACAACACTCACGACATTTGAGCAACCATTATGCCCACCATTCAATCCATTTCATTTAGATTCTAATGAAGAATTTGTAACGCCTCCAAGATTGAGTCTCGGAAACTATGGATTTGATGGAGGGATCTAAGAATGGACTAGCAACAGATTCAACAATAGGAGAGCAAATTCTATTAATTGACATCACGAGAAGCATGGTTATAGATTCAACATCGATATCTTTACTTTTGCTGGGCATTCTCATATGGAAGAGTTCTTAGATTGGTTGGCTACTGTCGAATACTTCTTTAATTACACTGAGATACTTGAGGAGAAGTAGGTTAAGTTGGTGGCTTAGAAGCTCAAGGGCAGTGCCTCTGCCTGGTGGGAGCATATGAAGAATGAAAGGAGGTTGAGAGGAATGACACCTATAAACTCTTGGGAAAGAATGAAGAAACTGATGGTGCAATAGTTTTTACCAATTAACTATGAATAGCTCCTTTACCAGCAGTATCATCAGTGCCAACAGGAAAGAAAAAGTGTTATGAATACACTAAAGAGTTCATGAGACTTGGCTTGTGAGCCAACATATAGGAGCGAGAACCTCAGAAGGTTGCTAGGTATATGTAAGGTCTGAATTCCTCTCTTAAGCAAAGACTAGAACTGAGCCAAACCCTATGTATTGTCAACCAAGCCAACAATGTGGCACTAAAGGTGAAAACCCAGTTAGCCAAACCTTGAAATACCACACCATTTGGGTTTCGTTTGAGTGATTCCTTTGCCAACAAAAACTTAGGTGGTTTCAAGCTTAAACTCACCTCAGTAGCCACAATAGAAACAACCTAAACCCTAAGAACTACTATCCAAAAATAGGCAACCAGTATCCAAATAATCCATCACCTAAATCTAACCCTTATGCCATACCTCCACTTATCAAGTGCTTTAGGTGTTATAAGTAGGGACATAATCTAATGAATGCCTATAAAGGCATGCAACTAATTTGATCAATGGATTTGATCATTCAAATGATGGTGATAGGGTTATAAGCTACATAGTACTGAAGGTGTTGTTATCCCCAAAACAACCAATGTCATCACGAAGGCATGCAATTTTCAAAATAAGGTGCACAATTCAACAGAAGGTATGCGATGTCATTGTTGATAATGGTAACATTGAAAATATTGTCTCATAAGCACTGAGCACTTATCCTCACCCTTACTTTTATAAAATAAGATGGATTAAAAAAAAGAACGAGGTTAAGGTACAAAAGGTGTGTAGAGTACCATTTTTCATTGAAAAATTTTTCAAAGATGAAGTGCACTGCGATGTGGTGAAAATGGATGCCTGTCAAATTCTTTTAAAAAGACCTTGATATTATGACGTGGATGACATCTAGAAAGACAGGTCAAATATCATCATTTTTACTTGGAAGGATATAAAGATAACCTACTCCCTATAAAGGAAAGCTCCCTCAATCCTACCAAGTATACATCCAAATAGAAAATGCTTTTAAGCTGTAACCTCAATACAACACAATATTATGCAATTAAGTATGATATAATTATATTTATTCTGTATAATATAATATACAAAACGAGTCTTAAGTATCATACAAAAAAATTAAATGTAATACCCAATAAGATTGAGGACCAAAATATTAAAAAAAATAAAAATTTAGATATCTTTGTGTGAATGAGTACAAATTTAGGAGACTAGATCCTTTGCTTATATTTTCTGTAATTGTTTTCACTTTTTAAATCTCAATTATTAATTTTACATCTAATAAATATAATAATTTAAAATTATTAATAAAAAATAATATTGTAATCATTAAATTAACTATATATATCTTACATCTATCAAGTCTTAAATGGGTCCCAAATACACATGCCAAAAATAATAATAATAATAAAGATGACTATTGGTAAAACTTAAACAATTAAGTTTCAGCACGTGTAAATATCATCATATGTATATTGTAACACAGAAAATGGACAGAAATATCATTCTTAAAGACTTTTATCGGGAGGTGTTATTTCTTACGCATTTTCCGATAACAATTAATAATTTCTCCTTTTATCATTAGAATGCTTGTCAAATCTCTAAAATACTAAAAATGGGTGTATTATAATTATCAACCAACCGAATAGCCAACTGCATTTTTGAGTTTAGCTTTCAATCTATTGACATGAACTTGAGATGGGAATAAATTACTGAACTTGTTGAGATTACTGAAAACCTCATTACACCTTACAATAATTGCAAGTATTATTATTGCTTCCTCTTCAATATCGAACAACAACCACATGCCAAAAAGAAGATTAAAACAAATCCCCCTCCAAACAAAAAAAAAAAACTTCAACCTCCTTGTGATGATTTAAAAATTAAACATGCCTTACTTGAAAATCTTTCATGAAATCAATCAACTTTTCAACTCCAGCCAAAGGCACAGCATTATATATAGAAGCTCTCATACCTCCAACAGACCTGTGTCCTTTAAGCTGCAACATCCCTTCTTCAGCTGCTTCCTTAATAAATTTGGCTTCCAACTCTGATTTCTCAAGTGTAAAAGGCACATTCATTAAAGATCTCACTGATTTCTCAACTGGACATCTATAAAATCCATTACTTTCATCAATGGCATTGTACAAAATCTCAGCTTTTTTCTAGTTCATCTTCTCAATCTCACTCAAACCACCTTGATTTAACAAATCCTCAAACACTAATCCACACATATAGATCCCAAAACAAGGAGGTGTATTATACAATGAATTGTTCTCATCATGGATTTTGTAATCAAGCATCACAGGAGTAATATCTTGAGCATTACCAATCAGATCCTTCCTGATTATCACAATGGTGACCCCAGATGGTCCAACATTTTTCTGAGCACCAGCATAAATAACACCAAATTTAGAAACATCTACTGGTTTTGAACAGAAATTAGAAGACATGTCAGCTATTAAAATCCCATTTGGGTTCTTGGGAATTGGGTAGTGTTTGAACTCAACTCCATGAATTGTTTCATTGGTGCATATATGCAAATACTTGGCAGATGGATTTTGATCCAATTCTTCAAAAGTTGGAATCTTTGTGTATTTCCCAGATTTACCTGACCAAATCACATTGGGTTTACAGAACTTTTGTGCCTCCTCGAAGGCCTTGTCACTCCATGATCCAGTAACGACGTAATTAACGGCGTCATCAGGTTTGCAGAGATTCAAAGGTACGGCGGCGAATTGGCTTGTGGCACCACCTTGGAGGAATAAGACGGCGTAATCAGAAGGAACGTCCAAAAGGGTTCGGAGATCTGACTCTGCTTTTTGAACAATGGAAAGAAAGTCTTTACCTCTGTGGCTCATTTCCATAACGCTCATGCCAGATCCACCCCAGTTGTAGAGCTCCGACTGAGCCTTTCGGAGAACGTTTTCCGGTAACGTGGCTGGACCGGCGGCGAAGTTAAAGACTCGATCTTGCGACTGAGATTGAACGGTAGTGAGATCTTGGAGATGGGTTGTTGTTGCGCACGTGACTGAGATGCGTTTGGGGGTTGAAATGGTGGTGGTGGTGGCGGTGGTTCGAGCAGAGGAGAGAGTTATAAGGTTAATGGGTTTGGAAGGATTGGAGGTTTTGAGTAATTCCCGATATGGGTTTTGGAGGAAGAGAGAGTGAGATGAAGTTTCCATTGCCATGGTGGCTCAATCAACAACAAGGAGAGAGACTAGAGAGAGAGAGAGAGAGAGAGAGGCTTGAGCAGGAAAAGAGCTGAAACCTGAAGCTCGTTTCATGGAGAAAAAAAGAACAACATAATATAAAATTGGAAAATCAAGCACTGTCGTTTTCGAGTAAAAGGTTGACTGCTCGTCTGGACTTAAGGTTAAACACTGTCGTTTCACTTAAAAAGAACGTTATTTGATGCGATTAAATTTAAATAGCGTTAATTTAATTACTAATATTATATTTTAATTTATTATTTTTTAATGGTTTTTATTTTAAATGATTACTAATATCATTAAAAAAATTTAATTAATTATTATAATTAAAATTTTATTATTTATGTTACATCTATAACTTTAAATGTTATATATGTAAATTAAATATTTTGAGCAAATTAATAAAATTTTTGCTAAATTAATTATTTGCAAAATGTTTTAATAATAAAATTATTCAATTAAAACAAAAAAATATTAAAAAATTTCAATAAATAAATGTTTTCCCAATTATGTTTCTTTTACTCAAATATCTGATTTATGAATTTTATATACGTACACCACACTTAAGAATGAGTACGAGTATAAGTGGAGACGATTTTTAATATAATTATCATTGAATTGAATTATAAAAATCGAATTCAAAATCACCTAAAAACCATTACGATTTGAGACGATTATTAAAAATACAAAAGAAACATTTTTTTCAAATTTTCTTAATAAACCTTAATTATTAATTAATATATAATTTAATTTAATAAATATATAAATTAATTAAATAAATATATTTAATTTTGGGTATGAGTGGGTACATTTATTAATATAACCGTACTCAAGATCTTTCATATGAAAGGATTTTAAGAGATAGTATTGAGTTGGACAAATAAAACAGAATTTGAACCAGTGATCATAATATCATCAACATAAACCAAAAAGACAACAATACCTATATCTAATTTCTGAAGAAATTATGAAGTATCATACTTGCTCTACTTGAAAGAAAATTGTAATAACGTGATTTGAAATTTATCAAACCAAGCTCACAAAGCTTGTTTGAGACCATAAAGAGAGCAACAAAGTTTACACACATTAGAGGTCAAAGAGGGAAACAATCGTGGGGTGGCTTCATATAAATATACTCTTTAAGATCTCTATGAAGGAAATCATTCTTAACATCCATTTGATGTAGTGGCCAATCATTGGAAGCAACAAAAGCTAGAATCGTTCTAACAGTAGTCATCTTAGTCATACGAGCAAAAGTATCCTCATAATTGACACCATATTCTGAATTTTTCCAAAGGATAAAAAGCCAAACTTTATAACCATCCAAACTTTCATCAGAATGAACCTTGACTGAATAAACCCATTGGAAACCTAGAAGAACTATAGTGAAAGGAAAAGGCTCAATGTACCAAGTGTGAGTGGCCTCTAAAACAACAATTTCTTTATGCATAGCTTATCGCCAACAGTCATGCTTGACAATATGTGAGTAGCATGTAGGAATATCAAAATTGGACAATGCAATGGTAAGAGATGAAATAAACTTGTCAGAAGAAAACTCATACCTATACGGGGGTACAGATACTCGAGAAAAACGATGTATCAAAGGCTCTAGAGGTGTTACAACTAACTGATTCTAGTGCATGTTAGGATCAAATATCAGGTGAGCCACCAGAATAGACCATGGGCAGGAACTAAATTGAGGAAGATTTGAGAACTGTTGTTAAAAGGAGGGGATAACCATAGTAGAAAAAAAGGGCATATATGACATAGGAAAGAAATGTTGATTTTCAAAGAAAATAACATTCTTAGAAATGTGTGTACAATGTAATTTAGGATCATACCAAAGAAATCCCTTTTGACATATTCTAGGTCCTAAAAATGCACATCTAACAGATTGAGTAAATAATTTATATCGCTCATAAGGAGGTAAATAAATAAAAATACACAACTAAAGGTACGAAGGTTATCGTAACTAGGTTGCTTAGCAAACAACCGAGAATATAAAGACTCCATGTGTAAAACTTGGGAAGGTAAACGATTAGTCAAGTGAGTAGTATTCTTTAGATCCTCAACCTAGAACATGGATGGAACATAAGGTTTTAACAGGAGAGTGTGTACCATATCAAGAAGATGACAATTTTTGCGTTTAGCTACTCCATTTTGTTGGGGAGTAGCAAAACATGAACGCTGATGGATAATACTTTTAGAAACCAAGAATGCATAAAACTCAATAGACAAATATTCACCACCAGAATCTATGCACAATGTCTTAATATTCATAGAAAATTGATTTTCAATATATGCTAAAAACTTAGTGAATGTACGAAAAACCTTAGATTTAGAGTGAAGAAAATAAATCCAAGTGAATATACTATGATCATTAATGAAAGTCACATAGTATTTAAATTTTTCATGTGAACTAATCAGGGAAGGTCCCTAAATATCACTATCGATAAGATCAAAGCAGTTAGAACCTCTACTAGTATGCAAAGGAAATGGAAGAGTTTTGTTTTTACCAAGTTTACAAGAATCACACTCAAGAGATAAAGAAGACCATCTTTATTACCAAGAAGACCCGAGTTCAATACATGAGATAAAATTTGAGTATTAGGATGACCTAAACGATGATGTCACACCATACTCAGATCAAAAACATTATTACAAGCAAAAAAACTTAATAAAATAAATTGGTGTTGGAACTGGTAAAAATAGTGAAAACAAGCGCCTCACTTTAGGTCCTTTCACGATTAGTCCCCCTGTTACATGGTCTTGCACAACAAACTCATCACTAGAAAAATTAACAACACAATTGTTATAAGCTAATTGGCCAACATAAATGAGATTCGTTGAAAGTTGAGAAGTAAGAAACATATCAGTAAATGTAGAAGAGACATTTCCAATAGCAGCAATTGGCAGTCTGAATGAAAGACTGGCCAACATAGAGCCAAACATGAGACATAGTTATGAGAGTATTCGTCATGTGATTAGAAACCCCCAAGTCTACATACCAAAGTGTAGTACAATTTTTTCTTGAAATCCCATCGCAAATAATGCTGAAATTAGCATATGTTGCACCATTTCAAGGGTGCAGTAAGTTGATACAAGATGTGCATTAGAGGAAGCACTTAAGGAAGAGCCATATGCTATAGAAATCGTTACTAGAGGAACAACAACAAAAATCTGAAATGCTTGGGTCTGACGATTCTGGAGAGATATGACATTATTTGATACTATGACCTTTTTTCTTGCAATAAGAACAATATTTTTTAGGACAACTGAAATATTGTGGATTTTTAGAAGTCACATATGATAAACGTCCTTGGGCAGCACAAACCATAGTTTCCATCTCGAAATTACCATGAGATTGTTCCAAAATAACTTGAGTACTGAGATGTTGTTCTTCACAAAGTAACTTAACAAAAAAATCAAGAGAGGGAATAAGAGATCTGTTTAGTAGAGAAGAGCGAACCGATTCATATTTTGGGCATAGTTTCATAAGAAAGTGATCACAGTGGCTAGTCTTAAGAAGATTTTGAATAATTGAAAGAACAGCAACATGAACATCTATTATAATCAAATCAATATAATCAAATCAATATATTCAAGCCAAAGAGTCAAAAATGTCGAGTAATAATCTAAAAAACTATCATGTTAAAACATGGCAATCACATGTTCTACCTGAAAGCGACGAGCATCATCATCTTGATGATAAACCTTCTTTAGATAATTTCATATGGATTGAACAGAGTGATGAGCCTGCAAGTTGGTGATGATATTTTACTCCATCGAACTAAGAAGCCAAGACATGATTCGAGCATTAAACATAACCCAAGAAGGAGAAGACACTACTTTCTTGAATTTTTTAATGTTAGATGTTGGTGCAACATCTGTGCAATTAATATGGCCCCAAAGATCTTTAGGGTTTTGTCTATAATAGCCATATCCCACACAATAGTTTAAAAATGAGCATAAGTAAGATTGTTTTTAAAAATAGGCAAGATCTTACCTTAAACTTGAAAGAAATTTTTTTAATCAATTTTATTTAAAAAAAAAGATATATTAGTTCCATTTTGTAAAACATAATTATTATAAACATAAAAAAATATTAATATCTTATAAATTTATAACTAATTTTAAATACATAATTTTTTTATCATATCATATATTAAAATTTTATTTTAAAAATAAAAAATAATTTATTTTACAATAAAATAAATATAAATTTATATATATATTGAAAATGATATGCTAAATATTTTGATAATTCATAAATAATATAATAGATTATTATTATTATTATTAAATATAATTATAATTATATTTAATAAATAATTATAATTATGATATAAAAATAATATTCATAAAAATAATTAAATTATTAACAAAATTTGTGAAGCCTCTATATCCAATTTTTTTAAAAGATACAATACAAATATAAAACATTATATCACAAATTTTGTGAGAAAATATTATATAATATAATATTATTATAATTATTTTTATTATTAATATAATAAAATATATAAATTATATTGAATTAATTATATTTTAATATTTAAATATAATTATTATTAATAAATATTTGTTATCTTAGTAATAATTAAAAATTTAATAATATTAGAGATATTTGTTACAATGTAATCTATTTTTTAATTTTTTTAATCTTAAATAATTTATTTTTTAAAATGTTAATAATTTTTCATAAAAATATTGTAATTATTTAGTAAATTTTTTAATAATTTAAAATTTTATAATTTATTATTATTATTATTTTTAATTATTTTATAATAAAATTTTTATAAGTTATTTGTTATAAAAAATATATATTTATTATATAAATATATATTTTTTATTTATAATAAAAATAAATTATTATTTATTAAAAATTAGTGAATAATTATATTTTAAGAAAATGAGATCCTTGGAATGAGGGAATGAGAGTTAGAAAAAAACAAAAAAAAAGATCGAAAAATTGTTTAATGGGTTATGATTTGCCCATTTTTAAAATAAAACATAATATAGCCATTTTTTAAAGTACTGAATGAGATATGCTCATTATAGACAAAAACCCAAGGTTTTTTTCCTTGAGGAAAAGTTCAAACTAAAAAGCCCAAGTAGAGTAATTTTTTCCTGTAACTTGACACACATTGGTGCAATGTCAATTGCAAATAAATAGAACTTGAGACAAAGAAAAAAATATCCAAAAAATAAAGAAACTGAGAGAAGGATCTTAAACAGAGATTTTCAAAGGACATTACTCATGTAGAAAGTGTTTAGAAAAATATTAATGAAGATTTCCTTAGAAACAGAATATCGAAAAATGCAAAACGATGATGTCGACACATGAAACTGAAAAAGAGAAAATGATTCACGCTGGCGACACCAAAACCAAGAGAAGAAAAACAATTTCAACCTTACTTTGATAATATATCAAAAATGAGTCAAAAATGTTGTATGAAATGACCGAATTGCAGGCCTTATGATTTCTCTCTATTATATATTGTACAAGAGAATTCTATATATGAAAAAAAAAACTACTTATATGTTAATATTATCCCTACATAATAAGTCAAATATTAAGTTAATTAAAATAACTATATATTAAGGAAACAAATCTCGAAATAAATAAAAATAAATATAGAAAACAAATATGGAAATAAATCTTAAAATAAATGAAAATAAATATGAACAACAAAGCTGTTAGTTGACATTTATTAGTATCCTAATTTCTTCTAAAATTCTATATTGAGAACAAAATAAACTTAATTGTCTAACATAAATCATTTTTTGAACATTTCTTAACATTAAGTAAATTAAAATAGAATATTAAATAAAGTGTTAATTATTAATTAGATGTTTAATTGAAATGTGACTATTTATTATCACGAGATAATTGAGTATTTTTATACGTAAATAGTGAGGTTGTCTCTCAAGTCATAAATAAAATATACTATTAAATCATACAAGACTTACAGTAATTAATTAATAACGGACATGAAATAATAATAGAAATGTTTAGACTTTTACGAGACAATTGGATTATTTCATATGCATTGTGATAAAAATCATTTTGGGGATTCAAATAAGATGCTGAACCTTTCTATAACCAAAAAATTAACATGGTATAAAAATCATTTTGGGGATTCAAATAAGATGCTGAACCTTTCTATAACCAAAAAATTAACATGGTTAGATGGAAAAGAGAATTTGAAATAATTGTCCATAGTGACAATGATTGTACATAGGAATCAACAATGGTTGTAATATATTAGCTACCTTATACAACTTAGAAATTTAAAATTACAAAATTTTGAGAAGCAACTCAAGTTGCTGTAATAATCTTATTCCCCGAACCCAAAATCAACCCAATGATGTTAAGTTATACAAAAGCCTTCCTGTTATATTTAATGTTGTAGTAGAAAATGTGCTGGTTCACACTTTGATGTGTAGCCGAACTTGGATGTACAATATTTTCTATGTACTCCTGTTAGTTTGCCTGTTGCTGCTTTCTGGTGGAACCCAACCATCAATCTTGAACACTCTCTGTTCAACAACATTCAAAATTGAGAATTTATTGATAATTAATTCAAGTCAATATTTATGTCAAAATTATCCTAAATACATATTTATAGTAGAAACATGATTACACCCATTTAATGTCCAATTGTTCAAAAAAAAAAATCAATCCAGTTGTACAACTCAGTACAATTAGTTGTGTTGGTAGAGTGCGAAAAAAGTTAAAATTGAGTTAGGGTGGTTTCATGGGTTAATAAAGTTTTAGCTTACCTACTAGGATAAGACTTTATTAAAAATAAGTGATATCAAAACCAAACCCAAATTTAGGACGAAGATGTGGCTTATATTGAACTTGGGCACAGTGTAAAGTACAAAGAAAATGTTTATTTTTGATTGGGATAATTGTACACAATATAAAATACAAAAATAATAAGTATCTTCAATTGAGAGTATCATAACTATGTGCGAAAAAAACTCCCACATTGCCTAAGTTAAAAATAAGGATTTTAACTATTCCACTTAAAGTCAACGTTTTTTTGTCTTTCCTTACAAGTTGTATTAAGGTACAACTAGGTATAAAGTGGAGCTATGTATAAAATTCATAATTTACTCAGAATATGGTAGCCATCACATTAGATTGAAAAAAATCAATTAAAGACTCACATGAGTTGATCTTCTGAGTAGTTGGTATGCCACTCACAGGTTCTATTCCACTGCTTGAATCCATAAAGAGTAGATTGACTAGTATAGACCGCAGCAGCAGCTAATAAAGATGATGGAAACTTTAACATTTCATACTCAACCAGACAAAGCTCTATCAAGAAGAAGCATAGAAACTCCATCTGTTTTGTTTTCAACAACTCAAATATCAGCTAAAGAATTTCATACCCTTAAAATAACAGTAAGAAAACCCTTATTATTATAGTTGAAAATCCACCAACCTTTTTATCAGATTGAGCAGCTTTGAGAAACCTTCTCATGAATACATAAGGTGTTGGGACTGACATGTTGAATTGCAATTTTTTAAGCATCAACCTTTCCTGCAAATTAATGACCATCACAAACAACAAAGAAAGCAAAGTTCAATTAGTTGTGTTTCTTTGTATTTATGTTAGAAGTGGTTTTAAGTTCAAACAGAATCAAATGTGTTTTTTTGAGCTCAAAATATCATTTTTGATTCACTTTTGAAAGCACTTTTGATAAGCAAAATACTTCGTTGTTTGATTTGTTAGCGAAGCACTTTTACAATATCTCAAAAACATAAGAAAACCCTTAATTGTTCTACAAGCATAAACTCCCTTCGTTTTGTTTCTTTACGTTAATGTTAAAAGTGGTTTCAAGATAAAGAGTTCTTAAAAGAAAGAAACCCATAGTTTGTTCTTCTTTCACAAAGCATATAAATTAATACAAGTGAATTTTTTTGGGTGTTACTTGTATTCATGTAAAAGAGTATTTTTCTTTTTATATCAAGCTGACCTCGTATGTAATAATTGAACAATATAAATAGGCCCACTTTTTTTTAACTAATTATTGCACGTCACATTAGTTGTTTTTAAGCAACAAGCAAATAAACTTTTTGTATATGAAAATGATTTAAGTCAAAAACACTTTCAGACAGTATCAAATGCATTTTTTGAGCTCAAAAAGTGATTCTTGAGTCACTCTTGATATTTTTTTGTTGTTTGGTTCAAAAGTAATTTTTTTTTGTCAGAAGTACTTTTACAAGAACTCAAAGTAGATATTATTCTATATAATGAGTAAATTAATTACCATATCCAAAACTTCCTGCCTTGAGTAAGCCTTATCTGATATCATAATTAGATCCCCAACAACAGGAACTGAGACTTCCTCGTACTTGCATGCTAAAAGCATTGCAACCAAACCAACTAGTTGAAGCTTCGTTCTTACCACTGTTTGTTGGGTTAAAAATCTATCTATGAGATTAACTGTAAGATACAAAGTCTCATTCATCAATTCGAACTTGTCATGAACCTGTTTATGATGAAATACATGTCTGGATTAATTTAAGTCATTTAACATTGTTGATCAATCAAACATTTATTGCTTTTACGAAATAGATAAAACCCAAATTACCATTTAAGGCATTGTTGGGCCTAATTGAAAAAAACCAGTTTACCTCAATAAGCCAATCAATCAATATTGCTCTCATCTTCTCATTTATGTCATATTGTTGTGTCATGTAGTTAGGTGAGACACAACGAAGACCCTGCACAAGATAAATCGCTTAGATGAATATGTTATTTCATTTTTCTTTCTAATGTTATTCTTTAATTTCTAAATCAAATTGAGACAAGTTCATCAATATTATAAAACGTAATTTTTTTTTGTAGCTGAAATAACAAAATTTCTAAATCAAATTGAGACAAGTTCATCAATATTATAAAACGTAATTTTTTTTTTGTAGCTGAAATAACAAAATCATATCTTTTTTGGGAAACCTAACGAAAACTGGTATTTTGTCCCAAAATGTCTGCCTGAATCAATTCACATGTCTAACTTTTAATGTATCATTTCGTGCGCCACCAATTGTTTGTAAACATGTGAACAAAAAAATCACATTTTATGTAATAAAGGTTCATACTTTTGACCACTTTTTACCATGTATTTGTTAAGTATCGGTGGTACAAACAACAATACATCAAAAATAGTATAAAAGAATTTGACTAACATTCAAATATCAAGTCAATTAAAAAGTAATTAAAAAAATTACTTCAAATAACACTCAAAAACTCTTAACAATAAAAATAACATTCTCTTATAAGTTAGTGTTATGAATTAGGGGTGTTCATGGTCCGGTCCGGTCCGGTCCGATTTTGTCTAAAAAAAAATTAACCAAACCGGACCGTTCATATTACTCGGACCGGACCGTTTGAAACGGTTTTAAGAAATAAAAACCAGACCAGACCGTTTGATTTATAAAACGGTTCGGTCCGGTTTGGTTCCCGATTGGGTCCAATTTTTTTTATAATTTAATGAAGAATAATGTGAAATTTTTAATATATTATTAAACCGGTCCGATCCGGTTCGAACGGTTTAAAATTAGTACAAATCGGACCGGACCGTTTGATTAGTAAAACCGTTCGGTTTGGTCCGGTCCGGTCCGATTTATGGATTATAAATATTATTTTTATTGTTATGAATTTTAAAAATATCACGTTGATTATTTTCTCAAAAATTATGGTTGAACAAGAAAATAAATATGGGAGACTGGTTATACAAAGTAGCGTAATTAGGTCTAGTAGTTATTTTATATTTTATATTTTTTTCAATTGTATTTCAAAAAGAAAATTTTAACATGAATAATTATTGAATTATTTTTAAATTTTTAAAAATAAAAAAAATGAAGAAAATTAAATAATGACTATTTATCGAATCTTTTTGGTGTTATTATTAAAATTAGTGGAATAAAATGCTCACTAATAGCTCCCAAATAATTATGGTTAGACAAGAAAACATACATGGAAACTGGTTACACATGTCCCCTGTCTATTGCAACTAGAATATTTAGGTCCATTAGTCATTTTTGTGAGCATTTTATTTCACTTGTTTAAAAAATAACATATCACAAGAAAGTAATGCACTAAGGTTCGATAACTATTTATATTTTATATTTTTTTCAATTATATTTGATAACTAAAGTTTTACGTGAATATAGTTTTTAAAAATAGAAATAAAAAAATGAAGAAAAGCATAAATAATGAACATTTGACTGGACTTTTTGGTATCACTTTATTAAAATTTGTGTACTAAATTTGCTAACAAAAATAGTTATTGCTAATAGACCGTGATGGCATTTGTCTCTACATAATACTATTTAAGGACTCTCCTACTTTCAACCAATTTAGCTAAATCTATTTTTGAAAGTTCATAAATTTTTAGCCATTTGACTAATTTGAATCATTACTTTTTTTTTTACAATTTTCACTACTTTAATTAGGTCCATACTAAATTGATCTAAAATCGAAAAATAAAGACTAAATTAAAATAATTTGGAACAAATTCTTACTAAATTGAAAATGATAGATAAACTGAAGATACAAATCTTTCAAAACTTTGGGAGTGGGTGCACTGATAGAAAAACATAAGACTTACCTCCATTTTTTTGTAGAAAGCATATAGATCCTCTACGTAATCTACAACAGCTATTGGATTATTTATATCGCTACTGTCAATATCCACAATGGGTTCTTCCACTATGTCCTCCATTTCAACCTCCTCCTAATAAAATTAAGCATTAACTTTTGAATCTATCTAACAAATTAAAATTGGATAATTTTACAAATGAAGGAAAGAGAGGTACCATTTGTTGTTCCATTTGATCAGACATTGTTATTTTTGGTTGTTCAACTGGCTGATCTACCTTACATTCTTCATCAATGAATATACGATCTCCAAATCCATTTGATCTAGAGGTTGATGTATTTTCTCTCTTCTGCTCAAACCCATTTTATATAATTTAAATACATTTTAAAATCAAGTTAATTAAGGAGGGAAATATATACAGGGATGGGTAATAATGCCACGGTACATGTTAAAAAAAATACATTTTAATCCTTTTGTTTTTAGGAGTTACTTAGTCTATTATTTAATAAAAAGGTACATATAAAGTTACATATAATTACAAATTTCTTGTAGATGTTTATCAAATATATATTAACTTAATGAATGATATGTATTATCATTTAATAAAATAAGAAAAGTTAAAAAACATAATATAATTATCTTGTAAAATGGTGAAAAGATTTATTTTTCTCTAGATAGTTCTACCACATGGAATATTTTTTTTTATCACAAATGCATTTTTTTTTATTTATGATGAAATAAAATTAAAGTTATGCTTACCTTTTAACGAAATTAGAAACTAATGAGTTACTACCCTAAAACAATGGGTATATAATTTTAATGAAGTAAGAGATTTTTCAAACGCTTTATACAAAATATACAGAGAGGGAGAGAAACAAAAGAACAAAGTAGAGATACCTCAATGCATTGTTGTGTAGTGCTTGCAATTTGTGCAGCAAATTTTCTACATAAAAGTAACTCAAAATTAAGCTAATTAAAAATGTACTTTTTAAGGGATAAAGCCCAATTATGGATTTATGAATTTGAGTTATAGATAATAAAAATAATAATAAATAAAGCCTTTTGGATAAAATGAATATTATTGAAAGGTAGAGAAGAAAAGAGAGACATTTGATGATTTTATGTCTCATGTTGATTCAAATTCGAACCTTGTAATTGGCCTATGAGCTGGATCTGCTTGCTTCTTTTCACACACTTCAAGTTTGCTGAAGAAAACAAAAATCAGATATTTAATTTCACATAGAGGGGAAGAAAGGAAAAGATTAAAAAAATATATATGAAATGAGAAAATTACGTACGCTGAGTGAGATCTCTTATTAACAACAACACAAGGGTATGCTTGAGCTTGAGCTCCCATTAGATTCTGATTGATGAGGCCTAAAGCTCTTCTATTCTTCACAAACTTTTTGTTACCCATTTCTACATCTATTTCATAACATTCAAAAATTAAAAAAAAATCAGTAAACTTTTTGGCTATTACAATCAATTTCACCTTCAGATCTTCAAAAACATGAAGCTAGTAAGCTCAAAACCCAAAAACAAAAAAAAGTCAAAAATTTCACCTCTAAAAGTTGTGGGTTTTATAAGATTAGGATGGTTCTCATCAGAAATGACCATTCTACTAATATCTGAAACAAAATTGGAAATGATATCAAACCCAACCGAGCCAAGAACAGTAACAGTGGAACACTAAACTTGAAAAGCTTCCTAGAGCATCTAATGGCTGAAACAGAATCCAGTGGACCTGTTAAATACAGGTGTGGAAATTAAAAAAAGGAAGGTGCCACAAAATTAGTTCAGTAGATGAGGCACGGAAATAGTGGGTATTTGTGTGAAGGGAGCAAACTAAACTCTGCTTTATTCAAACCCAACGGCTAATAAAATATAACCGTTGGATCATGAACATTGTGATCTTTTTTTTCTACCTTTGTACAATGGTCAACTAATTGGCACTAGCCATGTGGCCTCCGTATCTACGTGTCTGATTTTAAAATTAAGTCACTCCTGCGAAAAAGATTAATTTTATTGCACAAATATAGCATATATGTTAAATTTTATTAGTTTGCGGAGAAAAAATTTAAAAAAACCCTCAATATTTTTTAAAATATCTCTAAAGTTTTAAAAAATTCAAAAATATCCCGTATATATAACGAGATTTAAATTTAATAGAATTAAATAATAACATTTCATAAATAAAATAAAATAAATAATAGAGAACCAATAAATAATAAAAATCAAATAATAGTAGAATTAGAAATAGAAGATATCCAATAATGTTTTTCACAAGAAATAGTAATAAATATAAAAAAAATAAAAAATAAAAAATTAAATCATAAAGAAAGATAAAGATTTAAAGATCCATCGTTTTCATCATTAAGAAAATTATTTCCAAGAAAATATATAATTTATTATGAAATAAGTAATAAAAAAATTAACATTAATATCATAGATGTAAAATAAGTCTGTATAATATACTATATTGAATAAACTATTCAAAATTCCATAAAAGAATAAAGAAAAAGTTAAATACATTTATATAAGAGAAATTCAAATATTAATACAGACTTATTTTATAGAAGGAGTAGTAGGTACATTAATAAAAATAACATTATTAGATAAAAGAATAATAAATAGGAAAAATATTTTACTAGAAATGATCCATGGTAATTTAGGATACCAAAAGCTAAAATTTACAACATATCTTAGGTTTACTATTAATATTCATAATAAAAACTTAAACTAAGTATTAAGTTTAACTTATGAATTTGAAAAAAGAGATCTAATTAAAGAAGTAAATCATCAATTTTCAATACTCTACCTAGTAGGGTATTGTTTAACAAATAGTCATAATAGTTTAATATATAGACAATTAATTTATAAAAATAAACAAAACCTTTTAGACACTTGGATAAATAATAAAACTAAAAATACTAACAGATTTTAAATACCACAGGAATAACACTTAGATATCAAGAAAAAATCCTTGAAAACAGGAAGAAAAAATAATATTGTTAAAAACAATAATACACTAAAATTTATTTTTATAGACTATAAAAGATAAACATCTAATCAAGAAGAAGTTAAAAAATTAAAAGATGAAGTCCAAATAATGAAAGCATTAGTTCATGAAGTCATATTAGAAAAACAATAATGTTTAAAGATAAATTAAAAAATATACGGTTAAAAATAGATGGAAGTCTAATATATGTAACAAAAAATCAAACAACATTAATGAAAGCTTTGAAGCTTTTAATCGAGGAAATGGATTTAGTCTAGAAAATAAACATGAAATATCTACAAAGTATAATAGAAACATAAAAAGAATTATTAAAAGAAATAAAGGAATGTTGTTATAATAAACTTCAACAAGTTATACATATGAAATTTACAAAACTAAGAAAAGATATATATAACATACATAGAAATAATGATATTATAGGTTATAAATATGATCCCCTAGAAGGACTAAAAATAGAACCACATAAAAGATCAAATACCTTGATTCCTAAAAATGAGAGAAGAAAAAATGAAGAAAAATCTAATGAAAATTATATGATTTCAATTTAATGAAATATAGAAAAGAATTAGACGAATAATTCATAAACTCTAAAAATAAGGATATAGAAGAATTAGTTAGTTTGTTAACACTAACTAATAGAGAATTAGAAGAATTAACATTATAATGAAAAATTTTGTACAAACAAAAAAGAAGATAATATGACAATAATTAGTAAGAGAGATTCTGAACCATAAATCATGATCCCAAAAGATCATATGAAGCTAATTTCATTACCAATTCCTTACCAAGAAGGAACATTTGACCCTTATAGGGAATAAATAAATAGGCAAAGGTCAGGAGAGCCTGACACCATAGATAGAAGAAGACAATCACCCAAAATAGAAGAAGGGTTGCATTGGAGTACTAGAGGTAATATCCCACCAGAATTCAATCTTCATGATAATTATAAATATGATATTTTAGATCTAGATTATATAAGAGATAGGAAAAAAGTATTATATGAGTGGGCTATTGGTATGAGTGTACTCATACGAACCTTCCAAACTACACAGACAAACCCTTAATCTATAGGGTATTAGTAACTTCTAAAATGATAAGAAATGTTGAAGTTTGGTTTTCAAACTTAACAGACTAACAACATTTATTAATGCAAAAGAATGCTCCCATAAGAATATAATATTTAGATATAGTAATAAATGAAGTATACAAGGAATTTATTGGAAAAAATAAAGGAAGAATTATCACTGAATCCAATAAAAATGAAATCAATGAAGTCAAATGACATATAACAAATATGAAAATTTGTAACATGTTTTACATAGATTTTTGTATTTGTGAATATATGAAACGTATTACCATAAATTACCATCTTTTATGAAAACAACTTATAAGAAAATATTTTTCCATAAATTATCTGAAACATTACATACAACCTTGATAGAAAGTTGGAATTAGAGAAATAGAGAAACTATACCAGACACCCTAAGAGGAAGAAAAAGAAGCCTTAAAATCTAGATAATTATTAAATGACAAGAAATAAAGGAATATAAATAAATAACAGGAAATGATAAAATTTGTTGTGATACAAGAGATTTTAAAATACCAGAAAAATATGGATATAACATAAAACCATACAAACAAAAATATAAAAAATACAAGAGATTTAAAAAATATAAATATAAAAAACAAGATTTTTAAAAATATAAAAGAATATTTACTAAGGAAACCTATAAGAAAAGATATTTTAGAAGGAAGAGATATAAACCCCCTGAAGAGGACATTATGCCAACGAATGTACACACATGTTTCAACACAGGAAAGAACTTAAAAAGAAATTTCCACATAAAGCAAAAATCTTAGAAGAATTTTTTAAGATTGAATTGTTACCAATCGAGGAATCTAATATAAATGATACTTATAGTATTTATCTAATAGAGAAAACTGAGGAAGAAATAACTAACTTAGAATATGAATGCTCAGATTATGATTATTTTTCACGAGAAGATGAATGATTTATATAGTATTAGAAATCCAAATAGCACATACATAAAAGTATGGCTTAAATTTAAAGGTTATGTCATTTATTATTTACATGCATTTATAGATACAAGAGTTAGTATGTGTGTAGCAAGTAAACATGTGTTTCCAAAAGAACATTGGAAATATGCACCAAAATATTTAATTTTAAGAATTGTTAATAATACTACAATAAATTTTAATAAAGTTTTAAAAGATACAGATATAATGATAGGAGGAGAAAAATTTCATATTTCTACCATATATCAACAAGAAACAAGAATTTATTTATTAATAGGAAATAATTTTCTAAACTTATATCTACATTTCACACAATATTTCGATAAAATAAGTTTAACAATATTAGATGGTGATACCTTTTATGTATCAAAAATAAGGAAAGTTTTGACTGTATCAGACCCAACGTTTATGCAACAACATAAAAAGCAAAAAAATGGTGAGATAGAGTAACAGAAACCTAATTTAGAAAATATATTATTAGATATAGAAAAGAAACAAAACTCTTTTATTAATGAAATACATGAATATAAATCCCTAATAGGCATTAGGAAACCATTAAAAACAATAAATTTAGAAAATTCTTTGGGTTCAAAAATAAATAAATCTAAGATGATTGTTAACATAAAGTTAAGAGACCTTAATAAGGTTATAAGAATAAAACCAATAATTTATACTCTAGAAAATAGGATTGAATTTAAAAAACAAATTCAAGAACTTTTGGAATTAAAAATCATAATACTAAGTAATTCACCTCACTATAATCCATTATTTCTAGTTAAAAAAGAAGCTGAAAAAAGAAGAGGAAAAAAGAAAATGGTAATAAACTTCAAAGCATTGAATAAAAAACCATTGGTGATTGATACTTTATTCCAAAAAAAAAGAATTATTATCATTAATAAAAGGAAAGAAATACTTCTCAAATTTTGACTACAAAAGTGGATTTTGGCAAACAAGATTAGATGAAGAATCTCAAAAATTAACGGCATTTAGTTGTCCTCAAGGACAATTATAATGGACTGTTGTACAATTTTGATTGAAACAAGCTCCATGCACTTTTCAAAGGTACATGGATAAAATATTTATTATGTTTACATAGATGATATTTTGGTTTTCACTAATGAATTAAATAAATACTATTTGATTATTATTAATATTCTACAGGAATGCAGGAAAGAAGGCATTGTACTCTTAGAAAAGAAAGTAGTACTTGTTCAGCAAAAAATTAAGTATTTAGAGTTGAAAATTGAAAATGAAAAACATAATTTACAACCTCATATACTAAATAACATTCAGCGATTTTTTAGTAAATTAAAAGATAAAAACCATTTATAAAATTTTTTAGGACATTTAACATATGTAGAAGCATATATCAAAAAACTTAGAAATACGAAAACCTTTACAAGCTAAATGGAAAAAGAACAGATCTGGAAATGGACATAACACGATACTATTTATATGGATAAAGTAAAAGTAAAGGTAAAAAATTTGCCAACTTTATACTATAATTAAAACAGATGCTTCACAAGAATATTGGAGAGTAGTTTTTTAAAAAAAATAGATGACAAAGATGAATATCTTTGTAAATATACATCAGGATCTTTTCAAGGTCCAGAATTAAATTATCACAGTAATTAAAAAATATATTTAACAGCTAAAAGAGCTATTAAGAAATTTGCAATATATGTTATAAGTTTCAGATTCATTATTAGAATAGATAACAAGAATTTTAGTTATTTCTTAAGAACTAATATTACAGGTGATTATAAACAAGCAAGATTAGTTAGATGACAACAATGATTCAATCACTACAATTTTGATGTTGAACATATTCCATGAAATAAGAATAGTTTAGCAAATGCTCTTACTAGAGAATTAACACCTCTAACTATTTTTATGCTTTTAGGAATGGAACATCTTGATATTAAAATCAAGATAAATAAAAAAGAGATAAAAATCCTACAAGAACAACTCGAGCTATTATACCTCGAGAAATCTTATGAAAATAGAAAATAAACAGGAAAAACTTAATTGTTCAAAACAACTCTTAGAGTCCAAAAACTCAAAAAACGAATCTTCATTAAAAATTCAATCTAAAGAAGATGAAACTTCTCAAGAAGGTGAAACTTCTAAAGAAAGAATTCAAAATGAAAAGGAAGAACCTAACAGTTCAAAAGAGAGTAAAATCTCTAAAACAAAAAATCTCAATTGGAAAAATGAAGAAGAAAAAGAAGAATAGAAAAACCAGAGCATACTACTCTAAAAAAGCACACAACTCTAGCATAGAATTTCCCTCTATCTAGAAAATCCAAAATCAGTAATGATATACCCAGTAATTATGAGTGATTAAGAATCTTTTCGAGGTTTTTAGTTGGCTTTAAGTTTGTAATAATTATTATTTTATGAATAAAATATAGTTCAGTTACTCTTTCCTAGTAAGTCAAAAATTGGATACCATCTATGTACAGATGTAGAAGGCTCACCATTATCAAGAGGATATTGAGGTTTGAGTATTACTGAGGCATAACTGGTGTAACAAGAAGAGATCAACACAAGGAAAGACCATGGTGAATTCATTAAATTCAAATATAATAATTATAAATTTAAGCCACTTAAGATTCTTGAATGTTTAAATATTTTCTTATACTAAGTGATAATACTGGTAAATAGAAAATAAAGATTGGAAAATCATAATATTATGATAAGAGAAATTAAGTAATAGGAATTAACAAACATTAAATAACCAATTTGAAAAGAATTAAAATGAAAGATAAAAATCTAATTTTATTAGAAAAAAATTGATAGAAGTTATCTCTTAACCTTAAATAAATATTTTAAAGATGAAGATTATGAAACTTGTCTTGAAAATTTTAGAAGGTTTAACACCTTATTAGATATCTATACAGATTATATTAAAGCTATTACAAGCATAATAGATCATCATGTATCAAAGGTATTAAAAGATTATTTTAATCAAAAATATATCTTCTTAGAAGAAAAGGAAAAAAGAGAATTTAGAAACTTTATGTTTGGTTATTATCTCTTTGAAGGTTATAAATATATTATATGTACCGAAACATGTGGTTTTATGGACTTACACACTACATTTTAATAATTACAAAAATTAAGAAAATAAAAATTAAATTATCTTTAAAATTATAGGAATTAACAATTAAAGTTAAAACAATTAACCTTAAATTGGTATCAGAATATGTAAAAGAAGAAAGGAACTCTCACTCTTATAAAGCAGGAAGGGAGGCTCTTCGACTTACTCCATGTTCGTGCCTAAGGAAAACCTTTACAGGCCACATGTGCTATTTATTAGGTATCATAAGGCTGCATCGAGAAAGAGGGTGAACTAGAAAACTGGATCTTCGACTTACTCCATATCCATGCCTAAGTAAAACCTTTTACAGGCTACATGTGCTACTTGATAAGTATCATAAGGCTACATCGAGAAAGAGGGTGAACCAAAAAATCGATCTTCGATCTTCGACCTACACTTATTAATTGGTATTAGAGCCATGGGAATATTAACAAAATATGGATGAAAAAGTTAATACTATTACTTTTGAAGACATCAATGGTATTAACCATAAAGTATAAAGACATTCTAGAATTTACTACAAACCTCAAAGGAATAAGTGAAGATATGTTAAACCTTATGAACATTTTAGATATATATCCATTTGTGGATACAAATTCTATTATTTAGAATTCATAAATATTTATAAATTATGTAGTGTTATTTTTAAATGTAGAAAGTAAAGATATAATGTGATGTAATTGTAGTAAAAAAATAACAAAACATATACTATTTTTAGCTTATGAAAAGAATAATGTAATTATTTTTTAAAAAACATAAACTTAGTCAATAGCATCAACTCATTTTTATCTTCTTTTTTTGCATTTTTTTAAGTTTAATCCAATGATTATCCCTATCAAGGTTGAGAATTTAATGCATATAATATTTAGATATATAAGTTTTATAGAAATACCAAAGATATTATCATTATGGATAAAACAAATTTAAAAAAAAATCACGAAAATTATAGAAATTTTATCAAAAATATGAATATTTTTAATAAAACATCAAAAAACCAATTGCTTACATTTTAAATTTATTTTTTTAATATATGTATTATTAAATTCTTAAAATATTTATATTAATTAATAAGTTTATAAATTAATTTATTTATTGTATAATAAAATTATATTCTTTTTTTGCTAAATATTGTAAAATAAGTAGTTAAAAGGTTTGAAATAATTAAGTAGATTATCTAATTGTATTAGCTATTACAAATAAATAAATCTTAACGGTATGAAACTAAATTTCATTAATTATTTATTTTTTAAAATTCTCATAGTTAAGGAGGTATAATAAACCTTATCTTTCAATATAATCTACATGTTTTAACATTAATATAAATATAGTAAAAAAAATAAAACAGACGTTTTTATTTTGTGCTTGAGAATTGAATTAGATGCTACTCTTGAGCTCGATACTCACTAAATAGAATAATATATGATATAATTTTTTTTATCTATTTAATTCATATTAATAGCAAATATGATATAAAAGAAAGAGAGAATATATTAGTGAGAAAAAAATAAATTTAATTGATTGCTTAAAAAGAAGAAGAAAAAAGACAAAAATAAATCAAGATTTAATATTTTATTTGACATTTTAATGATATTTTATCAACAATATTTGAGATATTTTAATAAAAAAAGATATTTAAAAAACAACGATATTTTAATGATATTTTCGATAATTTGATTAAAAAATATAAATATCATCTATCGATGTTACGATGTATAAAAAAAAGATATTATCACGATAATATCTATAATATCGTCGAGATTTTCATTCTTGATAATACTTGATTAAATGATTAAATAATATGTAATATTTTACCTATAAATAGTATCACCTCTCTCCTGTCCTTTTTTCTTAATTTTTTTTTCTCACAGTCCGATATTAGAGGTGGTTAAGGAGGCATTTTCTCTCACCAATGAACAAAGTTTGAATCTCTACGTCCTATTTATAAAATTAGTTAGTTCACATTTAATTAAATACTTATTGTTTTTGGACAATGTTTTTCTTTTGTTGTTGTCTTCTTCTATTTTTTTTTTTTTGTAATTAGCACTATTGTCATTGGGAAATTATTGTATACAATAGCAGTAATGACACCTAACATAATCGATTTATTTTACTCCTTTATTTTATAAAAAAAAAACAAGTATAAAAAGTTGACGAAATAAAGACTAATATATCTATACTTAGTCTAAATAATTTTTAAATAAATTTTGGATAAAAATATCCTTATATTTTTAAATTATAACATATCTTACCATTATATTTTATTTTAATTTTTTTTTAAAATTAAATACATTAATTAAAAAGACTCTTATAATACTATAAAAGTTACTTTTCTAATATATATTTTCTCTTATATTTTATATTTTTTGTATTTTATTAAAAAATTGTATGCACATATTAAAAATAAATGCAAAATTCAAATATGCAATGTATATTATATAGGTTTTTGTTTAAAGAGTTTTTATAATAATAAATTTTTAGTTGACTTAAAAGTTTATTATTAATTTTTTTTATTTATTTAATTTTCATTGCGTAAATTAAATTTTAAATATGATAGTAGAAATAAAAAAAATAAAAATAATAATAATTCACGTTCAAAAATATATATATATTTTTAAGTAGTATTAATAAAGAGCATATATTTTAGGGTACTTTAAATGCGCTCCTGCCGACTTTGCGAATGGTTGGCTCGGCTCTATTTTTTTTTTTTTTTTTTTTTGCTTTGCTGACAACGAAGCAGGCAGAAAGTGTCTATTGGGAAAGCGGGAGTGTAACAGTTTGAATTATAACATTTTTATGTCACTCGATCTAAAATAACATGATTGTTAAAGTAAAATAATATTACGAGCTCTAGTGTTCAATGTTGTACTTTACTCTCAGTTTGAAGTGATATAAACCATAATATCTTCTTTAACAGGATAATTCACATGTTAATCAATAATTAAATTTTTTCTTTAATTCTTCAACTATGAGAGAAATATTGACCAGTTGGTAATTACGGTCTAATCTGTCATTGTTAAATTTAATGTGATTTTGAAAATATTTGTTTATATAGCATGTTAATAAAATAATTTTTTTTTTTGCTTAAATATTATTAAGTAATAAGGTTTCCATAAAAGCATTGTTATTCATAGATATAAAGCTCCTAAAGAATTATTAGGTTTTATTCTTCTTTTTCCCTGTTCGATAATTTATTTTAACCGTTACATTCAAAGGGTAAATATAGGAAGCAATCCTATATACCACAATTTGTATTATATGTGTCATGTTATGACTTATAAGTCATGAAAATCTTGAATTGTGTTGTGAGGTTCCATTGGGGCAAAACTTGGTGTTGGGCATTAACGCTTGAACAGTCCCAGATGCTTCATCTTTGTTATTAATTAATACATAATACAATTAATCTATTTAAAGGAAATTTTGATCAAATTCGTCGTATTAAGGATCAGAAAGTATCGATAAATTTTATATTTGAATTGAAAAGTATACAATCTGTTCGAATTCGAATTAAAAAGTATACAATTCTTTTGGATTGAAATTTGATTCAGATCGAAATATTTTTATAATCCGAATTGAATTATTTTAAATTATAAATAAATGTATATTTTATTTTATAATATGTTATATTTAAATATTATACATATATTACATTACTATTTTAACTCAAAGATAAATATAAATATAAATATTTATAATAATTTAATAATTTTATAGACATATTTATTATTCTTTTAATTTTTTTAGTTGTGAATATAAATAATAAATTTTGCTATAAATACACCAATTTAAAATTTAAATGTTGTGTTTTATATATGATAATAATTCATAAATAAATTTTAATATTAATATGATTTTAAGTGATCCAAAAAACTGTTCAGTTAGGACTTAGATTGATTCGAATTGATTACATCATCGAATTAAATTCAAATTAAAAATATTCAAATCTAATTCAAATTAGATCGGATTCAAATTGACCAAAAATAAACAATTTCGAACCAATTCTCACCCCTATTTCAAATCATCATCATCTACATGAACTCTCTATTGAATTTACGTCAAAGTTGAGTCCAAAATTAAGTAAAATTTGACATAAGGAGAGAAGTTCCGGATGACAAGCTCCAAATTTTCTCTTATGAGACACATAATAAGTATTAACCAATGCATGTAAAATACTAGAAAATATTCATTATTTTTAGAATAGATAATGACTTGAAATTTCATTTCATTTGATCCCTTAAATTCAAAATATGAAGAAAAAAAATTACATATATCTTTTTTACTATTTAGATATTATCATTATTTTAATTTTAATATTTCATTATTTTTATTAAAAATAAAAATATATATTTAAATAATGATATACTAAAATATTATTATTGTTGGTTTTTCTTAAATAATTTCCTATTAAATTTTACTTTATCTATGTTAATGTCATGTGTTTTAATGTATTTTAATCGATTAATTTTAAAAAAAAATATTTTAATAAATAAATTATTAAAATAATATTATTTATTTTTAATTGGTTATTTTTTTGAACAAAATAATTAAAAAAATATTTTTTAAAATAGGAGATTTAAACGGTACAAATCTCATAATTTAAGGAACCTCTAGAACCTCTTATTTGATGGAGACTAAAAGTTTATGTAAAAAAAAAAAAATGCTAATTGCACACAAATTTGCTTACATTTTTTAACTCCCACTAGGCCACTGTAATATAGGAAAATGTAGAAGTTATAAGTTGGTAAAAGTGTTTAATTACAACTCAACCATGCTACCATCACAATTCAATCAATAATTAATTTTTTAACGGTCGTGTTAATTAGTAGTATTCTATAAATTATTTGCAACACGACATGCAGTGAAGAGTTCGAGTGCAAGAATGTGTACAAGTTCGTGTACAATTTGCATTTCTAATGTTCATCTAGTCATGTTGTGCTGCATCAATTGATATATCTCATCGAGTTTTTCCTGTACCTTATACATCCTGTTGTTTTTTTGTAGTAATTTTCATTGGCTTTCTTATTTGTTTTGACTGCCTTATTATTTGCAATGATGTCACTAAAACAAGGTTAGTGGAACTTCAACTGATAGTATTAGTATTGCTTAATTTTGTTTCAAGTTTCAAATTTTACATAATTATAATTATAATGCAATTTAATATGATTTTTGGCACATATTATTTTCAATTTTGTGGGCTGTTTAGCAACTTTTGTGAGGGCCAATGGATGGCTTTTCTGCCTTCGGTTCTTGAGTCCTTGGTGCTTGGCAACGTTCACTATTGTTATAATTATCATTCTTGTGTAAAAATGGATTTCTCGTGCCATATTTTTTGAAATTATTTGGGATGCAATCCTAGCACAGACATACCAACACGAAACACAACGATTGCCACCTCTAATATCAATATTCTCGTCAACACGAAACGACACGATTATCACCTCTAATATCAATATAGAATGAGCAATGCACACCATTTGGGCAAGATTACGTTATAATGGAGAGTGAGAAACTGAGAGAAAATTGATTATTATTGATATTCAAGAACGTATACTATAATTGCATTATACAACAATATATGCATTGGTACTGATGTAAACTGTTATAGCAAACTTACTACTATAATCTAGTATCACACCTACACTACAGTGAATGCTAACTCCTATGTATTGGGATCACATTTTTCACTTGCTTATCTGAAGGTATATAGCAAACATCCAACTTATCCTGCACCACCAAATAACGAATGAAGTGGAAATCTATTTTTACATGTTTCATTCTAACATGCATGATTGGCATCCTGTCAAATACTTCTCACTGATAATATCAATGAATATGGCAGGTGTGTGAGCTTCTTGAATCTTCAACTCCCTTAGCACACATCGCAGCAAAATCACTTTTGCAAAACCAAGAGCTAAAGTTCTATACTTTGCCTTAGCACTTGAACGTGATACTACCTTCTGCTTAGAGGCCAGCCTGGAGACTAGAGACTCACTAAAGTATATACCATACTCTTCTATGCTTTTTTTATCATCTGGACAGGAAACCCAATCAGAATCAATAAATCTTACCATAATTAGTATATATGTTTTCTGAAGAAGAAGACCATGGTTAAATATGCCTTTGAAGTATCTGAGAACCCTCTTTGTTGTTTGCCAGTGAACCTCAATTGGTACAATTCTAATAGGCCCAAATAATGTTGTCATTTTACACATGACAGTGTTCCCAATTTTTAATTTTTTAGCTAAATGTGTTCCAAACTTATTATCATTGTTTGATAATGAAAGTTCTAAAGCGAATTTGTTAAGTCTAGAAGGGATGAACAGATTATCTTTTATTTTATCAAATTATAAATTCTTAACTTAATCACAATGATCAGACATGTAATCGTGTGTAAATAAAAAAATAATATATGAGATTTTTAGTTAGAAACAATTTAAACCATGACAATGACCTAAAAAGAAAACTCTCGATCCACGGGTTTACCAAACTACTTAACTTTTTCACTATAAAAACCAAATCTCCAAATACATACTCAATCTTATACTACATTTCTTAAGATACTGTCCTAATGTACCTTACCTACGAACTCCTCCTCTAATTTCATAGTTTTCAAGATTAGAGTGAACGGTATCCAAACTAACATTCTAATTAGCTCATCGTCAATTAGATATGTTCACGGATCAACTTGCAAACAGGGTTAGCACAAAAAACACAAGTATTCATGTGTGTTTTAGTATGAATTTAATGATGAGTAATACTAATTAGATTATTCAAAATATATATCAAATAAATCAAATTAATTAGTAAATCTTAAAGTAAGTAAATTAAATATAACTTTAATAAAAATAACTTATTTAAAATTTAATAATTAAATTAAATAATCGTGACCATGATAAAATTATTTAATTTAAACATGTAAGAACTTAATAAAAAAAGTTATATAAATATTAAAATATAAAACAAACAGGTTAATAAATATAAAAATTTAAAAAAATAAATAATCTAATACTAATATGCAGCATAAAAATATAATTTAAATTAAAATCCATCCATTAACATAGCCTGACTAGATATAAAGGATTGACAAATACCTTGATGAATTACCTTTGCCAAATACAAAAAACATTCATCCATTGTGCAAGTTTGTTTGAATATATATATAATTACCTTAACTGCCACCCTATATAACCTCTGATCAAACTTCTTGAATGTCTTTACTGGGATGAAGTGTGGCCGGATTCAAATATGATATTGATCTTTCGATATTAATTAAGAGGTTTTTGGCTTCTCTCTTGGCCGATGATAATGACTCTTAAGTTATTTGACCCCTTTTTTTTTTTACTTCTTTTTTTTGGGTTTATTTTTCAACTGCTTGTTCATTCAATCTTTAATATGTATATATAGGTAATAGTGATAACCAATAACATTAGGATTAATTCTTTTTAGATTTAATTACACAAAGTCCATTAAAAGCCTTGATGATATAAAAAATCATTTTTAGGACATATCTTAAAAATATTGAAATACATTTAAAAAAAAGCTTGAGAATGATTTCAAGTGTTGTGAACATGTATTATTAAATACATAAGTGAAATACTATATGTGATGGTTATAAAAAATATATCTAAAGTATAATCATTTAAAATTGGAGTATTTTTTTCGACTTTGCTTGATATATTTAAAAATGTTGATTTTCTGAGAGTTTTTTAAGATTATTAATGAGTTGAAAACTTATTGTATTTATCTCAAAAGTGAAATGTGTACGGTGGAGTTTATGCAGTAAAAAGAAAAATAGACGTTAGAATTTTAATTATTCTCAACATTCTCTCTCAAGTTAGGTGTGTAGATATCAGTCAACCCTAACTTGCTTAAATTTTCTTCAAATGGTTTCAGATTTAAACCCTTGGTGAAGATGTTCGCCAATTGTTTTTCACTCCTAACAAATGGAGTTTCAATTTCCTTTGCTTGATTTTTTTCTTGAATGAAGTGGCAATCTACTTCAATGTGTTTTGTTCTCTCGTGAAACACCGGATTGAATGTTATATGTCGTACCGCTTGGTTATCGTAAAACATCTTCATTGGTTCTTGAATTTTAATTCTAATATCCAAAAGAAGTTGTTTGATTCAAGTTATCTCGTTTGAGGTTGATGTCATGGCTCGATATTCTGCCTCGACGCTTGATCGTGCCATAACACTTTATTTCTTGCTTTTCCATGTGACTAAATTTCCACCTACAAACATACAAAAACTGGTGGTTGATTTTTTATCAAAGCTACCGACCCAATCTGCATCATAATAGCCACACACTTTGTTAGAATTATTACGTTTTATGAAAATTCCCTTATCGGGTGTCCCTTTTAAATATTTTAAAATTCTATGTATAGCCTTTAAATGTGATGTCCTATGTGCATGCATAAATTTACCAATTTGGGTTACCGAAAAAGAAATATTTGGTCGGGTTACCGTTAAATAAATTAATTTTCCTACAAGTCTTTGAAATTGGCTTATGTCTTCTAAAAGTTTGTCATTCTTAATATTTAATTTGTATTTACTATCTATTGATGTAGATGTCGGTTTACTCCTTAAATTACCAGTTTCTTTCAATAGGTCAAGTATATATTTTCTTTGTGAAATAAAGCATCCCTTAGGTGAATGTGTTATTTCTATTCCTAGAAAATATTTTAGTAAACCTAAGTCTTTGATATCAAAATTATTCTCCTTTAATTGCATTTTCACTTTTTTAATTTCCTCCAAATTATTTCTGATAATTATTATGTCATCTACATATACTAGAATTATGGTTGTGAAGGTACCATTATTTTTGGAAAATATCGAGTGATCGGAATCACTAATTTTAAAATCACAATAAATTAAATAAGAGCTTAGTTTTCCATGACATGCCCGTGGAGATTGCTTTAGTCTATAAATAGATTTTTTTAACTTACACACTAGGTTAGAATTGTTTCCTTTTTTATGATCGGATGGAAGCGTCATATATACCTCTTCTTCAAGCATTCCTTGAAGAAAGGCATTCTTGGCATCCATTTGATTTAAGGTCCAATTTTGATTTATTGCTATAAAAAATAAAATCCTAACGGTATTCATTTTGACCACGGATGCAAATGTTTCTTGATACTATACCGTAGGTTTAAGTGTAACCTTTATTCCACTAATCGTGCTTTATACCTTTCAATAGTATCATCACTATTAAACTTAATCTTATAGACCCGTTTGCATCATAGGGGTTTCTTTCTTTCGGGTAGTTGTATGACTACTCATGTTTCATTTTTTTTAAGTGCTATAAGTTTTTCTTCTATTACTTTGCATCATACCAATTGGATTATTGCTTCTTCATAGTTATTTGGCTCATTTTTTTTGAAAATTAAGGTCAAATAAGTCTTATATTGGGGTGTAACATTTTCATAAGACAAAAAAATTTAGATAGGATATTTTACCTCATATGTTATAAAATCACGTAATCTAGTTATAGGTTACAGAGTTCAATTATACCTTCTCAATGGTATTATTTTGGTAGTACCATCTTCCTCCTCACTTTGAAGAGTTTCTTCCTCTTCATTCTCATTGATTATTTCATTTTTTACTACCGTATTTTCTTCTTCAGAGTAAAAAAATGAAAATGTAAATTCATTTGGTTTCTCTTAGTTATTAGTCTCCTTTTCTAGTGTCTTGTAATATGACTCATTTTCTTGGAATTTTACATCTCTTAAAATGTAGTGTTTTTGTTAATCGGATCATAGCATTTATAACCCATTTTTTGAGATAAATACCCTAAGAAATTGTTTTTGATTAATGTATAATCTAATTTGTGATGTTTATTTTTTTGCACATAACATGTACATCCAAATACTCATAAATGATCAATGTTGAGTTTTTTTGGTAGAGAATTTCTAGTAGGTTTTTAAAATTTAAATTGACACTTGGTAATATATTAATTAAATATATTGCGGTGAGAACAACATCCGACCAAAAAATTATTGGAACATTATTTTGAAACAAAAGTACTCTTTTTCAAGTAAATGTTGATTTTTTCTTTCCAACACACCATTTTGTTGGAGTGTCACTACAACAAAACCGGGCATTAAAGTCGGTTCACGCATTGAACCAACTTTAAAAAATATATATATTTTTACATTTTTTACTCATTTTTTACTTTACTAATAACTTGTATTTGATCACATATAGCAGAAAAAACCAAAATCTATTTAACAAAATTTAAATAATAGTACAAATAATTAAAAAATTAAATATAATTAATTACTTGATAATTAATTTTATTACAAAAAATAATTTATATACAATACATATATATTTAACTTAAATTACAAATAAAATGATGTCATCAAAGTGTCATGGATTTTGTGATATTCTCACTTTATTTCAATGAGAGCAAGTTTAGTTGGCTTAGAATCACTAGCATAATGACAAGAAAACTGAGTAAAAAACAGATGTTTCATATAACAATTTATTCCCCTAAATACACGAACATGTAAACATCTATCAAACAAGTAGTCTAAACTTCAGAGACATATGAATGGAGAAATTAAAACATTATAAATATTATCACGGTGTTGTCTTATGTTATTCAAGATAATCATATTCTTCTTCTCATGTTATAATTTGAACAAAGTGTAATGTCTATTCTTCTTGTAAATCATCAAAAATATGCATATCATAGCCTCACTTGTTCCAACCAAATAAATATACGTAATTAAATTCAAAATAAGAATATAATATCATGAATTCACAAAAAATAACTTATATATGTTAAAAGATTAGTAAAAGAGATTACCATATCGACACCTGAATGATATAATAATAACTTTATCCCTTCAAAATCATATTAGCACTATATTAATATTTGTCTATAAATATAAAGCTATTTAGAATTAAGCTGGTATTTTTAATGTTATAATGAGCTTTAAATATGAAATCAAGTGTAACTCTGATTTGTTACTTGGATTGGTTGGGCAAAAAACAGTTGTTCCATAAATTTATTGGCACCAAAATTCAACCAACCCAAATAACAAATTGGAGTTACACTTGACTTCATATTTTGAGCTCATTATAGCATTAAGAATACCAACTTGATTTCAAATAGCTTCATATTTATAGACAAAATATTAATACAGTACTAATATGATTTTGAAGGGATAAGGTTATTATTATATCACTCGAGTATCGATGTGGTAATCTCTTCTACTATTCTTTTAACATATATAAATTATTTTTTGTGAGTTCATGATATTACACTGGAATGATGATTCTTGGTGGTTTTTCTGTACTTGGCTGGCCAGTGACTATCATGATGTTGTCATAAGGGAACTAGGCAAGAGAGATGAGATGAAGTTTGGGCAAAAAACAGGTCCATAAAATAATTCATTCCTCTAAATACATGAGCACATAAACATTCATCAAACAAAACATCCATCAAACAAGGGACTTTAGACACATGAATAAAGAAATTAAAGCATATAAAAAATATCATTATGTTGTCATATGCTATTCAAGATCATCAGAATCTTCTACTGATTCTTCTAGTGATGATATAATTTGAACCATGTGTTCTACCAATTCCTCTCATAAATAATCAAAAATTTATGGGTCATAGTCTGTCTTGTTCCAACCAAAGAACTACATTTAAATTCAAAATAAGAATGTAATTTCATGAATTTACAAAAATAATTCATATATGTTAAAAATGTAAATTGTCCCACAGCTTCTATGCTCTATCAAAGCTTAAAACGGTTAGTTTTTTATTAAATATTAAAAAGACCAATAGAAGAAAAATAGCTAACTATAACTCTTACATTTCAACAACTGTTTTTTTATCTTTACTCAGTTCTATGGAAGCTGAGTCACAATACCAAATATGATTATTGAACAGATCAAGGATTACCAACATCCAATGATCTTGGCCTTGTTCAAACCTTAGTGGCCAAAGGGATCATCAACTTCTGATTTCTGTTAAGCATTAATGCCCTATCACATAATTGTTTAGCTCTGATGCTAACATCCTTCTCTTGATATTGATTGACAAATGAAGAATCATAGAACATTGCTAAATGTGATGAGTAATTATGTTGAAATCGATAATAACATGCCTATTTAAAAAAAAAAAATTAGATAATATAAACATAATTATATATGTTCTACATAAATGAAAGTTATTTACTAATTGAGGTCTCACCTTGTCTACACTTGAATTATAGTTAAATCGATCATTTGATATTCAAATAGTTACAATATACACTCGATCGATATATATGTTTGGCTGATGTCTACACCAAAAATTTCTATAGGAAGTGACATAGTCCATCCATCATTTATGTTAGATGTCATCACAACAATAGTTATCAAAGTGTCAAGAATTTTGCTGAAGTTTAAAGCATTATCATAATTATACTTTTTCCAAGACTTAAAGAAGTATTATGTATGTTAGTAACAATAAAAGAATAATAAAATAATAGTAGTAAAAAAATGTTATCTTTTAAGTAAAAAAATAGTACCACGTCAAAATTTATCACAACTTGAATCGACGGCCAAGCCACGTATTGTCAAACAGCCTCTTGGACTGTGGTAGCATCAGAAGGCACATGTAGTGGACAATCATGAAGCAATGATTGATCAATTACTATTTGCCAATGATTTGGAAAATATTGATTATGAATCATCCGATCATCGCTCAATTATTGTATCGTTCCAATAGTAACAAAGTTCGTTGACGAAGGATGTTTCAACAAACATTTCATATTCTATAAAAATTTAAGCATTATATATAATAAAAATAAAAATAATAGATTATCTGCATAAACTTAAAATTTTACCACAAATGATTCATCAAATAGAGGAGGACTCTCGTGTCGAGTAGCTATTGGAAGTACATTCTTATCAAAGTGTTCATCGTGATGTGATTGATGGTAAGAATGCACAGATTGCATTGGAGAAAATGAACCACTACTTGATTACATCAGCATTCCTGACATACAGGGAGGACCAATAGGATGACTATATCCTATACTGGATATAGGTTATGCGCCATGAGATTGCATGGGTGGCATGCCTAGCATGGATGGTTGCATGCCTGGCCAATATGGCATGCCCTGATTGTAGTATGATGTCATGCCTAACATGTGTTATGATTGATATTCTTTTAAAGTGGCAATCTCATATAACATTGAAGCCTTAAAGAAGTTGAGTTCTTCTTCAATTTTACTGCACTTCTCATTCCTGACCATCTGAGGCTTTTGTTTTGGAATGTTAAAATATTCCATATAACTATCATATTGGATACCTTCCCTAACACGACCAGGATGCTCACGTCTGAATGCATGATATATAGCATCTCTCCCTAGTTTTTCGATTATTTCACCCCTGAATATTTGTTCTTGCATAACTCTCTACAAATAATAAAGTAAACAAACATATCATACATTATTACATCAATTATTAAAAATCATAAGGATTTTGTGTCAAGTTAAATTACTAATCAACTTATTTAGTTGCTCTTCTCCTCGCTTATTCATTGATCTTGACTTCTTCGTTTTAGGAGTCTTTGTTTTTATGTACAATTCAGATTGGGTAACCGATCTACCCAATTCAACTTCCTACATAAATTAAATAAATTTATTAACCATGACATCAACTTAAATTTGAGGAAAATAAATATAAAAATATTTATAAATTAACACAAATTAATAATACCATTCTATATCTAACTTTAGGATTTGAAAACCTATCAGTATGATTAGGAAGAATATTATGCATTTGTATATTCTGATGTTCTTTCCTAATAATTTGAAATTCATCTGTACGTCTATAATTCACGAAGTCTGTCCAAACTTGAGGTGTAATCTAGGGGTGTCCTTCAGGGATTTTGTAGAGCTCTACTTCATCAAGTGGTTCTAAATATGGAAACACATAATCTCTGGCCAATTTAGAAGTTTTGTATTCTTTCCACGCCTTATTTTCAATCTTATAACACTTTCTCTTCCAAGTGTCATCGAATTTATAACGATTCTATAAAAACACATTACAAAAGATTAAATATAATACAAAAAAGATATAATATATGTAATTAGTTATAAAATATAAGAGACTTACACAAATGTCTTTTCATATTTTGTACTTTTCAACTTCGTCAACCTGAGTCCAATCATTTATATTGATTGGTATACTTGACTTCACAAGTCTACCAATAGAGGATTTTAATTGTTGGCCATTTTCCCATATTGGATTACCAGTAGCATCAAATAGAACAGATACTCTATCATCTGGATTAAGTAGAGCATCAAGTATATTCACCCAACCCCTTCTTTTCAAATACCTCTGTGGATCATTTGGATCTACAAGTTCTAGTACCCTAGGATCCATAAAATATTTGAAAACAATGATAAAATATAAATTAATTGACAATTTTAAGTCCATCCATATATATAAACATCCAAGAGTTATTAGAACAATATAGAATATACATTATGTTTAATTAGGTTGTTGATCGTATACATATATTCCTTTACAATCACTTCGAGTCCATGACGAAGAATCATCGTTATCAACTAGATCATTACATTCATTGGGCAATTTGTTTAAGAAATGACTAATATTGGATAATGTATTAAGCATTGGGTCATCATCTTCTAAAGCATCACAATGGTAGAACTCCTTTTGTGGAGGCATTAACACAATAGATCATCTTGTGTCAATTTGATCGCTCATGTAGAATACTTGTTTTGCATGAAGTGCTAATGTGAAAGGATCATTAATATGATTTATCTTGGATAAATTTACAAGGGTAAATCCAAAATAATTTATTTTATATCCAACATTGATAACATCTTTGACCCAATCACATAAGAATATTGTTTCATGGAAGACCTTATAATCGAGTTCCCAAATCTCTTGAATTATACCATAATATGTTCTATCAGAAAGTACAGGATTAACATCTTTTGAATTAACAAATTGCATAGTTTGTGCAACCATATCTTCACACCATTATTATAATTGACTCGGACTTTGTCCCTTGCTTGAGTTGTAAACCTCGATCTATTAATTGTGAAATTAGAAAAGGATTTGACATCGAATTTTGGACCATGTATAAGTCATTCTAAACTTTTTGTTATTTTATAATTGAGTTTGTTAAGTTCAACTCGAATCTATGCATACAAAAACATGAAATGTGTTTAAAGTAAAGTTTTAAAACATTGCATAGAAGTACTAATGAATTCTTATATGTGACACTAATATGGTTGCGAAACCAATTAATAAGCTCTCATTTATGTTCATCATATAACCATTTTTCTCCTCCTTTTTTTTATAACGAGGATTGATCTTCAATAAGTTTAAATGTATTATGTAATGTTATTAAAGATATATCAAGTAGATATCATCATTAATAGTTAAATAAAAAATAATTTTTGCATAAATAGAAAGGTTGAACATGTCAACACTTACTCTATGCACGGTTGTGCTTCATTATTATTTACCAAAATGATTCAGTGTGCTTTTTCCCATCGAGTGTGATCAATAAACAATTTCTTACTTACACCAAGCATAGGGTTACCTACTTGGATCATGTGACATTCTAAGAACAACTTGTGCATAGGATTCCCAATTTCAGTGCAACCATTAAAGTATTCAGAACAAACTCAATCGTCTCTTCAGTAATGTAACGTTCCACCATGCATTCTTCAAGTCAATTTCTATTATTTATATATCCTTTAAGGACTTGCATATATCTCTTAAAAGGATACACCCATCTTAAGTAAGTAGGACCACACAATTGAACCTCTTGAACTAAATGAACACATAGTGAATCATTATATCGAAGAAAGAAGGAGGAAAATATTTTTCAATCAGACACAGGGTCTTTACAACATCTTTCTGTAAAGAGTTTAACTCACCAATTGATATAGATTTCTTGTATATTGTATTGAAGAATGAATAAAGACGAATTATTGATAATCGAACATGTTTTGGAAGAATTGATCTAATAGAAACTAGTAACAACTATTGTATTAAGATATGACATTCATGTGATTTCAATCCATAAAATTTCTTATCGGTGACAGACACAAAATTTCTTAAGTTTGATGAGTAATCATCAGGAAATTTCACACCCGCCAAACATTTACAAAACACATCCTTCTCTTTTGTTGACATTGTATATGATACTGGTGGCAAGTATATTCAATTCTTATCATTTTCACCTTTGGTGCCAATTCAGGTCGTATTCCTAGTTTGTTTAAATCTAGTCTTTCTTTAATTACATCCTTTGTTTTTCCAAGTATATTAAGTAATGTACCAATCAAGATATAACATACATTTTTCTCAATATGTATGACATCTAAGATGTCATGAATGTAGGTCTTTCCAATAAGGTAATTCCCAAAATATTGATTTTTTATTCATACCACCATAGTCTACTAATATAGTAACATTTTCATTTTCACCTCTTTTATTAGTTGACCTATTTTGTTTCCCTACCTTAGTGAGTATTCTTTTTTTCATCTTTCCATACTGTTTAAATGTCATACCATTCAATTGCCTTAATATCTCAACACCTCGCAAAGGTCGGGGTGCAGGATCATGATCTTCTTCACCATCAAACGGTTTCTTTTGGTATCTAAACTTGTGTCCACATGGTAAAAATCTTCTATGTCTTCTATAAGACATCTTTTGTCCGTAAACAAGATAAGTTGTAGAAGTACCATCACTACATATAGGGTATCCCATATAACCTTTTGTTACATGTCTTGATAAGTTCCCATAGGCAGGAAAATAATTAATTGTCCATAAAAGGACCCCCTCAAGTTAAAGTGTTCTTCTTTATGAACATCGTAAACATTTACACCATCATTCCAAAACGTCTTTAAATTATATATTAGAGGTTACAAATATACATCAATATCAACACCAAGTTGTTTCGGTCCTAAGATCAATAATGTTAACATCATGAATTTTTTTTTCATACACAACCAAGGAGAAAGGTTGTATGTTACCTTAATTATTGGCCAATAGCTATATCTACTACTAAGGGAACTATGTAGATTAATTCCATCAGCAACAATGGCAAGACGAAGATTGCACGGATCAAATGCAAATTGAGGGGATAAATTATCAACTACTTCCCAATTTAGAGAATCATAATGAGGGAACTATGTAGATTAATTCCATCAGCAGCAATGGCAAGGCGAAGATTGCGCAGATCAAATGCAAATTGAGGGGATAAATTATCAACTACTTTCTAATTTGGAGAATCACAAGGATGACGTAGCAACCCATCATCAAATCGATTATCTGAATGCCAAGTCAACATCTTTGATGTCTCTTTACTTTTGAACAACCTTGAAAGCAAGGAATCGGAGGAAAGTACCAAAGAACCTTTGCGAGCACGCCTTTCTTAGGTGTTGTCTCATGTGTAGCATGCTTCTATCTTGATTCTTTACACATCAGAAAATCATCTAATGTCTCATAATCTTTTCTATAAAGAACGCAATCATTTGGACAAGTATGAATCTTATGATATTCCATGCCAAATCGACTAAGAGATTTCTTCACTTCATACATTGAAGATGGCAATTCAATACCCTCATAAAATATATCTATTAGTAGATTTAGTAATTCTATGAATCCCTTGTTAGAAAAATCATGTTTTGCCTTCACATTGTACAAATGAACCAATCTTGACATTTTAGTGTATTTCTTGCATTTTGGATACAACAGTTTTTCGGCATCTTTTAGAAGTTTTTTAAAGGTTTCGGGATCATCCTCATATAGTTCATCTTCAATATCATGAAACATATTTTTAGTCTGTATATTATGATAAGATGTATGTAATCCATTCACATTCTTATTTATCTCTTCCTCATAAGTATTACCAATATTTTTTCCATGATAATACCAACATGTATAACTCAAAAGAATACCACCACGGATAAAGTGATACTTAACCCTGTCAACTTCATGAAATCGCTCATTTTTACATTTAATACATGGACATTGAATCAAACTAATTTCATTATTACTATTTCTACAAGCAAATTCCAAGAAGCTTTCAACTCCAGAAATGTAGTCCTATTCAATTCTATACTTTGACATCCAAAATTTGTCCATTTTCTATTAATGACATTAAGCATATTAAATATATATCCAATCAATATATTTCAGGTATTATTATATATAAATTCCCTAATTATTAGAATATATATCAAAACATCATATAAAATAAATACATAAAAATTAAACGTAACAAATATATACACATAAATATAATTATATGAGATTGATTGTAACTATTAAAAATAATATGCCACATCATTTGAGTTAATTTTAAATTTAAGATATATAAAACAAAATTTATCTAACAATTTGTGATGATTAATATTTTTATAAAATAACTACATTACTTCAAACCTAAATTTGTAATGAACATCATATTGCTGAATCATGTATTTCCCATTTTATATTAACAAAAATAAATAAATTAAAAACCAACCTTAAATCACAGTCATAAATATATAAATTTATTTTATTACAAAAATTTATACAAAACCTACATAATAAAAATAATAACATACATAATACAAAACCTACGTAATATAAAAATTTATACACATAATATACAAAAAATAAAAAAAATATGAATAATAAGTGCATACAATTGATAGAAATACTTACAAGAGTAAATGAAATGACAAAACGAAAGAAATGAAGAAAAAAAAGTGTTTTATAAATGAGAAAATAGGTATAAAAAATTTGAATATTTCGCTCAAAAAAATAGGCGATCTAAAAGATAAATTAGAGTGGAAAAAAACCTATTAAATGGTACTAGAAATGGTAGTTGTAGGTGGCAAAAAATTGAGAAATAGTATAGGAGGAGTGTACGTCGATTTTGGGTTTTTGAGTGTTTACAGTGCTGGAATGTTCTGTCTAATGAGGAAGAGATAAGAGAAAAGAAAAATATTCACGTGTGTATCGTCGGTTGACACGTAAGATTGATTCTACGTTCTACGTGTAGCGTCGATTGATACGTAGAATCGATGCTATAATCTACGTGTTTTAAGTTGGTTTTTCAGCAAACTGACTTTAAATTTATTATAAGTTAATTTTTTCTAAAAATTGACTTTAAATCTCGATTTAAATATTATTTTTTATAATAAGGAAAAATTGACTTTAAATCTCGATTTAAATGTCACCTTTGTAATAGTGAATTTGGTTGTGTTGAATTGTTGTCGTTGTTGTAACAAATATTACTAATTTTATATAGGGCCTTTTTTAGTCAAAATCTTCTATCCGTTACTGACATTAATTTACATTCTATCCGTTACCGACATTAATTTACATTAAATTGCTAAATTTCAGGATGGCCAAACTTAACGAACTGGTGGACAAGGAAAATTCAACTAACCTATTATTTCAATTGTATAGATTATTATGTTTGAAAATAAAGTTGAATAATATATACATATATATAAACTAGCTTAAATTAATCTTATTTCACGACATATTTTAATTACTAATATTATTGTTCATTTTCTTAATTTTTACTTCCAACACAAATGAAATTTCATATACTTATACACGTTGTGCACGAAAGCAATAAATAGCGATATATGAATATATCAAAGTGATAAAATGACACACAGAATTTACATGGTTCAACAATTCGCCTAGGTTCACGGAAGGCAGCAGATATTATTGAACTGAATAGGAAATATACACAATACAGATACAGATTTCCTCACTAATAATATCTCTCAAGTGTTTCCCCAAACTCACAGAAAAACTCTCAAACTCACAAGTATTTTCTTTCTTTGAGTTTGCTTATGCTCTCTTTGATTTTTTCTGATTTTTGTCTTGTTCTTCAATGCATGAACTCTTCTCTATTTATAGATGAAGCAAGACTCACTTTCCTAAATTGTGCCATAATTTAAGCCTTAAATTAGGCCACTAATTTCCTTAAATTATGCAACTAATTTTCTTAAATCATACCACAAATTAGGCCACTAATTTTCCTAAATTATGCCACTAATTTGTTACTTTTAGAGCCAATATTCAACATTCTCCACCTTGGCGAAAAAGTCCATCACACTACCTCCAAATGCGCCCTAGGCGCTCTAAGCTCGAGAGATGTTGATCAAGTTTAAGTAGTGTTGAAACTTGATCCCTGTAACCACCTTTGTAAGCATATCTACAGGGTTATCTACAGTTCTGACTTTCTGGAGTATAACATTCTCTTCATCGATGATTTCCTGAACAAAATGAAATCGAACATCGATGTGCTTGGTGCGATCATGATGAACTTGGTTCTTTGCCAAACAAATGGAACTCTGGCTGTCACAAAAAACCTCTACGTTCTTCTAAATAATACCCAAATCCAAGGTCAACCCGAGAAGCCAGATAGCTTCTTTGAATGCTTCTGTTACAGCCATATACTGTGCCTCTGTAGTAGACAAAGCTACAGTTGACTGCAATGTTGATCTCTAACAAACTGGTCCTCCTATCATTGTGAACACATAACCAGTTGTAGATCGATGCTTATCCAAATCTCTAGCATAGTTAGAATCCACATATCCGACTAAGTGTTTACCTTTAGTCTTGTCTCTCTCAAACTTCAAACCAATATCCACAGTACCATAGATGTACCATAGAATCCACTTCACTACTTGACAGTGTCCTTTACCCGGATTATGCATGTACCGACTCATCATACTAACAGTGTGGGAAATATCAGGTCTGGTGCAAACCATTGCATACATCAAGGCACCAATGGCATTTGCATATGGAACACGTTCCATTTGCTTCTTCTCATCGGTGGTGTTAGGTGACATCAATGCACTCAGTTGAAAGTGAGGAACAAGCGGTGTACTTACTGGTTTGATTTTTTCATCAATCTCAAACCTTTGTAGTACTTTCTTCAGATACTGAGTCTGTGTCAGACAGACTGTGCTTGCAACTCTATCTCTTGTGATTTCCATCCCAAGAATTTTCTTAGCTTCTTCAAGATCTTTCATTTCAAATTTTGAACTCAATAGAGCCTTCAATTTGTATATCTCCACATTGCTATTAGAAGCAATCAACATATCATCAACATATAAGAGCAAATAAATGAAGGTACCGTCTTGGAGTTTCCGAAAGTATACACAGTGATCAAACTGACTGTGTGTGTACTTCTACTCTCTGATGAAGCTATCAAAGCGTTTGTACCACTATCACGGTGATTGCTTCAAACTGTAAATTGACTTGCTCAGCTTGCAACCCCATTCTCTCGTCCTAGAACTTTGAAGCCATCCAGTTGAGATATATAGATCTCTTCGTTCAAAGTACCATGAAGAAAAGTTGTTTTGACATCGAGTTGAGCTAACTCAAGATCAAACTGTGCTACCAAAGCCAATAGTATCCGAATAGATGAATGCTTAACAACAGGTGAGAATACCTCATTGTAGTTTATTCCTTATTTCTGAGCATAGCCTTTTGCTACCAATCTGGCTTTGTATCTGATGTTGTCTTTACTAGGAACACCTTCCTTCTTGGCATAGACCCATTTGCAGCCAATAGTTTTCTTTCCTTTGGGAAGTTGAACCAACTCCCAAGTCTGATTCTAGTGTAGAGACTTCATCTCTTCATCCATTGCCATCTTTCACTTTATACTATCAACTCTCTGCACGGCTTCTCTGTAAGTGCATGGGACATCATCATCAATTACTGGAAGTGCGAATGCTACCATGTTTGTGTATCTGATAGGCTTCCTAATCTCCCTTCTAGGTCAAGTAGTGACAATAGATTATGGTTGTTGATTGATCGGTGGTGATGGTGAGAGAACCTCCACCTCAATTGAGATCTCTTCTTGATCATCAATTTCATCTTCACCACGATCGGTAGTCGGTGTAATCTTTTTTGGATCTTCCGGAGTCTCAAGCATCACCTTATAAAGAGTATTTGGACTTGCATTCTCTTTCTCTAAATTTATCTGTCTCAACATAACAGACTCATCGAATGTGACATCTCGACTTAAGATGATCTTCTTGGATTCACCACACCAAAGTCGAAATCCTTTAACTCCTTCCTTAAAGCCCAAGAAAATAGCTTTCTTTGCTCTAGGATCCAGTTTGGATTCACTAATATGAAAATATACAAGACATCCAAATATTTGCAATGAATCATAATCAAAAGCAGATTGTCCAGACCATACCTCTTTAGGAGTTTTCCCATCTAATGTAGTCGCAGGAAGTCTATTGACTATATGAGTTGCATATGACAAAGCCTCAGCCCAAAACGCCTTGCTCAATTTGGATTGAGATAGCATATATTGAACTTTATCAACCAAAGTATGATTCATTCGTTTTGTAACTCCATTCTGCTGTGGTGTATGAGGAACAGAAAAATGTCTGATTATCCCTTCATCTTGACAAACTTTGAAGAAGGGATCTGATTTGTACTCACCACCATTATCAAACCTGAGCCTCTTAATTTTCCTGCATGTCTGAGTCTCGATCATTTTCTTCCATTTAAGAAAGATATCCAAAACTTCATCTTTGTGACTCATGGTGTATATCCATACATATCTAGAGAAATCATCAATAAAAGTCACAAACTAGCATTTACCTCCAAGTGAAACATTCTTTAAAGGTCCCTAGACATCCGTGTGAATATAACCAAGAGATCCCTTAGTACGATGAATGGCAGTGCCAAACTTGACTCTTGTTTGTTTTCCCAGTACACAATGCTCGTAGAAATCAAACTTTCTAGTCTTGGCACCTTTCAAAAGACCTTGCTTCATTAAGCCTTGCAAAGCCTTTTCACCGACATGCCCTAAACGCATGTGCCACAGGCGAGAAGAATCATTTGTCTTTTCTTCAGAACTACTTGAGATAGCTATTCTTCCTGTAACTGTACTTCCATCTAAGAAATACAAGTTCGCCTTCCGAGTACCCTTCATCGCTACAAATGCACCTCGTATAACTTTCAAGACTCCATTTTCCAATATTACCTTGTAACCATTAGAATCTAGAACACCTAAAGAAATAAGGTTTTTCTTTAGGTTAGGAATATATACCTTACATTTTGTAAGTCGTCTGATTGTACCATCGTGCATCTTTAGTCGTACTATTCTGATCCCTTTTTGTCTAACAGACATTGTCGTTGCCCATAAGCACAATTCCTCCATCGAGCTCCTCAAAACTCGAAAACCAATGTCTGTTTGGACACATATGATAAGAACATCCAGAATCAAGGATCCACTTATCTGAGTAGGTTTTTTATGATGAAACTGAAAAGGCTGATTCTTCATCTTCATCGGCCTTTTGTGCAACATTTTCATTTGACTTGTCCTTATTTGGGCAATCTTTCTTCCAATGCCCTTTCTGGTGACAATAGGCACACTCATCCTTTGCAGGGCGTCTTCTGGATGAATCTCCTCTGGACTTTGATTTGGATCGCCCCCTATTATTTGATCCGCCAGATTTTTTGTTGTTCGTCCTACCTCTGGCTGCCGTTAATGCTTCTAATATTGAGTCTATGTGATCATGTTAATCCTTCTTTTGATACTCATTATTTACCAAAGCATTTGAAACATCTACAAACTTAACCTCATCTTTTCCATATAACAAGGTTATGGTTAAATGCTCATAGTTCTCAGATAATGAATTCAGCAACAACAAAGCTTTATCTTCATCGATAATTTCAACATCTAAATTTTGTAGATCAACCAAAATTTTATTAAAATTATCTAAGTGCTCAATCATAGGGGTACCTTTCTTGTACTGGAAACGAAAATTTTTTCTTCTTCAAGTAGAGTCTATTCTCAATACTTTTCGTCATGTACTTATCCTTTAGTTTCTTCTAGAGAACTGTAGCTACATTCTCTTTCATGACAAAGTACTTCTGATCTTTTCCTAAGCACAGTCGAATTGTGTCACAAGCTTATCAATTGACATAATTCCAATCTTCATTTGAATAATCTCCTGGCCTGGTCTCCAAGGCTATATTAGATCCTTCTCGAAACAATAGATCTAATACTTCATATTGGCACATGCCAAAGTTATTGGTGCCGTCGAATTTTTTCACCTCAAACTTTGCATTGGACAACATAGTTCTTCGAGTAGAACAACTTGGTTTGCCAGAAATTCTAAGGTCAGCTTGTTCACCTTTTTCGTTCTCTCTTTTATCAGTCATAAGTACAAATAGATAACAAAATTTTACACTTATAACTTAAAATAGTGTTTTTCCAAATTTTATACCTTATTTGAAAAAATGGAGTCTGTGGTTGAATTCAAAATGATCGAAATATCACTAGTGACTGAGTTGACTCGATCCAACTCAGTGAGTTGACTCAATTGTTGGCAGCAGCATTCCGGCGGCTTCTGGTAGTGATTTTGACTTCTGATTTGAGCGATTCTTTCAATGTTGCGTTCATCTCGTTAAGAGCTTCGATTTGATATATAATACTGCTATATTTGGCTTTAATACCAATTTGTTGTACATGGAAGCAATAAATAACGATATATGAATATATCAAAGCAATAAAATGATACACAGAATTTACGTGATTCAGTAATTTGTCTAGATTCACGGGAGGCATCCGATATTATTGAACTGAGTAGAAAATATATACAATATAGATACAGATTTCCTCACTAATAATATCTCTCAAGTGTTTTCTCAAACTCACAAGTATTTTCTCTCTTTGAGTTTATTTATGCTCTCTCTAATTTTTTCTAATTTTTGTCTTGTTCTTCAATGCATGAACTCTTCTCTATTTATAAATGAAGCAAAACTCTCTTTCCCTAAATTGTGCCATAATTTAGGCCTTAAATTAGGCTACTAATTTCCTTAAATTATGCCACTAATTTTCTTAAATCATGTCACAAATTAGGCCACTAATTTTCCTAAATTATACCACTAATTTGTTACTTTTAGAGTCAATATTCAACAATACCGTACGTAATTTGCACATAAACGTGTAAAAATTCTACACATTCATTCAACTTTCCTTTTCACATAAGTATGTGAAAACACTCCACACCTAAACTTTACATTAAAAAATTTGCTTACTTCATTTATAAAATATGCTAAAACTGGACCCAACAGGTTAATTTCTGTAATTTTTTAATCCACTATAATTTTGCCGACTACCCAGAAATTTCTAGCAGGTTACGAGTAAGAGGCAAAGGGAAGGTATAACTAGGTTTAGTAAAGCCCTTATCATCTATGTTGAATAATCAAAGGAAGCTATGAAACAATAAGGTACATTTGTCATAAACACAAAACCAATACCTTAATAATTAAATGGAAGGTCTAGTTTTTATAAGATTTAGAAATGATGAGATCTTGCTGATAAAATGTACAAGTATTCTAATTGCTTGGAGTTGTTAAGCCTTGGATCCCAATAGCTCTGCTTCTGTGTCTTCTTTTGAAAACATCTTGTCTGAACCTCTTTGTCTCACTTTTCATATCCAAGTAGGGCTTCCTCTCTATTGTTTCCTTTTCACATTCTAGCATTCTTTGCCTCTTTGCCACTGCCATAGCTGCAGCCATGTTCTCCTGTTGTTGACGCTTTGTCTCTTCCTATATACCCGTATATATGAACAATCACGTGTGTATAATAATCATGTGATTAATAACATATACATGCACTAAACATTTCTATCTACGGGTTTGATTTTGAGATCCTATAAAAGTGTTTTTGATAGTTTAAAAAAAAATCTACTAAAACAAATCGATTTTTTTTTGCATTAGAGCAAAGTACTTTATAAGCAAAAAAAAAACATATTTGGTGCTTCATTACAAACATAAATTACGATCTTTTTTCCTGTAAGTATTATATTCTAAAACCACTTCTGACTGAATTCACATGTAACAAAACTATATAATTTGTGCTTATGGTAGGAAGCATAATATGTTTTTTTTTAAGTTTTTTCTTTACCATTATAAGCGCTTTTATAGGGGTTAAAAGCAGAAACAAACAAACCGTAAATCTAAGTTTTCACTTCTTGCAGGATGGTTTTATTTCTTAGATTTCATTAAAATATTAATTCTTAGGATGGTGCCAATTACTTGTTAGGTTACTATTAATTTGCAAAACCAAGACCCTCCTCCATGTTCCATATACACATGTAAGTACATGGTTTATAGATAATCTAACATTTGTGACATCATGGTGATAGTTAAAATGCAAAGATGGGATAAGAGAAAGACCTGAAGGTCATGAATGAGACTGTCAAGAGATTTAATCTTTCGATGAGGCCAACGAGGAATACCAAACTCTCTGCATTTTTTCTTAAGAACAGTGAGTCCTACATTCAAATTTCTTGAAGCTTCCACAATTGGGAGGTCAAAATACTTGGCCAGATCAGATAAAGCAATTCTTGCTATGTGTTCACTGGCTGCTCTTTTTCTCTTCTGCTCCCCAGTATCCGAAACTTCCGTCTTACCTATAAGATAACAAAAAAGAGTTCTATAATCCAAACAAGCATAACAAAAATTCAACGAAGATCTGACCGCTCCTCTGCAGAGATCAAATTTACCCTTAACAACATATCCTCATATATTTGATGACATTATAATGTTTTACATAGTGGTTATGGATTAGATGAAAATCGAAATTCTTATAATTCAGAAAGCTTATCACTAAAAAGTTGTTTTTATATAAATGTAACTTTGAACATTAAATTTTACCATATGATATTGCAAAGAAGTTGAATAATAAGGAAAAGGTACTGCAGCTGAAGCTTGGACTCATCGGACTCAAGACACAACCCTCTACTCAAATTAAGTAAATAGCAGCAAAAGTTCTTATACTCAAAGATGATCAATACAACAGAAGATGCTCAACCTAGCGAAAATGCTAAAAAAAAGAGAAAAGATAAAAGACAATAAACCTGGTGAAGTTTTATCAATTGGTTGATCCTCGAGTGATTCAAAATATGGCAGGCAGTTGAGGTCCTGATCAAGTACGGGGAAAGTTCTTCTTGGCTGATAGGAATTCTCATTGTTCCTTTGCTGTGTTTCATCCTGTAATTTTCGCAATTGCTCATTGTCATCTCTTGTGCAGCCCAAATGGGAAATCATTTGAAGATCACTCGCCAATGATTGTATCTATTTTAGCTTAGGAATTCTGTATACGGCGAGAAAATGTTAGCAACAAAACAACCTAATACAATACAGCACACAAAATGACAAAAGCTATGAACAACAAGAGATATTCAACAAGTCTCTATGTCCTACAATACTTGAGTTTAGTTCTAACTGTTCCAATACACCATTCAAAGCAGCATTCTAATGCAAGCAACACAACAACGAAAAGGAAAGGCCACGAGGCTACTTGTAGATATTAAAAATTAATAGAATGACCCTGTATGGATTGGAAGAAATGCCATATTGAGAACTTTCTTTCAAGTTTGAACTCTATAGACCTACTCACTCAATCACAACAGATCAATGAAGCTGTCACATGTGAACTACTTGCTAGTTGCCAGTTGCCACATAGGTGAAACAATCACTTATGGCACACCTCGATCTTAGATCAATCACTTTATTTCAAGTACCATATAAGAGTGTGAAGTTTTGAATAAAACTTGTTACATACATACTACAAGATCTATGGCAGAACAGCCTAACAGGGTCTGTGATACCTCACAAGGATAATAATCTTTAAAGAAAATTTACAAAAATCTGGAAAACCTGATTTAGGGCTACTTAAATGTTGAACTGACGGGCTTCACAAGGATAATAATCTTTAAAGAAAATTTACAAAAATCAGGAAAATCTGTATTTAGGGCTACTTAAATGTTGAACTGACGGGCTTGACTTCCCCAATGTAGCTGCTGAAGCTCTTTTTGAAACTATTTCCTCGTAAAAATAAAATTAGATTATGTTTGCTAATTCTTTTAATGTTAATATATAAAAAGATTGATAATATTGTAATGTTTATAAGTAGTATTAAACTTATTTTTCTTTAAAGTTAATCTTTTAAGATTAGATGACTCATGTTGTTTATACACTATACAAAATTTACATAATATCATAGCTTAAATTGATCACTAGGTCAAGATAAAAAAAACTAATAGGCCTCCCAAAAAATAAAATATGAACCTTACAAAAAAATGAAATACAAGTAACCCTTATAAAAATTAAAATATAATAAAAATAGGTTAAAGTACAAAATATTAGGTCAAACTACCTACACTTTGAGGGGAACATTAGTATATAAAAAGAATGTATCTCATATTGATTAAAAAAAAATACTAATACAATATTTATAAGTAGTATGAAACTTAACTTTCTCGGAGTTTAAACTTTTAAGATTTGATGACTCCTCTTGGTTATAAAGTATAAAAATATACATTTAAGACATTGTAAATGCATTTATGACAACACAATAGTGCTTCAGAACCAACCAGAAAAAAATTGTCATAATTGCTTTCAGGCTTAAAAAACACACTTTATGTTATGTACTTCCTCTTAAAAGCACTTTCATGTGAAACCACTTTTGAATCAAACTACCTTTGCACTTTTAACAGAAGTAGAAGCACAACTGATCTGAAGTAGATCACTAGTTTTGGGAAAATGGGCTACCAGGATGCCTTTTGCCTCTTACATACTGCTGGATTAATACGTTTGGTGATTAAGTTATGTACTTCCTCGTAAAAGCACTTTCATGTGAAACCACTTATGAATCAAACCACCTTTACACTTTTAACAGAAGTAGAAGCACAAATGATCTGAAGTAGATCACTCCTTTTGGGAAAATGGGCTACTAGGATGCCTTTTGCCTCTTACATACTGCTGGCTTAATACGTTTGGTGAGCCTATAAAAAGAATACGTTTGGTGAGCCTATAAAAAGAATACGTTTGCTGAGCCTATAAAAAGAATACGTTTGGTGAGCCTATAAAAAGAATACGTTTGGTGAGCCTATAAAAAGAATACGTTTGCTGAGCCTATAAAAAGAATACGTTTGCTGAGCCTATAAAAAGAACTTCTGGTAAATAAATTGTTTCTGATTGGTTCATAAGCACTTTTTAGCACATACTCATAGATACAGAACCAAAAGCAAAGAGGCCTAAGAACCTGTGAAAAACTCTTACAAAATTACCAAATTGACCCACTTTTTGAAGCTCAAAGGCATCAATGAATCATCAAAATGTTCTGATCTTTGATAAACAAACGCAAAAACGATTCTTCTGGTTCACTTTAGCCAGTTAAAGTTAATCCCAAGAGTCCAATAGCACAAAAAATAATTTCAATTCATAAGCATCAAACAGGAGATGTCACATTTCCAAACCACAATTTTTGAAAAGAAACTTAACAGAAATATTCAAATAGTTAATTAACCATTCATCTAGGTCAACAAACAAAACAGTGAACAGATATTCGAAATAAATAATTAATTAAAAAGAAGACATTAAAACAGACCCAGAAACCAAAAACAAAAAACAAAATTTCAGAAATGGGGTACCTTGAAACTAAGAGTTTAGAAGAAATGCAAGTAACACAGGCCCAGAAACCAAAAACCAAAAACAAGCCCTTTAAACGCTTCAGAAACTTGAATATTTAGCAATTTAAGAACTGGGACAAATGAAATTTCAAAATAGGGCCTATTTTCTGAAAACAAAAAGTAGTCTCTCTCAACTTTGTTTTCCTTTCCATCTTCCGATCGATTAACATGCAAGCTCCTAACCAAATCTGCAAAAAAAGATAACAAAGAAGTCAACTTTATGCAATCGATAAATTTTAAAATCTGATTATGTAGAAAGCGATTATAGGAAAAAGATTATGGACACGATTCATACCATCATGTACAGTTAATTGTTGAAGACTACGATTGATGTTAGGAAATGGGTTTTAGAAGAATGAATACAAAAGATGAAAATTTCATGGTTTTGAAAGGAGTGGAAGTAGCCGTAGAAGAGAAACAGTGGGCATATACATAAAGGCGGAAAGGAATGAAAACAAAACCCAGAGGTTTCAAACAGGCTTTGCGTGAAAAGGGGTACGTATATATGGGTTAGACAAATATCGAAACCAATTTAATATAATTAATTTTTTAAAAATAAAAACCAATTTAAATCAATAAATTTAATTTAAAGTAAAAAAAAATTATTTGAATTGGATGATAATTTATTTTCTTTTCTACTAATAAATTTTATTTATTAATATTTTTTAAATCTTATATTATAATTTTTAATATTTTTAATGTTAATTTTTTTATAGCATTAAAATTTAAAGATTTAGATTTAAATCATTTACTTTATTATTATACATATCATAAATAAATACATATCATAAAGAGTAAAATTTAAAAATAAAATAAATAAAATAATAATAATTTATTCGATAAAATTTATTAATTTTCTTATTCAAATAATTAATAATATTAATTATATAATATAAATTTTAAATATAAAAATAAAAAAATAATGTAATTATAATAGATAAATAATTAAATAATATAAAATTATCATTTTATTAGAATTATTTATTTATCCAAAGGAGAGTATATCTTTTAAGAGTTAGAGGTGAGCAGAAACTAAGTGATATTGTTGTTTGATAATAATAAAAACAAAAAAAAAAATGAGAGGAGCGTGTGAAACTTAAGAGAAATTTACGATTATGTGATAATATAAAGATTAAAAAATAATCATGGGTAATAATATGTACAATAAGAATAATTAGAAATAAATTATAAATATTAATATTGTTATGGTCGATATACCTTTGGTTAATTACCCAATGATGTAATTATTGTAGACCATTAATGAATGTTACCGTCATTTTACTATTTTATTTTAAATGAGATTTTATAGTTATATTATTAGATTTTTTTTAATTGATGTAATCAATTTTAAGATATATAATAAATATTTAATTATTAATTATTTTAAACTAAAAAAATAGATTTGAAACTATAAAGCATCGCATTTATCAACTACGATAGGCCAGATCACTAGTTCAACCCTTAGATTTAATGGAATTTAAATCAAGTTTTAAGGCTACCTACTACATAAACCATGAGATTTTTTATTTTTTTTTTGACAAACTTACAAACAAAAAATAAATTATGTCAAAATAATAATAATAACAAAGTAGTGTATGATCATTTATCATATTATAAATAATTTAAATAACAATAATGAGAATACACAAATTTATTACATATATTACTCATATAATGTCAGCATTATTTAAAAAAATTTAAAAGTGGTTATTTTTAGAGATTAATATATAGCAAAATATAAATACTTTATATTTAAAGTAAATACAAATTTATGTGTCTTTTATAAATTAAAATATTTTACTCTATCATTATTTAAAAATGAGTAATGCATGCTAACAAAAAAAAATACAAATATCCACAAATATTTGTATTTACACAATACAGTGTGTCATATGTAAAATAAGTTTAAAAAAAAATAATTATTCAATTTTGTAAAAAATTAATATGTATTATACTATAATTAATATTAATATTATTTTATGTTAAAATTTAAGCTGATTTAGTATTTCTCATTATGCTAGCTTGTTAATTTGAAAACAATATTTTTTATTCAAAAATATTAAATAACTATATTATTTAAGATAAAATAATAAATATATCATTTAATTGTTGTAAAAATTATGAACATATTATCTAACTTTATTGAGTGATAAAAATAATAATAAATCATCATTAATAATATAAATTTATCATCAATTTTTGTATCAATTGTACAAATATAATACAATGTAATTATTAAATAAATAATATAATGATACAAATATATTATTAATTATAATTGAGTCTTATTTTTAATACTCGATATAATTAAATAATATATATTTAAAAAAAATTATAATAATTTAATACTATATTTATTAATTTATCTTATTATTTATATATTTATAATTGATATTTAAATCCAAACTTTTTACATGCTGTTGAAAACAGTAGTTTAGTTTGGAAGTTTTTATTAAGGGGATTCTGCGGTTGTGGTAAATTGTCATGTAGCGAGTTCTGTACACGCAAAGTGCAACTCAAGTGTTTGTACTCTTCTGACCCCAACGAAATTGACCATAGAAAAAGGGTAGGAAAAAACAAATATTATTTTATGTTTTGGATTCACTATAACTTGTTTTACTTTTTTTTTTATTATAAATTAAATATATTAATATTATTTAAAATTTAAAAATAATATACTAAAATTATCTTAATTTTTAACGGTAATATACTTATGATATTTTTACACTCTTTATTCATATAAAAAAATATATCAAAGTATGAATGAAATGTACAATTTATTTAAGATGACTCCAATATATATACATAAAAAGAATAGATAACTCTTGTATATTAATTTAAATAAAATAAATAATACATCTAATTTATTAAAAAAAAATCCTGAAACATATTTTGTATTAAAACAACTCCTTGAAAGAAGTAAACTCTTAAGGAGAAAGATTCTTGATAAGCTGGGTTATTTTAACAACTAATTTGATAGTTTTTTTTTAACAAATTTAATGTTAATTATTTTAATCGATAAAAGCATCCTTTAATATTTAATACTAATTAAAAATAATTTTAAGGATTTTTTTCATGGTATGACAATAATCTTTTTTTTATATTAATAACACATCTATTTTATTTAAAACTTTGTCAACCCATCATGCAACAAAAACTGATTTTCCGGTATTACAAAAATATATACATTAAATAATAAAATATAGTATAAATTTTAATAATATATATTAAATTATTATTTATTATATATGTTATAGTTTAAAATAATGATATTAACACTTAAATTTTATTATTATTACAATAAAAAGATATAAAATATTTATTTTATTATTATTATTATTATTATATAAAGTTATAAATAAAATATTTTTAACAATATCGATACACATTACTAATATCTTATCGGGTCTCACGTATATGTAGATGGTAATTAAATACGTAGTCATGTAACAGAATTACTTGTAGAAATGAAAGCGTGTTTGTGGTCACAGATAAAACTAAGCTGCTCATGCTGCTCACGCAAGACATACCAAACTACCTTGACTGCATGCTTGAGAAGTGGCAAAAATGTCAGTGATTAATTATTATTTTCACTTTTCACTTTTAAAAGGCTGCTTTTGTTTTTACAAATCTAGTGTGAGTTGTGACGGTTGAAATTATCATAATTTGAAGTATTCTTTGTTTTTTTATTGGTACGGTAATAATATACAATATCTTAATTATTTTTAATTAATTTAAATAATATATAAAATTATAAAAAATAAAATATATTTACTTATAATAACTATAATTATTTACTCATTAAAGATAACTTAAAATAAGATAAGATAATTTTAATCATAAATTCATTATATATATTAAATGGATTATAAAATAAGATATTACAAATCATTTAATATCTATAATAACATGTATAATATAGATATTTATAATAATAATAAAAATATTGTATCAATATTATTATTTTCGTTACCCTTCCAAGTATATTATTAAGAATATTAATATCATATAAATTTTTACTTTTATAAGATGTATAAGAATTATTTTAAAATTAAAAAAATAATTTATTTTTAAAGTTTATATTCCCTTACATTTATCAAACTGAAATAAATGTCAATATTTGTACACATTCCACGTGGAAATAAATGTCAGACTCTAAACACCTCTAGCAACATTAAGTTCATGGGTCAGCATTACGATGCAAATAAGTTAAACCACTTTAAGGTCTACAAGCTTTCATCATTCAAGCAATAAGTTCATTTTTGGACCTCAAACGTGTGAAGTATCAAACTATAAGCCAAAGTTAAATATAAAAGAATACAAACTACTTTCTTCCACACAGGTTCCAAACTTAATTTACTGTAATACTCATGAATTTAGTGTTATATTTAAGAAGTTAATATCAAATATAAACTTTTTATTGTTTGAGAACTTAATTAAACCAAGATGAAACATTAGAGTTAAATCAAATAAATATGAAAAAAAAATTAAAAATATTTCTAGAATTTATAATATCTTTAACAATCTTTGTTGTTTGAATAATATCACAAATGTCTTCCAACGTAATGGTGTTTTGTAACCGCCTATTTGTATGGTGTGTGATGATAGTTTTTATTTATTACTATTCTATATTCTAATATTATGGTTCGTTTTTTAAGCTTGTATTTCATACTTATTGTAGTTTTAATCTGTATATGGTACATTAATGAGCTTATTTCAAACTTATTCTATATTTTGGTATTTTGTGTTTTTTATCTTGTCTTCTAGTCTATATGTATTATGCATGTTTTTCCTTTTTAACCGGTAATGTGATTCATTTTTATATAGTATTTTGATATTGATTTTTATCTATATTATGCTTGTATATGCTTGTTTTTTATTTTTTTAGGGTTATTCTTTATGGGATTCATCTTTGCTAGTATTTGTTACTCGAAAATATTGTGTTTTTCAACTTTGTTTATTTGAATTGTTTATAATTCAATCTTGAATTATGTTTATATCATTTTAATAGTATTTTTTTAAACACTCTTCTAATATTGTGTGTTTTTTTCATGTTCAAGTTTATGATCATATGTTTGATATTGTGTATTAATGTTAATGAATAATGTATTTTTTGAAAAAACTTTTGATAGGCTAAGTATATGTCCATTTATTTGGTGAAGTTAGATGGGTTGATTATATACCTATCGATGAGTATAACCTTATTTATTACTTTTATGATGCTAATAAGGTTATTATGAAATAAGAGTTGACGCAAAAAAAAGAAGACTTTAAGATTGAAGTAAAGAAAGTTGGTAGTAAAAAATATAGTTTATTAAAAACGAATAACGAATTATAAGAATTGATGAATGATTATTAAGAATAATAAAAATAAAATACTAAATTTTTTTGTGAAATTCAACCCTTTGGAAATAGTGTTATGTTTCCCCATGTTATTAGATTATCAACCTTTCAAGAAATCATTAACTATTTTATCAAACCAATCACAAAATGAACCACCTTTTGAACCAATAAATGAACCAACTTTTGATGATTATTCTTCCACTTTTAATGATTTGAATGAGTCATCCCTAAGCTCAAATGATAAAAAAAAGTCCTCACTTTGACATTGATGGCTTTAACCTTGATTCATTTGAGTCATTCCAAACTACTAATAAACATCCCATGATGATGGAGTATACATGAACTCAATTTATAGCCAAAATGAATAACAACATCCAAGGAATTGTGAAATGTTGAAAAAATATAAAGGAGGGTAGTTGAAATTGAAGATGAAAATTATGATAGGGGTGATAAATACTTTTGGAGCAATGATGAAAAAGATCCTAATTGAAATGATGATACTATAAACGATGAATATGATAATGAGGGTGATAATAATGAAGGAAATTATGGTGAAATTTATGATACTTATAATAGTTTTTAGGGCTTGGGGGATGAAAATGATCATCATATCAATGATACTAACTCAGAGAATTGTCAAAGAAGAAGTTTTAAAAAAATTAGTAAACACTATGAAGGTAGGGAATTTAAAAGAAGTGATGGTAAAATTTAGTTCAAAGTAGGGGATGCTTTTAAAGATGTTAAGGAGTTTAAAAATATCTTACAAGAGTACATTGTTTGAGTTGGGTTTCAGTGTAAGAAGGTTAAAATTGATACAACCTGAGTAACTGTAAAGTGTAAAGCACCTGATTGTGGATGGAAGATACACGCTTATGTTGAAATTGATAAAAAAATCTTCATGGTTAAGACACTTGAGCCAGTAGACAAGATAAGGAGACATGTTTATCAAAAAGTTGAAAAACAAATATTTGTAACATCCTCTTAGTTAGCTTCTCAATTGAAAAACTTACTCATGATAAACCCTAATATAAGTATCCTTGTATTAGCTGTTGTGTAAAAGAAGATGGCACATACTGTACCTTACTTAACATTGTATAGCGTAAGAAAAATTGCTTGCAATGGAGAATTCGGTGACCATATTGATAATTTTGCAAAAAAAAAAATATTGTCATATGGTTATAAGAAGCAACTCAAAATCAATAACAATTATGAATACTCATATACCAATACTAAATGTCAGCCCTTGTTTTAGGAGATATTTTATTAGCTTATCTATCCTAAAACAAAGGTATTTAAGTGGATGTAAGTCTTTTCTTAGTATGGATGGATATTTTTTAAAGAGCCCATATAAAGATATCTTAATAGTTGCTGTTAGATTGGATACTAATGAAAGTTTGTTTCCAATTGCTCTTGCTTGGATTGAATCTTAAAATTATGAAACTTGGATTTGATTTAGGGCTTTATTAGACCAACATATTGAGGAGTTTGAAAATAGAAGGATATGTTTCATGTCTAATGGACAAAAAAGTCATATTACAACAATCAATAATTTTTTCCCAACTTCACATGTGAGATTTTGTGTTATGCGTATTTATGGCAACTTGAAAGGTAAGCATTCAAGCATGAAAATAAGATCATTGTTTTTGGCGGCATCTAGAGCAACTAGAAAAATTGAATTTAATGAGTTGATAAATAAAATTAAAAATGAAAAGCCTAAAGCACATAAATGTTTAAGTAAGATTCAAACTTCATATTGGAGTAGACATGTTTTTGATGATGATGTAATGATTGAGTATGTGATCAATAACATGACTAAGAGTTTTAAAAATTGGCTGAAAAGAGTGAAGTCTAGACCTATTGTGGAGTTATTTGAAGAGGTCAAAAGAAAAATGATATGACTAATAGTGAAACGGAAATAAGGGGCTTTGAAGTGAACTACTCCTCTTCTACCAAATATAATGAAATACATTCTTTAAAGGTAAGAGGAATGAAGAGTTTTAAAGGTATTGTATGCTAGAGATGGAATATTTGAAGTATTGTATGGTTACAACATATTGGTTAATTTAAATAAGTGGATATGTAGTTATTATGAATGGAAATTGAGTGGTTTACCTTGTAATTATGGTGTCTCTGTATTTTGGACAAAAAGTATAAGAATGAGGACTATGTACATCTATATTTCATAAAGATTTCGTATTTGAAGACATATTTCTCTTTCATTCATCATGTTCCATCTGAAGAAGAGTGAGTTATGATACCTAATAAGCAATAAATATTTTCACTAATTTATAAACCAAAGAAAGATAGACCACAAATTGAGAGAGATAGAGAAGCTATTGAATCAGAGAAACATTAAAGGTCACAAGGATTGAAATGTGGGTATTGCATTGAATTTAGTCATAATCAGATGTCATGTAAGAAGAAGTTAAAAATCTAACTAATGAAACTCAAATAAAATTATACTATTCATTTAACTTTAAATTTTTTCCTTCATTAAATATATTTGGTTGATTATATTTAACTTTAAATTGTATGAAGGAAATAACTTCAAGAAAGGTAATCAAGAAAAATCAAAACAAAAGAACTATTCAAACTTAAGTAATATATTGTATAACATATTTATTATGCATTACTTCTTATAAAATTAATTAAGCTTAGTATTCATAAATAAGGTCATAGACAGTGGTGGTGTAAAACAAAAGAAAGGAGAATCAATAAATGGAAATGGACTTTATGAAATGGGAGTTTGATTGCTTCATCAGATGATCATGTATGTTTATGTTATTTTTCTGTAATTTTTAGTTTAAAATATGTAAGTAAAAGAGACAATGAATATGATTTGAAAGGAAATCTTTTATAACTCAAAATTCATATATATATATATATATATATCAAGTTTTGGGAACATAACATAAACTTTGTTATTTTTGTGTATTTAAGGTGTATCCTCCCCTTAGACATTGTAAAAATTTAAATTGTAATATGGATTATGAACGTAGACCTTTATTGGACTGAAATTAGATTGTTTATTGAGTAGATTAATATTTGAGTTGTTTATATATCATTCACGATTTTTAATATAAATGTGAAGTGTTATTAAATAGGTTAATATTTGGATTGTTTATATTTTCATTCACGAGTTAAAACATTACATGCCATTTTTATTTGAATTTAAAGATTGTATTTTGATTATAATTATAAATAATTCTATTTTATATTTTCATTTAACCATAGTTTATACAATTACAATTATTAATACAAAAAATTAAATAGATTCATATTAAGAACCATTATATTTTTAAAACTATTATGCATATTCATCTTTATATTTTGGATCCTAAATCTTAATGTTCGTAATTTTAAGTTTTATTACATAAAATATATTTTTAAAACCATTATGCATATTCATCTTTATATTTTGGATCCTAACTCTTAATGTTCGTAATTTTAAGTTTTATTACATAAAAGTCATAACGTATTTGTATTAATGTTGCATACATCTCCAACCATGTACTTTTCACCATTCGGATGTGGAAAAAAAATTGCACTAATCATTTGAACAATAGATAAATAGTTTGTTAAGATTCCCTCTTGATTCATATATTTTTATTCTTGTTTTTCTTCCATAAAAACAGTTTCTGTTGTTGAATTTTATGAATCTTCTATTGATGCCCGATGAACTATCAAAAGTCATAAATGACATTTGAACTTTAGGTTTAATGTTTGTTCGATAAGAAGATGATTTCATGTTTTAAGAATGTTTTTAAATAGATATATATTTTGAATTTTTTTTCCAAACAAATATAAATAGATGCTTTGAAAGTAAATATATTGTATTTTTAGATAGTGCTTTTTTGGCAAAGGTATACGAAAATGCAGATTGAGAGTGACAATAAAGCTATGATTTATTGGACAAATGGTATGACTGAATTTTCTTTTTACTACATGATGCTACAACCGAAATGATATATCGAAGATTAAAGGTAAATGAATAGCTATAATGTTTCTCTTTTTGCTACAATGGTTTTCAAAACAGGTTTGGATGGAAAGGTAAATAAGACTCTTGAAACCTGCTTAAGAGATGCTGAAAATGTTGAAACCACAAGATATGCTATTTTGAATATTGCAAGGTATTCATTGTTGTAGCAATTATTTTCCTTTTTGCTAAAGTTGAACCAACGGTAACATTTAAAAGGCATAGAGACAAAACATATGATATAACAGTGAGTATATTGTGATTTTTTACTGTTTTTGTAACATCTATTTAATATTAAGGATATTTTGAAGATATCTCAAACTTTAAAAATATGGTAGCTTTTTTTGTAAACCATGAGAGTATTTATGAAGATATTGTAAACCTAGAGATATTTTTCTTGTTTTTTTCCAACAAATATTCATTTCTTTCACCGGTAAAAGAAATATGAAAACATATATACGCATTAAAAAGTGCCAGTTAAGGTAAAGATCTCCTCATCATCAATTTCCTTAGGATTAACGAAATTTTGAACTAGGTCTATCAGGTATTATGCGCTTTCTAAACTAAGCCCATCGTCTTCAGTATTCTCCAACGAAGTTTCCTCTGGGAAGAATTCTTCTTGTGGATACATCTCTTTGAAGAGCTGTCAAAACACAACACCAAAACCAACACAAACTCGAGAGGTCAATACACAGATGAAGAGATTATGGGAAAATATACCAATCTGTTCCTAAACAGATGGGTTTTAAAGCAACAAAAAATGTCTCTATATAGCTAGATGGGTTTCGTGATGCTTATGGTAGCATTACATAAGTCATGTAAGGCCGGTTGTTCTGTACCGCCTGTACTTAGCTCATGTAAGACTTCCCATACAACGTTTACACAAGGTTATGTACAACCATAAAACCTTTTTACATTGCGAAACAACATTTTTGACTTGGCCTCTAAAAGGGTGGTTTGGGGGGCTTAATGTAGAAACTTACCTACATAAAATTTGAGGTTTGAGTAAATAATTGACAGTATGAAAAATAACAAATATATTATATCTTGCATTATTTTAGCTTAAAAAAACATCAATCTAAATTAAAAGCGTGAAAATTTGAGCATTTCATATGAAAACCTTTTTTCATAGCGGAGATTCATGCCTTTTATAAGCTAAAATAGTGCAAAAAACTGCTAAATCTAATTTGTGCAAGGGGTTTAAAGAGATTACTTCGCTAATTTAGAAAACCAGAGGGTAGGTTATTTATAATTCATTCCAAGACTATCGATATGAACTAATGTATTGATAAATAAAACAGAACTTTAAGAAATCAATATCAATGATGTCCAAAAAAAGGATCAATAAAGAGCCAAAAAAAGATCAAGGATCAATAAGATGAAATACCTTTTCACTTGCACTAAACAAGGAGTTAAAGTCCAGATCTCCATCTGGCATAGGAGTCGATCTGAGATACTCAAATTGACCCTGAAATTAAATAATAATATTCTATTAAAAGAGGCCAAGCATTAGTAAGGATATCAACAATAGATTCATTAATGACACATACAACACGTTTGTATTAATTAACTTAAAACACTACTTAGACCAATAAAAGTTACGTGGAGGCCCCTTCTCAAAGTACCATGTCCTTTCGACATAAAAACAGAAAGATTTCTATGCTTCCTATGCAAAGACGAAAATAGATAAAATACACGTGTGGCATTTCCAGGCCTGCTGCAACTATTAAGACAAAAGTGCTTAAATCATCTTGAACATCATAGAAAGAAGGGAAAAAAATCCTGAACATGCTAGCTCACAGAGAACAGGGAGAGTAATCAACCTTCACAGAACAACATAACAGAACATGCGCTCTAATATGAATAATTTCAGGGAAGAAATTTTAAAGAAAGGAATAATAGTTTGAGAAGCAAACCATAGTTTGCTCTTGAATATACAATGCGCTCCAAAGCAAAGTAGGTTTTACTTTTGAATCTTCACTTTGCACTGGTGATTTACTCTCAGCACTTTCTGAAGTTGGGAGTTCGAGAAGAGCATTCATGGCTGCACGTAGCAATCCTTTCCCTTGCTCGGCATCATCACATATAGAAGAAAAGTACACCACAAACCTGAAAAAGCACCAAAAAGTGTCAAATTTCCCATTCTCCTTGGATGAATTATGTTATAGGAAAACACAATCTATTACTGGAATGCAATACCAGTATTAAAAATTTGATCAAAAGTTTGTGTATATATATATATATTACAAGTCAAATACGTGTGATTCGCACGTGTTTTGTATTTTCAATTATAAAGATAAATTTACCAATTTTGTAAAGAGAATAACATTATATCAAGCAATTATTATATAAGTCAATTTATATTATTAAAATTGAAAATAATACAACAAAATTACATTAGTTCTAAAAAGATAATATTTTCTTAAAGAGTCTTTCTTTCAATTTCTATCATTGAAAATAATACAACAAAATTACATTAGTTCTAAAAAGATAATATTTTCTTAAAGAGTCTTTCTTTCAATTTCTATCATTTCTTAGAATGTAGATCAAAATAATTTAACAAGTATAAATAATTATTCAAATTTTAGAATACTAAAGACATTGAGACTATATAATTTGTGTTAAAAACTGTGAAATGCAGTCTTACAAAAAACTTGTGAGTGTGGAAGAACGCTCACAGTATTACGAAACCCGAGGCAAATATTTTCTTTTGATTTGATAAATATATTCATTCCTTAAAATTTTGTTATGTTTAATAATTCAACTCTCTAGTATTTAAGATTTTTAATTATTTAATAATTATTTTTGGCTAATAATAACTTTCTAATTATTTAATAATTTTTTGTTACATGATAAATTTTTATAAGTAAATCCTAAAAACAAATTAAAAGAAATTGTTATAATTAAAGTAACTTTTATAATCTTTAGATTATTATTCATTATTATTAAATATTAAATTAATAATAATGGTTTTTTAAAGTGAAGTCCAACAAATTAGCAGAGATTGATAACATTGGATAATAATAGGTTTATTAATGCACAATTGGATAAAATTATATAAAATAAAAATTAATAAGTATAAAATTATCCAAAATGACACACACACATCAATGAAGAATGAAATAGCCTACATAGGACTGCAAAAAAAAAAGAGTAAAAAATTTCAGAGAGAGAACAGGAAAAGTAGCAAGGTTAAATTTGTGCAGAACAATGAAAACTTACATGCCCGATGGACAAACAGCTAAACCACCACCTATCTGGACAGCCCGGAGTGACGTTTTCTGATCAGGATATAGAGCTGGGGAGAAAATAAATAAATATAAATTTTATAGTCGCACTTTTCCAGCAAAAAGTTCAGATGTGGATTCGGAAAATAATCTTACAATGTGGTGGGTACACCAAGAGAAAATTTGATGTATCGGCCTTCAAGGAACTTCTTGTAATACATATCCCCCTTGCCACCATTTTAGCATCTCTTAGACTTAAACGTTGAAGCTTTTCTTGTACAAAATCTGGTAGAGATGAAGCTAATGGAAATGTAACTACTAAGGTTGGATCCAGGACAATCTGCTGGCTGAATACATCCTGACCTGAAGCTAACCTAACACCCTTATATTGCCCATTAACCTGCAGGGACTCTCAAGAAATGATAGTTCAATTACCTGGCATTGCATGTTTATTCAAACATAGTTTGTGTAAATAAGTATTCAATGTTAAAAGGCAAACCAGGTGAACACTACTGTACCTTGTCCATGAGCAAAGCATTTACTGGCATTCGCAGAACCTTTACAACACAAGTTCCAAAAAAAAATAAGCATCTCAGCTCAGCAAAAATATCTTTTTATTTATATTTCTAAAAAATGGATTATGAGAGTCTACTATATTATGCTTATCTTTCATTGAACAATGTTGGATTTTGGAACCAAAAAGATCAAGCAACCTAGAACGTTCAGTGCAATTCAGTGGAACAATTTTTTTTTTTTTGGGATGAACTAAAAGTAAATTTAAAGTATGATTCATTAGAGTAACTAATATCAAAATGAAAATTGCAGTGTGTCAACTTTAAAGTCTTAAATTTGCATCTAGACAAAAAGTAACTCCCAAGTCTATTTGCAGACCCTAATCATTCTGATCCATACACATCGTATAAGACATTCTAGCTTGATAAGACTACATAGTAGAGTACACATTATTTAAAATGTAAAAAACCATAATTGCTTCTGGAATTCTGTAAGAGATAAAAGTTATAATGCCACTTACGTAAATGCAACCTTTAACAGCAGCACGTCGACAAAAAGCCTGTGATAGTTCCCCATTACCATAAATAGGATAAATCAAAGCACCAGGTGCATTGGGAAACCTGAAATGAAGTAGAAAACTTTATGTAATATGCAATACCAAAATAACAATTTCGAAAATCACCGTCTTGTATCACCCAACATATAATAAGAAAAAAAGAGACAGCTACACTTCATATGATATTGAGGCTAATATGACATTTAAACTATTTGATCCTTAGTCCAATAAATTAATTACAAGTAGTTACTTAAAGGGCAGAAGAAGTACGCCAATTAGAGTTGGTTAAAGCTTTGTACCAACTGTCAGGTGCCTGACATGCAAAGGGTGATGAGTGTAAGAATTAAAGTGAGCTATCATAGTAGTAAATGAACCATTCAGAGAACAAGAAATGGACCATATTATTTTTCATCTTTAATCTCTGTCATCAATCTAAATCAAAAACTTCAATGGGACTAGCTTGGTATATTTGTTTAGCAAAAAATGAAGGGAGGAGGGGACCAAGGACTTCAAATTAGAAAAATTCAAGATGTAACCTTCCAACGGATCTGTGGTAGACAGCTAAACGATTAATTCCATCTTTTGTCTTGAGTAGATGATCTTTGCAAACCTCTGACTCCTCTTGATCATAATCTACCATGGCTATCGCATATAGAATGATCCTACACACAAAGGCAGACAAAAAGGTTCTCAGCATATAGAAGAGATCAGGTGCAGCTAAAAGCACCAGTGAAAAGAAAGGGTAGATGGCTCTAACAATCAGATATGAAAAATACCGCAACAATTTACTACCTAATTAGGTCCTCTAGGTATTTTCTGTAGCATTTTAGTCAACTTGTTTTGAAAAAGTAACACCACTAAATGAGCATTTTTTATGTTTTTATTTATTTTTAATTATAGATTTTTTAGAATTTAGCAATAACAATTATTCATGTTAAAACTACCTTTATCAAATACAGTTGAAAAATGAAAATAAAATAAAATAGCAAGTGGACCTAAGAGCAAGGGTGTGGAAAAACTATTGAACCAATGCAACCCGATTTTGTCGACTTTAAAGGATTATTCGCTTGGTTTGATTTTAAATTTTAAGGAACTGATCAAATAGGGGTGGGTTCGATTTTCAAAGGCTAAAAATCAATCAAAATCGAACCAAGCCATATATATTATATTAATTTTATTTATATTTTTTATTATTCTTTTCTTATTTAAAAAAAATCGAAGTCTTAACATATTCCTTTACCATTCTAAGTTTTTTTTAATTATTTTCTTTTACTTGTATGTATGATATTAATAAATATATTTAAATGTGTCTTTCACACTCTATGCTACTTTAAAAGCTTAAAACTCTAATATTTAAACAATATCAATTATGATATCATATATGTTATATTGATTGTAGAGCTTAAATTTTTTAGAAGCACATTTATTTTTAAGGGACAAAAATTTATATGGCACAATCTAAAGAAAGATAAAATAAGATAAAAGGATCATAACCCGATCCATCCAATCCAAAACTTTTGGTTCATTTTGGGTCAGTTTTACACCTATAATTTGTTCGATTTAGTTTTTATTTTTCAAGAACCGATTAGTTGGTTCAAGTCTTAGCTTAAAACCAAACTAAACAAACTTTGCACACCCTTTCCCTACCTAAGAGGCTAAGACCACCAAATTGTCCTTGCAATGTCACTTTTTCAATGCTTTAAGCAATACTAAAGAATCTAAGTGCTCGAGAAAGTAGATATGTGTAGTCAGCCACCCAAATAAGATAACCAATAGTGAACATTAAGGTGGTTAACAAAACACATAGTTAAAGTTCTGATAGACAAATTTTACCTAAAAAAGCATTTACAGAAGAAGCTCAAATAGTTAAGCAGAGCAAGCAGAGGTTTGTGTGTATAGCAATTGGATTGGTGATAGTAAAACAGAAAAACATAATTTAATCCCTAAATTAACAACTGCAACTATGCAAAACAGCTGAAAACACCAAAAATATGTTGAAAAAAAGGCTAGATCAAACGGCTTCTATTACCAGCTAGTCCGATCATATAAATAATTAGACCTTGAAATCCAGCAACACATTACTATACAATTATAGATGAAAAATAAAACAAATAAATAAAGAATAGAGTAACTAACAGAAAGTAGAGAATATCAGATTGATTTGTACGATTTAATCTTGTTAGGCAACCGCTTTTTATTCAAGAAATCCACAAAGGAGCTCTCCAAATCCTCGTCCGAAATCCTAAAACTCTCACTCTCACTCCCATTATTACCAGCAGCCTCCAAGTGTTGCTGAACGAGCTTAAAGAACCCCATCAGCTTATTCTTATCCAAAAGTCTAAGACTCTTGTCCATGAAAATCGAAGCTCTAGAATCCGGAACATCACAGATCCTCCCACCATCTTCGCATAAGAAACTCGCATCAATACTCTTGAATTCCACATATTGACTCGCACCTGATTTGATCAATAGATCAATGGCTTTGTCGGCACAAAAAAGAGCTCTAGGACCGTTGAGATCAATGTTGAACTTTCTAGAATGTTCGGCGAGGGTTTCAGGATCGAAAGAGGAGATCTCAACGTCCGAGTAGAGGGGTCTGTTAATGAGATGTACGACAACGTAATCAGTGTCGTTCAAAGTGGTGGAGGGTTGGGGAGGCGAAGAAGAAGAAGAAGAATAGTGAGAGTTGAGGAAGGAAGTGAGGTCGTTGGGGGAGAGAGAAGCATAATGACTTCCGTAAAAGGAGTTGGGATCGAGATGGAGAACAGTTTTTCCGATAACGGAGGCGGCAGCGGCAACAACAGACTGTGGAAGACCGGTGCCGACCACGATGAGATCGAAGGTGTTGGGCTCGATTGGAGGGTAAGAGAAGGCTTCGCTCATGATTTGAAATTGATAATAAATCAAAAATGAATAAATCACAACAAAGTGCGATATTTAAGGAGAGGTTTGGAATTATTTTATATTGAATGTATGTAACGATTTAAAATTATTAATAAAAATAATAATATTTTAATTTTTAGATTAAAAATATATGTTTATATTAACAAATAAATAACTAGACTAATCCTATTCCGAGAGGTTTTGCGCGTAATTAGATCTAATAGTGCTATATGGATTGGGAATTAAATTCAGATGGGTCGGATTATCCCAGGCTTGTGCAAAAACTCGGTTGAGGTATTGTCGGATCAAAAAGATTACCCACATATAGAGAGGCCTTTTAACTTCTGGGCCCTGACTAGTATTTGACATATATTGAATAAAGACGTCGTCATGGGCGGGTTATTTTACTAATCTGACCATGCTATCTAATAGGGTGAATCACTCAAGCGAAGATGAGTAAGTATCTCACCAGTTACCACTTCCGTCGTCTCCAGAAACAGAGTGAACCACCACCGGCTTCATCATCTTCATCAGCATTCCATCCACCCTAATCATTCCTCATTTCGTTCATATTCTTACTATTACGTATTTGATGGAAGACGATTAACAAATCAGATCGTGTTTGAGCCGTCTCCAGAAACAGATTGAAGCAGCAGCTTCATCATCTTCATCAACATTCCATCCACCACAATCATCCCTCATTTCGTTCATAAGGTTCGTTTCGTTTTCATAGAGTTCTTGCTCCTAATATTACATGTTTGCTGCTCCATACAGTTCATGTTCGCAAGGTTGGAGATGATCGTCCCAGTCTCTGTATATATATATATACTATTCTTTTCTTTATTTCATATTTGCAGTTGTATGATTTATGTTCCTTTTTTTGTATAATTTAATGACTAAAATCTACCTAGAAAATACCTTCCCATTTTAATTTTGATTTCAAATATAATTCAGGATTTCAATTTTGAATATATGCTCCCATCCCATTCATCCTGTTAAACTCTATTAAAATTACTAATTTTTAATATATCAATAAAATTAAAGTCTTTATATTTTTAAGTGTTGCTAGATTTAAAAAATTGGATTACAAGGGAGTGAAAAAGGGGAAAAATAGAGTATTTTTAAGGTGGTAAGTATGTGAGCTTGTAGCTCAATGACACATAATTTATTAAAATATTTGAAGTTTGAGTTTTAATCAACCGTCTATGTACATTTGATAGATACCTAACTGCAGGTCTAAGCTGGAGATAAAAATAAGGAAGATAAAAAATTAAGCAAAACTTTAAGAAAAAATGATAATTGCAAGTGATTTTGCTCCGTATTGTAATAAGCTAATTATGATAATTATATGGTATAACTTCAAAAAATAATTTGATGTGGCATAACTTGTGTGTAAATAGTGGTATAAATTTAAGTATTTTTAATATTATTATATATTATAATTTTAATTTAGATGATAAATTTTTATTTAATATAATTTCATAGATTAGATTATACTCAAAAAATGATATTGCATCTTATTTGTTGGATGGATATAATTAATATAATGTTCTATTATTTAAACTTAAAATAATATTAATGATATAATACATATTTTTAAAAAATCATTAATATTATAAATAATTATATATTATCTATCAAAATCTATAAAATAAATCATCACAAATAAAAAGGTAAGTATAAGTTCATACGTAGATACAACACTATATTATGTCGTAACTCTTAACATGATTTTTTAATAATTTATAAATCTACGTGTCAAGCAAACCAATTCATATTGATATGTTTGATAGATTAAATTATTCAATTTTAACATTATTTAACATTTTTATATAGAAATAATATTATCATAATATAAATTATTATTAATATAAAAATATTTATTACTAATAATTTTCAAATATAATTAATATTATAAAATAAATATTTTATGTATTTTTTTTAATAAAAATATAACAAAAAACCATTAATACAAATACAATAGCTATTTTCATACTCAAAAGCTAAGACTAAAGAGATAAAGATATCCAACGATCAGTGCAATTTTTTAAAAAAAAATTGTCTAAGAAAGTAAGTATTTTTAGGTGACGTTTGGTTTACAGAATGAAATCGGGATAAGATTAAGAATTGAATGGAAATAAAAAAAATTTGTTTGATTTGACCATTGAAATTAAAAAAGAAATCAGTATTACAATATTTTGTTTAAAATGAATGGAAAACACTATATATTATTTTAATATTCTTGTATTCAATAAAGTTTAAAAAATATCATTTAATTATTATTTTTTCGTCAAACAAGATAAATTATTGAAATCATTATTTTTTTAAATAATTATTACTTAAAAATAAAATATATTATTAAAATTATTATTTTTCTAAATAGAATTTAGGGTTTTGAAGTTTAGGATTTAAGGATTTAGGGATTTGGGGTTTAGGATTTTGAGTTTTGAGATTTAGGATTTAGAGTTATATATGTGGGTTAAGGTTTAGGGTTAAAATTATTTTTTTTTAAATAGGGTTTAGGGTTTTGAAATTTTAGGTTTAGGGTTTTAGGTTTTAGAATTTAGGGTTATATTTGTGGGTTAAAGTTTAGGGTTAAATTTTTTTTTTTTTTAAATAAGGTTTAAGGTTTTGGGATTTGGGATTTGAGATTTGAGATTTTGGGTTTAGGGTTATATTTGTGGGTTAAGATTTAGGGTTAAAATTATTATTTTTCTAAATAAGGTTTTGAGATTTAGAGTATAACGTTTTTAGATTTAGGATTTAGAGTTATATTTAGGATTAAGATAAAATTAAAAAAAACTAAACATAATATTAGAATATATAGAATCATAATCCTAATTTATCCATGTCGACTCCCGTCTATTCTCACTTGTCAATTTTTCTCTCTCTAAAGGTCAAGAATAAGAATTGAAGAGAAGAAAGAGAAAACAAGGATAAAAAAGACGACAACGATTTGTTGTGTTATGCAGTTATTCAATCAATTTCGCTCTTATATTGTTTTGGTTAGAGTTTATATCATTTTATAAATGTCTTATTTTGTTAGCTTTAAAAAACCTAAAATCTTAATTTTTTTATGATTTTTCAAAAAACTAATATTTGAATAAATCTATAAAATAGATTTGATAATTTTAAATTTATAATCATAATATAATACAAATTTTTTATCTAATTTAGATAAAAAACATATCATATAATTTAACTTAAAAGTTATTATCATCAAATATTCTATATATTTAATCTCTTATACTAATAAATGATAAAATAGTTCTAATATATATTATACAAATATAGAATTACGATTATTTCTAGCTTTTTTTAAATTAATTATTAAAAACTTCTTAAAATATAATTATAAAAAAATTATAATGTACTTAAAACTTATCAAAATGAAATCGTAAATCCAAATAAAATATTATAGTGTAAATTAAGAATATGTAGTCTAATAATGTAAAAATTAATTATTAATTTAATTATTTTAAAACAAATTTTATATTAAATTGAGAATGAATTGAATGAGTCTTTATTGCTTATATTTAGATTCTATAAATTTAAAATTATAATATATAAAACAATATCTAAAAATATATTTTAAAAAATTAATATATATTAATATTATATTTTTAATTTAATTTATTTAATTTTTGAACTTATTTATACCAATTAATCTAAAATATATATAAATTAAATTTATCCTTAAATTTGAATTAATTGATTGGTTTTGAAAAAAATTTCTCTAGCCAGACAGCGAAAAAGTGAAAGACATACGCCAGAACACGTAGATGGAGACTGCAGTCTGAACTGCAATACACACGGTGCTGCAAAGTTGATATGAAAAAGGACAAGTGGACAAAATTTATGATAACGACATTATTATATTTAATTTGTTATTATTATAAATATTTTTTATTAACATTGACAAAAAATATATTAGGTCAATGTTATTATCTAAAAATTAAATTATTTTGAAATAATTAATAAAGTATTTTTAAATATTTTTTATTACATAACAATGACTGTAAATAAATATATATATAATTTATACTTTCTAGCACGGATTTAACGGTCGTGCAATACGACGCGTTGATTTGGGGGTTTTTTTATTGGCTGTTTTTTCCTATAGTAAATTGAATAAAGGAATTAAGGCTGGTGTCATGGTCATGTATGGTAGTGATCCATAAGACCCGTGCTATTGGTATGGTTTCAATTTTTTTAAGAAAAAAAAAATTTTAAATTTATAGTCATAAAAATATTACTTTTTATATTCAATTTATATGTTTTTATTATTTAAAATTATTTAATCTCATCATTTCACTGTTTAAATTCAATTAAAATTATTAAATATTTAATTATATCTAATTAAATTTGTTTAATACTATTGAATATTATTTTTGTTGTTATAAGTTTGAGATTATTTTTTATATAATTTTTAAAAAAAAGTTGATATTATTTATTAAAAAAAATAAACTAAGATAATGATATTATCATAATTGTTTTTATAACATCATAATAAAAATATATAAATTATCTATTATATTCTTACAGTCATGAAGTGATATTTCATGTGCATAAGTAAACGGAAGCCTACGAGGCTTACTAAGCTGACATAAATCACAAATCTTTGGCATAGAATTCTATTTCACAGTAATATTATCACTAGATACAACTCAATGAACAATAGCTATATGAGAATGATGAGTGATGCCAAAGTGTTCCATCAACAATGACATTGTTGCACTGTATACTATTGTTAGAAAGAAATAGAAATTTATTTCCCAACATTTGAACACAACTCCCAGAAATTGATTCCTTGTATAAACTTTTAGAAAATAATCTAGTTTGTTCAGTGAAATTTAGAATACACGATTTTAAATTTATTAATATTATATCCAAATAAGTAAACAAATTATTTGTATTATATCCACAATAAAAGATATTATAACACATTTCAAAAGTAACTCACAAATTGAAAAAAAAATACAAACACTCAAAGAAAAAACTCTCGACTCACACTCAAACTAAGAATACAAAGATTTATTTGTTTTTGATGGGATGATTAAACCAAATACAAAGTAAGCTATTTATAACCCTTACCATTCAATCTATACCACACAAATATAAAACTAAGAAATAATTATAACCACACAAATATTATCACACATTTCTTTTTTCTATATCTTTCTAGATTTTCTCTTAAAAAAAAATTCTTCAACCACTCCATTTATTGAGTTGGTGTTGATTTTTCAACATCTTTCTTCAATCACTTTATTTATTGAGTTGGTGTTGATTTTCAACACTCTCTCTCAACACCAGCTATCATTATTTCTACTGTTCCAAGCTGACGGCGAAACATTTCAAACATACCAATGCTTAAGCTTTTTGTGAACAAGTCCATAACTTGATCATCTGTCTTGATTTGTCTCATCTCAATTTCTTCTTACAGAATCTTTTATCTGATAAAGTGATAGTGCACTTCAACATGTTTAGTTCTTGCATGAAAGATTGAATTCTCTGCCAAACGAATTGTCGACTGGTTGTCATAGTATAACATAACTACATAATCTATTGATTGTTGTAGATTATGCATTAGTTGTATCAATCATGTACTCTTTTGAGCTATCATTGTCGTTGCTCGATACTCAACTTTAGTGGTTGATAATGATATTGTCGGTGGTCTCTTACTACACCAAGAAATTGTTCCAGAACCAAACTTAAACACATACTCAATTGTTGATCTCCTGTGTAGTCAACATCGTAGTAACCAACTAACTTTCCGTCTCTACCTTTCTTGTACAAAAGACTATAGTCAATTGTACTTTTCATATATCTCAGTATTCGTTGAATTGCTTCCAAATAAGGTTTCTTTGGATTTTGTATGTACTGACTCATTACACTACATAAAAAATGTCAAGTTAAGGTAAAATAGATCAAATTGCCTACCAATTTTCGATACATTGTCGCATCTTTCAAATCTTTTCCTTCATGTGCACACATTTTGGCATTTGGTTCCATCAATGTCGAAATCGATTTGCATTCAAGCATTCTGAACCTCTTTATCAAATCTTTGGAATATTTTTGTTGACAAATAAATATTCCTTCTTGTGTACGATCAACTTCTAGACCAAGGAAGTGCTTGAACTATCCAAGTTCCTTAATTTGGAAATAGATAGATAAATTCTTCTTTGTTCGAAGAATTTATGCCTCATCATCACCAATTATGATTAAATCATCTATATATACTAACATGATAGCTAATTTTCCTTCATTTGTTTTTGACAAACAAGTTGGAATCAACAAGTGTTACTGAATAACTACTTTGTGTTAAAAAATCAGTAATCTTACCATACCATGCCCGAAGTGCCTGTTTCAATCCGTAAAGTACTTTCTGCAAGTTACACGCGTATTCAGTATGATCTTGACTCTGAAAACCTATTGGTTGGATCATGTAGATCTTCCGATCCAACTCTTCATGAAAAAAACATTCTTCACATCCATCTGCCATAAATTCCAGTCTTTGTTGGCTACATGTGCAAGTAAGACTCGTACAATTGTAAGTTTCGCCACCAGACTAAACGTTTCGTTATAATCTAGTCCGTACTGTTGAGAAAAACCACGAGTTACCAATCGTGCCTTGTGTCTCTCAATTGACCCATCTAAACGATGTTTTATCTTGTAAACCCATTTACAGGATATAGGTTTCACATCACCTGATTTTCACACCATATCTTAAGTTTGATTTTGTTGAAGTGAAACAATATCTTCTTTCATAGCTATTATCAACTCAGATCTTTACAATGCTTCTTCGAATGTCTTAGGTTCTATTATAGTTACTTCTTCAACTATGAATGCATTGACATATTTGAGATTTTTCCTTCATGTTCTTGTTGACCTGCGGAGTTGAGATTGTGAAATTGATTCTTCTGATTCACTAGGCCCACCTTCTTCATTTAGTTATTGATATATGTAGTTTGCCAAGTATCCTGAGTTACTCTTTGTTCGACATCATCATCGTTTGGATCTCTAAATTCATTTAAACTTCGTTAGAGTTGAACAATATGCTCTCTTATCTTTTGTTACAATTTGTCTCCAAATTCTCTTAAGTCTAGAAACACCTCTTTTGTTTAGGACTATTATGAAGATGCTTCATCAAATAACACATCTAGTGAAGTGTAATATCTTTCACTCATTGGATCGCAATATTTTCACCCAATTTTTGGTGTCGCATTCCATAAAGATACATCTAATAGTCTTTTTGTCAAATTTGTTTCGTAAATGATCAAAAATAAATATATAACATACATAATTAAATACTAGAAAATAACTAAATGTAGATTTCATGTTTCATAGTTTTTCAATAGATGAAACAAATCCTAATCTTAATTGAGGAATTCTGTTGCTTAACCCAAATCTTAACCATGTAACTAATTCATTTACAAAGGAACGGTACGTATATGATGTACTACTCTTAAATATGCAGAGCAAGTGCAACTTATCTAAATGCAGTACAACTATTTTTGGATTTACAAAAGGCTAATAACAAAATTACTAATATTGATTAATATCTTGAATTATTTTATTTATCATTCATATTATATTACCGTAAACTAAATATAATATATCAGTTGAACGGTAAAATGGTAATTGCTTGTAAAGGTACGGAGATGGCAATTGATGAGAGATGATCACGAGTAATACTGGAAGCAGGTTATCTGATACTCTCGAACTGGATAATTTAATATATGACTGTTCATGTGAAAACTAGTTTTAAAGGAGTATTTAAAGCTCATTTTTTTTCTTTGACTAGTGCTAAGTGCAATGATTAAAAAGGAAAATACTATTAATAAGTAAATTATAATTAATGTGATATATTATTATTAATAAATTTAATATAAAATTGTTATTTCATTGATTGTGATCATAAATACAAAATGCTAGGTTAAAAAAGAGGCTAATGATGTAGCTGACTTGCTTGCCGCACACCGTCAAAATTCTAGGGTTGAGTTATATAATTAATGATCAGGAAGTCACTAGTCTTGTACTACAGCAAGTCTTGCGTAAACAAGTCTCTCTGAATATATGATTTGCTTGTGCATAAAATTTGACCCTCTTTCTGAACAATTAATATATATATATATTGGTTACCTGACTAATTGAAATTTCGATAAATTAAAAAAAAAAACTTGAATTTTATTTGTACTTCTGTTTTATTAAAAGGAAGGGTATAATAATATTTTAGTCAATTTTTTTTTTAATTTATAAATTAAATATATTAATCATTTTTATTAATATTAATAAACTTTAATTTTATTATTATTTTAAATATTGTAATCATTTATTAATTTTAATTTTTTAATATTTGTTTAACGAAAGAATAACTCAATTAAATCTTACTAATATGTTTAAATATAAAAATGTTGAAAATAAAGTAAAAAAATGTATTCTTGCTCGGAATTAAAGTCGTGGAGTAATACAATACGTCTGATTTGGGTTTATATCGGCTGTTTTTTCATTAGTATTTAACTTTCCTAAGCATTAAATAATGGAATTATGGCTATATATAGAAGGTCATGTATGGTTTGTCGTCATAACATAAGATCCGTGCTTTTTGGTATAATTGTAAACATTAATTATAAAAATAATATTTTTAAAATTTATAATTATAAAATAATATATATTATTTTTTAAAATTTCTTAATAAAAAATTGATGTTAAGTGGCTTATGTTAAATGTTATTAGTGATTATAAATAAATAATAACCTATTAAAAATAAATGAATAATTCATAATTTAAGCAAGTTTTTATAACTACTATTTAACATATCAACTTTATCAATTTTTTTTTTGTTGCTGTTAATATTAAGTCAAATTTTATATTAGTTTTTATCAAACAAATTGCATCAGTTTAGATAACTTTTATAACAGATTGGATTGAATCAGCATATAAATGGATAGAATCCAATCCACTCCGATGTTCCCATTCCCATCCTAGCCGCGCGTGTAGACCTGTATATAATCACAAAAAGCCTTCCATAGCTATAGTATATACTAAAGTAATATATATATATATATATATATAAGAATTGATATTTTGATAACAATAAATATGCTGAAAAAAAATATTATTTTTATAATAATAATAATTATTATTATTTTAATAATAATTTTTTTATTATGAATAATATTACTTTTATTATTTTTAAAAATTAATAATTTAGTTCTAAATTTTTTAACTCAAGTACATTAAATCTCATAATTTATTAAAATTAATCAATTTACGTGAATCTATTAAAATTTAAAATATTTATTCATATGCTTAGCACTTAATCTATTCTTTAAATGTACAAAAATATCATAGTTTTAATTACTTGTTATAAATTACATTATTATTACGTATTAATTTTATTAATTTTAACATTATATTTTAACATATCAATTGTAATTGGATTAAATTGATTAATTTTTTTAAATTATATAAAATAATATTTTTTAATTAACGATAATTTAAAATTAATATACATTTTATTACAAAATAGTACGAGTTGTAATGCATATTTTTCTTTTTCTTTCACAATAAATAATATCACATTTAACAATTGAAAGTTTGAGATTGGCAAACCAAATGTTAGGATAGTTTACTTGTTATTTTCAGTTAATAAAATACAATATTAGTATAATAATTTTTTGAAAAAAATTAAATATTTAATGCTTTATGGAGATAAAATAATGTGATTTTTAAAGAATATAATACCTTTATTTAGGAGGGGAAGTAGGATGTCAATTGGTGGGATGGGGTGTTTATCTCTATTCCCGTTTAAATATTGTGGGTGATGGGTTGTTTATTATGTAATTAAATTATTTATATTATTAGTTCAATAATTATTATAATAATTTGTGTTTTATAATGAATTTTTAAAATTAAAATATTTATTTATTGATGAAAATATTAATTATGATAAGCATTTATTTTATTTAATCATAAAATTTTATAAACGTATAATATATATTTTTTAAATTCCCAACCCCACCCTGTCCCATGTTCATAATTAATTAATATTTTTTGATTATAAAAAATTTATTATTTTTTAATTTAATAAATAAATATTTTTATGTGTTAAATAATAAATAATTAATAAAAAATTGTCACCCAAGTCCAGAAATAGCTTTTCTCGTCGGTGGTGTGGTATTATCCAAGTTAAAGACATTCCTCCCTAAATCAGTATATGTTATATTAATTAATTACTAAAATCAAAGTGTGAATTCTTGGGATCTGATAACAAAATCAATAACTTTAAAATAAAAATCATAGCGCTTGGCACGGTCACAAATGCTAACCTACGCACATGGGGTACAAGCACAAGACAACCTAGCCTCCCATCTGCCCCACCACTTCAGTAAAATATTTTTTCCACGAATCGTATATAATAATAATAATATATATATTTAAAAAAAAGGTTAATTATTTCCATTTCACTATAAATGTGGCAAATGTTGGTATTATAATATATTGTTTATCATTAATGATTATGTAATTGGATTTTATTTTTTTTAAAAATTATTTATAAAAATTTATATTTTTAATAATGATATTAATATAAATATTTTTATTATTATTACAACAAAAAAAAAATATAAAATATCATTATTATTAAATAAAAAATTATTAATAAAAAATAATAATATAATTATAATTAAATTTATTATTACCACGTTACCACGTTACCATTATATGAAATATGTAATTTATCCTTATAGATACGTATTAATGCTACTATTATTATATAAGGCTATTATAAATAAATTATTTTTATAAAAATAATGATTTTTTTTATAATATCACTATATTATTATTATAACAATAATTTGAATTATAATGATATAATAAAATACATATATTTTAATAATATGATAAAAATATATTTTTAAAATTTAAAAGGTTGAATAATATTTATTGTTATTAATTTTTATTAATTTTATATTTTAATCTTTTAATTTTTTTGAGATTTGATAAATTAAGTTTTAATTTTTATAAAGATAAACTAAACATAAATTTTTTTACATTTAATATATTAAAATTATATTTTTTAATTTATTAATTTATCGAATTTAATTTATTTTGACTTAAATTTATAAAAATTGAAAATTTAGTGGAAGAAATCTTAAAAGAAAGAAGTTGAAATTCAAATATAAAATTGATAAAAAGTAAGAAATTTACTAATAAAATTAAATTATTAGACTTCATATGAAACAAGATGGGAAAAAAATAAAATCTCAGGCTTTGTCTCTTTCCATTATTTTCTCGTTCTCATTCTTATTCTCTCTTTTTTCTATTTTCTCTTTATCACTGACTCACTACCTTTTAGAATTTAGATACAGAGACAATCAGACAACAAGAAGTTTTAAGGATGATGAGTTGGGAAAAACAACCACGAGAACCGCGAGAAATTATGGAGGCTTCTCAACAAAATGGAAATGTGAATGGGAATGGAAATAGTAATGGAAATGGGAATGGAGTATTGTATGTGAAGGTCATGACTGATGAGCAATTGGAAACTCTTCGCAAACAAATCGCTGTTTACTCCACCATTTGTGAACAACTCGTTGATATGCACAAAAATCTCACTGCCCAACAAGATCTTGCAGGTCTTTTTTCTGTTTCTGGGTTTTTCTTCTACTAAAATATTTTCCCTTTTGCTAGATAGATAGAAAGGAAAAAAAAATTAAAACTTTAAAGGTCTATAATTTTAATTTTTTGATATGGATTTTTGAAATACTATGCAGTTATTTCAGTTTGATTGATTTATTTGGTCATCTGTGAGTGTTGTGACATATTTATTATTTTGTCACTTTCTTTGCAATAAATGCTTCATTTTTACCTTTTCTTTTGTTCGAGTTATTTTGGGTTGTTGTTCATTAGTTTGTTTTGTTTCACATCTTATTGTGTGGTCTCATTTTGCTTCAGAAATATGAAATTCTCTTCTTTTGGGATTGTTAATCGTTCTTTTGACCCATTTTTAAGTTCTATTTGGAGTATTTATTTTGGGTTGTTGTTATATGTTCAAATTACATTCTTGATTTGTACATTTTTGGATACATAATTAGTTTTTCTTATTTTATTTGTAAATTTATCTCATATTGAAGTGTCCGAATGCCGACGTCTATCCATGACTTGTTTTTTGGAGACGAATACTTCACATGAAGAGTAAAGTAACATATATCTTGTAAGCCAGAAGTTGTACCTAGATGCAAATTGATAGATCAATTTATTTTGGGTCTATTTAGTTCCATGTGTTTTCTTTAGAAGATTAATGAATTCAATGCTCCATATTATTTGGCTAACCTGGTCTTTGGGGCAAATGGGTATGCATGTGTTCTAAAGAAGATGGCTATCTCTATCGAAAAGAAGAAGGCTAGTCGCACGCATATTTGAACAAAATTGTACACTCATGCCGATACTTTCATTCCACTTGTCATTCTCACCTAGAAAAGTTATAGCTTTTAGGTGCATCTGAATTTAATTTTGTGCGCAAATGTGTGCATTTAGCATTTCTACTTTAGAAAATTACTTCTCATTCACATTCATTGCGTTACAGCATCAATGATATTAACTTGGAACGCATTAAGCATTGTGTTCTTGCATTTCTTCATCATGCTTTAGGCCAGAAATTAGTATTTTTAGTTAATTGTTCTTCCAAGCCTTTTCTCCCTATTAATAATGAACATGAAATGTTAATTCACATAAATATCCTTCATTTTGTTATTTTTTTTTTGCAAAAACAATAACATGAGAGGTAGCTAAGGGCTCGATTTGTAACAAGTTATGTTTTCTTATATTTTGAAACTAGTTTTTATTTTTTAATTCATTTTAAAAAAACACATGGTTGGTAAAAAGTTTTATTTTCTTCTTTTATTCCCTCTAAGTCATAACAAAAAAGAAGTCAAATTAACTAATGAGAGAAAAAAATGAACTTAAAATATGATTTTTCAATTTTTTTTTGAAGTTTTAATTAAAAACAATAAAAAATATATCTAAAAATAAAACCGAGTTCTAACATAATTTTGAACTTAAAAAAAAATAAAAATTACCAAACAACACTTATTTTGAAAACATGAGGTCAAAAACTGAAACTTAAAAATAAAATTAATTACAAAACAGGGTCAATTCACATGCATATCCTTTCATTTTGTTAATCTCTATTTCTTTATGCAAAGAGTTCTAATTTGTGTTCATAATATTTCAGGAGCAAGACTCGGAAATTTGTATTGTGATCCATTAATGACATCTGGTAGTCACAAAATTAGTGCTAGACAACGGTGGACTCCAACACCTATGCAGCTACAAATTCTGGAACATATATTCGAACAAGGGAATGGAACTCCAAGCAAGCAAAAGATCAAAGAGATCACATCTGAATTGAGTCAACATGGCCAAATTTCTGAGACAAATGTCTATAATTGGTTCCAAAACAGGCGTGCTCGATCAAAAAGGAAACAACAAAATGCAGGATCCAACAATGCAGAATCAGAAGTAGAGACAGAGGTTGAGTCACCTAAGGATAAGAAAACAAAACCTGAAGAATTTCATTCACAGCACAACTCGTCGGCGCTAAGGCCTCTTGAAGATGTGTGCTTGCAGAGTGCTGAGACTAGAAACCTGCAGCATTCTTTGGATCAACAAACCAGCAAAGCTGAGACAATGTTTCCCTCAAATGTTGGTTTAAGGACAACCCGAAATATGAGCCCTGTATCATCATCATACTATGATGATCTGCTATCGAATTTAAGTGAGTATGCTATTCAATTTGATAGTTATCCATTCAATATTGCAATTGCCCTGATAATTTACTATGGAAGAATAGGATAAAGCACACCACAAGTCACATTGTTTTAGTCCTTTTCTATTAAAAGCGAACATCTAAGAGACCAAGTCTCTTTCTTTTAAGGGTTCTTTAAATTGTTACAAATTTATCACTAAACTTCATATGTTGTTACAAAACTAACATCGTCGTTAAATTTTTCAAAAAACTAAGAATTTTTTTTAACAATATTGATACTTGTGTTATTTTTTCCATTAGATTTTAACAAATTTTAACGGATATGGTACTTATGTAACAACATATAAAGTTAGTTGATAACTTTGTAATAACTTAAAGTTTGATAATACTTTTGTAACAATCACTATAGTTCGTAATGTTTACTTTTGAAACCTAGGGACTTGGGTGTACAAATTAAGAAAAGAGGGGAACTTCTACGGTGATTAATCCTGAAGAAAACACATGCACTGAATATTTATATGCATTCGATTGTTGCAATTTATTTGATAGGAAATGATCACATGGTTGGAAAGATGGAATTGCCTTCAAGCTATTTTTGTGACATTGGAGAAGAATACAACATGAACATGTCTGATTGACTCTCAGGGATCCGGTCTTAGCCATTCATATTTTTGGGGAGTAATATTTTGAGAAGAATCCATGCATGAAGATCACAAATACATAGAAGTTAATGAGCTTTTCGAAACTGGTTGATGCTCATAACTAGTACATATATACACCTACATATGGATTATGCACTTATGATCTAACATAGTAGAGTAGTATTGAGTTTTGTTATTTTTTTTCTTGGTCTGTGAGTGATAATATTAAGTACTTAAATGGTTTGATGATATTGATATGTACTGTGATACCAGTTTGGTTTCTTGAGTTTTTACGTACTGTTTTATTCTTTTGGGAAACTAAAAAAATAATACTCTTAAAACTTATAATAACAAAAATAATACCATTATAACATATTGAACGTGATCTAATTGAATAAATCTAAATGTCTATAGTTTAATTTAAAAAGATGCATTATATTTTTTTAATAGTAAAAATATATAAATTGAATAGATGTGTTATTTTTGTAACTATAAGTTTTAAGAGTATTATTTTTATTATTATATATATATTTTTTTTATTTTTTGGTATTGGCTTTTGGCTTGTTGTATGAGATAATATTGAAGAGATAGTTTTGAAGGTTCATAATTAGATAAAATTTTAATGATAAAGTAAATAGTATATAATTTTTGAAGTGAAGATAGATTTTAAGTATGTTAAAATTGAAATATTAAAGAGACTTATAGGAGAGACTTAAATGAAAAATAAATTATTTTATTTGGAAGCAAAAAGAAAAAAAAGTTTTTGTTTTTGGTTTCTAAAGTTATCTTAGGAGTATTATAAAAAAGAAATTAAAAAAATTAATTGTCCTTAAAAAAATCATTTAAAAAAAATTGAACTATATTGACTATGTAAAAATTACTGGATTAAACCTACAATGTTAAAAAGAAACGAGACAAAATTGCCCTTATAATTGAGTTGGTTATGAATCAAACCCTTTTCTTTGAAAGAGGTGGCTAAGAATTGGTCCCATTCCTTTTGGAAAGTAGTAGGTATCAAAGGACTTAAAATATGGTACGATGGTGTCATAGAAAACTTGGAGGGAACACAAACTGATGTAGCAAATTGGTTGTACCAACTCATAATTGTCTCTCTCAACGTAAGAAAAGGAATGAGAAATAAATAGAAAATGAGAGAAAAATAAAATCATTTCAAAATTATTGCAATTAAGAAAGGCAACGTTAGTTACAAAATTAGATACACAAAGACGTATACTGCTCTGGCCAACAACATCACAAAAGCCAACCAGGTATGTTTGATCAAAATATCCAAAATCAAATTTCTTAAGCTAATATCAATGTCGTCGCAAGACCCATCTCCAATTTACATCTTTTAAGTAAATCAAAAAATAAATCATATTAGAAGTGTAACAAACAAAATTAAGAATCGCTAGCAATGGGGTCATATGAGTCGAAGGACCGATTTGAATGAATCTGTGTGTTGCCATCAACAGATTGCCACTCCTTACTTGCCCACTGTTATCCCAAGATTGCTCATCCCAACATTCAGCTTTTCCATACTGGATTCCTTTATTTCACTTTGAGTTGTAGTGTTGACATTGAGCCAGGGATGTTGCAGACACTGTTGAGCAGTCGGCCGCTTCTCTGGAGCAAAATCGAGAAGAGGACAAAGAAATGCCATAAAGTCTTTTGCATCAGCCTCTGAAAATTTGTATTTATCAATCAGAAGTTTGTCAAGTGTCCCATATTTCAGTCTCCGAATTCTCTTTAGATCCCCATGTCTATCAAATAAATCTTTAGACCTAGCTCCACTAATGGCAACCTGCAAATCTAAACACAATTGAAACAAGAAACAAATAGTCAAAGAATACGGAAGAGACAGAAGGCAAATGGCGCTACCTTTCGAGGGATCTTCCCTAGAAGTTCCATCATTGAAGCAAGGTGATCCTGCAATCAACCCAAAGCACTGTTTAAATACATGGTTGTGCAATGGTATGTAAAAGTCACAACTAAAAGTTGACATATTGCCCACTATGAAAATTACGGTTCTTACAAGTTTCATGATATGTAAATTTAAGAAAATGTGATTCTCAATCCTAGCTTGTTACATAAGAAATGAAATAATATACAAAACATCTAAGTTTATGTTCTCTTTTCTTTAGGAAGACAACAAAAACAGGCACTAAGAAATCACCTCCACTCCTCTAGTAAAGTTTCGCTCTGTATGAGCTGGGGTTCATAAAAAATTAAAAAGAAATGAATACTGACAAAGGAAAGAAGGGCATTTCACTAGTCAAGTTGACGATACGTTAAATATTTGCCCTCCACTCAGTGCTACTAAAATAATAATAACGCTGAAGCAAGAGATGAACTGAACTAGTAAAACAAAACTATTAGTCCAATATACTGAGAGAATATATAACAGTTATTTTGTGCTAGTGGCAAAGAGAGGAAAACCATCCTCACCTCATCCTCACTAAAGCCTTGTCCCTCCTTTGGCGCTAACATCATTTCACCAGTTGCAAGTTCAAATGCTATGCAAGCAAATGACCACATATCAACAGAATAGGAATACCCAGATTGCAGTAGAACTTCAGGAGCTCTATACTGCCTTGTCTGAATTTCTGGTGCAAACTGCTTATCATCCCAACATGCATTTCCGAAATCCACAACCTTGCACCTTAAATCAATCCCTTCCAATTTTCTCACAGGTTTTGATGCTTCTCCCACTGAAGCTCTTCTTCCTGATATCTTAGCAACTGCCCTTTTTGCTCTCCTTTTCAACTTCTTCTCAATAATATTCATGGTAACTCCACCAATTGGATTACCTTCAGGCTTTTCAAGAATTGGTATGAGGTCCGACCTAATTGGATCTTTTGAAGGGTCAATTGTCGAAAGAAGAAGAATGTTTTCGGGTTTTAGATCAGTGTGGATTATACCAAGTTGTCTATGTAAGTAGTCAAGACCTGTCAATATGCACACACAAAGTTCTCTAACTTTATTCAGTTCAATGCCCCTGTAACGGTTATACTTAATCAGTCCAAGTAAGCTATCCCCAAGAAACTCAAGAACCATGCATAGATGCTGCCCATTTGGCCCTGTGTGCTTAAAATGGTCAATGAGCCGAACAACATACTTGGAATTTGCTGGATCACCATCAGCAATAGCTGAAAGAATTTCAATCTCATGAAGAGCAGCGTGAGCAAATTGTGCTGCACTTTTCTGGATTTTAAGAGCAACGTACCTCTAACAAAAACAAAGGCGACAAATGGAAAAAATAAACTAGAATTAGGCCACTGTAGTCAAAATACCTTCTTTTACTTGGTTACTGCAAAACACATATTCAAAAATATTCAAAAATCACAGTGTAGTTATTGAGATTTTAATTATAAAGATAGTATCTTAAACTGTTCTTTCCTAATGTAACATGGTCCCATGCAACAGATGTACAACACCACGAGGGTAATTTGAATACCATTTACAACACTTATTATGAAAAAGTTGGTTCGAACTTGGAGAGGGGCCACATGTTCTTCTCAAGCTCTTTAGAAATTTGCAAAGCCTCAAACGAAGGAAGGTAAACAACATTGGATTAGTTGCTCACATTTCTACTTCAACCAATGACACGTTGTGCAAAAGCTTTACACATAAAAGAGTAACCAATAGTTTATTCTTCTTCTTTTTTTTTTTATAACAAACCAATAGTTTGTTCTAGGTGAACCAATACCATATAATACCATTTCCAAGGTAAGCACCCAGAAAAAGACAAATATTGCAATTAATAGCAGATGATCTTCCAACTATATTACTAAGTCATAAACACAAACGAAAATGATATTTATCACTACTAAATAAAGTAATTACACTTTCACTACTTAAAGTAATTGAATATCGCTACCAATAGTTTGATGTACGCTTTGGTCGATCGAAACTTTACACGAATGGTGGTGCATGCTTACCCAGCATTACACAACCACAAAATATCTTGCATTTCATTAAAACAACCATATTTATAATGCACATTCAGACACATAATCTATTCATCTCGTAGGAGTCATCCAAATCAATAAGTAAATCCAACGGAAAACCAATTCCTTAAAAAAGAAGATACTAAAATTGGAAAAAAGAAGAAGAAGAAGAGAGCCCAAACTGCAGTATTGAGAGAATCATACAAGAAAAAATAAGAAGAAAAAAAGTTTAAAAATTGAAACCCACGATTCATGTAAAGATTGAGTTGATCTGATATACAAATAAGATAAAATGAAGGATAAATTAAAAAGACAGAGAGATAGATAGGAGAAATTACAGAGGTGGAGGTGTCGTAGGCGAGCCAAACGGTAGAAAACTGACCCCAACCCAATTTTCTCTGAGCAATGTATCGTCCACCGTTGAACTGATCGCCGACTCTGACAGCATGATAGCCTCCTTTTCTGTAGGAGTCGATGCCCTCATCGTCTTCCTCAGAACCCGATGAAGATGAACACAACATCTCTTTGTCTGTCTCTACCGTCTGATCCGATTCGATTTGATTCAAATGGATTCCTTAAAAAAAAATCAATTCCGAGTTTTATTGAAACAAATATCACTTTCTCATTTTTTGTTAAGAAAAATATAGGAGAAATGTGAGAAATGGAAATGAGAAGAGACAAAAGAGAGAAAGTTTCGTGATTGAAAAGGAAGGTATGCCTTATCGTTTCATACGAAGAACAAAGGGTTAGATCATTGATTGATCACTATTACTGGGAAGGGAGTCTCTCTCTTTTCTCTTAATGCCTCTGTTATTTCGGGATCGTCTGGCCTTCATCACAATCCTTCCTCAATTCTCTCTCTTCTCTCTCTCTCTCTCTCTCTCTCTCTCTCTCTTTTAAGTTAGATTGACTTAATTACTTTTTAGAGATCTGATCTACATACATAATTACATATTTATATTATATGGTTAATAATGATATAATTTTAAATTCATGTACCTATTTTATATAATATTTTTAAAAAAATATATAAAAATAATACTTTTAAAATTTATACTAAAATAAAATACTATCAATAATATTAAATGATTTAAATTAAAAAATATTTAATATTAGACAAATTTAAATAATTTAAATAAAATTATGTTTAATACTTTTTTTAATATTAAAAAATTTATAAGATTAATATAAAAAGTATTATTTTTTATTATAAAATTTAATAATATTATTTTATTTTTTTAATTTTTTTTATAGAACATTGCTACAAATATGTGTAAAAATGATGGGTAGATTTTATGCACACGTTATCAATTGAAAGCACATAAATTCGCACCAAAAAGAAGAAGTACAAGTCATCTCCTTGTAACTCGAATTTTATAATTTTCTTACTTTTTATGTGTAACAGATATATCCAAAAATGTTTATTATAATGGTGTATGTATTTATGGGCATTAAACACAATCCACCTACTATCTCAATGGCTTCCTTCCTCGCGAGTCTTTTTCTCCCTTTCACCAAAAAAATATGGATATACATACATTCAATATTTTTATTAAGCTATTCTACGAGTATTGGTCTAAAATGAACCATTTAGGTGTTCCAATAAGACAATATGGAAGTGAAAACCAAGAAAAGCAGTAAACAAATACGAAAGAAAAAATAAAATAAAAATAAACATAAAAGAAGTTAACGTAGTTAAGTAAATTAACCTAGTACACAATTAAAATCACAAAAAATCTATTAATATTGATTTTTAATACAAAACTCTTTATCTAATATCCAATACACTTTTTATCTCAAAAATAATATTAAAAACTTAAAAATAACACTTAAATATTGACTCCCATTGTGCCCAAATCTAAGTGATATTAGAACTAATAATTGAGGGATTCTAATTTTACCACTAGAAGATTTGAGAGTCAAAATAAAAATATCAAAAATACATGGATGTAGGAATGACTTCTTAGGATACATTTAAAGAAGCAATTATAGCCCTGGAAGATGGTAACGTTAAAACTCATGTAAATAAGTTCAAATGATGTGTTTATGAATTGCTACATATTGATACGAAGATACAAGATAAAAATCAAGTAATGATTTTGCTAATTTCATTGCCTGATTCATATAATGTATTGATGTCTTCATTACTTAAGAGAAATATTACATTGGCCATGAATGAAGTGTTAACGACTCTCTTAAAAATTGGTATTGAGATGCAATTGATCAATAATACACATGAAAAACGTTTTGCTATGAAGAGTGATTTAAGAGTAAGCTTGAATATTAGAATAAACAAATCTAGGAGGGATATCCATATAGAGTTGGAAACTAGTTCAAACCTCATCAAAGCAACGATATTGAATGTTTTTATTGTCACAAAAAAGGATACATCAAAAGGTGTTGTAAAAAAAGATTGAAAGTCATAAGAGACCTTGATGACAAGAAAAAACAAGATGCTCAAGAGGTAAAGGTGATTGGAATATATGATACTAAGAATGATGTAATTTGTATGATAACTAATGATAGTTTTTGAAATAACTGGATTTTGGATTCTACTTGCTCATTTTACATGTGTGCAAACAAAGACTTATTTGATAGGTACAAACATTGTGATGCAAGTGATGTTGTGATGTTTAATGATTTTTTTGTAACTTTTAGTGTAGTCTAGGTTAATTTTTTGAACCACAATAATTTCTTGTGTGCTTATTTTTCTCATTGATTTTTTGCTTTCCCATTTGTTTTTATTGCATTTGGTTACTTTTGCATTTCTAATGTGTGAAGCACTAAATATAATGTGATTTATATGTACTTTAATGTCAAAATAAATTTATATTTGTATAATTTTATTATTATTTTAGTAAATATATATTTTAGGAATCATAACTATGTTTTATTATTCAGGTATTTATGGCTTTAAAATTATTCATCTAATAAATACTTGAAGAATAGTACCTAAAAGTACTCCATTGCAATCATGAAGAATAAAAGAATAATATATGTAAACCTTATATATATTCCAAACAAATGTAAGGGGTGAAATACAAAAGAGTCTCTAAAAGCACAAAACAACACGGGTTACGACATATATTTATGTGTGCTGTGGCGCGAGATTTTCAAATCGTGAATGAGAATAAATGTGCACCATGGTGCACGACTATATGATCCACATTTTCCTCTCTTGTCATGTGCCTCAACCTTATATAAATCCCATTATCCCTTCACATAAAAAAAAATCCCTCTCATCTTTCTCTTTCTCTTAGTTTTAGTTTTCTTAATTTTGAGAGTTTAACAAATTTTAGTTTATATAGTAGTAATTTTTGATTCAATAAAAAGTTTGGGCATATTTGTTTGGAGATTTTTCAGATACTAATTAATACTAAAATTTAGTATTTTGAAGATACAATTGAGGTATTAATTTTAATTGTATTATTTTATTTTCAAAATTTTATTTTATGTATAATTTTAAAGCTATATTTAATTTATTAATTATTTATTAAATTAAGCATGTTAGATTGAAAATACTATGTAATATTAATAATGTTGGTGTTCTTATGATATATTAAAGTAAGTAAAATATTTTAATAAAATAAATTAAGTTTTATTTTTTTCATTTAATATTTATATAAAGTTTGTTACAAAAAAATATATTGACGAAATAAATTTTGTAATAAACTTAAAATATGAAAGTTAAATTTAGGATTTGATTATCTAGATCTAGTTTACAATCAATAATATTAGATTTTAGATTTGATTATTGGGATATGAGTTATATTCTATTTCAAAATTTTTTGTAAGAATTACTATTTGAAAATATATTAACGACATATTTTTTGTAGTAAATTTTAAAATTTAAAAGCTATTTGTCATATACATTAATTTAAATCCAACTTTGATACCTTGAATAAAAATTTAAATTAATAGTCCTACCAAAAGTATCAATTAAATAATTTTTTAATTTTTAAAAAATAAAATATAATTTAATCAGTATCAATTACTGATCTCTGTCAAAAGACTCTAATTGATATTCATTAATAATGAAATTGATCACCACCAAAAGATTTTTTCATATAAAAAGGTAGAATTAATAATCTTAATTTATATATTTAATAATATAGTTAATATCGAAAAAGTAAAATTAACGAATTAATATATCTCATAAATTATCTATTGAATTATTAAATATTTATTTGCTTCATACTTGTTAAATCAAACTGTCTTTTCATTTTATGTTATTAGAGTATAATTTTCAAACCAAATTTTGTGATAATACATTTAGTTTTTTTTTTAAATTTTATTGAATTATTTAAAAATAATGTAATTCTTCTTTAAATCGATCTTGAAAGTATACTTCTTTTTACAAAGTGATTTATACACTTATGAGCTATTTAAAAATATATAAAATTTGTGTTATTTTTACTTTTACAATGATAGGACGATATTTTTAATGAATTCTTTTAACCTTCACAATTTTACATAAAAAAAAGAATCAAGAATAATAGTGTCTTATATTTTTTTCGATCTTTTTTTAAAGTTAAATTACCAATATCTATATAAACCCCTAACTTAAGTTGGTTATAATTAACCACCATAATTTCATTTGAATTTTATTTCATTAATATATTTGTTAGTTATAAAATATAGCACAATATAAATGAACTCAGTCCATGTAACTTATAGGTTTACCCAATGAGCATTGATTTAACATATCATAGTTGTTAGATAAATATCCTAAGAAATAAATATATCCTAATTATCTAAAAAAGATAATTATGAAGAGATAACTCCGATTATAGTTTAAATCTATCTCCATGGATAAGTGATTGACCGGTAAATCTTTTAATAAATTCTTTTATTGTTCACAATTTTACATAGAAAAAAATCACTAGAAACACTGTATTATATTTTCTTCAATAAATTTTTAAAGTTAAATCGTCAATATCTTTATAAACCCATATCTTAATTTGGTTATAATTAACCATAGAAATTTGACGTAATTTCAATTTAATTTCATTTCATTAAGCTATTTGTTAGTGTAAAATATAGCATAACATAAATGGACACAATCAACGATAGGACTTATGGGTCGACCCAATGAGCGTTAATTTAACATATGACTATTACTGTTAGATAAATGTCCTAAGAAATAAATATCTCCTAATTATCCAAAAGATATAATTACTAAGAGATACTTTGATTATAAATTAAATCTATCTCCATAGGTAAGTGATCACCTCAAGGAAATCTTCTTCCCTATAAATACTCACATTATATACTTCACAAGGGAGCTTGAAATATTCATTAACATACATAAACAAGACACACCAATAATATCTCACTCTTCTACCTCTTCTCCCAAAATCATAGAAAAAGACCCTGGTTTCCTCTTTTTATCACCATTATTTAAACTAATTTAAGTATCAGAGTACCAAAAGTCACCACACTCTGTGATGGTTCAAGGTCCTAATGAATATTATTTGTTTGCGAGACTACAACAAGAAAAAGTGCAACCATCTTTTGATGTTGAATTAAAACGATATCAACATTGATGCCATCTATGGGAAGAAATGTGTTTTGCTAGATGACATCCAAAAAATAGAATTGTATGAATACTCATTATGCTCTCCATCATATTTGTAAAAAATATTTGAGAAAAGATCACATGTCTGAACATCCTAATAGAGACTGTTTTCACTTTCAACAAAGTCCTTCAAAAAATATATTCCCATCCAACCAATTTCAAAATCAAATCTGGAAAAAAGAGAAAAATATATCACAATAAAAAATTATCAAGTGAAAAACATATCCCAAAAAAGGGTTATAACTCATATAACCTCCAATGCCAAATGATAGCTTAGTTTTTGACATCTTCGGCTAGTGAGGCATCCTCAATCGTCTTACAGAAAACCCCAACTAGTCGGTCTCGACAGCGCAACCCTAAAGGGCCCCATGTAACATTTTTTCATTCGATAGAGCTAAGTTTGAATCAAGAAATTCGTACACAACCAGAAAAATCTAAGACCACCATCGAAAAGAGCACGGGATGATCTACCACACGCCATAATTTGGCGACCAACCGACACTCCACACCTTCACACATACTGCCACACATTGCCAATGCGAGTAGGTACCCAAGAGAGGAAAAATGACCAGATTCACCAAAGAGAGCAAAACTGATTTAGATCTAGTTCATCCACTTCCAAATCGGTTTTGCGAAAAATAAAATAAGTTTTGAAATCTTTATGACGAGATGATTCCAACGACTATATTTTTGAAATTTTTTGGTGTATTTACAAAATTGGATGCATAGAAATATCGTTTGTTCATCCACTTCAATTACATTTTTGGAAGAAGGACTGTATGCTCTTTCATCATCGTACGCATCCATAAAATATGCAAAAAAAGATTATCTTCTTTACCAATCACTATCATTTGCAATATTTTTAGAAAAAAATTGTCCATTCTTCCAAAAACTTTAAACAAGTAATTGGTTCCAACACTCAAATAGGAGTCATAATACTTAACCGACCATTAGTCCCTTTAGTGCTCCCACCACCTACCTGAATGGTAAAGGCCACACTTGCACTAGCTCATCCATAATGGGCCCATATGTAGTCTAATAGGTCACCTCACCAGCCATTAAGTCTATATTGATGCCTTATAGTATAGATTATTGTCTTGCAAGCTCTGATGTCTACACATTGCTTTATGGCCCATATAATATACTCATGAATGCCTCATGTTCATTCAACTACAAGCCATCCATCTAGATGGAAGTGCGGATCATGAGTCACAATGCCATCTATATTGATAGAAGTGGTAAGCTAAAAGTTGACTAATAGAAAGGTGACAGGCCAAGCAAACATGTGGTTGACCAGACAGAAGTTTCCTAACATAAAGGTGACTAGCCTAATAAACATGTAGCCTGCCAGAAAAAAATGTCCTAAAAGAAAGGTGAACGATCAAATAGACACTCCCTACATATCGACAAAAATATGGCCAACCAAACTATATTGGAAAGATAGGACAAGTGTCCGTCAAGTAGATTTGGGCCAAAAAGGTTCATGCCATGAGTTGGTTAAACCTGCTCTGTCCTTTATGCATTGCCTCACCAAAGGTACTCCAACCCATTCCTATCCTCCACAAGTGCTCTTTTCCATCAATATGTACCAATACGATGGACCATAATCCTCAATGAGAGACAAATGTCAAAAGAGCTCATGATCTCACAAACTGATGAGACCATAGAATGACATATGACAAAATACTACATTAGATAAGGTCTACCATCTTCAACATTAAATGTTAGAAAGTTTTCAACTTACAGATGCATTTTTTTCCAATGATAGGATGACACATGTGTTCACTTTCATACTAGAGATCCAGAATAATGTTCCAACTCTTCCCAAATCATAGAAGTTTACATTATACCCTGAAGGCACACACCTAAAAAGTGAGCATAGGCTAAGAAGACCCTATAACAAAATTTTAGATAGATCGCTAATATACATGGCCAAGGATGTCGTCCCCATATATCATTTCACTTTACAAGGGACAAAAATGATATCCCACAATGGTGAAAGGATAATCAAAGTGTAACTATCAGGTATTATTTTTATAGCTAACAAGATCGCCAAAGGTTTTCCTAGACTTCGAAAACTTCACCAAGTATGACACCCAAAAAGAATAGAGTTATGACTCTAACCCATGAAGGACGGATAATGGAATATCTAAGGACCATACTCCCTACATGTGGGCAAAGGATGGATAATGGCATATCTAATTGCATATGGCATGTGACAAAATGCAATTTTATGTATCTCCAAGATTAAAATTCGACCATATGTGGAGAGGTAATAGTCAAGCTAGCATGCCACGGATGGACCATACCTTAATGATAGGCTCTACACCTCGTGGATGGCTTGCGAAAAATGCAGCTTTTATAGGCTCTTTATCGACCCTTAGTTGGCCATAAGTCTTAACACAAGCATTGGCTAACCTGTAGAACATACAACTTTCTCCTTCCTAAGATCCTCCATTCCAATATACACAAACAAAAAATTTTATTTAATGTAAGAACCATAGGTCCTACCAAGATGGTAAAAAACACTACAACATATGCAATAATAAAGAACGCGTACACTCACGATAGAGAAAAGTAATTGCCAACTAAAAACATAAATTTTTCTAGGTAAATCGATTTGGAACATCTAATGATTGTCTGCTTCAACATCATAGATGATGTACCTTGTAAGTTTTTAAAACACTAATGCGAATTCATTGGTGTTCAACAAGATTGGAATTCAAATTGTAAATATGTCAAACAGAAAAAATTAAAAATAAGTCTTCCAACAATCATTCTTTGTAATCTTGGGTTCGATAGTTTGTACATCGAATATCTTGAAAAACTTGAGCATATTTCTTTATACAAATGGACTAAAAAAATGAACGTTTAACATCTGCTATGACATACACCCTACACTCTTGATATTGTGCCAATGTAATTGCATCATTTAGAGTTAAAGGAATTTTTTAAACGGGTTTGCTTTCATTCGATAAGACAATGTTCGTTTATGTATGGGAATCTATTTCAGCTCCCTCTTCACATATATCAGGCATGAGTTAAGGGCCTCGAATATGGCCTCTTCTTCAAGCTGTAACTCATTTACCCATACTAATAATACATCTGGATGTACATAACAACACTGCATAATTGATGACAAGAAGACACAATTGCATGGGATAATGTGGTGGAGTATAGTTGACCAACTCACGGCCCAAGCCTATTTGGCCAACTCTGTTCGACAATTTTTTTCTGATAGATTCTATCTAGAAACTTCTATTCGAGAACATTTGTTCGATAACCTATGTTCAAACATCTTTGTTTAACCATTTTTGTTCGTCCTGCCATACTTTTGTCTAACAACCTCTGTCTAGCCACTACTTTTCAACCGTCCTCTCTCCGGCCAACTTTTATTTGGTTAGGCTCTAATCAACTTGCCTCTATTTGACTAACCTTTGTTTTGTTAGGCTTTATCTGACGAGGCTCTGATAAGCTAGCCCTCTATTTGGGTGCTTGCACATACCTACTTTTTATTGCATCATTGGTGTTCCCGTTCTTTCATGTAGATGCACATTGTTTTTATTTTTACAACTTGGAATTTTTTTCTAATTATTGGTGAACTATAAGAGTTCCCATACTATCAGCCATCTACTTGGTATGCTTGAAATCTAGCCAAGTAGTCACAGTATGAGCTATAATAATAGTTGCGGGACCTAAGACTTCTTACCTAACAAGTTTTGTCTATTCTCGATGGGCCTTTGAGAATTAGGCTAATGGATCTATATGTTCTTTTGTTTTTTGGTTTAATATTCTTACCTGCTTATTCTTGTAGATCGTTTTGTTAAATTCTTTTTTGTTTAAGTTTAATTTTACCAAATGGATTTTGGTGATGAACTATCAATAATTTTTTATCCCCATGATTAAGATGAATATATTGTCCTTGAATGTAAACATTCCATCATATTTATAGAGTACACCTTTAAACTACGACCACGATAATCTCTAAGACCCTACCCAAGATTAAGAAATCTAAAAAAATCAAATATAACCTTACCATGAATAATTTCATCAACCTTATCGAACATCTCATCCATATTACCCTTCCATGGGCAAAACTTTGATAACAAACTATTGAAAGACCACCTTCCTTAAACAAATGAACCGACAAATGTCATACTATTCTTAAACTTCTTTCGAAACTAATACCTTCTAAATTGTTTATATCTCCGCCAAAAAACTCTCATGCCTATGCTACCATAGGACATTTATATTTACAATACTTTAGTATGTGCTCAACAAACGTTGAGATAATTCATTCAATAGATTCCCACATAGACAATACATTTAACAAAACCTTAATCAATATTTTATTTTGATAGTCTATATCCAAAATATTTAAGTAAACAAATTGGCTCAACACCTCACAATTGAATTGACAACCTTCAATCACTGACTTACACGTGGATTCAAATGGTAGGAAAGCCACCTTAAAAACATATTTTCACTGTTGTTCTAATTCTACCCCTCACTCCTCAAAACAAAGCAATATGCTAAGCTTACCTTTTTGGGTAATTTCACACCCTCGTGGCTGACAATATCTCTACCATTTCAGTATCCTTCAATCAGTGACTTACACTTAGAATAGTTTACCATGGTAAGAAATCAATCTTTAGGGCATCTTTTCACTATTGTTACAATTTCACCCCTAACTCTTCAAAACAATATAATATGATATGCCTAGCCTTTTCGTAATTTCACTTCATAATGGCCTACAACTTCTATGCATTTTCAAAAATCCTTCAATCAATATGTGTCACATCGTAGTATAAAGTGGACAAGGGAGGCCCTATAATTTTATAAAGGCCTTCTCATCCCATATATATATTACACTGCTATCCCAAGAATATGATATATTTTCAACTAAGGCGATCAATACCAATATTGTGCTGAGCTCTCAATCTCCTTGTATACTCTCGATTTTAAAATCCCTAAATTTAAAAACCTGAATTCAACAACCATAAATTACAAATATAACTTTTTCAAACAACAAAACCTTATATAATGAATACTCTCATGTCCAATGAGATTTTTGGTAATTACACATCGTCCACTCTACAAGCTAAAGCATCAGGAGACATTCAAGTTATCAAATTACGCAAAAGATATGCAATCTTTTTAATGATGATATATTAGTGCATCATTCAATACCAATCCTAATGTCCAATTAATGCAAATGACATAGTGGTTATCACTATCTATGATAACAGATTAACAAGAGATGCATCAAAACAAGCAGAATTTGTAAATCTTGTTACCTACTTGAAAAATATGACATATTATAAAAATGCACATATCTCTCTAAAAGATCAACAATGATATGGTACGCAACTTACTAGTTGAAGGACTCTCTTATAAAATCCAATATCCATTTTTGTTACCACTACAAAAATTCTAACGTAACTACAATTCTGTCCATCAATAATTAAAATTGTATCAACATGCTTCAACAATTCAAACATTGATACATGACATTACAATTGTGTTTTAAAATAATGAATCAAATGTACAAAAAATCTCTCAATCGTACGAAGTATGTCTTAATGTCTACCCATAACTTATGGACTAGGTCTTGCGTATTCAGACATAATCCTACATCGAAATTCAACAAAATAAATAAAGTCTATGACTAATGATGAATATTTGGGTGATAGTATAGATCCTAAGCTATCAATCTCACAAATTGAATAAGAATCATCTTTCACATTCAACATAACAATAGCTCAACTATGAGAATTGAACACATCACCAATAAAAGGAACTATTGAGATGTTAAAGTAAGAAACAACTAAACCAATAATTTAAGTTTTACATCATGACATTGTGTAGTATACCCCTTATTGCATCAATTTGTTGTAGGTTGTGTGATCATAAACATCCATTAATGTGATAGATTGTGCAACCACATGAAAAATTTATAATCTTATGATGCTTGTTGCGTTTTATCAATTACGTGTTGTAACTTGATGCTCAGAGAAGAAGATAGGTTGTTTGATGGTTGAAAATTGCAATTTTTAAGTCCACTCATATAAAAATTATGTTTGCAAGACTACAACAAGAAGTACACCCCTTTGATATTGATAAAAAACTACAACATTATTTTGAATTCTCTTTTAACTTTAGGTCGATCAGTTCATAATTAGCTATACGAAGTCAAAATTGATTAGTTCTATTTAAAATAAAAACCAAATAGACCATTCATGATATTTGGACCCAAAGCTCCATTCCTCCTCGTGGCAAGCTATTGTAATGGTTTTCTCATTATTGTCCCAGGTCTAATGGACCCAAGCAACCGTCCCACAATTGAACCACACTAATTGAAAAAAGAATTCAACATTTGTGAATATGAGACTCTTTTTAATTGGGTCATGTGTCACGTTACCTACCCATCCAATACATTTGAAATTCTTTTTTGACAATAAATATAATTTTTTCATAAAAAACATATGATTTGATACAAGTATAATCGTACTACTACACATGATAGCAATAATAATATTAATAATTATAATAAATAATTGATAGGCACAAAAAAAAAATTCAGGTCTCAATTATTCAATGTATTAGATCACCAACAATGAAACTACTCTTGTTTTCTGACCATACTCTATCCTGAATTAAACAAAGAAGCAAAGAGTTCCAAATGGAATAATCAGGAATTATACCTTTTTCTACCATTTGTAAAACTATACCCAATGCCTTTTGTAAATCCTTCTCCTTACAAAGCCATACCACCACAGGGCTATAACTTTCTGTATTTGGCAAACAGCCTCTTCCAATTATATCTTCTATGAAACTCAATGCACTTCTAACTTTTCCTTGCTCACAAAACTGTTTGATCAGACCATTAAAGGTAGAAGCATTAGGAGAGTAACCCTCACTAATCATACAATTCATAAGCTCAATAGCTTCAATAAGAAACCCATTTTGACAAAATCCTTTTATCAAACTGTGAAAAACAAGAACACTTGGAATTCCTCCTCCTTCAACCATTTGATCATAAACCTTTTTAGCATCATCAATTTCACCCTCTTTACAGAAACTAATAATGCTCAAACTTCTATCAACAGCTCTTGGAAATAATTTCTCCATATTAGTCAGAAACTCAAGCGCTTCATCCGAACGATGTTCCTTGTATAGACCATAAATAATGTTGTTATAGGGACTAATCTGATCATCGGAACCGCCTCTACTCTCCTCCATTACTTCTAGAATTTTAAGTCCATCTTCTACTCTTCCTCCTGAACACAAACCCTTGATTAATGTATCATATGTTGAGAAGTTCCGGTTGAGACCATCCGTTTTCATTTCGTTAAATAGATCAACAGCTGAATCAAACATTCCCAATTCACAATATCCAGAGATTAATTTATTATATGTATCTGCATTTGGAAGGGAACCTTTACTCTCCATATCTTTTAAAATGAAACGCCCAACTTTAACATTTCCTGATTTGCAATAACCTTCTATCAAAGTGTTATAAGCCAAAACATCTACTGTGCCTCCTTTAGTCTCCACTCTTTCAAAAAGCTCGGTAGCTTCTTTTACACGACCAACATTACAGAGAAGCTGAAGCACTTTAGTCACAGTAACAACATCAGGTACAAACCCTAAATTGAAGCACTTTTCTAACAACACTAGAGCTTGAACTAAATTCCCTTCTGCACAATAACCAGATATTAGGACGTTAAAAGTCACATCATTTGGTTTTTCCATCTCATTCATTAAGCTTCTTCCTCTACCAACTTTCCCATTCTTACATAGTGCATGAAGCAACGTGTTATAGATCACAGTATTGGGTGTGATTCCCCTAGATTTCATTGTTTGCAAAAGCTTAAAGCCCTCGCTAATCCTGTTAGTCAAGCATAGTCCTTTCATTAAAATACCAAAAGTGTAATCATCACCTTCAACTCCACTGGGCATCATCTTCTTCCTGTAAAATTCCCTAGCTATATCTATATTTTCCTTTACAAGAACATTAAGTATAGAATTGAAGATTTTCAGAGAAACTTCGCCACCAAATCTGAGAACCATGTCGGGGACTTTGATGACTTGTCGAATCATGCCAGCCCGACCAAGACCACTGATGATAGTTACAAAAATATCTTCATTTGGGGATGAGCCAATTGAGGTGGGCATCTCATCGAGCACCTCCTTGACAGTATCAAAGCGACGAAAAGTACAAAGCTTATGGGTCAATGCTCGGTACGTAGAGTGGGAATGCTTGAAACCAGGGAGGTTGGAAGCCCATCTGAAAGTTTGGAGGGCTTCAGATGCAGACTTTTGTTCCCGTATGAGACTGGCAATATTCTCTTGGGTTGGGGGAGCAATGTTTGACGAGGACAAAGAGGACAATGGGGTTGAGGAAGAGATTGGTTTTGACTGAAGGTTGAGAAGTAATCTAAGAAGGGTTGGTGGTGAGAAAATCGAAAGCTTTGATCCGCTGGAGATTAAATGCATTGAAATCTTTTGTTTTGGTTAAAGTATAATCCCCTACAATGGAAAAAGAAATTGCAATTAAAAAATAAGATATTGGAAAGAAAATTGAAAAAAGTAATGATTTCTTCATCCTATTTTGTTAGAAAATGCAATAGCAATCTCCAACAGAAATAAGCTGCAAAATCAAAGTAGTTAGATCGAAAAGAAGTGGAAGTAAAAGGGTGAATCTGTATGAAGAATGAACACTAATGAAATGAATATTGTTAGAAGAAAGAAGACCTTGCAGTCTTCGGAAGTTAACTACACTACAACAATAGGGGCCTTTGGCCATACTTTTTAATGGTGACCAGAGACCTACAGCTGCAAACAATAAAATCATGGCAATAGCCAGAGTCACCATAGGGTAACCTACCGCCACGGTTTCTAGCATAAATCATGGTCATAATGTACCTAAAGCCACTGTTATAAGAAATTGTAGCCTTATATGTACACAATTGGGCAGCATGTTGCATGTTTTGTTGCCATACCAGCCCATATTAGAAAAACATATCAATATCAACAATATAAACAGGTATACCACGCTTACTAATTGCACATACACAATATACACGTACACATATTTCCCATTATATAGCTTCTGATGAATAAACAAGAGCAACAAAGTTTTTTTTGCCCAAAATAGTAATCAACCAAAATAAATCTTTAATGAAACAGAATAAAGCTCCTGCACATCATAATAGTCAAGCAAGCACCCAATAACTTACACATGAAGAAAAGGACACAGTTGTGTCATTTGGTGTTATTCCTTATGTTAAAAATGTCACACGCACACACATATAATTAACTTTAGAGTTCTAAGAAGTGAACTCAAGTCGAAGGTTGCACATTGTTTAATTTGCAATATCAGTGTGAAAAGTAACATTGAACAAACTTAACAACCTGACAGTTAAGAATCTGACTCGTATTAATCACTTAATCTGATTAAAAGGACTTCCAATGATACACAAGAAGAAAGAAACAAGAGACAGACCCTAAGATCTTTAATTTCCTACTCACCTACACACTGAACATATCTGTATAACAAAGTACAGTTCACAATGAGATGAAAACATTTTTACGCAGGCAGTCAATTTTCATTATATTATTGGGAATTGGTACCTTTTTAAATACCCTCTATTCTTGTTTTGGTATTCTTTTTTATCCTTATTCTCAACTGATACTTTTGGAGTATCCCTATTTAGATTACTAATATACACTTTGGTCAATTTCAGTAATAATCTCCATGAATTAAGGTATCACAGAGGTACCATTATTGTTGAAATTGATCGAAATTGGTACTAGTAACTTAAATAGGTGTACTCCAAAGATACCGGTTAAGAATAAGGATGGAAAAAGGTATTAAAACAAGAATAAGATACCTCAAAGTTACCAACCCCCAACCCCATATTATTGAACTGAATAAATAACAATGGTTTAGTACGGGACAAACGCAGTCATAGATTTTAGAGTTCTTAAAGAAACCGAATAAAATATTTACAGAAAAGGGAGAGTAACAGAGCAAACCAATCACATGTACATCATCATATTGAACTAAGAAAGGAGATGATAAGACCAATTACTTTCAAGATATGTACGAGGAAAAATTAACATTTTTTAGCTAACAATTATATGGTGAACTCTGATGGACATGGTCATGGGTCCATTACATTGTATGGTGTTTATTAATGCTTGACTCTTCATCACAAGAGTTCTCCAGGACAATGCATTCTGAAAAGCTTTTAAAACTTGAGATGCTTTTGGTCAGCCAATTAACAAAATAAAGGACCTTAGGCTCCGTTACATTAGCAACTAATTCTCCTAAAGCTTAAACATGGACTAAAAATCTTCTTGTATATTATATTTGGGTCTTAAAAAGTTTGATCAGTGTTATTTTACACAAGGATTTTGTAAATAAAGCAACGGGACGAGAGAGATTAAGCGAGAGAGAAGAAAGAGATAACGCGAGATACCTACCCCGGATCGGATGCAGAAGTTTCCAGCAGTTTTCCGTAACCGGACGACAGTCACACAGAGGCAGCGTGTGAGTTGGGGCGGTGGTGTTTGAGCTGGGAGAGTTGGGAGAGAGAGAAAAGTCCGGATTTTTTTTATCCCAATTTTATTTTTTAAAATAAGAAGAAAAGGGCAGCTGCGGGTTTTCCAAAAAGGACAGGGCCTGATTTTGAAAAGGAAGCATTTAACCCGAATATTGCATTGGTTGAGCATGTTTTTGGAACCAACAAAGCAGCGAACAATTTTTACTTTCTCGTTACACCAAGCCATTTTTTTCTCAATATTTTTACAATTTTATCCTTGTCACTTTTTTTTTTTTTTGCCTATTATAGAATCTATCAAGCTCAACTAACGCTCATTATCTAATTCCAACAACGATCGAGACATTTTTAAGCTCATCACTCGCTATAGGAATAGTGGTCGTCTACTTTAAGCACCCCTAAACTTTTGTTGACTATGCTTTATTCACCAGAAAATGCAACTGATTTAGGACATGTTAGGATTGACTTGATTTATAGAGAAAAAAATGAGAAAAAAGTCAGAAATTTTTTTAGAATGTGTCGATTTCTTATGAGATTCATGTGTATATCATGTGTATATAAAGTATTACATGAAAGTCAGAAATTTTTTTAGAATGTGTCGATTTCTTATGAGATTCATGTGTATATCATGTGTATATAAAGTATTACATGTAATACTTTATATACACGTGTCGATTACATAAGAAATACATATCATAACGTGTCGAAGAGGTATAAGAGTAAAAGAAAACACATTCAAAGGTTGAGGTCGACCACACCATGACTCGATCTAAAGGTCGACCTTTCAACACCAAGGGTCTCGTGTGTAGGCAAACCCATACTACTAGTGTTGTTGTGGGCACGGGCACAAGTAGGTTCTCTTAGAATGATTCGTCTGATGGCTCGGGCTATCAAATGGATCGAGCTATTAAATGGATCGGGTTCCAGATCGATCCATATGTTCAAGCATCTAGTCTCCTTACTTTTTCAACTTGGGTTTTGAAAAGGGTGGAAAAGTAATACCTGAGCAGCGGATCTGAACCGTTTGGCTTCCCTAATAAATGTTTGTTAGATGATTGGAGAGAGAAATGTGAGCCTCTATATAAGGAGAAGCCTGGGCTTATCCTCATTTCATCATTTCCTACACATCAGACAAAAATTAAGAGAAAAAATGCTTTGTCACCTTACTTCGAGCCATATATATTTTCAATTTGGTGGTAAGTAATCAGCTCGACACATAGCTTACTTTCTTGGGTTTTAAGGAAAACTCCTCAAGTCTAATAGTTTTCTACTTTCTTTTCAGGTCAATTTAAAGAATCAATCCCCTTTTATTTCAAACTCAACCTTAGGTAATTTCTACTTCTCGTGACTTACCTTTTTTATGTTTCATGATATTTTGTAGAGACCATGCATAGAGAAAGCACTTTGGGCTCGCCATATTGGAAGAGCCCACAATATCCTAGTTTCTCGAGATAGATAAAAAGTGACATCATGAGGTCTACCAATGAGACAAGCACTTCGAGTAAAGGGGAGCTATCCCAACCTCAACCTTCTCGTCCACTTCTCGTCCACAAGTCATACCTATATTTAGGTTGAACATGCCTTAGACTCAAATATCCATCTCAAGGTCATGGAGGAAGAATACAAGGAATAAAGGGACTAGTGAACCAATAGGTTGTACCAAAGGTTGGGCGGCCAAGGTCAAGACCAGTGGGTTATCACCTCGGGATAAAGAAAGGATAAGTAGAACATACGACATTCCCTCCTCGGTTCAGATAATGATTCCTATGTCAGAAGCTTGTGATAGTGACCCACCTCCAACTGGGTGGATAGTCTTCCACAAGAAGACCTTATAACTGGGGGCTAGATTTTCTCTGTACCCCTTTATAAGGAAATTTTTGGCTAGGATTTAGCTCGGGCCAGGCTAGTTGATGCCTAATGGGTGAAGGTACTTGCTCTGCCTTACATTGATATGTAGAGATCTTGGGGTCGAGCTAGAGACGCCCAAGTTCAATGAGGCATATGTATTGAAACAAAATCCTACAAATGCGAGGAGGGTCTATATGTCAGTGAAACAAGACTATGGCATAAATGTGATCATCCCCAAAAATGAGAAGAATTGGAAAGAGTATTTCTTTTATGTCTTTGGTCGGTGGGAGACTCCAGATAGCAACACTAGGCTGATAAGAAGAAATTGGGCTGACACCAAGGTTAGGATAAGGAATATGGGCTTATTTATCAAGACCTTGAGCCATGAGGCAAAACAATGATTGGTTGATATCCAAAACTATCTGCCTGAGAAGACTCTATTGAGGCATCTACTAAACATCCCATGCTTTGTTGCATATGGTTTGATGAGGTAAGGCTCAATGGATCCCTTTCATAAGACTATACGTAAACCATGGGCACCCTCAAAGCATAGGACCCTTCACATAAACTATAGGAGGAGTTTTGAGGTGGTACTAGATGATAGTGAATTGACCCTAAACCTATAAATATTATGAATTTTATTCAACCCTCTTTTAATTTAGCTTGCACTTATAAAACTAATACTTTTTTTGGTAGATAGCATGGAGCTTAATGCCTTTGAGCTATTAGTGTGGCATTAGAGTAAGCATGCCTAGCATGGATGGACGAGCTCCAAAAGGAAAAAAGAGGAGCAAGTCCTTTGGGCAAGAGGGCACCCTAACCTTGCCAAAAAGGAAGAAGAAGGTCACCATCAATGAGCTCGTGCCTTTAAATGTTTTCAAGCCCTCATTGGCATCCTTGGGTCCACATACCTCACCAAATGCCAACTCGAGTCAGCAAGCACCTACTCCCCCTATGAGGGATTTAAGGAAAGGGAAGGGTGTCATCGATGACGTCACTACCGACGTTGAGGAAGTGGCCTTGTATAGAGGCATGGTACGAGAAAGGTTGGACTACCATGTGGACCAACTCCCTTTCATGGTGCATGAGAAACAACTCGATACCATGTGCAAGGGTATGGATATTGAGGTCATGCTTAGCCACCTAATGTACCAGGAAAGTGTTAGTCCAACCTTATTTCCAATTCAGCCTCAAGATTTTATATTTTAATGACCTTGCGTTGTTTTCTTGTTTTTAGACGTAAATCCTTCATATGATGGTCAGGACTCAAGGTATAGAGGGTTTGAAGCATGATCTTGAGATAGAAAAAGAGAGTTATACTTCAACTCGGGCCAAATATACTATGTTATTGGCTACGACTAACAAGTGGGAGAATGAGGCTATCGATAAGAAGGAGAAGCTATTCAAGGGCAAATACGAGCTGGATGATATCTCAAGGTGTTTAAAGTATCTCAGGGAGGCCTAAAGAAGGGCCCAGGTTGAAATGGAAGCCTATAGGTAGGAGTAGTGCAAGAGGAAGCACGAGCTTTAGGCAATGAAGGAACATCTCCCCTCAAACGTCGAGATACGGTACAACCTAGCCATAAACTCCTTCAGGGATGAGAATAATAAGAGGAGCCTAGGGGAATACTACTATTAGATCTTGAATCATCACTCCCCAATACTCACCATTCAAACTTAAGATGAGGGTGATGAATATAGCTCATACTCTAGTGCGAGTGATGATGGGCCCAAATAGGGGATAAAGAGGTTGGAATTGGGGACCTATGATATTGGCACTAGGCCGAGCCTCCCTATATTCCAAACCCATCTTTTTGGACTCAATTTGAGTCTCCCTATATTTCAAACCCACCTTTTCAATCTTTTCAACATTATGGGGACCAAATATATTTGTTTTAATTTCAACGCCATTCCTAATTGTGTGGTCGCGAGCTCGCACTTATAACCCATTGTTATTAATGAGAAACAATTGATTTTGGGAACAACTCACATGTGTGATTATGTATTTATGACATTTATAGTATTTATTTATGATGTTGACCTGCCTCCCTATGTTTGAAGGACATGTGCCATTAAATTTATCCTATTATTATTCACTATAAAAGAAGGGTTACGAGTACTATAAAATTCAGATATCTTTTTTTTGGCTTGAAGTAACTGATAATCTTTCTCCATCTTTCCTGTGCGATCCTTATAGATTTTGACTAGACAAATAGACATTCAGCTCGAAATTTAAAATTGGAGAATGGTAGGCTTAAGACCGAGACAAAGAAATTAAGAATCGAGTTGTCTAGGCTCAAAGATAAGCTCTCCCTTTATGAAGAGACCAAGTATGAGTTTGCCTCTTGCAAGGAGTAACTATCACAAACTCGAGCTTGAGAGAGGAAGATTATGACTAAGATGGCTACTTTCATTGACAAGGAGTCATATTAGGCAAACTTCTATATGAAGCTATCTGAGAGGGTATTCCTCAAGTTGATAGGTATTAATTAGGAATTGGAACAGTCCATACTTAACTTGAGCTTAGCCCCTACCAAAACAGGGGTCAATATTCACAAGAAAGTTTCCAAGATTTAGGCTAAGTTGTTGCCCTTAATGAAGAAGACTGATAACCTAAACACTAGTCGTGCATCCAAATATCTGAGGGAATTTTAACTTTGGAAAACCGAGCTCTCCATTAATAAATTTTGAAACCTTTGTAAACTCAAGAAATAAACTTTTGTTTTAATAAGATGAACTTATAACAGTCGATTAATTTACTTTATTTTTGGTGGTAAGAGTACTTTGCCTGGTTAGTGACAGGGGTAATCAACTTGTGATATGTAATATTGAGGGAGAGTGTTCTCCCTAGTCTATGATTGAGGTGATCAAATATTTCTTTGGAGGAGAATGCTCTATCTAGTATATGACCTAGGTGATCAACTCTTTCTTTGAAAGAGAGCATTCTATCTAATCTGTGACTGAGGTGATCAACTCTTTCTTTGAGGGAGTGAGTTCTACTTGGTCTATGATCAAGTTGATCAATTATTTATTTGAGGGAGAGTGCTCTACATGGTTTATGATCGAGGTGATCAGCTCTTTCTTTGAGGGAGAGTGTTCTACCTGGTTTGTGACAGAGGTGATCAACTCTTTCTTTGAGGGAGAGTACTCTACCTGGTTTGTGACCAAGGTGATCAACTATTTCTTTAAGGGAGAACGTTCTAGTTGGTTTGTGACTAATGTGATCAACTCTTTATTTAGAAGAAAGCATTGTACCTGGTTTGTGATAGAGGTGATCAACCCTTTATTTAAAGGATAGCACTCTACCTGGTGTATGAACGATATGATCAACTTTTTCTTTGAAGGAGAGAATTCTACCTGGTCTATGACCAAGGTGATCAACTCTTTCTTTGAAAGAGAACGTTCTACCTAGTTTGTGACTAAGGTGATCAAATATTTCTTTGGGGGGAGAGCATTCTACCTGGTCTATGACCAAGGTGATCAACCTTTTCTTTGAGGGGAAGCATTCTACCTGATTCATGATCAAGGTGATCAACTCTTTCTTTAGGGGAGAGTGTTCTACCTATTATGTGACCGAGGTGATCAAACTTTTCTTTAAGAGATAGAATTCTACCTGGTCTGTGACCGAGGTGATCAACCTTTACTTTAAGGAAGAACATTATACTTGGTATGTGATCGAGGTGATAAACTTTTTTCTTTGAGGAAGAGTACTCTACCTAGTGTGTGACCGATGTGATCAACTCTTAACACGTAATATTATAAGAGAGTCATTGTTTGCAAATATTTTCTTCATACACATACACATACACACACACAATATATGAGGGTGACAAATTAGAGTTCATTAGAAGTAATACTTTTCAAGTTTCGGGCATTCCAACTTGCACTAAACTCAGCTCCCTCAATATTTCTCAATAAGTAGGCCTTTCTTGGAATCGTATCGGTTATTTGGTATGGACCTTCCCAATTTGCATCCGACTTGACTGTTATCCATTCTTTCTTGTTAGGGAAAACCCTTATGAGAACTGAGTCACCTATGGCAAAAGCTTTGAAATGCATGACCTTATTATAATAGTCTATTACTCTTATTTTTTACTCGACTATCCTTCTCAAGGCTTCATCTCTCTTTTCCTCTACCAGGGTTCACCCCAATTCTCTCCCCGTGGCACTCTGGTTCTCGATTAAGGCTAATCTTATAATGGCTATTTCAACATTTAGACCAACCCAAAGACCGAACCTTGTAAACTACCCAAGCCAAGTCTAGCCCAAGACAAAAGATGAAGTACCTTAGACATCCTACCTATGGGACAGACCAAGCTCAATAGTAGCTCGAGCCTTAGTAAGATCGAGCCCAATGACAGCATGAACTCGTGGGCAGCACGAGTAAAACTCAACCTAAATCTCTAACACATTGTACTCTAGGATAATTATGCCCTCTTGACACGTAGTTACATGTACACAATGTATAGATGACACCTATATCTATAAATGTGCTATAAATAAACGGACCCCTCATGAGGATCCACATATTCAGCCCTTTGCATTAATCTTTCTCTATAAGATATTGAGTCTCAACATTTTGGCGCCCACCGTAGGGCTCAGATTCTAAGGTCAATCACAAGTTTCTGACCCTATATCCTATAGAGACTCACTTCACTCCTAGAGAGAAATTATGAAGGTTCATCGCGCACTACTCGTAACCCGAAAAATTGTGGGAATAACTCGGTCTGAAAGATGGTCGAATTCGACTAATCCCGAAACAATGGCTACTCAAGGAAACACACCACCTGCCACTAATAAGGCTAGGGTAGAAAATAATGCCCTCTATTTGGAGTTATCTCATCAACTTCTCGAGCTAAGGAAAGAGCTCGACAAAACTCGAAGAAAATACAAAGCTTTACGATCTCAAGCAGAGGGAAGGATCTCATAAAATCATACGGCTGAACCAACCAATAGAGAGGCAATGGAACGCGGTCAGTCTGAGCCCTAACATACCGAGCATGAGCTTGAAAGAAATCCCCCTTCCAACTCGGCTTGTCCCGATGAGGAACAATGGCTCAAAAAAAAGGAGCTGGGAGACATGGCTGTAAGCTATAGAGGAGTAGATAAAAAAGGAAGAAAAGATGACGTTGAATATTGTAATTTTTTTGTCAATAAACCATCAACACGTTCACATATATTTTTGTATATAATATGTTACAATCATCGTACTTTCAGCGATTTATCGGATGTAACTTCTTACATTCATATGTATCTTTTTATGTAATATGTTACATTCAATATAGTCTCGATGACTCGTAGGTTACATCCACAGGTATCTTTGCACATAAGCTATTACGTCTACATCTACCTTTGGATGTAACATTTTACATTCACTTATATCTTTGGATATAACATGTTACATCTATCTCCAATATAATTATCGGGGCTCTAGTGCTTATGTAACATATTACATCCAATTCTACATTTGAATGTAATATGTTACATCACCTCTACCTTCATGTTGCATCCACCTATACATCTGGATATAATATATTATATCTATCTCCAATAGGATCGTTGAAGCTCTAGTGAAGATATGAAATTTTACATCCAACTCTATCAATGAATGTAATATGTTACATCCACCTTCAATGTGGTTGTCGATAGCGATCGTCGTAGCACCAACGAGTTACTAACAAGGTTGTTAGAGCTTGAATAAGATCGTGGTGGGGTGGTTGGAACTCTCGTAAGGTCGTTGGAAATATGATGGGATATTATCATGATTTCATTTTATTAAAATTATAAAATGAGAATATTTTATTTTATTTTTTGAGTAATTTGATATATAATTGTAAGTGTTGAAGCGAGTTGTTACTAGTTAGAAAAATTGATTAATTTATTAAAAATGATATTATTTAGGTTAAAACATTTTGGTATATAAGCACTTGTAACTCTGGATGAACTAGACGAGAATAATTATACTGATAACTATAGTCATTTTGTATTAGTTTGGAATAATTTTGGTTAATAATTATCGATTATAAATAAATAGTAATTTTTTTATGAATTAATCATAATTTTTTAATTATTTATTTCAAAATAATCTTAGTTTGAAAATTTTAAAAGTTAACATAATATTTTTCATACTATATTATTTAAAATATTAATATTATTTTTCATTATTTATATATTTATCACATATTTTTAAATAACATAAGTAAAAGTATATAGGTATAAATATAAAAATTAATCTAATTATTTAAAGTATTATACATTTTATATTAATAGTATCATTTTAAGTATGTAATTATGCATATATAAAAATATAATATTAATACATATTTGATTTCAATTAATCATTATTTTAGAATTATAATAATCATCACATCACACGCTTAATCACTTACTATTATTAATGTAGAACAAATAGACAAATAGATAAAATATGTAAAAATATAGATGAAATGGATTTGATTTAAGAATTTAAATAAACAATAAGTAAAAACTAATATTCAAGTCTAAAAGATAAATATAATACTAGATTTTATTTATAAAACATAAATAAGAAATTAGATAATCATAAAATAATTATAAATAATTATCTAAATAATTAAATTATAAATGAAATTAAATTATAAATGAATATAGTTAAAAAATTTAAAGATAAATAATAATAATTTTAATATAAATAAATCATAATTTAAATGATTATTCTCTTTACTTTGCATCACAACTCTTTTCAAGTTTGAGTCATAGTTTAATAATAGATATAATGATAAATCGTATTTAAGATTCTTGATGAATAGATTACATGGATGTCGGTAACAATTTTATTTTTATAGAACTTAGCAATGTGATTAAAAATCATCATTTGAGAATGTGCAAAAATCAAAAGTCAGAAACTTAATTACATCCAAACATATGTTCCCTTGAGTGAGAGTAGATGGGGTAACATTCTTCCAAATAAGAGACCATCCCATGTGGGCAAATTCACTGTAAAAATTTTTATTTAGATAGCAATATATAAACAAGTATCTTCGTTATCTTTCTTGTTTACGGTTCATATTTGTTGAATATTAGAAACCAACATGAGTTGTGGGGTTTTGTGTCATATATGATTCATCATATACCTTATCTTTATTCTTTCATTGATGATATATAATAGGTAATGGAAAAATGGATAATATTAGTATGGAATTTTTTTTGAATCTTCATAATAATAAAATTAAATTAAATAACCTAAAAAAAACCAGTGTAAAATGCATTTTTTTTAATCATATTAGTTCTTTTTAAATAAATCATATTATTTGGCAAAATATAGATGTTTTGATATCAAATTGATATAAAAAAGATAGAGATAAATGGGGTGAAAATATAGACAAAAAAAGGAGAATTTAGACAAATTAATGGAGAAAACGATAGAGCATAAACAATAAGAAAGAAAGTGATATTTTAATTCATGATTCATGCCTAAAAATAAATAAAATACTAAGTTTTATTTATAAGAATGAAAAAAATAATAATTATAAAATAATTAATAATAATCTAGATAATTAAATAATAAATTTAAATATAATTATGAAAAGATAAATAAATAATATTTTAATTATAAAATAATAATCTTAATCTAAATAAATATTAATTTACATAATTATTATCTCTTTGTTTTACGTACATCCATCCAAGAAAATTCATCAATTTTTTGCACGAAACAAAGTTTGGATTATTTACTACCATTATGTTCAGCCATAATTGGAAGCGGTTAAGGTGAATTTTAAAAGCAAACAACGTTATTAATTTTATTTTTAAAAGCAAATAACTGTCCTTTCTTTTTTTAAAGAAAGTAAATAATGTAAAAAAAACTAAAATTAACATTTTAGTTGCATTATAACCAACAGTAAAAAAAAATTAGTTGAAAAAACAAAATTGTTGCTTTTGTAATGTTAATGTTAAAATAATTACCAAAGATAATAATTAAAAAAAATATACAATAAAATTATTATATACAACTATTCACAATAATACAATATATTTATTATAATTTTTTTAATTATTATTAATATATATATAAAAAAAATAACAACAGCAACATGAAAAGAGGCAAAATTGTCTCAAAAACAGCTACCACGACATTGTGGCTTTTATACATACAGACTAACATGTGAGAGTCGATCAATTAATTCTTATTTTCAACATTTACTTAAAAAGTATCTAAATAATATTTATATGGGTGAATTATGTTTTTGATGCATTCATTCTATCATTTTTAATATTTTGATTCATTAACAAAATTTTCTTTTAACCTTTTTATTTTAACAACTTTTCATATTTAATATATTTAATATAAATTTAAAAATTAGAATAAACTATATTGTAACAATCATAATTAATATGTTAAAAATATTTATTTTTTTAAATTATTTAATTATTTAATTTTTAAAATTTAATATATTTAATCTATTATTTTTAAATTTAAACTGAAATTATTAAATATAAATTTTTTTTGATAAAAAGTTAGAAAATTTATTAAGAAATTAAAATATTAAAAATGATAAAATAAAAGGATTAAAAGTATAATTTACCTTATTTTAATTATTGATTTTATAAACTTAAAAGTATTTCGGTTAAGTTGAGGGAATAAAAGAATGACAAAATATTTTGGTAAATTTACTCATGTTATCATATTTCGTATTCGGCATATTGACTAAACAAATTGTGTGTTCCATTTTATAACATATTACTAAACAAATTAAGAAAACTAGATAACTTCAAACATGAATGGATATGAATAATAATAATTTAATTTTATCTATATTTAAAATAAAATACTAAAAATATATTACATAAACACAAGTTACATTGGTTATATATATATTTAAAAAATACTATTTTTATTATTTCATAATAAATTATATCTAACACAAAGTAAATAAAACATTTTGATTCTATATTAAAATATGATTGAGTTGTTGTAACATTATAAATATCTATTGATAATTATATCTTTAGAATAATTTTTATTTTTTTTATATTTCTATAAGATTATCTTATGATCATGCTTATACGATGACTTGATATTATTAAGTTTAATCTATAAATTTTTTTATTTATCGTATTTTTATAAGATTATCTTACAAAACCCACTTTTTGTTTACCATATTAAATTTATAAAATTACTCCCAACATATACTATTTTTTCCCCATATGTTTACACACATTACCCATTTTTTTCTCGTGGGTTTTGTTTTGTTTCATTATGTTTATTTAATCCAAAAGTAATCAATAAATTGTTCCTTTGCTATGCTGAGTATTAAATAATTTTGGTGCTTTCAATTTGAACGTAGGTAAAGAAACACGTTTGGAAATTGAGATATATCAAAAACGATAATGCTAAAAGCATTGGGCATTTGTTTTAATAAAAAATAAATAATAAAAATATCAAGTTTAAAAATTATAATCATAAAATTAATTATCTTATATATACATTATATATTTTTATTATTAAAAAATATAACATGTTATTTTATTTAAAAATCGTCTAATTAAACGTCATTTAAATTGATTTACGATTATTTAAATTTACTTATTATTAAACATCACTTATTTTAAATTTATTCGATAATATTAAGATTTTATTTTTATTATTATAAATTTTAAAAAATATTATTTTTAATAATTTAATTTAATTTTTTAAAAAATAATTTTCATTTAAAAATATTGTATATTAAAAAAGTATATTCGAGTTGATTATACTGATTAAATATGTAATTATAAAAATAATATTTTTTATATTTATTGTATATAAGTTATATTTTTATTATTATAAATTTTAGAAATATTTTTTTTTTAAATATTTATCATGAAATAATTATCTTAATTAATTATTATTTTTTAAGTTATACGGATAAAAACACGTTATATATAAATATATCCAATATATGTATCACACACGCGCAGGCAAATCACATGGTAATTTTTTTGTTGAAAGCTATTTCAAAGACTAAACTCTTCCAAATCTAAATCCCATTTTGATTGGGTGGGAGACCAGTAGTAGATCACCATAGTTAGTGGTCTTTAGAAGGGGTTGGAATGTATTGGCACCAACTTATAAAGCTCAGATTTTTCTCGTTCAATATCTTGAAGATTTCATTCTTGTCTTCTCTTAGATATTCTATGGAGGGGTCCGCTTATCTTTTCATTTAGAAACAACAGTGTAAGATAGTAGAAAACAACCATTTGAATTTTGGCCACTCATAGCTCCACTACATCATCTTCTCAAGTTAAGAAACAATCATATTACAAGCCAATGGTGTCCCTTTCTCTACTTATTTATATTTTTTTATTTCATATTAATTAAATTTTCATTAGCCACATTAAATATTGCTTGCATCAGAACAGAACAGAGACCATATTTTAATCTTTTATCTTCAAAATTATAAATATATATTCATTCTTTACAACTGTATAAAAACAGCTATACTCTTTAAGAAATCTATACTCCCTCTTCCTCATAAATCCCACTACACAAAACGATTTAATGGTGTTCTATTCTTGAGTTTAAAACGCTAGCTTTCTATTGCTACTCTGTAAGTACTCTCTTTATTTGAAATTTACTTTTCATCACCTTTTACTTTTGAAAGTTGGGAGAATAAAAAATAAAAAAGCAAATTTCTTTTTGTTTTATTTACTTTTCTTGTTTAAGCAACTTTTGTCCTGCTTTTTTATGAAGGTGATAGGCTGCTGTTTGCTGTCTCTTCATGACTCTTATAAGGTTTAAAGCTTTGGTTATTAACCAGAATTTTATAGGTTCTGGATTTAATAATATATTATCAAAGTTTTCTGGATAATAAGCTGGGCCCTTATACTATTTGTAATCAGATTTGGAACCCTTATTTGCAAGTTAAGTATAATTTAATCGGGTCAAATTTGATTTATGATTAATATGGTGTCATATAAGCACACAACCCAAGTTTTTTTACTGATTAGTTTTGTTCTCTCTGGTTTTCATGGTTAGATCTGGTTATTATCAATTATCATTAGGTCATTCAGTCAACTAAAGAGCTGTTTCTTTCATCAGCAGTTTTGTTTTTATTTTAGCAAATAGCCATTTTTCTGATATGTTATCTGCAAATTTCAGGATATGTCAGTTTTTAAATCTAGAGTTCCCAATTGCTCTTAGGTTTTTGGAGACTTCTTTTGGGTGAAGAAGTAAGATGACAATTAAGGATTTCACAGAAAAAGCAATAAGCATGACTTTAATTTGGGGTCTGGTGTTGATTGTTGTATTGAACGGATTGACCTTTTCAAATGGGATTAGCACTAATGCTACAAGACCAAGTGTTGTGAATGTTGGGACAATCTTCTCTTTAAGTTCTGTTGTTGGAAAAGTTGCCAAATTGGCAATAGATGCTGCAGTTGAAGATGTAAATTCTAATCCCGTTCTTCTTCCTGGAACTGAATTGAAATTAACAATGCAGGACTCCAATTACAGTGGATATCTAGGCATCATTGAGGGTATGTCTTGTTTCTTTTTAAAAAAAATTAGTTTGATTGACTCATATGTAGACATTTTAGCAACAACATAAAATGTTTGGCATATGTCCACCTTATGCACAGTTGTACAACCGGATGGGGATGCCTAGGTCCCTTTGTTCATAAAAAAACCAAATCCTACACTTTAATCGTTTTGTTTTTAGGTGGTATGTCCTAAGTTTCTTATTTTACAAAACTTTACACATAAATTCAATTTATTGCACATGTCATGTGTGTTTAATGAATGGTAGGTATTATCATCTAATAAAATAAGAAATGCTAAAAACAGTACAAATTTACACATTTTTACAATCACATCATTTATTTCGTAACATATGACATAATTATCTTGAAAAATAATGAATTAATAATTTTTCTAGATAATTGTGCAGTTGTAGGGAATTTTTTTGATAGGTAAAAAAATTACTATTTTATCCCTCTTGGTTTAATGCATATGCCTTTTTTTTATGAAGTAAAATTGATCTTATGTGTAGCTTTTAAAGAAATGAGGGGCTGGTGTATGTACCTTTTTAGTGAAATAGGAGACTTTTCAAAAGTTTTTCACATTGGTACAACTAGGAAAAAAGCGAGCATCTATGGAAAAGTCGTGTTTTAGTTAGAAAGAGGGCATTTAGAGTAATTTTTATGTGTTTATTTTTGTTCTAAGTTTTGGTCACTTATGACAGCCTTAAAGTTCATGGAGAAAGACACAGTGGCAATAATTGGCCCCCAAAATGCAGTAACAGCTCATGTAATATCTCACATTGCAAATGAGCTACAAGTTCCTCTATTATCATTTGCAGTAACAGACCCTACCTTATCGTCACTTCAATTTCCTTTCTTTGTTAGAACTACTCAAAATGATTTGTATCAAATGGCTGCAATATCAGAAATGGTAGACTACTATGGTTGGAGAGAAGTAATTGCAATATATGTTGATGATGACTATGGTAGAAATGCAATAACTGCATTAGGTGACAAGCTTGCCGAGAGACGTTGTAAGATCTCTTACAAAGCACCTCTTAAGCCAGATCCAACCAAGGATGACATTACAGATTTATTAGTAAAGGTGGCTCTAACTGAGTCTCGAATTATTGTTCTTCATGTTTATTCTGGTTGGGGCATGCAGGTTTTCAAAGTAGCACAATATCTAGGTATGATGGGAAGTGGCTATGTTTGGATTGCCTCTTATTGGCTTTCAACTTTATTAGATGCAAGTTTTCCTCTTCCTTTAGATGCAATGGATGATATTCAAGGTGTTCTTACGCTTCGAATGCACACGTCAGAATCGGAATTGAAAAGAAATTTTTTTTCTAGATGGAGTAATATGACTAGTGGAAAAACAAATGAAAGCCACATTGGTTTGAGTACTTGGGGTCTCTATGCTTATGACACTGTATTTTTGCTTGCTCATGCAATCGATTCGTTTTTCAATCAAGGAGGTCAGATATCATTTTCGAATGATTCAAGATTAACCCAATTAAGGGGAGGCAATTTGAATCTTGATGCTATGAGTGTCTTCAATGGAGGGAAATTGTTGCTTGATAATATTTTGAATGTTAACATGTCTGGCCTAACTGGTTTAGTGAAATTTACTCCTGATAGGAATCTCATTAACCCGGCTTATGAAATCATCAATGTGATTGGTACTGGAAATAGGAAGATTGGTTATTGGTCTAATTATTCTGGTTTATCAATTCTGTCTCCAGAAGTTCTTTATACAAAACCTCCAAATCGTTCCAGTTCGAATCAAAAACTATATAGTGTAATTTGGCCTGGACAAACAATCCAGAAGCCTCGTGGTTGGGTATTTCCAAACAATGGAAGGCATTTGAGAATTGGAGTTCCAAAACGTGTTAGCTATAAAGAATTTGAGTCACAAGTAGAAGGCACTGATAGTTTTTCTGGGTACTGCATTGATGTTTTTACTGCTGCATTAAACTTGTTGCCTTATGCTGTTCCTTATAAATTAATACCATTTGGAGATGGTCTTAATAACCCAGATTGCACTGAACTTGTTCGTCTAATCACAACAGGAGTAAGTACTTGGTGATTTTCTTTGAAGTTTCGAGGAGGAAAAACATCTAATTTTGCATTGTCTTGTTTTTTACACAGGTTTATGATGCAGCAATAGGTGACATTGCTATTATTACTAATAGAACAAGGATGGCTGATTTTACCCAGCCATATATAGAGTCTGGACTAGTAGTAGTAGCACCTGTAAGGAAATTGAATTCGAATGCTTGGGCTTTCTTGAGGCCTTTCACTCCAAGGATGTGGATTGTCACTGCTGTGTTCTTTGTTATTGTTGGAGCAGTTGTTTGGATATTGGAGCACAGGTTAAATGATGATTTCCGTGGTCCTCCTAGAAAACAAGTTGTCACCGTTCTATGGTAAGACGACTTCTATATCAATGTTTATTTAGGGTTTGTTTTCTTGTGCTTATATTTCAATCAAAAGCTGTTTTAGGATAAAGTTATTTCTGTCATGAAGCACTCTTAAGCTCCGAAAGCACTACTGATATTTTTTTAAAATATTTGGTTCAGAAGCGTTTTTATTGTTATAAGCACTTTTACATACATTACATACTCTAGTATGCTGTATCTATTCATTTGGTTAATCTCATGATCTGCATTTGTTGTTTAACTTGTTTTCTGTTTGCAGGTTTAGCTTTTCAACTATGTTTTTTGCCCATAGTAAGTCAACTAACACTTTCTTATCAGAGTAAATGGAAAAACTTCAATTATGTTAGATATGCCCATCAAATTGCATGCTATTATGCAGGAGAAAATACAGTTAGCACCCTCGGACGCATAGTATTGATCATATGGCTTTTTGTGGTTCTCATAATAAATTCAAGCTACACTGCTAGTCTAACATCAATTCTTACAGTGCAACGATTAGCTTCTCCTATTAAAGGCATTGAGTCATTGATTGCAAGCCCTGATCCCATTGGCTACCAGCAGGGATCTTACGCCCGGGGTTATCTTGTTGAGGAGCTTAAGATTCATGAATCTAGACTCATTCCTCTAAACTCTCCAGAAGATTTTGCTAAAGCCTTAAGGGCGGGTCCTCAAAAGGGAGGTGTTGCTGCAGTAGTTGATGAGCGTGCCTATATAGAGTTCTTCCTCTCAACACAATGTGATTTCAGTATTATAGGTCAAGAATTCACCAAAGCTGGGTGGGGATTTGTAAGTGCTGCTAACTTTACCTACATTTCATCCACTTCTTTACTTGCTTAAGGTCTATGCTTGCACTTATATAGAAGTGGTTTCAGTTGAAAATGATTTCAAGAGAAAGCTATCTCTAGTATTGGTGCTTCTTCGGGAAGCACAAAATGTACTATCCGAGTCTAAAAGCACTTTTTCTATTTGGTACGCAATGATTGTTTTGCTATCAAAAGTGATGATTTTACAAGATCCTAAAAGCATAAGCAAACATACCTTATGTTCAAAGTAGTGTCCATGACTAGTGTCTTATATTTCCAAGGTATTCATGTTCATTTCTATTCTTGGTGTAGGCATTTCCAAGGGATTCTCCATTAGCAGTTGACATGTCTATTGCCATTTTGAAGCTATCTGAAAATGGAGATCTGCAAAGGATCCATGACAAATGGCTTATGTTAAGTGCTTGTACTTCACCAGGTGCAAAGCTTGAAGTAGACCGTCTTCATCTAAGAAGTTTTTGGGGCCTCTTTGTTTTATGTGGGTTAGCTTGCTTACTTGCTCTTTTCATATATATGATCCTAATTATACGCCAGTTCAGCAGACACTGCCCCCAGGAGTTAGGCAGACACTGCCCCCAGGAGTTAGGCTCGTCTGGTCCGAACTTGCAATCGGGACGTTTTCAAACCTTTCTTTCATTTGTTGACGAGAAAGAAGAAATAGTAAAAGAACGTTCCAAAAGAAGGGAAATGGAAGGTTCATCAAGTAGAAGTGTAATAGCATCCAATAGAAGCAGGGGAGAATTTGAGTTAACTAACAGTTCCAATGGAAGATATACTCGATCACAATCGCATTCCAAGGGAGAACTCGAAAATGACAACAATGCCTGACTGGAGCCATCCTTAGAAACATAAAACTAGATGTACTTTTTTGGTCTTTCCATTTCTCCTCAAACTTATCAATCATAACCACAGCTCTGCAACTTGAGTAAGGCTCTTTCAAAGCTTGGTTTAGGCTGTAAATGCACAAGCTCAGTGCTACTTGTGGTACTCTTTTCATGCATCTGGAGACGCATTTTGAACACTTTAAGGAATCTCCAGCATAGAAGTGTACAACCCATTAAGGATCAATATTTCTTTGATCTTCACACCCAGTGCTATGCCGCTTTTCTTTTAACTTCCTTGCTTTTCTTATTCACAACTTACTCTTTGTAACAATCTAGAACTAAAATTTAAAACTTCATAAAACAGCATTATTGTAAACGACACAAGATATATGTATGTGAGAGGATGTGACCAAGTGATGAGTATAGCATTTAGAACAAATATCAACTAATTCTCTTCAATAATTTACAAGGATTATTAATACTTTGAATGCATTACATAAAGTTACAGGTCTATTTATGCACAATCTATTGGTGGTAAATTAGTTGGATATCAACAGCATACAGAATCTTCATGTGACCTAATGCACCAGTTCAACTTCCTAAAGCAACTTGGGCATAAACCAAAAGAGCTACTCCACATTGCTTTTGAAAAACTTCTGGAAACATTCCTCATTTCTACAATATCTGCACATAACTTTGTACACTTCCATCAAGAGCTTTGGAAATCTACTTGCAAAGTAGCTATCAAATCCATCAGGTACTGGTCCTACAAGTTCCTGAAAAAGCCACCAAAATAAATGAGGCACACATGGATTTAAACATCCCCACCCCACCTTACTATAAACACAAATATTATTGCTGTGAGAAATGAACAAACCTGAATTTCTTTGGGAAGTTCCCCATAATGATTCAGCTTGTTTCGCATCACACGCAATAGGTCTCGAACACTGTCAAATCTATACCGCCTATAATGGCCAATATTGGAGATAAATGCAGGTTCCATTTTTTCATTCCACTTTGCACCCAAAGCTAACGGACCAATTCTTTCTAGTGCTTTCAAAAGCTTAGATTCAGTCCCTCTATCTTCCAATTCTACCCTGTCACTAGTGTTGCGAAGAAATGAAAGTCTCATCTCAGAACTCCAGAATAGAGGATGGTGCAACACCTCCAATGCCTTTGGCCTGAAGCGACAATAGTTGATTTTTCAACGAGTTAAAGGATTAAATTTGCTGGAAAATTCAAAAAAGAAAAGAAAAAGGCCATGAAAACATATCTTAGGAGCTGGCAAATAATTGAACTGCCTCTAAATTACAGTATATTGTGCTCTTGGAAAATAATATAACCATGAAATGATGTGATTATTATCTCATTTAAACATTAGCATGTCCCTCTGAAGAGTTTGAGATAGTATCGTCCTGAAACAAAGTGGCCTGGGAATTTTTTTTAATTAATATTGAAAAAATACGACAGGATGTGACCTGATAGTACATAAAAGGTTGCAATAATTGATATCTGATTACGAAAATTCAGTCATCAATATATTACCCTAAGTTCTCAGCTTAAGGCTCGGTAGTCATTGATCTACCTCAAAATACAATGTATAACAATCTTGACTATCAGATGCTGATGAGAGATAAGACATCCAGGTCTTGGTCAAAAAGTACTATTCTGCAGCTCTAGTGGTTTGAAACACAAACAATTATTTACTAACAGTCGAAGAATGTAATTTAAGTGCCATTTCATGACTAGAGAATATGCATGAGTCGCTATGCAGGCAACAAGTCCAATTGAAAGGGTCCGAAACTACCACTAGGTATTCAAGTTTAACAGAGTAATAATCTTACCTCGACTCAGGGTCAGGGCTTAGTAAACAAGAAATAAGATCCAAAGCTTCAGGAATATGCTCCACCAAGAAAAGGTCCATCTGGTTCTTAACAATGTTTATGTCACGTTCAAGCCGGTCACCAAAAGGATGTCTACCACCAGTGATGCAGAAAAAGAATAGACAACCTAAACTAAATAGGTCCATTGCTCGAGTTTGCCGCCCAAGAAGTAGCTGCTCAGGTGCTTGCCAACCAGAACTGCCACAACCTGAAATTACTTCCATCAGATATTAGCCACGAAACTAGGTTATTGAATTTCAGCCAATAAGATAAATGCAAATATTAGCCAAGAAGAAACAATAAGACACTTGAGATTTATAAAAGAAAAATATATTAGTGCATGCTAATTCATGGGTCTTGATTTGAGAAGATGGTACCACTTTAACCCTATGTTCCCCAGTCTATCATAGTTACTGCCAATTCCTAGCTTTTATATCTTACGGACTTTGAAGATTAATAAGGAGAAAACCAACCAATCGTTTTGTAAGACCATGGTAATATTTGTTTAACAAAAAATGAGACCATGGTAATATTTGAAAGAACAAATCATTTGATGGTTGGCATCAGATGAAAATTGTACAAGATAGAGAGGAGTTCAAAGTTGGTTAGGAGACAGAGTACTTACCAGTAGCATGATGACCTAACGAAGACATGTCCTCAAGGAGACGCCTGCTAATGCCCATGTCAGAAAGCTTTGCGCATAAAGATCTCTCCTTTATAATCAAAACATTTTGGGGCTTTAAATCTCTGTGAATTATCCCTAACTCGTGCAAATGAACAAGCCCAGAAACCATGTCCCTGTTGTTACAGATACCAATTAGAATGTCAATAAAGTACAGGTATCTATAAGTAAAAAGGGCAACGTGTGATGCATATAGATCACATAGTTGAAGTAAGTTCAATAGCAAAAACAGCAAACTGTATCCTACAAAATACAAATATGCTTGATCAACACATTAATAAACTTTGCAATCCATTAAAATAATTTCAAGGTATCAGCTGAAGCAGAATACAATCAAGAAAAATATCTAAGCTGCAAATGAAGTTCATCCAAAGTGCATGTAAAAATACCACATTTATAAATCTAATCTATCCTTTTTTCCCATAGCAGAAACCATACAAAATATGAAGACTCTAAAATGACATAATGAGAATACAAGCAAGCAATGAAAAAGTGCCTAAGAGATCCTGATGAATACTACCCAACTTTGACTGAAGCAGTCTTTTACAAGACATCAAGAGAATAAATGAACAAAATGCACACATGTTCGGATCCAGTGAACAAATCACTAGAGGCTCAAACTATTTAGGGCAGGAACAGGATGACACTCTACAAGAAGCACTTGTGCTCAGAAAAATAGCCTATCAAAATTATAAGAGAGCCATCCCCTTTGCTGTATAATTCAATATGTTACATAAAAGGAACTTCTATGAACCAACCTCATCAATTTTAACAATAGAGGAGATGGATGCCCTTTTTCTTTCCACAAATTAGCAATTGGTATAGCACTCTTAACTGACTCCAAGTGGACTCCACACTCAATCACATCTCTTGATGTATAGTCCTTCCTGGACGTTCGGTATCTAGAGGAATCTAATGATATTTGAATCAAGTCATCCAAGCTGCAAGCACAACGTTCCAAAGAAACGTAGACGAAATCCTGATCATATTCCACTCCATACCATCGTACAATGTTTGCATGCCGATCAGATGCTATAAGGTTTTGAATTTCTTTAAAAGCCACATCATGATGAGCTTGGACAAGACGTTTCACAGCAACAGGTCTACCTTCATAACTTCCTTCAAGAACAATAGTTCCATTGCTTCCCTTAGCAATTTCTGTATTTGATACAAATAGTTTACCAATCCTTCGTCCATTGGCACCACTCTCAAAAAGTTTATTGAGGTTCAACCAGTTTTTGTCATCATCCTCATCTTCAGATGATAAACGCTTCTCCATTTTATCAGCATTGACCTTATTCTTTCCCCATTTCCGAATTTTCTTCTTCTTGGATGGAGAAGAATTCAAACTATAATTTATTAATTTTTCTTTAACTAAATCAGGGCAGCTTATGACAATGACCATGAGAATGACCATAGGGAAACTCATATATAACACATTTAACCATTTCAAAGATATCCTTGATACATCATTAGACTTCCTCCCATCATGAATCTTCATATGAGGTAGAGGGAGCACAGTATCACTATCATCACTTTCATATTCACTTTCATGAATGTTTGCTGTATCTTGCGGACGAAGCATTGCCTCTGGAGCATGTGTTGGAAGCATAGGTGGCATTGTATCTTCATGATGAGGGCCTGATAAAATTTCAGGCCTAAATGATTCCAATAATGTATTATTTCGGTGACGGAAGATTATTGCCTTGGACTGACATGACAATGGTAAAGCAATATCACTGCTAATTCCATCATCAGGTTTGTTTTTCAAATTGGAAAGAACCCCACTAGATAGAGTCTCAACATCTTGACAAAGTAAAGCTGCTCCTATCTCAGCAACTGTCATATTCCATGATATTTTGTCTGAATTCGAGGAAAATGACTTTAAAGTATAATCTGTTCTCATGATTTGAAGACGAAACTCTGCAGATTTTGGGTCCACTGGAACAGACTCAGCCAACTGGTTGTTATTAGTTGTAACATTTTCACACATACCACTCTGCTCTCCATCATTCTTCCCTGTTGGAGGAGAATCAGATAACATGTAGGTGCGAATCAGCCTTCCACTCTTGGGCTCAACATCAAATACAGTAGTCTTCTTAGAGCCAAGTGTCACTGCTCCATCCTCTGTTACAAATGGTGTATTTCTTACGAAATCATCAATAGTCATTGAAAGTTTCTGCAAGTGCAACAGTGAGTCAAAAATGATATAATAGGGAAAATTCTAGCCATCAGGAGAGTGTATTTCGCTTTAAACCACTCCCCAGCCACCACTCCAACGTGGGGAACAAGAAAGTCTGCTTTCCTTCTACAAAGATTCTATAATAGCAAATGTCCAACATTATCTATATTTCAAAAGGAAAAATATGCTAGCTTTTGATATTAATAAATCCAGTCGCTCCAAAGCGTAGATTGCAATTAAGAACCTAAAGGCATCTCAGTGTCATTATCTCAACAAAACGCACTAACATAGACCAGGGTACTGAAATCTAATTGTTACTATGTATGTATTGTAGAACAAAGAATAAGAACATACAATACACCAATATAATAAAATAAAAACTCTAGTTGGCCATGAGATTTTGTTAACATGCAAATAAAAGTAAATCAATATGAACAATAATGATGCCCAACTAACTAAAAATTTGACAATTGACCCCAAATTATAGTCATTGATAGTAAGTAACTATCAAAGGGCATACCATTCTACCAAAGTGATCAGTGTGCATGTACAGCTCCCAATCATCTCCACAGTCAATGAAGAACCCATTACTTTGTTCAGAACTATTTTCTTTATCAATATCTTGGCCAATGGGAGCCTGGTAGGAAGTATGAATTGGAGGTCCCGAAGTGAATGACCATATCACTCTCATAGAACTGCTCTCCACCAAATGGATTGTGCCGTCTAAAGCAGCAACTAAAGCTGTGCTATTCTTACTATTTTCGAACCATTAATATAAAAATAAACCAAAGCGGTTTAGAGTTAGTCATAATAATATTAGATCTTTACCCGGATAAAGCATAATAATTGATGATCGAAAAAACCCAAAACTATCCATTTCACTCAATTTAAGAGTAATATTTAATCTGAATAATATTTTCCCGCATATTCTCCAAAAGAAAAAAGAGAGGATTAAATGCACCTTCCATACAATCAATCTCCATTCATTTTTATCATGAACAATTATTTCACTCATTTTTATGCTCATAGTATCAACATCTCAACCTATTTAGTACAAGAGTTAACTGCATTTTTTGTCCCTAATGCTTAGTTAGTATAATATTGTTGTCCCTAATGTTTCACAAGTTTCAATCGGGTCCTCACCTTTAGGTAAGTGTAACAAAGTAGATCTTTTAGTGATTTTTTGTAGTTGAGTTAAAGAAATACAGAACATGTCATCTCTGTTAGAGACATCATTGTTACACTTAAACAAACATTAGAGACAAAAATGTTAGACTTAGAAAACGTTAGGGAAAAGAAAAAAAATTATACTTAACAAAACGTTAGCAATGACAAGTTCTATACTTCTGTTAGCTAAGCTAACAAAAATCACTAAATATCCTACTTTGTTAGACTTACATAACCTTGAGAACACAATTACAATATTTGAAATGTTAGGAGAACATAGTTACACCGGCTAAACGTTAGGGACAATTAAAAATAGTTAACACTTTAGTACAAATATCAATTTTCCATTAGAATGAAGCGATCCTAACGGAGGTCAACTCGATCAATTTATATTGACCAAGTTCTTTGAATTTAAATTTGCAAGTTAGTTGCAAGGGCTCGACAATAACATTACTTTTAACCAAAGGTTGACCTACGTTCATTCTAAACAATAGTAGATTCAGATTTTGAAACTGTGGACTAAAATGAACAATTGTTGATTGAGAATTTGAAACTATGGACTAAAATAAAGAATGGTAGATTCGGAATTTGAAACTATGGACTTAAATGGGTGAATTAATTGTATAGAAACGAAAATGGATAGAGAATAATATAAATAATTGTAATAATAATAATAATAATAGACATTGGTTGGTGCTTTAAATCCGAAAAACCATGCCATTATTCGAAAATTGAGAGAGAAAGAGAGAGGGAGAGCATACGGGGACAACGAAAGAAGAGATCGGCCAGGAGAACGAGTGAATTCGTCGATGTTATTGCTATTGGGGGTGGGTAGCTGAAACCCTAATTCGCCGGAACTCCATAGGTCGCCGTATAAAAAGGGAAGACCTGCGATGATTAACAGGAGAGTAGAGACTAATAAGAGAAGAAAACGAAAAGACATCTGGGAGGAAATGGAAAGAGGAAGGACGATAATGGGAAAATCAAAGTTGATAAAGGAGGGTGGATTTGTAAAGACAACAGCCCCTCCCGGCAGAATGGAACATTCCAAGCTTTTTCTTCACCCTGTTTACTTTGAATATCTTGACGTTATCGACTACTTTTCTTCTGTTCTTTGCTCCTCCCTCAGTCAAACTTTTTTTTTATTTTCTTATTTCTTTTCCATTTCTTCCTTTCTTCATTTCATGATTTGTTTTGCCATTTTTATTTTTGCTTGTTTAATTTTTTTTATCAAATTATAATTATGTGCGGAGATTCAAATCATGGTATCAAGATGTTTATTTGTTTTTTTAATTAATTATTATACTAATTACTAATTAAGAAACTCTAATTGCAGGTTAGTAATAAAATCGTCCATCAACCAAGACATACCAAACATAATTTATGTTCATCTTGTTTTGGAAGGATGTGATCATATTGATTTAAAACGTTCTTATAAAAAAAATAGTTAAGTTATACCTACTAAATTTGATCATATATATTACAGTTTCTAAATTTTTTTCATCCATGATATTTTAAAATTTAACACATTTAATATAAATTTAAAAATTATATTAATTGTACTATAAGAATTATAATTAATAGGTTAAAAACTTATTTTTATATTATTTAATCTATTAACTTATAAAATTTAACATATTTAATTTATTATCTTTAAACTAAAATTATTAAATTTAAAAAATAATGTACATAATATTAAAAAAATTTAGAAACTAAAATATAAAATTTAGACGTCGTTAATATAATTTTGGATTTTAAAAAAATGTTATTTTTTGGACAAAATTTGATGGATATTATCAATAAAATTTTGTTTTTATTTTATTTATTTATTTTATATTTTTATAAAATAATTTATCATCAAATTTTATTTATTTATAGTGTTTTCATATTCAATTTAAATAGTTTTTATCCTTTTTTATCTATATGATCACCTTTATTTTACTACCCTTTCATTTTTTTCATTAATGTAAATTGCATTAAAGACTATAGAGAAATATTTTATGTCTAATCATATAGCATAATTATTTTACAAATAAAATTTTATTTTTAACACACACCTACACAATACACATGTTATTTTTCGTATAATATAAAAAATATATTTTTTATATTAAAAATTACGATGCATATATATTTTTCATATAACATAATTTTTTTAAAGAATATACTTTAGCCATAAAAAGTTAAAATATTGTATTAAATTATAATTATCTTGATATATTTAGTTATTTATAAAGAGATATTATATACATATATAATGTCTAGAAAAAATCAAATCCCTAAACTAAAAGAGCTATTATTTTAATTATAATAATCAAATCTCTAAACTAAAGGAGCTAAATATAGAATATTATTTTTGTTACTATAATAAAGGAATTATAGTCGAGATCTTTTAATAAAATATAATTCCTTTAATTATATTAAATTAAATCTCAATACTCTTTGTAATATGTATATCTAAAATGTTCAATTTAGTGATTAACTTCTTAAAGGTATTGTCTCTTAAAACTTTTGTGAAAATATCAATTAGTTCTAGATGTGATAGAACAAACTTTGTAACAATATGTTTCGTTTGAATTTTTTCTCTAACAATATGACAATCAAACATGATGTGTTTTGCATGTTTGTGATAAATAGGATTTGTTGTAATATGAATATGAATAGCTACTTGATTATTACAAAATAATGTAATTGGTTTCGGATTAACTTTCAAATTCTTAAATAAGTATCTAAACCACGCGAGTTTGCAAGTTGATACTATCATTGACCTATATTTAGCTTCTATAGATGATCTTGAGATTGTTTTCAATTTTTTTTCTTCCACGAAATTAGGGAAGTCTCTATGAAAAACATAGTAACATGATGTAGATCTTCTTGTCATTGGACAATTTACTCAATTTACATTACAATAAGCTCTTAGTTGTAGTGAATTATTAGAAGAGAATAATAAACCAAGTCCTGAGTTATTTTTTAAGTATCTCATAACACGAATGGTAGCATCCCAATAAATTTTCTTTGGTGTGTGCATCAACTGACTCAAGATGTTCGCAGAATACATGATGTCTGGTCTCATAATTGTGAGAAATATCAATAATCCCACGAATCTCTTATAGCAAGAAGCATTAGTTAAAAATTCACATTAATCATTTGTAAGCCTTAGATTTTTCTCCATAGAAAAATCAACTAATTAAGCTCCAAGAAATCCAACTTCATCAATAATTTCAAGTGTGTATTTCCACTACGATATAACAATCATAACATTTGATCTTGCTACTTCCAAACTAAGAAAAATACTTTAAATTACCAAGATTTTTCATGTGAAATTGCTTGTGGAGAAAAAGCTTGAGATCTTGAATAAATTTATCATTGTTTCCTATGATGATATCATCTGCACATATAAGCACCATAGTTATGGTAGAGCCCTTCTCTTACACAAGAAGAGAATGGTCAGTGTGTAAATGAGAAAAACCAACCATTTAAATAGCTTATGGGAACTTAGAGAAGCAGTTCATTGGTGCTTGTGTCTATAAAGAGATTTATGAAGTCGATATATTAACTGCTCTCCCTGTCAACAAAGTCCTAGTAGTGGAATCATATATACTTCTTCATGTAAATCACCATAAAAAAATATTCTTGACATCCATTTAAAAGAGTGGCCAATTTCAAGTAGTTGTCAAGACAAGAAGACAACGTATTGTCGTTAACTTAGCAACCAGATATTTTTGATTGAATCCTTTAACTATTAAGTGAGCTTTTATCGTTCCATGGATGCAACATATTTATAATTGATTCGAAAGACCTACTTACTATTGGGATTTCATGTGTATGCCTATATAGTGAGAATTTGAAATTTTCCTATCACTACTTGGCTAAATACACAAAGGATCTCATTTGTATGACAATTGTAAGCAAGATTTTCTCTTAAGCATTTCAATAAACACCTAATGTGCACTAAATAAAATAAACAAATTTCATCTACCTTTTTGTTAGAGATGAGGAAGATTACCTTTACCTAAAGAGATTGTCAAATCTCTTGAGTAGAGGGAAATCGATTTCCCTTCTAGATCTCTCAGAAACCACCTTTATTTAGGAAGCACCTCTTGGTTCACCTTGAACCTAAACAACAAACTACCACACCTCTTAGATAGATGGATGTAGAGTTCGAGGCTTAGATCCAACCACCTAGCAAGAAGATATGAGAGAAGAGACTTTCGACCTAGGGTTAAACCACTTAAGTTTTGGCCTTAAGCAAGCCTTTGTAAGTTTTTGGCCTAAGAGAAGGAAAAATGCGGCTGCTGAAAATGGAGGATTTCGGCTAGGGTTAGAGATAGCACACATGATCACATTTTCCTCAATTATGCCTCCTTAAATAGGCTAGGGTTAGGGAAACTCTTTGTGTAAGGTTTGAATCAATTGCACAAATTCCACTAGTTTTGTTTAGCCATCCCATGCTCTCTTTAATCTCAACTTGTGTTTGGTTTAATAAATTAATTTATAAACAAATAATATTATTCATATTATTCTATTATACAATGTCTCTATTATTCTTATAATGCATTCAAACATTATACCAAATAATATTTGCATAACTTCACAAATTTATTTATGGTCTAAGCATGTCATATTATGACATTTTATTTTAGCATTTTATCTCATATATTTTATCTTATACATAATTATGAAATGTAAAATGCTCATTGTTTCTCTTCAGTTGGTGTGGCAGTATAGAGGATCCATATCATCTTGGCAATAATATAAAACTTCATTTATTGTCTATGGGAAAATGACTAATAGGTGGTAGACTAAAGACCATATCTTTTGATTCTTAAGGGAAATAAGTTTAACCTTTATGGCTTCACACTACTTTGGATCAAGGATGACTTGGTCATATGTTGTAGGCTCAAGAGTGCTGGAAATTGTGTTAACATATATTTGACGGAATACAGACAATGAATTTTAGGAAATAAATTTAGATAGATGACATTTGGTACCTTTTCAAGAAAAGTTTGACTGGCTTGCAATGTAGAGGAAGATGACATACTAATTTGGCTACAATGAAAGTCACAGAGATAAATAGATTACTAACGAATTCTATCACTTTGATGAAGAATTGAAGTAGATGTGTCAAGCTTTGGAGAAGAAAGAGAAAATGGTAAGGAAGGTATTGGTCTTGGTGACAAAGTTGAGAGATCACGAGAAGTAGAAGACAAGGGAAAAGATGTTTATAGTAAGGAGATAGGAATAGACGATGGGGTTATCTTTGCGATATCACTAAAATCAATAGATACATTAGGAAGAAGATTTGTTGGTGAAGGATTTGATGAAATAGGAATAGAAAATAGAAATGTGTTTTCATCGAAAATAACATCCCAACTAGAAAAAAATTTGAGTGACAAGATCATAAACTTGATAAACTTTTGATTAGAGGGATACCAAACAAAAATACATTGACGAGCTCGCGGTGAAGACTATGCTAAAGGTTTCAAGTTTATAGCATAGCAAAGATAGCCACAACCTCGTAGATGTATGTAGGAGATAATCTTACCATATAATAGTTCATAAGGTGATTTGCAATGCAAAAATGGGATAGGAAGACGATTTATGAGATAAGTGGAAGCAAGAAGACTTTCGCCCCATAATTCCAATGGCAGATTTGCTTGAAATCATAAAGCACGATCAGAATTTTGAAGGTGTCTATGTTTTCGTTCAACAATGCTTTTTGTTAGGGTATATTTAGACATGAACTTTGAAATAGAAGTCCAATGTTGTATATAAATGGTTTTAAAGAGGTAAATTGTAGACCATTATTACTACGAATGCTTTTAATTTGATAATTAAATTGAGTGTTAACAAAAGTAATGAATTTTTTTAACAAGCCTTGAGTTTCAAATTTGATTTCATAAGAAAAATCTAATAAAATGAGTGTAATTATCCATAATAATTAAAAATAGTGCATATCAGAGTGAGTTTTAAGTTTATGTAAACCTAAATATCATAGTGTATAAGATCAAAAAAATAAGTGCTTTGAATTGAGCTTAAAGGAAAAGACAATCTTGTTTGTTTTGTCAAAGGAAAAACATGACATGAATGTTTTGAATCATAAATAAAAGAAATTATTTTTGACAAAAACTGAGAAGGCAATTTAAATGGATTCCTTAATTGTTTGTGACAAATAGTTGTTGATGAGAGAGATACTTGATAGAAGGCTGAAAAAGGTTAATGTAACTCTGATTGTTGAATGAGATATTATAACCTTTTACTCTACTTCCTTAGGGTAATCATCCTCTTTGTAGCAAGGTTCTACTATATACAACAAGTAGGAAAGAAGTAAATGAAATAATTAAAGGCAAATGTAAGATTATTGATAGAAATAAGATTCATATGAAAAAAGGTGCACAAAGAACATACTGGACATTTAAGTTTTTCGTGATATGTACAGAGCTAATACTTCTTATTGGAGCATAATAACCATTTGATAAGATGATTTGGAAAAACATAAAAAAGTGGCTTTATCATTGATGGTAATAGTTATATAATTTGTAGCACCACTATCAATAATCCAATTTAAAGATTTGGTATTTTGAGAAGTTATAGATGAGCAAAATGTAGTATAGATATCTATATAATTTGTAGAGATGATTGTTTTTCATTGTAAAAAAAGCTTTGATTTATGAGAACTACTAGAGAGTAAAGTGGAGTGATTAATCAAAAGTGTGGATGACTTGAGTTAATTCACCTTATGGTGGATCAATGGTGAGAAAAGATGGTGAGAAAAGACAGCTTAATTAGTGGTGTTTTAGTTTTCTTGATTAATAATTTTGTTTGTATTTGATTTGTTTTGGATGACACTTCTTGAATAAATATCCTCCATGAAAATTGTAAAAATTTGATAGAGATGTTTATATCAACGCTATGTTGTTATGAAAAATTAAAATATTGTATTATATCATAATTATCTCAATATATTTACATACAAATATTATATATATATATATATATATGTGTGTAATGTCTACAAAAATCAAATATTTAAAAAATAATATTATTATGTCACTATAATTATTTAAGTATATTTACAAACAAATATTATATATATATATATATAATGTCTATAAAATTTAAATATTTAAAAAATAATATTATTATGTCACTATAATAACGAGAATATAGTCGAGATCTTCCGATCAAATAAAATTCTCTAATTATGATAAATTAAATCTTAATGAATCATACTATAAGCAGTACAAAGTGAATTTTACCATATGCATTTGTTACCCTTATTAGGGCTTAGGGTTTAGTTGGTGTTTCCCTGATGTTACATCACGATGCTAAAACAAATAATGTAAAATTTAGCAAATACTAGTAATGGCATATAAGTCTTTACGGTAGAAATTAGAAAATGATCCAAGGTAAAAGGGTAGCATAGTCTTCAAGATAATAATATTGCATGATGAGAATACACCTTTTCATTTTTAACCTCAGGAGTACTCACTTTTAAATATGTTGTTAATTATTTCGTTTTTTTTTAAATACAAATGTCGTTGGAGCTCTATTAACTCTAACAAAACATACCATACCTCTAAGAAATTTTTTTGAATCATAGATACTAATCTTAAATATATGCTTTAATGAGTTTTATTTTTTAAAGAATGTTTAGTTTTGGGTGTAAATTTATTAGGGGTAATAATGAGAAGTAAAAAGTACAAGAAGGTAAACAAGGAAAACTGCTATATTTTCAATGCAAAACCAAAACTTTTAATTTCCTCTAAAATATCGAAGAGTACCTATCCTATGTAATTGTTCCGTTATTCCCTTTATAAATTCCAACATAGATTAAAACGAGGCCAGGCTGTTTGATTACAACTCCATAGCCAGAACAGGGCAGTGACAAAACTATAATTAGTTAAATTTCTCGATAAATAGTGACTCAAATTCTCTATTTTTTTCTCATATATTTCCTTGGTCTATTGAAACCTTGGGTTGTCTTTGTCAATGAACTAAATAAAATGCTTTGTAGTTTGATCCAAGAAGGACAAGAAAAAGTATAAATAACATTAAAAATGAACAATTTGTATTTCTTTGGAGTCTGCACGAATAGAACAAATACAAAACCTTAGAAGTCATCGTTAGTTCCCATTTGCCCCTGTTTGGAATTTACAATAGTATCCTCTAAGAAAGATGCATAAATTTACAACTCAAAGTACATTCTTGTTAATTATCAAAAACTAGCTTTGATCTGATTATTATTATCTTTTTCCATGGCTTCTGAACAAACATTTCAGGTAAATGAAAGTGGTTACCAAAAGAATGGGAAAGCTCAAAGAGGTCAATGGGTTAGAGCAGCCATACTTGGATCACTTTTTGGGTTAGTATTTACAACATCACTCATGCTTGCTTCTTTAGGACCAAGGAGACGTGAATTTGCTAGAATTTTCTTCTCAAGATTAGCCTTAGTTATAGCAGGAACTATAATAATGTCTGTTGGGGAGTTCATTTCAGTTTCAACACAAAGTGATATGGAGAAAGATGCTCTTTACAATCGAACTCCAACTATAAACTTAGGTGGACAAGTGATTCTCAGAAGTACTTCTGGAATAAGTAGACCAGCAAATGCTTTTCAAGTAACAGAGAATATTAATGTTAATACAAGAGCTTCAGTGTTGCTACCTCCTAATCCTTATAAGGCTGCAGGTGCATCTGCTTTGTCTGTTATGTGTGGATCACTCATTCCTTTAGTTATGTCTTTGTTCTTTGTTAATTTTAGTGGTATAGGGATTTCTATAATTGTGATAGTTACATTAGTATTACTAGCTGGTTTTGGGGCTTTGGCAGCTAAATTGGGTGGCTTATCTGTTGGCATGTCTATAGTTAGAGTTCTAATTGGAGGCATGGTTGCTATTGTAGTTGCTTCTTTCTTCTTGATATTGTAATTTATACGAAGCTGTTACTATTGTTTGGGACTAATTGGAGACAAATCCTAGAGCTTTATCATACTATATATTAAAGTGATGGTGGAATTGTTTGTTTTAAGGTTTGATGGTCATAATGAAGATGAATATCTGGTGTTGACATAAAATTGTCTTGGGCATCTTCTTAAATGCTTAAATTGTTATGAGTTGGGAATCATGCATGATGTGTGCTTGAGAATTTTGTTTTTTGTTTTCTACATTTATATAGGATAATAGATACTATTACAACTATTTTTATTATTGCTATAACAAAATTGCATGAGATATATGTTTTACACCTATTATTAATTATACATTAGTATTACCATTGTAAGATAAAATGATCATTCATAAATTATTATTGTGACAATAACTATTTGAATTGTAATAATTTCGTCACCCTTTATATAAATGAATTATTAATAATTTAGTAAAAATTACTTAAATATTCAATTCAAGACTCAATCTCGATTTATATTGCATAATGTGTTTGCATGATAAAAACAGGCTTATCGTGATCACCATCTTTAGCCATTGATTGATGGAATGGAAGTCGTGTTGATTATAGAAAACTTAGGGTGTTTGGGTGTCTAGCTTCCACTCATATGAGTGATGGAGAACTTGAAGCAAGAGCAAAGAAAGTTGTCTCCTAGGTTAACATGATGGAATAAAAGGGTATAGATTCTAGAATCCATAAACAAAGAAGTGTTTTAATAGTAGAAATATGACATTTTTTTATAATACTACTTTTGATGATAAAAGTATTGAACCAATTGCTGAGAAAATAAAGGTATCTATTTCAATTTAGGTTGAGACTCATCTTAAGAACTCTAAATTAGATCAAGATGTATAAGAAAGATTTGATGGAAATGAGTTTGATCCAACCAATGTTGACACTATGGGATCATCTACTAGTAAACATGAAAATGTTACAAGAATTGAATATCAAGATCTTGAGATTATTCATTAGTGAAAGATAAACAAAGAAGAGTTTCAAAACCAATCATAAGATATGGTCATGCTGATCTTATTGCTTATGCTCTTACAATTAGTGAAGATATTGATAAAATTGAGCTTGGAAATTTTGTAGAAGAAATGTATAGTAAACATGCAAGACAATTGGAAGAAGAAATAATGGAAGAAATGAAATCACTCTCGAAGAATGGCACGCAGGTGCTTGTGAAAAAACTAGCAAGAACAAGATTGGTTGGAAGTAAATGAGTGTTCAAGTTAAAAGAAGGAATAAAAGAGGTTGAATTAGCAAGGTAAAAGGTAAGAGTTGTTGCATAAGGCTTCTCATAAAGAGAAGGGATAGATTACTATAAGGTCTTTCCACTAGTTGCCAAGTATACATTAATTAGAATTCTTCTTTCCTTGGTTACCCAATTTGATCTTCATTTGAATCAAAAGGACATGAAGACTACATTCTTACATGGGGAGCTTGAAGAAACTATTTACATGAAACAACTAAAGGACTTTAAGGTTAAAGGTAGAGAGGATGAAGTTTATCTATTAAAAAGTGTAAGCCTTTTTATATTTATGTCTATGTGTTGGCTTCCTATGTAAAAAACATAGTGTTTGCTTTATTTACTTAGTATTTTGTTTTCCTCTGTGAAATTTTGCTACTATGGATCGTTAATACACACATAAATATAGTTAGGAACACTTTGTATGTACATGTTTACACAAACCATGTGGTTGGTTTTCGTAGTGTGTATGCCCAATAGAAGTGTTGGTTTTCAATGAATGAGCATGCGAGTGAGCTGACATTATCTTTTGTGTTTTTAGTTTGTTTAGGATGTGGGTATTTATAAAAAGTACTTGAAAATTTTTGGAACGAAAAAATGTGACTTTTTACCACCTTACCACCAAGCTCGCCAAGGACCTCATTATAGGTTATGGCAATGGCAAGGCAGCTAACGATATGGCTGGCGAGGTGAAAAATTAGAGTTCTATAAATACCCCCTCACTTCTTCAATTTTGTATCCAAAAAATGTAGTGTATCTTTATCAAATTGACATCTTGTTTTTTTTTATTTTCAAATCAATAATACCTTGAGTGTTGTTTGATATTAGTGATTCGTGATTGTGTGAGTAAAACCATGTGTGTATGTATTGAGTACTCAAGATGGTGTTTGCAAGTGGGTTGTATGTGAGTCGTATATTGGCTGTGAGTTACTTGGATGCAACTATTTATTTGTGAGATAAGTTGTTTGAGTTTGAGGGTGATTCGTAAGATTAGAATTAGTTATACTTCTAGTTACTGATTCATGGTTTCTGATCACACCACAAAGGATAATGTTAACTTTAAAGGTGAACCAGTTTCATGTTTCAAACCATATTGTTGCAGAAACAACAAGAAAAAGTAATAATAGGTAGTTAGAACAAAGGTCCTAACTAATAGATATATTGGTGGTTTTTTTCTATTAGAGTTATAACTATTTTATTGATTAGTGGATTATTTACTTCTAAGTGGTTGCCTTAAGCATCTCGAGGATGTTGTCATATAGATAAGCTATCTATATGGGTTTATCTCATTATGTATAGGGGTTTTGTATGCTCAAATTTGTAGTTAGCATAATTAGAGTTTAATTGGTGTGTGTTCCTACATACTTAAGTTTAAACTCCCATTAGAAAGCTTTTGATATTCGTCACATGCTTTCCATTTACTAAATTCTATATCTGTTGCTTTATGATATTGTTTGTCTTTGTTTATATGTATTACAATTAGGGGTGTCCATGGCCCAGTCTGGTATGGTTTTGAGTAAAAAAATTTAACCAAACCAGATTGGACCATTTGGTTATTAAAAATGTTCTAACTGAATGGTTTGGTCCAGTTTGGTTAACAGTTTAGTTAATAATACATATATATGGTAAAATTTAATAGATACAGTCTAATAGGATACAACCTAATAGACTATAGTCAAATTTTTTGCTCATCATATATAAATATGATACAGTCTAATTCGATAAATAATTAGTGATAAACTCAACCAAGCAAAGGAAAGTAACTGAAGCATTTTATGTAAGAACTATTGAAGTTAGACACTCTGATGCATAGCTTTATATTATAATGTTCACGATAAAGGAAATTAAATTACATAGAAAACTGAAATAGTTAATAGAGTCCAAGTACTTGTCAATAAAGGTAGAGAAAACTGAAATAACATTTCTCCATAAGTTAACAAAAAAATTGCCTATCAATGCAGACCACCTTTTCTGCCTTAACTAGGACCTACAATAAGAAACTTTTAATAATATTTTTGATTACATTCATAAGCTTACATACATTTAATAATATTTTTTATTGCATTCATAAGCTTACATTTAATTATTTGATAAACAAGAAGAAACTTACTCATTATTAATCATCAATGATCAATGTAGTGTTCTTAATGATTTTTACAAGCAAATAAAATCATATATCATTAGATAATAATATTTAAAAAATAAAATTATAAATAATTTTTAAGTATTACAATTACCTAAATCAATATCTTTATAAATCTTGAGGTCATCATTATATTTTGATAAGTAGACATAATCATTATTAATGGAGGAACGAAACCAATTTTGACTACATACTAATGCCTCTACCATTTTAGGATTCAAAGAACTCCTAAATGGATCAAGAATACACCCTCCTGTGCTAAAAGCTAATTCTGATGCAATAGTTGAAACTTGAACTACCAATACATCATGTGCAATGAGAGAGATGATAGGAAACCTAAAAGAATTTTCCTTCCACCATTTCAATATATCAAACTTATCCAACATGATATTTTCACCTGGGGTTTTCAAATATTTCTCAACCTTATTTTTCAACTCCAAACTATTTTTCTCCTCTAAGCATTTAAGAAATTTCATCTTTCTTGCTTCCTCATATGAGGGAATATTTTTTATTACATCTTATGATTGAGTCACATTAGATTGACAATCATTTCCATGCACTAACTTATAGTAAGCTTTGAACATATCCATGAAATTATTTTTGATATTATCTCTCAATTTTTTAACAATTTCTAAATCATAAATCTCTTCAAATAGGAATTCCAAAAACTTCAATCTGTACCTTGGATCAAGTACAAATGCAACATATAACATCTTATTAGTCTTATCTACATTTCTCCAATACTTCTCAAATTTTATTTTCATGCAAGCAACCATATTTTTCAACAACTCGTCATCGGAACCATACCACATAAGTATTTGAGATTGAATGTTATGCAATTTTGTATAATATAAATTTGATGTGGTACATAAAGATGCACTAAATGCTAATGTAGAGTCATAAAAAGTCTTCAAAAACTTGACAAAAACACTAGCATTTTTTCAATCTTCTAATGTTGGAGGCCCAACTCTCGATCACTCATCATGAAAATAAGAAATAAAGTTTTTTCCTTCTTCTTCTTTTTTGAGACGATCAAAAGCTTTTTGAAAATTTAAAGAAGATTTTAACATTAGGTATATAGTTTCATCTTGTAGGCACGTCTAGCACGACATTTCCTTTGGACTCAATATTTTCCCTAACATAACACATTTTAAACTTTTGTAATATCAAAAGAGAAGATCTAACATATCTCACTACACAATGAATATTCATAAAAATATTGTGAAGATATTTAAGTCTTTTTCTTACGAACAAGTTCAAAATATGAGCACAACATCACACATGAAAGAACTCCCCACTCATAATAAGTCCATCATTCCAAACTTTTAGCTTCTTATGGTACATAAAGATGCATTGAATGCTAATGTAGAGTCATAAAAAATATTCAAAACTTGAAAGAAACACTAGTATTCTTCCAGTCATCTAATGTTGGAGGCCCAATACTCAATCGCTCCTTATGAAAATAAGAAATAAAGTTTGTTCCTTCTTTTTCTTCTTTGATACGATCAAAAGCTTTTTAAAAATTTAAAGAAGATAAAACTTTAGATATGTGGAGTTCCATTTTGTAGGCACATCTAGCACGATACTTCCTTTGGACTCAATATTTTCCTTGACATAACACATTTTTAACTTTTGTAATCTCAAAGGAGAAGATCTAACATATCTCACTACACAACGAATACTCATAATAATACCATGAAGATCTTTAAGTCCTTTTATTACAACCAAGTTCAAAATGTGAGCACAATGTCGCATATAAAAGAACTCCCCACTCATAATAAGTCCATCATTGCAATTTTTTAGCTTCCTTTTCAAGTATGAAACAACAATATCATTTGAGGAAGCATTATCAAGAGTTACATTGAATACCTTACATATACCCCAATCACGTAAACTTTGTTCTATCACTCTCCCAATTGTATCACCTTTATGATTCTCAACTTGACAAAAGTTTATAATTCTCTTTTGTAATTTCCAATATTTGTCAATATAATGAGTGGTTAGACAAATATAATAAGTATTTTGAATTGAAGTCCAACAATCACTAGTAAGACAAACTCTTTGCTTTTCACTTATGAAAAAGTTTCTCAAACTTTTTTCTCATCTAAATAAATTTGAAACACATCCTTAGAAATTGTTTGACCAGATGGCACATGAAACTTAGGACAAATCTTAGCTATAAAATCTTTAAATCTCTCACCCTCAACAAACCTAAAAGACAATTCATCAACAATAATCATTTTTTCTAAAACAATTCTAGCACGTTTTGCATCAAATTATATAACAACTAATTAATGAGTTATCGTATCATCCTCTCCTTTTTGTGTTTGAAAACTTAACATATTTTGTCCTCTATCTATTTCTTTA